>CM032340.1:5714870-6952963 GCA_019022885.1 Schlechtendalia chinensis
TCGCAAAACGGTTTCGTTGTAAATTGTATTTTACATTCTGAACGAAACAAGAAATGTTTTGGTTTCACAATGTTTTTTTTTTGTCAGTAAACACCTATTTCGGGTAGAAAGTGCGGCGAGTGTTCCAAAAGTTTCGTGTATCCTTGTCCATACATTAGAAGTTGGACACAGATGGTACTTTGGAGAGGTAATTTTGGGAATTTTCTCATGGTTTTTCAGGAATGAGCGCAAAAAACTGAAATTCACGGCACGTGGGTTATTTTATTTTATTGATAAAATCTATTTTGTTTATTTTGTTGTACTATACAAATAATGGTTTTAAAACATTGACATTATCACTGATTGGTTTTAGTATTTTATATATATATATATAATCCTTATAATTGTACTCTCTATTTAAACATTTAATAAGTTGTTTTTTATTTTTTTAAATTTGTGATTAAATTTTACGCTAACTCTTCAGTATGTTATTATGAACACGATTGAAAAATTATTAATTTTGGTGTTTATTTTTTTAATTTGGAAATTACGAAAATAAATATTTTTCACAACTTTTCAATTATTTTTTGTACCAAAAAACGTGTGACAATGTTAAACCAAAGACAATTTCGCCTCAATTCAATAATGAAAAAATATTAATGGTTACTGAAATTACAAAAATATAGAATAGCTATTAAATAGGTAAAAAATATTTTGTCAAATGACTTTTCCGGTTCTTAAATTATTCATAGTACATAAAGAATTCAGCGTATTGTCGCAAATCAATAATATGCATAACATAATTAATATTATTTGTACGTTGTACAGGTGTACTGTGTCGGAATAACAAAATAAAAAAACAAAAAACAAAAATAAAACAAAAAACGTGTCAATCGGGTGCGTTTTATTTTCTAAGAAAAATATCGAATATTTATCGTATGAATTTTACCGCGCGATTCATTACGTACGACACCGACAAAAGTAACGAGCCTATGGATTCGGTTTATTCAGTACGTGTATCGTCCGTCGGTAAATGCAATTATAACGGCGACTCCGGTTTGCTTCATTATCGCCGTCATATGACATGTACTCGTACACTTGCAAACAGTGCGCGTCCATCTACGAATATTCGAATACAATTCACATATGTATTATGATATTATATGACACAGCTTTTATTAAAAATGTCATCACCCACGTGCGCGAGTTCATACCGCTGGAATAATTTCAAGAATGTCGTTCTCACATAATGTGCGTCGACCGGCGAATTGTACTTAGTGCAAAAACCGCACAAATTCATATACACTTAATAATAACAACGATTGGTAGATCGGACTCTTAGGTTTTTCAAAATCTTAAATATGATGGTGATATGCGCTTATAAAACCGGTAAAACACTTTGACATAAAAATATGGCCTACGTAAGGTGTATGTCTATGCTAATTATTTTATTTATGATTATTTTTACAACATTTCATGATTAAATAGAAGTGTTCCCGTTAAAAACAAATTGATTTCAATCGGTTTTATTAAAAGTTAAAAAGTCGAAAAATATAGTTGTTAAGTACACTTAAATAGTCTCTAGACAATATTTTGATTTATTTTATAGTTAATTGATAAAAACTAGGTGAGTATACTTAATCACCTCGTATGTCAGTACATAATTACATAGTTTTATGGACTAATTTTTGTACTTCTGAATTGCAATGTTTTATCAAATAAAGTAGGTATGTATTAAAATGATATAACAAAAATTTATTGAATTATAGCTACTATATAGATAAATAGATTGCTAACAATTATTTCAAAGCGATCATACGATTTGTTTTCGACGACAAAAAAAACCAAACTTGGAAAATAGAAAAATGTGATTTTTGTACAGATAATATATTCTGAATTATGTAAAATAGGCTAATACATAATATAATTTTTCAAAAATACTTCAAAGGGTTCTATACGTAGAAAAAAAGGCCATTAATCATTTTCAAGAATTTTCTAATTGAACACATTGTAACATACTCAAATAACGGCTAGTGTCCATTTCTGGAAGTTTAAAATTACCAATATCATTACATCAAAACCGAGAATAACCTCAAATTATAATTGACTATTATGAGATGGCTTGAACTATGTTAGATTGTGTATTAAACAAATAACATTTTCAAAATATTATCAATATTATTACACGTATTCAAATGCCGAAATAAGACGGTCTATTAATTTTGTTAAAGTGGTTTTGAAATAAATAAATTACAAATCGAACAAATATCATCGCCTAAATAATGGAACTATAGAAGATAAGATCGGTCATGCGTTGGTGCAAATACTGTACTTGAAATTGTGACGGAAATCAAGCGCACACATTTTTATTACGACTTACATTAAAATGGATATTAAAAAAGTAAAATTATGTACATGGACGATATTTATTTCATACGATGGACGTCATTACACGCACAGCGTAGTAATTATAATATGACACGTTGTTGAAATAAACGCATTTCGGACGAAGGCGATATTGGTGGAGGTAAACTTTGGCGAAAACTATAAAATCATTTCACGATAAAACAGAAACGGTGGTAAGTTATATATCGAAAAATGTCTTAGCTTCCGCCGAGAATGAAAAGTTAAGTCCAACATGTTTTCACGTCTAATATGAAATTTCCTGTAAAATTTATGGCCCAATCTTCAGTAACAAGTTATACAATATAGATATATAATATTTATAGGGCCTTGCTATTATTATTTGTACAGTATGGTTGCTACATCTTATGAAATTTCGACCAAACGTTTATTAAATATAATGATGAATTTCATACGTTTCTATTGGCCGAATCGTAATTAAATCGCCATGACAATTATTCTTATTAGTATTCGTACTATGATGATTAATTTATCGCGATTTGTGATGTATATATAATATGACGATTATTATATTGTAGTGAGATATTATACTGTGATCAAAGACAAATGTTTACGGGTTTTAAGCGATTTCGTTTCAGAAATATTCACGAGGTCAAATAGACTGTTTAAAATCGTTTTTTAAAAAACTTTTTTGTAAACCGTAAAACTGCTATTAACCGTTAGATTTATGTTTCTCGTTCTCGAATGTGTTTTTCGTTTCCAAGCGATTTCAAGGTTAAGACATTCTGCTTTCCCGAATACATTTAAAACGTTGCATGGAATTCCGACGTTCTCGATCTTTCTATAACGCGTATAACGACGAATACGATATCGTTTCGTTTGACTAGACGAATCTCGCGGCGTAATGCGAATGAAAAACACGATGTACGTTATATATTGTACATAACAAAGAGTCGTGTATACGTTTTATTTGTTCGCGTTCCCAAGCCGTGTACGACGCAGCCGAGCACGAGAGTATAGTCCGGAAATTAATTCAAGGCCCCCGTGTCCGGTCCCTTTTTCATCAGATTATTTACCTTTTTTTCCTCCACCCTCCTTCCTGTTTCCTCCCCCTCTCACCTTCCCTCCCAGCATCGCCTTTCGTTCCGTCGCCCTCCTTTACCCGTCGCGTGGTTTCCCCGTCACCTCGCGCCGCGTCGGCAGTGATTAAGTGTGGACCCGAGCTTATTTAAATAACTCTTCGCCATCATTCATCATTGCAGACGTGGAGTTTCACTTTTCGGCCATCATACGCCATAACGATACTGTATGTGCACACATAAATACACTACATGCATGTAGAGTACAACGATAACGGTTGTCCCGAGTCCCGATTTAGCGTGAGTTTCGTGTTTGCCGCGGCTCCGAGAAGATGAAAAGGGGTGTATGACGTGTCTTGTAGACTGTATGATGATAATATAACGTAAAATTTAATCGCTGAAGTATAAAGCGCATCAAACAATGGCGATGTTGTAAGCGTACAGATTATTGTTCACCGATTTTTAATGCGTGCCTTGATGATAAAATATTAATATGAAAGTACACGCCGTGCTTAAAATCGTAATGAATTTCTTGTGATTCGCAAACGCGAATTTCTTTCTTTGTTCTTTATCACATGTCCTATCCTACATCAACCTATCGTCCTAGTTTGGCGGTTCTACATGTACTTTTCAACCGATCGGAAGTATTGACTGACGACCGCGGGTTGGCTATAGTAAATGTATTATTATTAATACAATTTAACATCCAGTTGGATATTTATTCACAAATATAAATAAGTATATGTTTTATTACACTTTTTCAGCGGATGTTTTCAAACGATAAATTATTCGAATACACCTTTCCGAGCAAAGGTAAACCAAAGAAGAATGACAATAATTATATCATGTATATTTATAGTGTCCACCGTGACGCTATAATTTATTAACTAATTATGTCAATACAATATAATTTCATCGTCTAAAATGTTATTTACTGGTTGTCTGCATTCTTTAATTTCGTTAAATGTCACATTCCGGTTCATGAAAAAAACGGTTCCACTAAATGGATGCGACATATATATATATATTTTTTTTTTTGCTCGATCGTTTAAAATCGTTTCGATAAACACTTTACATTTCAAATATTACTCAATATTATTCGTTATTGTTTTATGTAGGTCGAGTTTACTGTCAAGAAATATCAAGTATTACGCTCGTTGAATAGGCACAGATGAATATTTAATTGTGAATTATTAACGTCAGAAATTCGGCGCACTGTGTATGAAGTTTGTTTAACCTTACTCATAATATATATGCAGTCTTGTCTTTGTACACGAGTTCCGAACTAAAACTATAGCAACGAAATTCCGTGCCCTTATACAATGTTTTTGGAGCAATGTTAAATGCTTGGCGAAATTAACTCAGTCAATTCGATTCTTCGTGCAGAGCGTGAAAAGAAAAACCGACGTGCAAGAACGTTATTTCACAAACGTCGATCGAATTATTATTCATTACGCGCGAACCCGGTGTAATTTACTGTGATTATTTTTATTTAGTATCGAACCGATACGACCACGATTCGGTGAAATTTGTGTATGGCGTGTGATAGTTTATTGGCACGAACGGAATTCCGTCGGAGTTACATACGACGATTAATACAAAAAAGCCGGTCGATATCTTTTGAGAGATAAAAGAAAATGAAAAATTGCACTACCATTTGTTTTCGGTACAGTATGTGTACTGGTACATACATAGTGTACCATAAAACGGTCAAAGATATATATATATATGTATAAACTTAAGGTGTAAGTGGCTGACAACGCGTCATGTCCATTGGGACGGGCTTTTCATGCGTCATAACCATGACATGTCGAATCCCGTTTTCCACTCGTGCGCGTTTTCACACTTAAAGTGGTCCTCAACGGTTCTAGTTTAAACGAACTCTGGCCGAAGATGACGTTTTACGAATCACGAACTTGGATTCGGTACACGTCTGCACGTTTGGCATAATTTAGTACGAAAATTTAACACGAACCGTATTCGTTTAATAGGTAAAACTATATTGTGTGACTCAGCGTGGTTCGTATAGCAAAACAATAATATATATATATATATAGCATACGCACGGAATTTCATTGAAGTACGCTTGATTTCGTTAGATAAAAAAAAACAGTCAATATTGTGTACGGAAAATAATGAAAAACTTCAAACTTCAAATTGTTATTTTCGCCTAATAGTACTAATACTTACAGTTCGCCTACTATAGTGTAACAACACTACGCGCCATTGGTTTCATTCAATACAAAAATAAGGTAGGCCTGTGTCCTCTGAGACGAAGTTTTCGCGTCAAGTTCCGTTTAACGTATATGCGTTAACGATCACTAAGCAGAACCTGGCGATTTTTCAGAAGCCCAAAAGATTTTCGCCGGGGTAGATATTTTATAGTCTAGAGAAACTGAATCGAATTATTATGCAATACGTTCAACACTGTTATAATTTAGCGTGAATCAATAATCGTATTTCTATGAGTACGGTTGTGGACAGAAGCTTAAACAAACTGCGTAGTATTATACGTGTGGATGCGCGCGGACGCAATCCATTGGATTATAATCGACTTCGTTGAGTAAGAATCGATGACATCGTCAGAACAATAAGAATCAATACTGGGCATGAGTTAGTTGAAAGTTAAAATCAAGTTACTTAACGTGTTAACTTTGAGTTGCATTCATACGAAATTAGCTACATTTTGTTCGGAGTACAATGCGAACGTGCTTTCTACTTTTTAATCAAGACAGTTTTTATTAGCGCTAAGTTTCGCAAAAGTCATGGGGTAATATAGGATGTTGAAAATACGTATACATTCGATTGGAATTTTCTACGTTTTTGAATAACAGGCCTCTCGATGTTTGTTTTGTAAATGTTAAGAATAAATCGTAACGTTTTTGTAGATGTTTATTAAACGTATTTTTATCAACTGAATTTTGTCTTTTAATCGCGTTAGTGTTTTGTCTCAGAACGAATAATAAAAATATAAGTAACTTTTGGTATCGCGTCAGTAGGCGTCTGTCGTGCACAATACAATACGTTATGTAACACGACGGGCAGTGCGAAACAAAACGCTTTGTGCGAAGGCGTTTGACGGTAGAGTCCCTAGCCGCGCCCGTCGAGAAGACGGGGATTCTCTCGCGAACTTCGCGTCAAATTCCGTCGGCGGCGCATGCTGCGCCTACGCCCGTAACCAAGTTCACCCGCGAACTTGAACGGACGTGGGCCGTGTGAATAAGAAATAATACTTCGCGGTCGCGACGTCAGTCCCGTCCACGTATTGTGCACGCGAAATGACGTCTGCGATTCGCAGTACGCGTGTAATCCAAGCTGGGCAAGTCGATCGATTTGTTCGGCATGACGAGACGTGCCAAAAGTCACGTACAATTATTGTGTTGGCTTGAAAAGTGAAAAATCCACTTTGACGAATAAACGGAGTGGACTTAGTTTAAATTTCCTGATTAGCGCGAAAAACCTTTGGTAAATGTCAGTAACCTGTTTAATACGCATGTTTTGAAGAGGCCGTTATTTAAACGTGCAGGGAATCAAACGGATAGTGTTATTGTGCGCAACTGAAAATAATAGTCCCTTGCGACTTTGCATACACACCCGACGCTCAAGAATCGTTACGTCTATGAAAATCGCGCACACCGAGGGGAATAAAAGAAAATTTGAATTACTTTTCGACCGACTCGAACTCAACTTAAATTCCGTTGTATAATGTTAAATGGAAATTTAACACGATGAGTTAAAAAAATGAACTGACCTTTATTGTTATTAGCTTAACTTTTCCGCTTCATTGTAACCAAGCCTAGGCCAACGGACATATAAGATAATAATAGTATTAGTTCGGATTACAATAATCATACTTTATCATCGGAGTATACTATCGGACGATGAATTCGGGGACGGAGTAACTCAGAAACAGATATTTTCAGGGAAATTTTTTTTCTCTGATCCGTGCCGAACGCAGTCATAGGAAATGTGAGACGAGACGGTGGAAGAGACGACGGCTGCTGCGAAGAAATCGTTAAGGGGCTATTTTGTGCTTCATCGCACCAGCGCGCGCGTGCGCTCTCGCGCTTTCGTGTTGGCTTTCGGGCTCGCGCGCGCGCGTGTGTGTGTGATAAATATGACTTTACACGAGAGATTGTCGTGGCTGAGAAACTTCGTCTCGATCGAAACACGGGGTGGCCCAGACACGTTGTGAACACCTGCAGAACTTGCGGCTGTGGCTTTTCGCTTTTCGTTTTCAACCCAACGTTCGAACATGTTCGCCCTCTCTACCGCACGTGACGTTGGTCGGTCTGCGAAGTTACTTACTTATCTCGTTGATGTGTTACTGCCTTCGATTTCGAACACTTATTTGTACAAATTTGACACGTTCGACAATAAAGTACGGTATAAAATTGAATGTTGATCGAAACACTAATCTCTCCCTGCTGGGAATGACGTTGGATCACGAACGTGTCTTTTGGCGTCCGATGGTATGTCTATATTAATGTATAAGTATATACATTAGAGTCTCGTTAATCCGAACACAGGACAATCCGAAAGATGCGGTAATCAGATCGGAGTTGAGAATTATCATACCACTATATTTAGAGACATATTTTCCCGTGCCCCATTCAAAAAAAAAAACTAAATATTTTAATTATGTAAATTAATATAATAATAATAATTTTAATAATTGTATTCATTGTATGTATTGTAATAATAATTTATATTACATTTTTTAATTATAATAATAAATTTAAAAATGAATTTTTTAGTTTCAATATCAAGAAAATTGTTCAATAAAGTCATAGGAAATAACCAGAAAATATCAAGAAAATTGGTTTCAATAAAGTCATAGGAAATAACCAGAAATGAGCATGCGATTTTGTGTACGGAACAATACTGAAAAGATGACATGGACGAGTTCCTTGTTTTAGTAATAAGCATAGGCGTGCGCACGGAAATTTTAAGGGCCCCCTCAAATCAATATTCATATATATATATATTATATAGGTATTCACGAATTTCAAAAGGGCAACGAGGGCAGTATTTACTGTAAAAGAAATATTATAAGTGTGTCTTGTTCAAGGAAAAAGGCACAAAAATGTTTCAGGCCCTATCGGAAATTGACGTCTGCGTGCCCGTAACGAGTAAACAGGATACGTCATCAATTGTCACGTAAACGTTGACGATGGCATGCACAGCGTGTTATGAAAACGTCGTAAAAAAAAATTTTGACAGAAAAATCGATAGCAAATTTTTAACTTACCCCCAGTCGCACTTAACTATACTTCATTAGCCATGTATAATAATAATAATAATAATAATAATAATAATAATAATAATAATAATAATAATAATAACAATAATAATAATATTACTACGAACAGAGTTTGTGTTTGCACGTACGTGCGTGCAGTAGTAGATATATCACGCGTTCCGATTACGGTTGCGTTTCATATCACGCACAGTTTCTGCCGTCGTCACACGAGCTCTCTGCGTGTAGCCTACGAGTTCCCACCCGTTGCCCGGAAGTTCCGAGTCGTGCTTACGTTGGGAAATAATCTCGTGCTATGTGCATTGTATACTCTCGTCGTCGGACATGTGCCACATTCGTCCTCGTAGTGCACACGATATTTTGTTATTTGTTCTACGGAAATCGTAGGCGGTATCCACCTTCACGTCAATAACTTGGTAATAAATAGAAAAACCCCTAGAGCGAGAATCCGTTTTCTTTCTTTCCCCCTCTCCTCATCTTGTAACCGGTCGTATAACGGGAATAACGGGAATAAAGAAACGGGAAGGGGTGGAGGAGGGGACAGGAGAGAGAGCGACCGTATTAGTATAATATCGACTCGCGTGAAAACCTATCCGCGGAACTATACGAAATTTGTTTTGCTTTTTGTAATCGAGATTTCAACTTCGTGTGTATGGGCAATCGACGCGAAAATTAAAATAACGTTTTCTAAGAAATCGATTGTTTTCTCGTCATCCTGAAATTCAAACCGTATTAGGAATAATCTCACATACTATTTGTTCGTGTACGGATGTCGATATACGCCAAATAATGTAAACAAAAGTGCTGCCACGATTGTCTTATTTATGTTAACCTCTTTTTTGTGTGCTGTTTTTTTTTTCGTTTCTTTACATTACTACATACACTCGGGCTGGTCGGACTTAGGATTGGTAAACCAAGTAACCCATTTCAAAGTATCTAGCAGTGGTGACCAAGTAAGCATTTTATCGATAAACACCATCCGCTCGTACAGTTCCTATATTTGTTCACCTGGCGGAATAGAGAATATTTTGTAACTTCTATATACATTTTTGTTTATTTTATTCTAATACAAACCTTATACTCTGTCGGTTGAATAACTCTGAAAGAAGTTTCATTTTATCCGCGCATACTCGTAACACGCACGAATTTTTTTTCTACTGTATAAGGCGATACAAACGGAAAATCTAAAAAAAAAATTAAATAATTACTGAACTTGAATTTAACGATTGCTTCCTTTTCAACAATTTGTTTTTGATTGCATGTAGGTATATAATTCATACGGTGTGAATTGGATAATTGTTTGTATTTTTTTATGATAAAATATCGTCGTGATACGTCACGATCGAGACGAAAATCGAAATGTACACTAAGAAATCGATTGCACCGACAGCGTACTTTCGCGGACTACGTGGCGACGGGTCGATGAAATCTCGTAGTTTTTGTGTCTATAAACACGATAATTTTCAGCAAACGCAAACAGAGAGACGTTTAGCGAGATATGTGTACGAGCGAATCGGCAAGAACGTGAGAAACAATGTGGCGGAATGCCGAGATAAACCTAATTGAAAATAAGAAGATAGTGTCGGCGAACGGAGGCAAACGTAGTTTTGACGTGCGATTTTAATGTACCGTGATTAAATGAGACAAGATGAATATCGAATTATATTTTTCAAGTCCTGTTGAAATCGTTACATTGAAATGCGTTTTAATATTATTTTTAATTCTTCGGATTCTATTAGAAAGCATACGGTTTGTTTAAAAAATGAACCAATAGTTTTCGACTGTTTTTATCGTCAAATTATACACATTAAAAAAATGGTATATCGAATAGATGAAAACAACTATTAAATGTTTAGATAAAAATATATTATATACAATTTCATTTAAATAAGAAGGTCATTTTCTACCTCCGTATAAATCTAGATGCATTTTATAAGGTATCTTGAACTAGATGTTATTTTCAGTATCTGAATTCAACACTGCTCGAGTGTAAATCAAATTCATATTGATTATTCGTATTATCACTGTTGGTCAAACAAGAACGGTTCATTGTCATAGTGTGTCACGCAACGTTAATATCATTGTATATTTATAAACATATTGCACGTTATACGGAAAAACAATTTAGGTGTTTTGTATTGTAATTGCGCCGCTCGATACTGAGTTTACGCGATCTACCAAGAATAAAAACGAAATTAAACTTATATTTAATAATCGTATAGCACTACGAGTATATTCCATGTAAACTTCTCACAAACGTAATTTCCGTACTTTAAAACGTAGGCGTCGTAATAAAAAATGGAAACAAAACAATTTAGATTACAAACGATTCGATTGATAATATTAGTGTGCATTTGTTATAGTTCAAATTTATTATAATCGTGTTTATGTAGGTACTTGTGTGCTTATTATTATCGTCTGTTATGCTTTGTCCGTTTGTTTAGAAAATTGCGATTCACGATTTTTTTCGCAACATCAAGGAAATAATCGATAATTACACCTAAGGGTTCGTTTTATTCATTTTTTATTTTCCGTATCTTTATCTTATACACTTCGATAATCTGTCGGATACCTCGAAACGTCACTATAAAATGAATTTTTGTTTCTCGTTGTAAATATTTATAAACGGTTTTCTATGAATTATTATACTTACGCAACGTTTACTTAATATCAAAAACAAAATATTATAGTAAAAAATTAAATAAAAAAAATCAATATTATAATATAATTGAGTAGTGAAAAATATTTAATCAAATTTAAAAATAAGAAAATAATAATATTGTTATATTTAAAAACATATACTTTTAGTACAACCCGAGTATTTATTACTTTATAATTCACTTCCCGTATTTATAATGAAAAAACACGTTTATGTACAAAATATGAGTAAGACTATATTTTCTTTTTTTACGCATTAAAAGTTACAGACCGTCAAACTTTTCCCATCAGCTTCCATTTTCTTATTTTTTTTTTCAAACGATGTACTTCAAACACGATTCTCATATTGTAACGCTTCAATAAAATTCCAATTACTTAGATATTAAAATCCGATTATACTTATAAATTGATCGATCCATACTTGTTCGGAATAACTAGTGCCTAATTGACCTAGTTTTAAACGTTTGTATATAAATTAAGAAAAAAAGATGGTCGTTCTCGCACGTTTATTTGACCATTATTTTAGGTGGACCACTTGAGTAGGTGTGTTGGAAGCGAATGTAATAATATTATATTAAAATTTAAAAAAAAAGTTTCATGCGGCGTTGTATAAAAACATTACAACAAATGAAATTAATTTTATATTTTTCACCTTTAACACTATGAATTTCACAAATCAGAAATCAACATATTCTGAAATCAATTAATTGAAAACGCCGACCACAATGATTACAATTGATATTATAAACGAAACTTTTTGAGAGCTTTCACTCTTAAAAAGTGGTTTTAATTAGAAAGCATACATCATTGTCAATAATTGGCTTATTATTTCTCGCTTTAATCAAATCATAATTTACTTTACTAAATTAAGTAAGAAATTTGGTTTGCGACATTTGTTTTACTTTTGTTATTTAAAATGTATAATAATAATAATAAGCACTGAGTATTAAAATAGAAATGGAAACACGTCGGGTGAATCAAATTATATTTGCATAACTCGAGCGAGTGGAAACCGTTCAATAACAACGCCTATTCGATATATATATATATATACTCGTATAATAACAATTGGAATATTGTGTTCGATTACATTTGAAATTGCTTCGTTTTACCGTAGTGTGAAATTTCCGATTTATCCGCGTATGAGTTATTAGTATTATAACGCACGTAATAATAAAACGTTTTATGCATTTTCTAATTAAGTCTATAATTGTTCGTGTCAGGTGTTCCTTTGTCAGTCCTCGAGAAATCGTTGCACGCACCCGTATAACCTCTCTCTCTAACCTTTAGATGGAAATATCACGTGTGCAAAATGCGTAATTCTAAATTTGCGGATTCAATGTCAATATACTGCTATTGTGCGCGGTTCGTGTTTCTACAAATGTACTGAAACATAACGATAACTACGCGTATAAAGTCAAACAGTATGTACACTATATCATTAAATTACATTATTACAATTTAATATATTTTTTGATGAATACAAAATATATTACGTTTACTTTCGTCAATCGATTAATATTTTATGATAAAAATAAGTGTCGGAGAAACTAAAATCGTAAAAGTTTACGTTTCGCATAAATGATACTGTAGAAATATTATATAACCTGATAATATAAGACAAACGGATATTTGAATTTATCGTCGTTTTATGTTGTAAAAATAAAACGTGTAATTAAACTGATGTTTCAAACTATAATTATTAACCTATAGTCGTTTAAACAAGCGTTGTTCGTACTTTATAGCCAATTAATGTAAATTTGTGCAATTAGATTATTTTTATTAACGAAAACAAAGGTTTTAAGCATATATACATATATTATATAACTACTATTTATTGTATATGCAAAGTAAAATTACGGTCACCATAATAATTATGATTTATTATTTGTAAAAGGTTATAAAGAAAATGAATAATAAAAATTCAGCTTCAACATATTTTTGATATAACATTAAAATAAAGTACAAAAAATATACAATTATTACAACAAACAAGAAAATGAATAGTATGGGATTGGTATTCACAGAAAATATGATACAATGCAAATGACATTTTATTGTTTAAAGAGTATTTATCGTTCACCATCAAATTAATAATAAGCGGTTCGATAAATAATTAAAAACGCATACACACAAGCATATATATATTTATTTAATTAAAAAAAATTCTGTTTGGTTTTTAATACCAATTGGTTTCGACATGTTACACAAATACTTAATGGGTATATTGTAATTTATTATATTCGTTCAAGCACAGTGTTAAAATCACACATGGTCAGGTTAGAAGAAGAAAAAAAGTGTCTACGGATAAATAAATAAAAACTGCATTAAGCGACAAAAGACTGCGATCGAATTTTAGTCGAACACGATCATATACGTACTATGAAAACATTCGATTTTTGTGTTATGTTTTGACATTAAATTTTAAACGCATTTAACTAAAAACGCGTTTGACTGAAAACAATAATATTGTTATTGTTAACGAATAAAATTGATTTTTAGTAAACAAAAATATATGAATAGACAAATACGGGGATTCTGGAGAATTTTTCCAACCTGCTCCGTTTTAATTTTTTTTAATTTTAAAACGATCGTTTGTCCGAACGGCTTGAATGTATATATATATTTTTCACAATTTAACAGTAATAATTATCGAATCCATAACGTGAATTATAAATATTCTTTAAAACACCTGGTCTGTATAAAGTTAAAAAATTAAAAAAACAATGTTAGAATCACATAAACTCAAACGCTATTTGAAAACCATATAGGTACTCATTATTGACAACAAAGAAGTTATATTAATATATATATATAATATATATATATAGTTTTATATTAACAATATAATATTGTATTTATGACGTGGTTTTAATTACTAAAAAATCGATTAAACTAATACTAACATATCGGTTTCATTAACACTCGTGCGAAACTATATTTGCAAGGCATGCATAATAAATAATATTATAATAGAAACAAAAAAAAATACAGTTTTTTAAAATTAAATACTTCTATAGCTTTAAAAAGAGAATCGTATTTAATATGATAGAGCATCTATATATTTAAAAAAAAACTCAACAATAGAATTTATGGAATTTAATAAAAATAAATTCTTTTAAAATTATTACGAGTCTTTAGGCTTAAGCCTTATCTTCTTTTATACACAAACACACATAAATACATACATACGCAAATTTTCATATAAATTTCACTTAGAAGAAAGACAATGTAAACGTTTTGAGTATAATAAGTCATTTTTCGAGAGTTTCTCATAGTAGTCGTTTCAAAATATTTCCAAAAAAGTAAAAACTTGCTATTATTGGTTTTAGAAAATAAAACCGTTTTTCTAACGGCTGTGTGGCATTCTCTAATGTTTCCTTTTAAATACATATATTCACTCTTATCTGCATATACAATACATCCGACCGTCAGTTAATGGTAGAGGCTTACACAGTTTTTTTGTACAACTGGATGTGAGGAGGGAATATGCATATCAATGACATTTTATAAATAAAAGGTGCACAATAAACCAACAACGTTCGTATTAATCAATAATTGTTCTTTATTTTGTGCTTCAAAATTTACAATCATGCTTATTAATATAATGAATAACGACGTACTAAATTTTATAAAATAAATTTGCAAACATTTGTAATGTTAAGTGGAGCGAAGAATGAAAATTTCAAGTATTGTCATGTTTATTTATGATTTACACTCGTTATGACTTACTGAATATAAGAAAAAACAGTTCAATGTACATAAAAATACATCTGTAACTCCGGCAAACTTTTAATACATATTTTTTACAAGTTCGTTCCAATGGTATCCGTTTTCATTCAAATTTTTTGGAGAAATTTTACTTTGAACGTGACAATTTTTGTTTCAATTGCAACATACTATTTCGACTTAAAAAAATAAAAATAAAATTCACAAAAAAATCAAAAAAAATCCGCGATATGTCAATTTGGTTGGGCGTATCGAAAAACATGTGTAATTTTAAGCTAAAACCCATCATGTGATACCCTTGTCCACTCCTGTTAGTGGAAATTATATTTATTTACAGGTTATTGTTATTTTTTTCTCTGCAGAACACGTGGTGCTGTAGCATTTGCCGGCGCAAACAACAGAGTTCGTCGATATTACAACCTGTGCTCACGCAAAATTCGACCGACAGCCTGTTGGACGTTCCGATAGCAGATACGCTGCAACGACGGCATTCCGACGTAAAGATCGGTCGCAACTCCGGAACCGCCGGGACCGGGAACGGGTCGCTGGGATCAGGTCTGGCACCGCCTCGATCGCCTGAGCTTCGGCGGCATTCAGACGTATCTCCGGCCACATTGAAGGACATGGAAAAAGTACAAATAAATCCGTGTTATTTAACTGTAGTTGATGCTCGAGTGTTCATACGCACGACAGCCGTCTGGCAGTGTGACTATCTCTGAAATCTCGGAGGAGAGACCACAGGCCTCCCCCAATAATACTGCCTTACAGAGCTTCAACGCGGATGATTCGCATCCTTCATTTTTTTTCATTTTACAATATTCGAAATAACATATAATATCAATTGTAAAACAATACTTTTATTATTTTGTTTTTGTTTTACTCTAGTAGATCGATCTGGTGTTAGTTGGTGTAACGTTTGTACATGGTGATGAAACACGTAGAACAGTGTCTTGTGACGAATCGTCTTTGATAGTTCTTTTATAGTTATCCCGCCGGTGTCGTATTAAACGACGTCATTCGTATGTCTACTTGTCTTATTGAAGTTCAATTTATCAAAACGCTTTTTTTCTTTCGTTGTTTTTGGACCAAACAACAACGATCAACCCTATCATGCTTAATAATGCATGTTATGAACACGACGTCACGATTGCGGCTGTGGGTTTACAAAATTGCAATTACTCTTCCAATAATTTAACGTTATCACATCATTCATCAGTATTATAAAAAGAAATACCATACCATACCATTATTTTACGTTTTGTTAATCCATTTTCTGTTAAATAGCTTATCTTGTCTAATCCATCTGGTAGACAACCGTCTTACTGTGTTATTTACTGCAAGTCTAAAAAATACACGAATAAATTAGGTACATTCTACTTTTATGTGATTATTTTATTATTTATATTATTTCACGAACTGTCGTTTATCAATGTTTGAAATATTCATATAATTATTCGATTAGTGTTAAAAACGTAAAATGTAATGAAATACTTTGAGATATGGCATAAATATAGTATTATGAATGTTTGATATTAACAAATTTTCAATAAAATTGAAAAAAAATTCCAAAAATTCTTGCTCAAAGTTTTTGAGAATTCAACTCGTACTTACGCGAATTTGAAATTCACTTAGCAATGAATTCAAACAGTAAATAAAAGTTTAAATAATATCCAATTTCTAGTTTTTGCTTATAATAAATACGCTATTTTTGGTGTTTGCGTATTACGGTCAAACCGACAGGACAAAAGTCCGTATGAAATATGGGTTTTTTTTGTTTTTTAATCTTTAATATTATTTGGAAATATAAAATAGTAACGTCTACGGCTCGTGGTGATTTGACGGCCTCTGTTATAAACAACTCCACTTATAGCTACTGTTGTAATTAAATGTAAAATTATTGTGTCAGCTAGTGAATCGGCTGTTTTTTATTTTTATTTTCGTATTAATAATGCAAAATGTAGCGCTAAATATATACATCTATTAATCAACATTAAAATATTCGTAATAACGAAATAGCATCAAAAATAACAAATCTTTTAATATTAGTTGCCATTTATATATATATATATATATATATATAAATAAACGTAAAAAACATTATATTATTTAATTTGGGAAAATGTTAAAAAGGGTTACGTTCAGGTGAATTACAAACGTATTTAAAATAATACAATAACTGATTTATAATATAATAATAATATTCTTCAGCTATTAAAATTTATTTATATTTGATAAAGACATTTTTGTATACAACAAATTATAAATTTAATCAAAGAAGTGATTAACGAGTATTTAAGATGTAAAGAATTTAGTGATCATTTAAATGAAAACTACTCTTCTTATTTTAAATTAAGAATTATACTTATATTCGATATTTTTGTAAAAAAACGATATTAAATATACATTTTGTCTTACAAATAATAAAAGTTAAAATAGTTTACTGTTTTAAAATTAAAAACTTCTTTAGTCGTCCATAAAAATATAAATAATTTTATGCAACTTGTTAATAAAAGTGATTAGGTAATTAATAATTACATTTTGTCGTTATTAATTTATTAATAACGACGTTAATAATTAATAATTTTTGTACAATTTATAATGTTTTGTCCGACGTGCGATCATTGTTAATTTCTTTCATAAAATTATTATTTAATAAAAATGTAAAAGGGATGATTTTCGTATGGGATGTGAAAATTTAAGCAATCCGATTTTTTTTCGTCAACCATTTATGTAAATATTTATAGCATCTGTTATGTAAAACCAAAAAGGAACTTTTTTTTTGTGTAAAATCGTTTAAAAATAAATTATCCTCCATGTGTTTATTAAATAAATATTATAAAATACGTGAGACTTTTGCCGAGTTAAAAATAATTAAACTGTACACATTATATGTGTACATTATAGGTGTCAGTACTATAACATACATTATGGCATATATTTATACTATAACATCAAATTCTGTGAAAATTGAACGATTTGAGAGGAAATTACTTAAATGTTTGTTGTTTACGTAAATTTCGAGTGGCTCGACTTACGTTAATACGGTGCTCCACATAGGCAATTCTGATACACGCAGGTAACGTGGCAAAAAGACATTATATTGTTGATTATCTTTTTCCCCAAAATATTACGAAATATTTACTAAAAATATTAACTATACAGCATTGTCGCCTAAATTAATTTAGTTGATATTTTTTTTCACACGTTGTTCATGACGTTGTCCAAGTACATTTTATTAGATAAAATGATTTTCACTACAACAACAATATCAATGAGTTTTTAATTATTAGCATTGATTAAAACGTACGCACGCGGATTTAAAAATCATTTTTCCTTCTTTATGTCCAGAAACAACGATAATAAGTAACATATTTAAGATAATCAATTATAAAACGAACTTGTAGAAAAACTATTTAAAAAAAAATAATTACAGTATTTTTTAATTTTTTTCGTTCCGATTTTCTTTAATTGTACATTGCCGATATAACTAACCTCGCGTCACACATTTAAACCGTCCAATTTCGCAGTATTTTTACGTTCAACGAGGCCGTATAATTTTTTATATTTGAATACGTTTGGAGCAAGAGATTGTTTGTTGAACTTTTTTCAAAATAATGTCTTTTTCGGCTGTTCTATGAAGTTGCTAGTTATCGAAAAATGTTGATCCACTGCACCTGCTCACCGATACTTACCTACTCATCATCTTTGATCTAAAACTAACTAAATATGATAACGTGTGTAATTGTTGTACATCGATTTTCGTGTTTTCAGGCTGCGGCTGCAATGAAAGTGGGCGGCGACAGGAGTCGTATCACGGACGACAAATTGTGGAACAGAGACACGGGACCCAGGCAAAAGCGTGGATCGGCCGGAGCAGTAGTTGGACAAAGTACCAACCAAACGCAACCGACGGTGTTTCGGTTCGACACGCGTCGAGAATCGAAAATATCAATTCCTGCCGGTATAATAACATTTATATGTTAAAACTATGTTTTTTTTACATTTGATTAATTCCCACACGTCTATTTATTTTATAAAATGATTTTAAAAAAAAGGCGAATCTCGTTTTAATCTCATTCGTTTATTATATTGTTTCAAAGTTGCAGAATTATGTTATATCAATGTTTTTTAAAAATATGTTTTTCTAATTTGAAAAAATGTATAACAAAATACGAACAATTAAAATCCACGTATATCAAGTGACCGGCATATGATATAAACATTAAATTATTTTTATGCTATAAAAAATAAAAACATCATAATTATTGTTCAAAATTTATTATTTTGTATAATTCGATCAAAAAAACTGAAAAATCAACACTCCCGAATTTGTTTAGGACGCCTTAATTTTTAAAATTTAAGTGGATATATATTAAGCCCAGTAAGCCTGTAAAATTAATATAAAAATAATATGAACAGTAATCGATGTGTGTGATTAATTAATTATGCAACAGAAAATAGTTTAATTTCAATACTTATTCAATCTCTAATTACAGATTTTAAAGTTTGTGTTTATTATGAACGTTTCTTATTTACTTTAAGATACATAAATAACTTAACGAAGATTTTAGTGCTCCTAAATACAAGTTTATAATGATAACTTATCATATTTTTACACATAATTAATAATTTTTTTTTTATATAAGTATAATTAATGGTTTTATCATGATTTTTCCATTTTTCCAGTTTTCCATTTTTACTGTTTTAATTAAACTTTCTTTGAATAATTATTTATTTATTTATTCAGTATTTATCCTTAAAATAATTCTTTTTAAAGTGGAATAATAGTTATCTATGTGTATTATTATTCAAATATATTTTTGGGTTAATGCGATTAAGTATTTCAATTATTTTAGCATTTGTGGTTATAATGAACTGTAATTTCAATATAAAACTATTTCGAAAACCAAAAAGTTTTGACTCAACGGGATTATGGTTATGAGTTACGTTTTAAAATATCTTATTATCCTTTGAAGCGATTAATACATCGAGATTTTAATAAAAAATTGAAAAACTATAAACATAAAATACCTGTACTACAAACGATTTCTATAAAGTGGTTTCGTTTTTTGACAATGTTTTTGCCAATGTATACAATAGTTGGTTACCTACGCGATGTATGATATAAATACGATTTACTATTACACGTGATACCACTATAAATACAACAGTATTAACAATCATTTTTTTATTTTTTTGCTTCAATATCTTGATATTCAATTTTACAACTAAAATGGTTTCTTTATTGGAAATTATTTCCATTTTTTAAACAGTGTTGTATACGACTTTTTTGAGTATATATGAAATATGTGTATGGAAAAAAAACACCAATTACTTTGAAACCATTATCGTTTTGCTTTTACTTCGAATTCACAAAATATTTTTTTCTGCTATAGTGTTCAAAATTATATTGATATTTAATTGAACTCGTGACTTTTAGTATCGCGTTAACTTTCTGCAATTCAATGGTTTAATTTCTAATTTTCATTTGAACTTTTCTACCTTTTCCATGCTTGCACGCACAAATACACACACACACACACACACACACATACATACTTACACATTCAGTCAAGAATTATTTATGATTTAAATTTGAATTAAACGTCACTGTTATAAATGCAACAGTCTTGCATTCGTATTTTATACATTAGATCAGTGTGCAAAGTGTAAATAGAATATTGATTAGTTATAATAATGAATTCTGTTCAACTGGGTCAAATATTTTTTTCCGGTTGTGTTGTATGATGAAAGTTTTATATTCATGTATGTCTGAATAATAATCGTTCGATTTCTTTTCGAAACGTGGTTTTCACTTATTAGTATGTACTTAAACACTATAAGTACTATACGTCTAATTTGTTAATCTATAACGTAGCCCAAACAATTATAAACAACAAGTATTTAAATCCAATGAGCTTTTGTATATTTTATAATATTAAAGATGTATACAAAATTGATTATAGAATCATATTGTGTTAAATTATAAATTCGTTATTTTAACATTTTAACAATCAGGTCTTGTTGTCCAAAAAAACGGCCTTGCTGTTACTAGTAAATAATTATGCTTTTGAGAACAATCGGACAGCAGGTGACAACGAAACATGTTTTGAAACAAACAAAACCAAATATAATAAATAAACATTATATTCGTACTAACAACATAACAAAATAAACTAAGACAACTAGTGATAATAAAACTAAATAGATAAAAAAATGAACAACAAGATTGGGTGTTGGTTCTTTTGTCCGTGGATTTCTTTTTCCATTTTCAGAATTAGTATTTTTTACACTCGTTCTTATTGGCTCCATCTGTAATCTTATTTTCTTCGGAACTTAATGTCACCTGGTCCGTCACATGTATATAAATCCTAAAAAAGTTATAGACTTTAAATGTATAATAAAAAAATAATTCATACCCAAATATTTATTATGAGTATATTATGTCAAACGACGATAAATGAATTATTTATAATTAATATGGAATTGTACACTCTTATATTACGTGAAATATACTTTTGTTAATCGTCGACATAACGTAAACCGTTACGTGATTTATGTCGGTTGTGTTTGTGCAACAGCGAATTATAATTAACACAATATTTCATTTAATTAAATACCCGAACCTATACGAAACGTTCAAAAGTCATTTGAATATTACGCTGTTTGTAAGAACATGAACACTTTGGTTGGGAGGAGGGAGGTTAATCATACGGAATAATATTACTGTGCGGATACAAACGGTCGGCATTAGTTATATGTAAATTTTAGGAATGTTAATTTCATCGAATGGTTGAGTAAAAAATTACGTATGCAACAAGTTGATTTCAAAGGTAAATAACATAACACTAGAAATATAGCGAGTCCCTAGAGAATATGTCCCTTCGCCGCCATCGTCACGCCCCGGTCGTTATTCTCGAATGAGATACCCCGAATGGTTATGCTAGGGGCAACGTTTTTGACCCTAATTTCGGACTTTCCAAGTTCATCCAACAAAATCGTATAATCGGCTAGTAAACCGTATACAAACAAAAATATACACGAAATTTAGATGTTAAGTCACGAACTTTCAATAAGTCAGGTTTTCTGTCGATCGGTATGTAATTTCTCGACGAGATTAAAAACTGCCGTTAAAACCATTAATTTTTTTTGTTTTCTGTCAGGCAGCATTAACAAAATATATTCGTAGTAAAGGTTGTTTTCATAAAAGTATTCCAAACGAGCGTACATTGATGACTACCCTTCCTTCGTTTTTCTTCTCTTTTTGAAATCCAAAACATTTACCAAGTATACGGATTTTTATTTTATTTTATAGATCATAGGTTAGATTAGGTATACGAATAATTACACAAATATTTGTTGTTGATATAATTCAACAGTTTGAAGTATATTATAAATATAATAAACATTAAGAATATTAAGTGTTCAAATCATATTTAAATAATTATAGATTTATACATAATTTCCAAATGACAACCCATTTATCTGACAACTATTTTCATTCTTACCCTGAGAATGAAAAGGTTCTATTAGGTCATTTTTTGAAAATACACGTTTTTCTTAAATTATATACAATAAAAAATTGCTCATTGTCATGCCTATAATGATGTTTCTAATATTAATTTTATTGAACAAAATACACAACACGTAAAGGTTTTATGTTGTGAAAAGTAAGAAAATATCTTATTCCATTACATAGAAATTTTTGAAAGTTATATTTTTTTATGAAAGGAAAGGTTCTATGATAATTTATTGCATATCCACTATAATAAAATACTAAAATTTACGGGTTTTTCTTATTGACCATATTGTATTTACATTATTAAAGGTTCTCAAAATAATACAGTTAAAGTTAATTACAGCCCAAAATAAATTTGTTTTACTAATAAAATAATTTACAAAATTGTTGGTTTACCTGGTAATACGAGAGTTACCCTTGGAAGAGATTCTAAATTGATTTAAATTAATTTTCGGATAAAAGTGTTCAAAACTCAATAGAAATAAAATTTATCGGTTAAATCAAATGATTAGAACTTGGTCATTGTTGAGTGTTTATCATGAAACGTATACGTATTAGAACTCGGAAGCTTTCGCATTGTTTACGCCGTAAATTTGTAACAAATTAATACTAAAATAATAATAATAATAATAATAATAATAATAATCAATTTGGTCGTTTACATTTCACAGCAATCGATCGATCGGATGGTGGTTGAAAAAATATTATTAGAATAATAATATTTTTTCAAATTGTTCTTTATGTTCTAATCGACAGACGACGCGACCGACGACGCGGACGACGCGGAAAACCGTTGGAGGCGAGGAGCGCGTGGTGCTGTGCAAAGGGTGAGAAGAAAGTCCAGAGTGCAGAAACAGCACAGCTACGACGATGACATTAAGCCCGGCGTCGGGCAAGGAGGACAGGGTGTTACTTCGACTTTGACAGCTGAGGGACAAGGTAATTTTTGCGGCTTGTTTATAAATACGCGATTATTTTTTGACGGTTCGAAAGACGAACCCGTGTGAATACGGCCACACGGGGCTTTATTTTCACATATACTCGTATATATATATATAAATATATTGCCATAAAACGTTTCGAGTTCCGGTGAACTGTAAAATAATTTGTCTGGCGGAGTTGAACGGACGGCATTGAACGTAACATTGCGGTCCGGCGTGCAAAACTGATTGTTACTGCACACGACACAAAGTCTCGTGATTTTTTTTTTTTTAATATATATAATTTTGATGGTGTTTAACAAGACGAATAGTGGTCGCGTTCGATTCGTTAGATTAGGTTTATACGTTCACACACTCGTATCGAGGAGAATAGCTCTTTACAAACGAACGATATACGCAATGGCGTAGTAACGGGGTGGGCAACACTCTCCCATAAATATTCATGTGTTTAGAATAAATTGATTTAAAATATACAAATATATCAACTTTGAAACGATTGAAGGATTGGCGAAAAAATGCAATCGGAGAAGACCGGATCAACAGCAGTGATATTTTGAATATCCACAGGAAAATTGATTTTATGGCTAAATAAGTAATCAATAAATTTTCCGAAAAGCGTGGAAAATCTTATTTGTAATTTTCTAGTAAATTTCAAATAATTTCATTATAAATGAATCAAATTTCGCTGAAGCGCTTCGTAGAATCTCATCTTCATTCCATTTTAACATTAAATCACAGACATTTCTAAAAACTAATTCAATCAGGTTTAAATTTTTTTTTTTTATAAGACCCTCCCCGAAAATTTTTCTTACCGCGCTACTGGATATACGTGATATGTGCTCGAACGTAAATCCGAACGTACCGATATTATTGTACGATCATTCCGTCGAGTGAAACCGTTGCTTGGACGTTTCATAACCGTCGCGTTTGGTTATGTAGCTCAACTGCCGAGACGAGCGTCGGCGTACGACGTGTATCAGAACCGTGCGGAACAGGGTTCGTCGCCGGCCAGTCGGAGGTCCAGTTTTCGGATACAACAAGACGACGACGTAGGCGGCGGCGGCGGCGGCGGCGGCGGTGGCGGTTTACAGCAAAAAGGTAAATACGACCGGACGACCCGGTACAGTTGTTAGTCGCGTCGTCGCCGTCGTGCCCTTACACCCTCGCCGCCGGCGGTTCGCGATTATCGGACTTATGCAAATTCGGCGGATGATGATAACAATATAAACCTCTATAAGTTTTCTCCGTCCGAAACATGCCAGACCCTTTTCACCGTGGCTAATTATAACGTCGTCTCGACGTGGATTTCCGACGAAATATGTTATTTGATAATATGATGTAAATACGTACAACCGCGTAAAACCACGACGACGACGACGACGACAGACGTACGATGGTAACAGTTTTGAATCCGACGCGGTAAGTATGCTGAGATTACGTGAACGCGCCTAACCTAACCGAACTTAACCGTCATCATTCCCCTACCCCTCACCCCGCGTGCGCTATTTTAAGGGTCGCGAAAACCGGATCGAAACACTTTCGAACGGATTTATTTATTTTTTCGTTTTTCGTGCTTGACGGGCTCACTGCGTAGACATCGTCCGTACGGATAATTAAATATACTTGCGAGAAAATTCACGGTGGAACGAACGCAAATATAATCGAGACGATCGTGTTCAAATATTTGGAAATCCGCCGAAACGTTGTGACGAATCGTTTTTCCATAAACGTCAACTGGTTTTCCGCGTTCGTCACAGTCGCTGTCATGGTTGCGTATTGATTTCACACGTAAATGAAACAAGTATCGCTTAAAAACAATATGCGTCGTCGTCGAAGACTGTTGTACGGCGTTATTCACGTAAGGAGATTCATTTTAGATGCCGTATTCAGCATACCGTTTTCTACATCCGTAACCGACGTTTACTGTTTGCATAACTATTGTTCGGATTTATATACGTCCTATGAATTATGTGAAAACTAAGCAGTAAACAATTCAATTTTAATAAATAAATAATTTCATAATATTTTGTATACAATATTTTCAAACGTTTTCTTGTTTTATGCTGGCGGGTAGGCGCCAGTTGTCAGACTCGAAATATACTATTTGCACGTTTTTATATTTTTCTTTCGAAAACATTTTTTAAAATGTCGTGAAAAATCTAAATGTTCAAAAATATTAATTTCAAAATGTTGAATTTTAATTCCGAATATAGTAAAACGCATGCTTACATAAAATACGATCAAAGAGAATAAATATACAAATGCAATATTCGAGCCCGACACCTTGCATTATAACACTTCAAGAAATTTTCATTGGATTCATTCGAAAAATTACATTTCTTTTGCCCTCGAAGACATTTTTATACGACATTTTATATTATTTTTATTTACTCATAATTCAACCTAAAATTAACTAAAAAATTTATTTATTATGAAATGAGATTTACCATCCCTCCTCTGTGAAATTCCAATTGATTTTCCGGAGTTTCGATATATTAATTTATACTTACTATGGTTTCAGTAAAAGTTTAAACTTCGCATACATTGATAGAGATCGGTCAATTATAATATCTAGCTTTTCCTAGTGATAACATATGATAATTTTTTATATTTTATCTTTGAGAATCTATAATTTGATTTTTTTTTTTTTTAGAAATAAAATTATAATATCTACATTATACACACTGCAATTTACGGTATAATTTTATAAAATATTTTCTCAATTTTTTTTTTTAATACAAATACTGGTTTTTTACAGCAGTTTTATAAATAGCCTTAGAAATTATTTGTTTAAACTGTGGAACCTCTATTGTCGTAGAATTTCGATTTTTCCTTAGATAAAGCTTTCTAACTCCTTAAATCCTAAATTTTTATCTTTCAAGAAGCATTTATATGTTATTATCTAATGTGTAAAATGGTACATGTTAATTTCTTTAATTGATAACATCAAGCATTTTTTTTGTTAAAAAAAACAACATCAAGGAATATTGAAAGATCAACAAAACTCAGAGATTGATGACTTATTAGTTATACTAATTATAAATTAAAAATAGTAACAGGTAACTAATAATGTGGAAGGTTGATGTTCAAACGAATAATGGAATATTCGAGAGAACTATATGTTTTCCAAGCTTCAATGATACTTCCTGTTTGCGTCTAAAAATAGATATTGAGTAATATCCATAGGATATGCGTCATGTATTATTAACAGTTATTATTATTTCTTTGACTATTATATTGACTGCCGAGAATTTCAAAAAAACTACCTGTTTAATATTGTAAAATCTGTGCTCGGTTTATAACCCATAAATGTATTTATGCATATTTTCGAAAATATTTTACAGTGTTTAACCACCGAAAAAAAATTAACCAACATATTCTTGCTCCGCTCAGAATCTGAAATGTGTGTTTTAATTAACTTAAACGTTTTTTGTCATTTAACGAACAAATACATAATTCATACATATATACACTAATGCAGTAAACACACATTTTCACAAAAATGCGTATTAAATATATATTACTCGTAATGCATGAGATTATGCTAAATTCAGTTTCATATGCGAATTAATCAGGTACTACTAATCATATATTTTTTTTAAGAAGTCTATTTTATAAGCAAAAAAATTGAAATAATATAAGATATACCGAGTGGAGAAAAATGATTTACATTTATTAAGCTATTTTAATTAAATTCAGCATTGTTTTTCATTACAAACTCGACAACTAGTTTTATGAACACATCCATCTATAAATACATTACAGCGATTATTAATGATTGGTTAATAGACTCGAAAATCGGATCGATCAACTGTTTTTGAAGTGTAATTAATTTTATCGAAAATTATGTTAAATAAATTGTCGAACAATATTTAGGTCAGTTGGGTCAAGCAAACAAGCTATATTACAAAAAAAAAGTGACAGAAACACCGGTTAAACATTGTAGGGGTTCCATATGCGTATAATACTGAAATATTGAAAAAAATTCAAATATATGTGTGTGTATATTTAAGCAACATATGTTGCGACAAATAAAAGAGTAATTTGTTAATTAATTTTACTTTTATACTTAATTGTTTTTTTTTTTTTTTGGTCGTAGCTAACTTCAACGACAGCATTTTAAATTAATATTTGAACAAAAAAACGAGAAATATAATATAAATATACGTGTATTAGAATAGAAACAAGTTATTATATTATACAGCAGCTCCAATTTAATTAATAAAACGGCGAAACGTGATTACAATTTTTCAAATTTTATCAGTACACGCATTCAGAGAAATAATTTAGTAATTAAATTTAAAACAATTCGTAATCCAATTATAAAAATAGGCATATTATTTTCGTATTCAGTACCGGTGCTAAAGATTCGCATAGGCGGGGGAAATGTAATGAGCGTAGATTTCCGACTGACTGCTAATAAAATGTTGAAAATGTCCGTAGGTACATCTATATTTTCGATTTTATTTTCATGCGATACTGTCAATACTAATCATGAGCGTTGAGGTCGCTACACAATCATAGATAGTTCTAATCTAAAACTGTAGAAATCGTAAACGAACTTAATGACATTGGACTCATGTCATTATGTCCCGCTTATTGCATAATCACGATCACGACAATGATGTTTTTGCGATAACAGCTGACGACAAAATTCGATATTGAACCATGTTATATTTAAACACCTCCGTCCACCTCCGCTCACAACCGTCCACGAACTTTGTCGTGAACGATGGTTTAATTATTTATGTTTAATTCATCGATGATTTAATCTCAATTGAAAACTTTATTGTCGTTTCAATTACAAATTTCATTTTAATTATATTTCAAAATATTGGAAGATAAACTGTGTGTATTTTATTGTTATAATTTATAATTAATTAGATATCTTCTGAAATGTAATTTGCATCATTATTTTAAAGTAAAATAACACGAAACCTAATTCAAATATATATTGTGTTGAATGATGCAGTGTGTAAAAAACTAACAATTATTGTAAGTATCCAAATCATAGTAGTGAGATACTGTATTAAAACTTTTACAATTTTAATTTGTACGCAATAACTGTTTGAGACCTTACTAAGTTATCCCCCGCATTTTTATTTTAAATAATAGTAAATAATAATCTTATTTTGTTATTTTTATTAAATTCTATTTCTCATCATTAAAAAAATAAATAAATGTTATGCGTACCATTTATAAAATTAATATTTCTTTATAAATCCATATTTTTGCATAATATTTTCATTGAAACTTTTTAAATCTGTCTAAAAAAAAAAATAATAATAATAAACTCTATTACCATTGTATACTTTACAAAATGTTGCGTTGTTTCACAGAACACATTACCTACCCTTTAAATAGTTTTAGGTATTATGAATTTATATGATTTATTTATTTTATACTTTGTAAATTAAAGACGTGGACCAAGTTATTGTTACCAAGCTTTATGTTATGAAGCATTTTTTAATTTGAAACGTAACATTCGAAAGACGTTTGAAATTAAAAATAATAACAACTAAGTATTTTAGCTGTTAACAAAACGTTGTTCCACTACTATGTTTCTATAAATTATTTTAAAAAAAAGTGCGTATATATATATATATATAACACACACACACACACACACACACACACACACACACACACGTTTCTCTAAAAGATTTTTGTGTTTACGATATAATTTACGTTAAATTTAAAAAAAAATCATCAAAAATTTGACAATATTGTCATGTTGACCATCTTGTAGTATGTTCGAATACTTTTATTCAAATAAACATTTATCGCGTTAGAATATTATTCTGAATACTTTTAAAAATATATATTTTAATACGCTTTCAAAATAGTTCATTTTGTATTTTCATTCTTGTCGCAGAACACTTTAAAAATACAAAATCAACGAATAACGGATTGATAATAATATAATGGTATGTTACACAATATCGGTTTTCGATCAACCATACAAAACCGAATATTTCTTATGAATAATATTATAACTTCTATACAGGGCGAATCCCACGAGGATTTACTATTTTTATACGGCCGGCACATGGTGTTCACATTATTCACATCGCTTGAAAACAGTATATCTCCGTTGGCCACGCCGTTCATATAAATTATCTGCTTAAAAAAAAGTTTTCAAAAACAATTCCTCTGTATTGTTGTAACGTAAGTTCCAATTGTTTTAAAGGTTATTCGTTTCTTATTCTTATATATTGTTTTAGAACGATCGTTTTACAGTTTTCCGACATTTGCAAACGCAGTTTGCATACATATTAATATATATCTTTTTATATTATTCGCATTGTAATCTTTGATATCATCCAATATGCATTTATCGATTTACGAATCACTGACTGCAGCGTTTTACGTTTATCTCATACAGTTATTTTATTATACAAAACACGCATATGTCTTTAATACGATATTTTGGAGAGATATTCACGAACTACATTTAAATTATTACTTTATTTGTATGTTATCGATAACAATGCAAAACGTTACTTTTCCGTTATACTTTGTATTAATAAGTATACAAGGCCCGAAGAAAATTCAAAAATATTTATTTTGCTTTTGTAAATAATAAATAGTATAAGTCTTCAAATTGTAAATACGAATTCTATATTACATAAAAAACAGTTGTTTGCCAACGAGATAAATAACTCCAAACGGACTTCATCGGAAACTCTGAAAACCTAATGTTTATAAAAAAATAACAACAACAATTAATTTCACTCTATATAGGTTTAACATGAAACGTATTTAGTATTATTATAATGTTTAGCTTTGATCGGTAAATCGTTTGATTAATAATAGTATTTTCATCGTTTTGATCCGTTGCGTCTTGTTTCGTCCTTCTGTCACAATATTTGCGAATTCCGTCCGAGGACAAAGCGAGTCGGGAATTGTTGTGTCTCAGAAGAACTAATCGTGTCGGAGCGAAATAAATTGTCGAGTCATTCTGAGTTTTGTCTTCGCCGATGTCCGATAGCGTCCGCTCCGTAGATAAATAACATAATTCACGCGTAATCGAATCGCGATGCATTTGAACACGTGTGTTTTCGTGGGAAAAATAAAAAACCGTGGAATTTTATTTGTACAGAGCAATCGCAAAATCTCGGCATGAACAACGACGAGGAATGGCGGCCGCGAAGACGGGGTTCACAACTGTAAGCAAACACCGTTCACTCGTTTAATTCGTCGCGGTCGGATTTCCGACACTTGTAACTATTTTCGGGCCGGTATTTTCGTTGACAGCCCGGACATCAGCAACTTTCGGTCGGCGGCCGAGGGTCGCGGAGGTCGAAATTCGTTTTCCAACCGGAGCGGCGGGGATGGCGGTCAACAGCAGCAGATGCAACAGCCACCGCAACCACCGCAACAGCCGGCACCAGCGAGCCAGGAGACCGAACAGAACGACACGGTCCGCAGACAGCAGTCGGTGGCGGGCGAGGACATCAAAATCGTCATACACGACGTAGACTTCGACCCAAACATTATGGGTAAGTCGTTTTCACCGAGCGTCCGGGGCGACGGGTCCGATACCTCGAAAAAATCGACCTGATGTTTTCCCTTGCATCTATTTCAGTGCCGGTCATACAAGACCGTACTTCACATCGCGAAGAAAAATGTTTTTGATTAGGTTTTATGTCGTGACGTATCACTTTTTATTAAATTAAAATGAAATTTTAGTGATTCGTTGAACCCAGATTTTTGAGATCGAACCGAACCATTTAAAATTATAACGAACTAATCAAACCATTAGAACTACCAATTTTTTATTTAAACCTGAACTATTTAATTTAAATATCGAACCTGATTCTGATTTTCATAAAAGGTTTAAAGAATTTAAATCATCTGAAAATTCGTTTGATTTAAAAATAGATTAACTTAAATAATTAATTATTAATTCATAAAATCAATAATATTGGTATTTAGTATTTAAAATAAAATTGTTTTATGTTATGATAAAAAATTGAATACCGAAGGACAAATTGGGTAAGAATTTCATTTTCATAGGTTTGATATTCTAACCGAACGCCTCTGGTACGGTCGGTTTAGTTCGAAAATCGAACAGTTCGTAATATCACTACAAAATGTATAAAGTTTTATAGGGCCCCAAAATGCATAGGGCGAGCACTGGTCAATTTAACGTATTTATTGTTATTATTTTTCTATTCGAACCAATCAGTTTGATTTTGAATATTCTTTTGCCGAACATAACCTTCGGTAAACGAATATATGTATATATTTTTATCTTATCGCGTTCAAGACGATCGTGCCGTGTTTAATGCGGTTCGCGTTTTCGGAACGTGCACCGGAAGATATAGTTTAGAAGTGATATTTCTTGCGAAACCGATTTACCAGGAATATATCACATAGGAAAACATCACACAGTAAAAATATTTCACTGGAAATCAAAAACTCAAAAACCCGCGAAAACATTACACAAGACGCAATAAAAAAGAAATATATAACACGAGAATGGTTTTGACAAGAATTTGGAAATCGAAAACAAAAACGTTCTTCAAGAATTTACGAATCGGGAAAATATTGCCGATGTCTCTGCGTAATAATTTTTCGTAGGATATTTCGTATTGTCGCATTTACGAAAATTTACATTTCTGAAAAACTATTTCTCGTGTAAAATCTCTCCGAAGCGATTGCTTTTTAAATTCCTGAATTTACGTTCCTGAGAAATGTTTTTACCGAAAATTCTTTTTTTTTAAATTACAACTTGCCATTTAACATTCTTCCAAAGAATTTTTTTACATAATTTTATTTCCCTGAATAATACTTATACTACCTTTTTTATTATCGTTCTTTTAGTGCCTACAGACGAGACTTTCGTCGTCATTATTTTATACTTTTCTGTTATTATTAATAATATATATTTTTTTGCGTTAAATTCTGTACAGTTGTTAATAAAAATATTGTAAAGTCAATTTGATTTAGAACAAACAAAAATTATCGTATTATTGTACCTTTGAACACAACACTGTCAAATGTCGACCAGTATATTTATGCAATACGCAAGTACGTAGAAAATAACATGTTATAAAGCTGATAAAAACGTCGAATCAGTTTCCTGATGATAATAATTAAAATTATTTGTGATCAATATATTACTGATATATTTCTGATATCGTCGCGTTTTAAACAGTTTATTGTGAAACACGTTTGAGTGTCGTTCAATTTCGTAAGTTATTACTTATGCCTCGTTAAACACGGTGCTCATCTCAAACGTAAATGAAGTCTAAAATGAGTAGAGACAAACAACTTCGTTTTTGTATATGTACAAATGTATTTGTAATGTATTTGTGTAGATTAATGATTAAATTTGTTAACAAAAAAAAAAAAATCAAACACGATTAATAAAGTAAATTAACTTTTGTTGAGTTAATTGTATTTTGCTAATCGAACTGACGTATTTGAATTTTTAATTAACTTTAACTTAAAATATAAAATATATTCTCTTATAATAATATAATGTGAAAATATTTATATTATGTATACAACTGTTTTCATGAAGTAACTAAATTAAAACAACTGTATCATGTTAGAAATTATGTTCTCGTAAACGTGATGGGAATGGAAAGAGTAATATTAGAAATTGTATAGCACATATTTTCTTTAAAAGTACAATAATAGTCTAAGATATTGATTTTACGAATACAAAAGCATTGACGTAATTCACGTTATTTGTCGAAATTCTTTAAATTATTACTCATTAGTCTCTTATTCGTTTGGGTTTTCAGTTGTTTCGTTTGGATATTTGTAATATATTTTATCGTCAAATAATATTTAATGATTTGAAAAGTTAAAATGAATATTTTTTTAAGAATAACTCACTGAAAACGGTTAATAACACTTAATACCAATTATAATAACCAGAATCCAAGTTTTGTATTTTTTATGAACCTCAACCAGAAACCAAAAAAATTAAATAAATAATTTTTCAAAACCAAAATCTAAAAAGTTATTGAAGTTTCGTGTCTTGGTTAACGTTTTTTGAACACGGGAAATACTCGCATATTGTGACCTAACTATTATTCACTAACTCACGTTAAAATATTTTCCAGTCGGCACAGTTGAACTGTCGCCGGAAAACGCGCATTCAAGGCCGCTGTAGTCGTTTTGTCGAATCGAGTTGATTCGCGTGAGCAATTGTAATCGTGTTAGAAAATCAGAGAGAAAAAAACCGATAATGTAAACGTTTTTAAACGCGAATTCGCAAGGTCAGTATCGCATTGTAGAAGAAAAAACGGCTTGGATCTTAGAAACCTTTTGAAATAGATATGAATTTGATTTTTGAATAAGACGTATTACCGATTCTTGTGAATTCAATACGGTTTCCGTACGCTTCTAAACATTAGTTTACTTTAATGTTTCCAAGACTCGATAAAATAGATTATATTTTCCGCGCAAAATGTGTAACTCTATATATTCTGTTCGAAAATAAATTGTTTTACCCATTAAATGTTAATAACCGTGTGCAGCGTATTCGTGTAATTACTGTTTCGTTAAACGACTGATAATTTAATCGCGAACAATCTCATATCACAACGTATAACAACTTCCTGAATCGGCGTTTGAAAAGGCGTTTTGATTCGTACGATTCAATTCTATTTAGATGTTTTAGTGAACTTCTCGCGGGCACATAAAAGCTCGTGACGAAATTTGTAATCGAATGCAAATTAATTATAGGCGAGTGAGATCCAATTAAATAGTTTTGTTGTAGACTTCGGTGATGTTTTTAAGATTAAAAAAAAAAATTAATACATTTATTTGACGGCGAAGCGAGATGAAGTTCAAATGCGCAGATACGATTCTTGTTTTGATGAAAAAACCTTTAATCGTCTTTCAGTAGGTACGCGCTTGATTTCTACAGAACGAATTTTAAAAGGTTATTTATTTTATCGAGAATTTAAAAATATTCACGTTCTGCGCGTACGAACAAAATTGAAAGAAAAGATTTTAAAAACGGTTTTCTTCGCGTTTCCCGCTCCGGACGTTTTTTGTATTTTATTTTAAAGTCCATTACTATATACTATTACATTAGTTATTTATGAGATTTATATTGTCTACCAGAACGTTTGATGAAATGAAATGATATTAAGAATTACCATTTTTTTAAATCAAATTAATTTACTATGTACATTTTTTTTCTTTTAATAGACAAATTGCATTTTAACAGCTCAGTAGGTATACAAATTATTACCGGCTATTGGCGATACACATTTATAACGATTATTTTTTATGTGACAATTTATGTGAATTTATGATATTTTTCACTCGTATTTTCTTTCTCATAATTTTAGTAGATATACGACACGACATAATATCATTTAAAACATTGGTGGATACATGGACGATAAAATGTACAAATTCAAACATCTATTTTAGGGCATACATGTTAATAAGGACGTAATGAGAACTATTTACCACACGAGTAGTGGATCGCAGATCTCTGTCTAAGCACCTCATTATGTACAATATCTATTGTTAGGAATTACGAATATCACTTGGTCCATATTATTATCATTACAGTATGTTCCACTAAATAATAAAACGTATACAAACAGTGACTTAGCTAAAGTATATGGAAGAAAGGGTCGTGCAACCACTGCAATAGTTTTTAAATGACGTTGTTTGAGGTATAAACATATTAACGTATTTAGGTATAATTATTTTTTGCTTTTACTCGGTAAACCCCGTATTATAATTACAACGGGTCTATTTAATTATTTTTATACTCACGGGAAAGTACACGATTTTAAATTATAAACGATTAAACTTATAGTACATCGAAATATATTCGTATCAAATATTCTAGCGCTCTAAACGGGTTTTAATGAATTTACTGTCGAAAACAGTAAATACAGTTCTTGTTTGTTTAATAGTTGTAGATAATAATAATAAATAAATTCTTTTTTCTTGATATTCACTGTTAGCATATAGACGTAAATATAACTATTTTAATGTTTGGTTAAGATTTTACTCCCGTTCATAGTTTTCGTTTAGATTTATGGTATTATTTTAATTTATCGAGACGTTATCTAAATTGCGCACGAACAAATCAATAAATATGAAATATACGATGTGTTTATAAAACACAATTATTTTTATACGCGTGAAAAAGTACAAAAAAATACTCCTATTTTAAAAGAAAATGTATTATTTTATCAAATCGTGTCGTGTTTCGGTCAACCAATTGCGAACTATCGTAGAAGACGAAATACAACTATGGATTTTATCGAGGTGCATGTAATTCGTGTCCGGAATGTACCCAAAATGAGAAATGTGCATATAGAAATATATTCTAGTTTCTCAGTCCAACCGTGGGCCTAGCCTGTAGAGAAAACTACGGACAGAACAACGGACAAACTACGAAAAACCGTATACGTTTCATAGTGTCTTTTAGCGACGAAAAGTGAAAGAAGCATTGACGCGTCAACGTGACGAATGTCGCACATAAACAAACAAAAACAAAACCCGCACCACGCTTACGGATTCCGATTGTCGCGTTTCGCCTAAACGCGATGTCCCCTCGGCCGCCGCGACGATCAAACTTTATTATATACACACGTACGGTTCGACAAAGGTACCGTCCCGCGCACCGTCGTCATTAAATCGATTTACTACCCCTTTATCTCCCGGTCGTTATCGCGTGACCCGGTTTACGTTCGATATCGTACGTACGTTTTTCGTTCGTCCGTAACATGGTAATGGCCATTGCGATTCTCGTGACATTTTAACGTTGTGTTTTTGTTTTTGTTTTTTAAGCGACTCCGCCTAAAATCGCGTACCTAATCCGGATTTCGATTTGTCTGTCGACATTTGATCTCGCCCGATGACGTTGGGAAATTCGTAAAATCACGACCGGGTTTGCGACGTATGTTCGTGAAACGCGCGTTAGTGCACCGTGCATTGTTCACACCGTATTCGTATTATTCGATTAGAATTTAAATATGATACTCGTATAATAGATTAATTACTCTTGCCTAGAGTACTTACTCTATTAATTACTCGCCAATATACCGCAATATGATTTTTCAAATAATTATCATTATATTTTTCTGTCTTATCGGTCTTATCGGTGTTAACATTTGTTGTCGTCTGCAAACAAACAAAAAAATTAAATTCAGCACTTGACGCGCTATTTATATAAACCAAAGAAATAACACCCACAATGAAGTTATGCTAAGGCTTGGTTCGGCAAATAGAGAATATCACACAATCAGATGTATGTTGTCATCAATGTTACTATCAAGAGAAAATAAAACGAAGTTTTATATAGCCTATCTACGTCCTATTGTGATGTATGTCCGTAAGAACTGGTCAACAACGAAAGTTAATGAATTAAAACTTTTAATATTTGAGAGAAAAATTTTAAGGAAATTATATGATCCCACACTAAACCCGGAGTCAGAAAGTCATGAAAAATAAAGGATAAACTAATACATAAAGTGTTTATCAATGAACCTAGCAGGAAGAGACCAAGAGGAAGACGCCATCATCGATATATCGTTAGAGTGAACGAAGATTTGGAAAGCCTGGGAACGACGAAAATTGAAAATGCGAATGATTGGGAATTGTAGAGTGACTTAAAAAATAGTGACTTAAACAAGTAAAAGCGGCAAAAAACCTTTATGAACAAAAAGCAAAAAAAAAAATGACATAAATGATAAAAACATAACCGAAAACGGAATGGTAAATTCGTTATTGACCATAATTACTCTTATTCCATACACCGATACACCTCAAATGACTTTTATACATGTCCATAATACCAGTACAACGATTTTCGTTTTATTGTACAGCTCTGTTAAAAACACGTTGAACATATTGAAAATATTACGTCGTCGCATTAACGCGGAATTCGGAATATTGGATCGTATCAAATACACGCATAAACAATAGTTCACCGATTGTTATTATAATTTATGACGTGAAATGTAACTAGATCTAAACGACCGTGTTAAGTGAGCGTAAAGATAAAACAAATAATTATATTTACGCTTTACATAATAATATTTTCGGCTCCATTATTCGATTACTTACCCGTGTAATTATTCCAATTAAGAATATTGACGTGAAAGTGTAAAACCATACAGAAAAATTTCATGAAAACCATGTCGGTGGAATACGTTTCGACATTAAAAGATATTATTATCAATGAATACTACATAAATATTGTTCTGTTATGTAATTGTTTGTGTAGCAAACATCACGTCTATGTGACTACCGTTCCGAGTTATAGGTTTATGGAGATTTGTTTTGATCCGAACCTGTCCTTCGTGAAATTCGTTGTTTTTCTCTGCCTTCAAATCCACATTGGAATTCCCGTTATCGAATCGTTATCCAAATTATCGATGTGGTTTAACGTTCTACGCGAGTAAATCTCTCAGAGTGAACGATTTGATAACGGTCACGTTATATATTCGGCGAAACATAAGCCGACCGATGTCCTCTGTCTGTTTAAAGTGCGGACATTGTCGCATTCTTCTAATAATATACCGGTAACTCTTCATGCATCTCAGCTCATCGTCGTCCGTCCGTGTTTCAGCGGGCGCCGTTATATTAAATTTATTCAGTAATTTCCGGATATTACATTTCTTTAATCAGTTAATGTTGTTGTAATTCGCTTTCGTTTCCGATAGTATTTCAGTTTTTTTACTCCGAGTTGTCGGCACATGCATGATACAGTGTTGTAACATCCTAATTAATTTAGTTTAACGTCGTTATTAAAGATAAGATGTCGATGGCTTTTGCATTTTTTTTAATACCTATTAATGCCAACGGTACCGTTTCGGTTTAAAATCACTTTTATTTTTTTGGAGACATTTAAATTCGAACGTATCAATTTTTTCTTCGATTCAATTAATACAATACCAAGTTGTTTTTTTTCAAAGACAAAACGCTTGTGTATTTTGAATGGAAAGATATTAAAAATGTCATGGCGGTGATGCGACGGCTTCGCCGTCGAGTACGGCCCTATAACGGTTTGTTCGTTACTACCTATATGATGCCTGACGAACTCGCGTCAGAGTCTATGTGTGACGACTTTTTACCATTATGAACCTCGCCAAAAAAACGTATTTTGCAAAATAATTCGCACGTTTCGCTTATCTCCAGAAAACGCATTGTCGTCATAATCCGTATTCGATATAATTTAAGCATTGTGAATAATAAGTTTAAAAACAATGTTTTTTCGAATAATTAAACAAACGTAATACTGAGTCTCTGACACGACTTTCTGAGATATCGTTCAAGTGTATTTTAAAGAGCTGCTATTATATAGTATGCTGATTATATTAGCGTCGAAACGGGTTATGTGTAATTACATATTTTTTTATCGTCTAGCGTTACATAATTTTTGAAAACGACGATGGATGGTTTTATACATGCACAATGCAAAAATAATGTTTTCAGAAAACTAATTTTAAATTTTGTAGTTTTACTTATAATATATTTTGAATTTTACGTCGATGAAAAACTTATGACTCATTCGATAAAATTTGGAAACAATAAACGTTTATCGTCGTAAAAGAAATAACTTTCTACAATTTTTATCATAAAATGGTTTATCACAATGTACAAAATCCAAGTACTGTATTTTTCACCATTGTACAAGATATGGTATTTTTATTAAATAATACGATAATGTTGTTATTATGACAGTAATTTATAAGTAAAATTCGTGAAATCGAATTAAATAACAAAAAAAAAATTAACATTTCTATACAAATATCTGACAAACAGAAGTTACATGTTAGTTTGAATAAATTGTTCAATATACCGTCATTTATCTTTTACTTTCGGAAAATATCTTATTGTATTTGAATTATATACGTATGTTTGTATAGTATAACAATCAAACATATTATACTTTTTTATTTTTTCTCCAGGCGTTCGTTCAGGTTCTAAGCGAAAAGTTATTTTGAAGCGTGACATGACAGACAAAGCACATCGAAGTAAGTACATCATTAACATTTCATTAATAAATTATATTTTATTTGGATATTTATAAGTATTTTATTCGATCATTAATTATTGTCAAAGTTTTTTGTGATGTAAACATATACCGCCGAATCGTATTTATTTATAAAATAATGTAGTTTAATTATCTACATAAAATCGTATTTATTATTGCATACTTTCCGTGATTTTTTTTTAAACAAAACTAAAATATATTAGTTGACTTTATGTCATAGAAAACAAAAATGTTTTATATGTTGAACGTGTTTAACGTGTTTAATATCCATTGAAAATACATACATTTCTTTTCGTCGTTATTATAATTAAATGAAAATATATTTTATAATTATGTATTATAAATAATAATATTAATCTTATATGAACAAAAAAGTTGCACGAAGTTTGAAATGATGGTCCATGTTTTCAAAAATATACTTCAGATAGTTAAAACATGATAAAACACGAGATCGCCTAAAGTCTTATATAGAAAATGTACATTATATTTATCAAAAGTAATCGAGAATTTTCACGTAGAAAAAAATCTATTTTGTAGTTTATTAACTTATATTTTTATTCTTTTTTTAGGACCTATGACTAACTGTCGTTGAGAGTTTAAAAAACAATTGTTTTTCTAAAAATCTCTTAAGATTTATTCAATTTAGTAAAGAACGTAATTTCCGCTCGAAGAAAAATATTATACATTTTATATTGTTTAATAATTGCATTGATGCGTCGATATATAAAATATTAATTTAAGGAATACGTTTTATTTATTATTTTCAATAAAGTGAAGTGAATTTGCCGTATTACAAATATCAATATAACATTTGTAAATCAATTTTTTTTTATGCATCTAGTTAAGTTTATATTAATTTAGAAAGAGAAAATAACACGCGCAGGAAAAATATATGTTTTACAATTTTAAATATAACAAAATGTACTCATTTCGAGTATAATAAAGCAAACACGATTATTTTTTCCAATTGGTAAATACCTGAATTGTCGAAAAAATATAATTTCCATATTGAATTACTTTTCTGGTGGAAGGAAACGGCACGTTTATATTTTCTTTAATCACCTGTGTCAACATATAATATTTAGATTTATCATTTAGATTAAATATCATAAAATTAATTTTTTATTTCTTGTCTACCGTATTTTTCACTCTTTTTATCTGAAATAGCGTCGATTAAGTTTTAGTTTCTCGTTCCACTCGATGTCACCTTTCTGTTATTTTTATATAACATTTACCCGTTTTTTATTATGTATCGGTAAATTACTGTTTACGTTCAACAATAAGAAATCGAATTTTATACATATATACAAAGTGATTTGTTATCATGAGCCATTGATTATCTGCCATACAAAACAAATTTTGCCTAGGTGTTTCTTTTTTCATTATTAATTTATTTGAGAATTGTTTCTAGATAATTTTCAAAATCATGTCCCTACTCGTTATACCTTAGGGTTTAAACAAAATGTATACTTTTGATTTTCAAAAAACAACCTACATGTATATTTTGATCGACATTATCTCACAGAACTGAAGTAAATATGTAATATTCTTTATAATTCTTTATAATTCTTAGATTATATAGAGAATAAACGAATTCTAAAGATAATTCTTTTATGATTTTTCCAAATTTTTATTCGCAGTATTAATATAATAACAATAATATTGTAAAGTATTACATGTTAATACATGAATAAATAATTTAATCTCATAATTCAATTAATCCAACTTTGTTTTAAATAATAAAAGAGAATAATCATTTTCTAGCTGAAAAAAATTCTTCTGAAATCACTATTGATTAATATATATTGGCATTTTATTTCTTAACTAACGGGTGGAAAAAATGTTTCTCATAATAAATATATATTTGATTTATATATATGTGGTTAGATTAAACATTTAATTACCAGTCTTAAAATTTCTGATAAATGGTCTCCAAATAGGTAAATTTACAATATCTACAATATCCATTTCACAACGTCTTATATTAAAATGCTAATTACACAGGAAATATTCATGGGGTTATACAAATCAACATATAATATGTAAATTTCCATAAAAAGTATATTTTTTGGAAATATATAATTGAAATCATAGGTTACCATTTAAAAATCGAAACAGTTTGTACATTGTAATTTTGAGATCGGGTTTGTATTTTACATTACCACATTTCGTTTCAGAATAAAAAAAAAATTATGGTTTATAGTATTCAGCTACTTCAAATTGTGACGAACAAAAAATTGTCGTCTGATTTATTCACATTTTCATCATTAAAACCATAAAACCTACGGAATTAATTTTTTTAACGTTTTGTCACGGTTGTTTTGTTTTCAGTCACAACATATTTTCCCGTTTTTATAATATTCGTAAATTTGTATTTAGCATGTCAAAACTTTAAAAAGACATTTTAATGTCATCGTACTTTGGTAAAATGTCTATTAATATGATTTAAAATTAACTTAAATAAACAAATTATTTTAAACTTTTAATCGATTCAAGACATGGTCATTATATATCACGTAAAATATGCAAATTGGCTTATATGCTAAATCTATACGATTCAAAATCTACAGGAGTGTAATTCGGCCAAGTTCTTCCTAACTTTAAGGCAATTAAAAATATATTATTAGTGATCATCGTATCATATTTTAACCGACCGAAATGCATTTTGTAATAAAACCACTATATTTAACGTATGCCATCTTATTAGTAGTTATATATAGTTTTAGATGTTCTTACTTTGCCAATTTAATTAGCTTACTAATAAACTCTCATCCCTTCGTCTATATATTAAACAAGTTACTAAGCATAATTTTCGAACGTTTTATTGAAACGTATACTCACACACTCAACTAAACACGTAGGTAGATACTAATAATAATACGTATATAGTTTGGATGAACGAACAAAGATGAGTACTACTCATAAATTATATCTATATTATATCGTGTTCATATTTATTTTGGATTATTTTATATTTATATTAACATTTTTTTAAAACAATTTTATCATTATTGTTACTCAACGATTACTTTTTTAAATTAAACAATTAACGCGTGTCATGAATTAAACGTACATGCTTGTTGAGGCAGCAGAAAATATAAAAATGAATATTTTTTATTTTATATTATTTTATTTTATTAATATTAAATATATTATTATTATTATTATTATTATTATTATTTATTATTATTTGTTGAAAATAAACTACAGATATGTTTGATAAATCCACAACAATTTATAACAAACAGGATAATGTTTAAAACGCGCTTCGTTCAATTTGCGTATTTCGAAAATTGTATAATTTTTAGGTACGATTTGAAGTATTAATTTTACCACACATTTTTGAACAAAATAAGATAAATTTTACCACACATTTTTGAACAAAATAAGATAAATTTTATTGTTATCATTATTATTTTTAACTTTAGTGGGCCATTAAGTTACATAATGTTGTCCACGGGCACCTTTAAATTTACAACCATGTTTAAAAATACTCGTAAAAAGAATTCATTTTTTTAAATGTTTATGTAAAATATCGAATACATTTAATCGGAAAGTATATTATTAATTTACATTTAAAGTCTAGTATAGGAAATGCAGTAAAATATGTAGAATTTAAAATTATTTCCCAAGCTTACCTATCCATCTTATCTAGTTTCTAAATGGTTATAAATAATAAAACATTTATTTTAAATTGCGATAGAGACCGATCAGAAAAATATTTTCTAAATTTCTAATTTTAAAATTGAATATAAAAATAAAATACTATAAAACGAAATTTAAAAAAATGAAACCTATTGAAACACATTGAAAATTGAAAAACTAGTATCATACATTTAAAAAGTTGTCTTGTTTGTCAAAACCAGAATATCGGGGAAAACCATGTAGATATTATTTTACAGGCAAATATAATAATTTTACGTTATTTCGTCACTCATAAAAACGAATGAGTATGAGTTTGTTTTTCGAATATACACATTTTCAGTGATTATTATATTATATGATAAAAAGTTGTTCATTTTTTTAAAAGTCTATAATGACGTTTTTAACTTTATTATTGAATGAAATACGCAATACAAAAACGTTTTTTGTCGTGAAAAGTAAAAAATACTTCATTTCACACCATATAATATTGAGCTTTTTAAAAGTAATAATTTTTTGAGGCAGAAAATATTTTACGATAAAGATAAAGTATTACACCAATACAACATTAAATTGTACAATACATTGACTTTGGATATGTCTATTGACAATGTGACATTGGATCCAATTATTGTGATCATATTTTGGTGATAATACAGAACGACAACGTTTCCTGTGCAGCTCCACCACGTGATTTGCTAATGTTATACTATTGTTATTTATATCATAACAGTTAAAGATTCAAATAATTTATCGAATTTCAGTATATTTATACATTTTATGACCAAGTACTTAATAAAAGTTATTATGACAACGGAATTTTGTCATGAACACTTTAAAATATTACAATTGTTTAATTCAGTGCAATTAATTGTATATTTTAATACTTGAAAATTAGTTAAATTCTTATGATTATTAACAAAAATATATATTACATTTAAAACGACTATATATCTAAACGTATTTCGTAATTATTGTTCCGAAAGAATACACACGGAAATTGTGTGGTATTTAAATTTACTGATTCGAAAAGTTCACTGTAAAAGGGTTCCGTTCGTAGAGACTTTTCATGGTCCACGTTATCTTAATTATACATTATTTTCTGTCAAATGATTTTAATAAATACTTTTCTGATAAAGTTATACGAAACTTAATAAAAAAAAACATTTTTAACTCAAGAGTTTAAGACGAAAAAATCAAACTATTAGAAATTTAAAAAAATTTCGAATTTGAAAGTGCGTTTTCGGAACATTTTAAATTGACGATCCGCGGAATCTATTCATTCCGATGTCGGCACGATAATCGTATTAGGTATGCAATTTATTTTTCGTTTAAATAGCGTAAAAAAAATCGTTTACCATATCTAACACAACGTGTTAGACGGATTTTAACGCGACGACGACGGTCGTGAAAGCGGTGTCGCATAAGTTTTATTTTCGTAAACCATCAAAAACAACCGTAATAATAAAGGCCCGTGACCATTTTATGCTTGTTCTATCCTTCAGCTCGCGGATTCGGCATGAGAGTGGTGGGAGGCAAGATTGGCCCGGACGGGCAGATGTTCGCGTCGGTCGTATGGACCGTCCCGGGCGGCCCGGCCGAGAAATCCGGTCTGCAGCAAGGCGATAAGGTAAAATTAACCTACTTAGCGCCGCGTCTTCGCCGTCGGCTGAACCGTTTAATCGTTATCCTCAGGTTTTGGAATGGGCCGGCGTGCCGTTAGCCAATCGTAGTTTCGAAGAAGTGTGCAGTATCATCGACCGTTCGGGCGACGTCGTGGAACTGTTGGTGGAACAAGGATACGAATTGTGAGTACGCTTCCCCCCCCCCCCATCCCACTCCGTTTTTCGTTTCTTAAGTCGAATACCGGCGAGAACGCACTGTTTACCGGGATGGAAACGTTCCTGAATGTTTGCAGAAGGATTTGCGATCTGCTGGACGAGCCCGGACCGATGACGTCGAGAAAGAACTCTGGCGAAGCACTGGGGTTGCAACTAGGTTAGATGATATATATTTTAGGGGTTTTTTTTTTTAAATTTTATTTATTCGAAAAAAAAATCAATCCGTTTTAATTCGGCTCCGGTAGTTAGGGACGTAGAATACCGATATAAATACAAATATGTATCGAATCCGTTATAAATTATATTCCATTCGCGAAACGGTTTTCCATCGCGGAGAAACGATGACGAAAACATTGACATTGTGCTAAGATTGCGTTAATGGAATTGTATGAGTTTATTTATTGTTATTCACGGGAAACCGACCGTGCAGAAGCAAAAAACATTTCTGATCGCAGAACTGACGCCGGCAGTTTGTTACGCCCACAGAAATAATACGCCCTCACGGTGTTCGTTGTTATTCATATTTTTCATATTATTATTAATATGTGTGCGTAATGCTTAACTTTGAAGTCGTACGTTCCACATTTTGCTTTTAAATAATTTCGATAAAGAGAGAATTTATTTAAACGAATAAACAACAAATTCGCGTAAAAATATTGATATTTATCGAACGCAAATAAATCATAAGCCGTACAAATAATATGCTTTTAATATAATGGTAATTAATCAAAACAAACAATCATTGAATCGAAGTTTCAGATGGTTCAGACTCTCCGGCGTCTCCGACGAGAAGAAAACTACCTAAGACTCCGGTATAGAATTTAAACATTAACGGTGTATGTATAGTAGTAGTTTCGATCCTTCAGAAATGTTATTTCGTGAGCGACTCATATTTTCAGACTTGAAAAAACAATACTTATAATCTCAATTATTATTATTATTATTATTATTATTATTATTATTATTATTATTATTATTATTATTATTATCATTGTTATTATTCGAAATTGTGTCATATTATTATAAACCATGTTTTTTTTTAACATAAATGTTATACATTAATATATTATTATTATTATTTATAGACTCGTAGGGTATTATCAAACCGATATCGTTTCGATACTAATTTATTAACCAGTAATTTGAATTAATATTACTCGCGGTTATCCGACGACCATTTATTGCGTTTCGTCCGTAGAATTAAACTTATATTTCTGAAGGACGATTTTTTTTCCTGTATGTTGGTTTATGTAGATAGTGCGTGTGTTTTTGATTTGATTATGATTTGATTTCGTTATTTTGCCGGTATTGTTTTTATGTAAATAGGCCAGTTTATATCTGTCGATGTATAAAAAAAAAAAAACGGCGTTGATATAACTTACTGGTTAAATAAAAATAAAAATAAATCAAATGGCCATACCTCTCAAAGGCTGTGCGACAACGTCGGATTCACTACCTATAATCTCGGCACCTTTAATTTTCCCGAAGTCTCGTCGCTACGGGGCAATTGTTTTGTATTGCTGTGTATTATTTTATTTGTACGTAAGACTGATTTTTGGGTTTTCATTTTAGCTATAAATAAGAAAAAAACTTACTAACGAAACTACGGTAATTGTTTTGGTGATTTATTACTTCAAAGAAATTATATCTTTAGCGTTTTAAAGTTGATACCAAAATATGAAATATTGTAATCAAATGTAACGTTAGAGTAAAATCGTTGCGCGGTTTAACGAAAACCTTCCGTACCGATGATGTCGGAATAATGATCCGACAACAACGGGAAATAATTGTTATATTTACTACATATGCTATTTATATATTTGTCTGTTAAACAAGGGTAATCGGTATATTGTACGTAAATTTATTAACCTTTTTTAAGTATATATAATATATATATATATATATGTATATATATATATATATACATTTAAACCATACTATGTGAAAAAAGTCCACTATTAATTTAAGTGTAGATTTAGAAGAAACGATCCGTCGACGTCGGTGTGTTCGAACGTTTCGTTTCGGATAGATTTTGATGATGAAAAATCAACTTTCGTTATTATGACGCCGGGTATATGGAACGTTATTTAATTAGAGTTTTGAAATTGTTTAGTAATACTGACTTCCGAAGAATTCGATATGTTATTAAATATTTCAACGATATAAAATATCAAGTCAATCTAAAAGATAATATTGCTGTAATACGGAATAACGAAATCATAAATATATATAAATTCTTTTAGATAGGAGTGTACACAAAACACGCGTACAAAACAATTTTGATAAAACGTAATATTTACTTATTAATTGAGACGATCTTGTACGTACCCGAATACTTATTGTTAAAGCAATACGAAATTTGATACATCTGCATATTGAGAAGAAAAAAAACAATATTGAACTTACAATTCAATACTATTCGTGTTTTAAAATAACTCATAACAATTTTCTCAATGAAATATATTATGACTGATTTGTTGGAAATTTATGAAATCGATGACCGATCAAAGATAACTGTTATGTTCGCAGAGACTGTTTGCGGGAGCAAAGCGTTTGGTCTTAAAAGAATTATTTTTTTCGGTTATTGGTTTTATTTTCATATAATACAACTTTATTTTTCGTATTTTCGGTATCGTCAATGATAATATATTACATTCCAGTTGTTAATTAATCGTAACATAATGATGGCCATTTTTTGTTTTAACATTTCATATATTTAAGGAAGCGATTTTGTTTAAAACAAAATAATAGATAACTTATTACGATATCGATTTTATATTATTATCAGTTAATGTTTAAAATGAAAAGAAATAACGGACTAATGAAATGTTTATGTATAACGTACTTTTAAAATACTTTACATAGGTACCTAATCAGAATCATTGTGTTGGTTACGCTCTCTCGATTTTATTTAATTATCGTAATAAATAGTCTAATGAATTTAATTTCAATGAGATTCATTAGAAATAAGTCAGTTTGTGATTGGCTTATTGTGAAAATAATTATTATAGGTACACCTCGTCATAGGGCTCTGCGACGAATTCCTTTTACTTTGTATAAACAAAATAATTAATTTCATAATAATATATTTAAGATGTATACGAGTATATCGTATTCAACCAGCTGTGGGTTCTTAATATTAATTAACTATTGATGTAAAGAATACGATAGTCGGTGCATTAGTTTTAGATTATACAAAAGTTATTGATTTTGTCAAACGTATTCACCTATAGGTACATATATAATAAATATATATTAATTATTGCGAATATGCAGTATTTTTATTACTCCAAAAAACAACAAATTTATATAATATTATACATATATGCAGTGTTGTAAAATAATTTAGTAAAAGTATTTAAGTATAATTATTTAAATACTTTTGTGAATACTGGCCACTCTTTTAAATGATTTTGTTCTCGAGTATTCAATAAATAAATTAGGATAGAATCGGTTATTATTGAAAACAACAACAGTTCATAACTTTATACTCAAATTTTTTTTAGAAGTAACACTATTATTATTAACACGAATTAATTTTGTGTAAGGTTGACGCAGAAAAATATCAACGCATTAATTTAAATTTCATAAATTAAGCTACCTGAAATGTAAATTACAAGTATAAATATTTACTTCGTTAATCACTAACAACTATGATCATGGTGATGATATTGGTTGGATAAAAATTAATTTTCTACAATTAATGACGACTATTGTCTTAATATTCGAAATGATTTGGAATACATTTTAAATATTAATTACATACTTTTGTTTTAAACACAACTGTTTATGAACTATTTCTCTAGTGTTTTAAGTTCTTGTAGATAGTATTTTTCAGACAAATTCAAATACTTTGTAGAAATATTCACATACTTATATATATTCATATGCCTATTTTTGTAAAAAAATACCTATGGAAAGTGACGAACGAGATTGTAACACAATCATCGAACTTTAGTGGAAGTGTAACAAGGAAACATGTTTGTGGTCAAATAAATGTGTGGCCAGCAACCTTTCTCTTTCTTTCTCTCTCTCTCTCTCAGTATCTCTGTCTGTCGCGAAAGAAAAAGAATGAGAGAGAATAGACAAACAAGTGGTTCCAGCCTCTTCGTTATTTAATAACAAATAACTAAATATATATATATATAATTAATATATACATATATAATTATATTTACATTGATAAAAGCCGATTAAAAAAAAAAAATTTAATTAAATTTTAATACTCGTATAAAGTGGTCCCCAGGTATACACACCACTATAGACATATTATACATTTACACATGTGTTTTATACTTGTATGTGTATGTGAGTATCACCAGTATTGGACACACCAAGCTCACCCTTGAACATGTAAGTTTTTTTTCGTTTTTTATACATATTGTCTCATTCACAATATATATATATAAACATATGTATACGTTAATATTTAAGTTTTTTTTTAACATACTTCATTCAAAAAAAAAAAAAGAATTCACACCTTGCTTGTCACGCATCGAAGCAAATTATGACTAAAATTCTCGGTAAATATTTTCTTGTATATTATATTAAAAAGCGTCTTGTTGTCGTTTTCAAATCGGAATTTTTCCCCATATCCGAATATGACGTGTACATTACGTGAAAACGTCAAAAAATAAAAAACCTATAAAAATCCTCGAGAACCAATTCCGAACAATTGCCAAAACTTACGTGGCTCCATTATGTTTTATAGTCCTTATGTATATATACATACATATTTACAGAGTGTCTCACGGAAATCTGATGAACATAATAACTTGTGTTCTACCTGCTCAACATTTTTAACATTGCGATGCAATGGGTTATTGTATTTTTAGATTTTTCGATTTTTCGATTTCTTTTTTACAATCGATGATAAAACAATATTAATTTTACGCTAAGTGTTTTTGCGGAATCCGAAATAACCTTTTATGAATCTATTTTATTAAAAAACAATTTAGGTATTAGAGTTTCAATTGTTGAAGATCAGTCGTTGATTTTTCTATAATTGTTAATAAAAATGCTCTTCGTGAGTCTTGTCGCCCGTATCGTTCAGTTTTCTTATCATTAAAACTAAACTCAAAATATGTATATTGTAAACGCAAACGTATAACAATTGTTTGGAAAACAGAATGCGAAAACATTCGTGAGATCTCACACGGGACTCCCCATAAAATAATATATAGATTTTTATACCCAGTAAGTGAATATCTTCTTTTTTTTTTATTGTAGAGCAGATGTATTTAAAAAAATTTCCGAAACGTATTAAAGCGTACATAAAATATGATAACTGTACATAATGTCCAACGGGCGTACGGCGATTCATTTAATTCGTATCGTCGTAATGAAGTGTCGAATCGAAAATAAATCATTTTTTTTCGCGCGTTTATATAAGTACATTTCGACCGTAACACACACGCTCCGACCAAGTCGTACGGTCGTGATGTCTCCACAGAAACACGGCAATTCGCTTTTTAAATAATTGACCGTAGTCATGGTTTGCTAAACTCCGTTAAACGCAACCATTCTTTGTACTATTTTTTAGCTTTTCGTCGTGTGCTTGACATGTAATGTAACTATTTTCATATACTATTCATACAGTACCAAAACTACATTTGTTTTTTTGTTTTTGTTTTTGTTTTTTTTTTTTAATCATCTCGCAGCTTGTTATTCGACTCTTAAATTAGTATGATACGTAAATAACATTATATTTTCACCATACATACTGTTATACGAACATCGGTCGTTTCCGGTCGTTTTACAACGGTGGCGGATACAACAGTCGTTTTGTCGAATTTTGTTTTGCGGCCACGGCCGCGCAGTAATCATCGGATGAAAATCGTTTTTCATTTACAATACATGAATACGTATCACGTATTATTTATAGTAAACAAATCGAATGTTTTCCCCTCTCGAAAACAGTAGTTAAACTGAAAATTCATATAAAATAAAGGAGAAGAAAATGTTCGCGATGTCCGTGATTTCCGTGACTTTGTTGAGACGCGATAAAAAAAACACTCGCGTGGTTCGCTTTTACTTCGGATGTCGAGCAAATAATTGTCGTCCGCGCGAACAGTCGAAAACTATTCGTTTTGCACGTCTCTCATGCGTTAACCGCGCTCGTGCTTACGTATCGTTCGTCGACTGGCGCATAACTGTTAAATCCGTCACTGGTTCTATACAACGCCATATCTCCTCCTCTTCCAGTTCACACCATTCGACTTAACGTCAGGTACACATCGCCACCACCAACCTACCTAATTACATGATATTAGGACGTACACTACACCACATACGTATTATACATATATAGAATATGTTTTAAGAAGTGTTTTGTAATTTATTTCCACGTTGTGTTATCGGTTGTACATCAACAATCATTATCATTATTATTATTATTATTATTATTATTATTATTATTATTATCTTTCGAAATCGTCGAAAGAATGTTTTTTTTTCATTTGTTTGGTCTTTTATTTAATTATTATGTTATTACGACATTAGACATAGAATTCATGTAACGCTCATATACTCACCTGTATATATATATATATACATACATTGAAAGACGAAGATAGTTTGCATTCTAAACCGAATCCCTCTTCGAAAGACAGCCTTTGAATACTATATTTTCTCGACTTACTTATTTCGTACTTGTGTATTTACATTTATACGCGTTCCCATATAGATATATTTATATATGTTTATAAATAATTTTTTGTAAGTTTAACGACGTGCTTATTTTGCTCGGTCTTCTATATACTTAAAGAATACATACGGACGTATTTTTCGACTACCGTTGTGAAGACTATTTGCCAAGATAATTTATTTTAAATACCTGTACGCTTGACTTCAGCTTGCCGGCTTCTTCGTTTATTTTATTAGAAATCTGTAATTTAGATTACACTGTCCGTAGTACGAGTCATTTCAATACCTTCACCGTCGTATCCAATCATACATTTTAGTATATATAGTTTACAGCGGATAACTTTAAAAGTGTTAGTTATTTTTTTTTTTTTGCACGACACATTATTTGTCCGCTGTCTGATTAAAACCCACTATGGAAACCCAAAAGTATTTCGCCGAACCCTAATCCGTCGATACGTATAGTACGCATGCGTGTTCTGTTCATCATTCCGAAGAGCCATGCGAGTATTTTTTTTCCATCCATCGACATTGTAATCTAAGTGCACGCAATCTAGTCACGATAATGTTACACAACCATCGTACAATTTGTACCAATTTCGACATTTTCGCGATTTTAAAACTGCGGACGTTTTTTTTTTTTTTTCTTTCGTTTTTTAGACGGCCTGTGTGACGCAATCGATCCCGGAAGATTGCGTTCGGGAGAGAAACATTATCGGCGGTATTCAAATGCAAGTCTGGTACAGAGACGGTAAAAACGAATTGTCCATATCTGTGTTGGCGGCCAACGGGTTACAGATGAGAAGCGACGCCGAATACGGTTCCTTGCCCGAGGCATACGTGCAGATCAAGCTACTGCCATTTACGTAAATATTATTGTTGTTGCTTTTTTTTATTAGCGGACGGACCGCTACACTCTTTAGGTCATTTGCCACAACAACAAGATCCCTTCATATCTTTCACCGTCTCTTCCACACTCTCCATTCCTAACAACCTCAAGATTTCCATCACGTTGTATCCCCGTCCACCGTTGTCTAGAGTGATCTCTAGGTCACTTTCAGTCGGGATTCGTTTTGATAGTTTCCCATTGTTCCCACCAATCGATTTCCAAACGTGTCCAGCTCATTTTAACGCACTGGTATTCTTCACGACTCCCACTACGCTGACTTCTTCATGTAGCTGTTTTGATTCTTTATCAGTCGTTATTTCAAATTGTTTGTCAAAGAACAAAAACAAGAAGTTTGTCTTCAGTTTGAGGTACTTGAATTCCTCTATTATTTCGAATTTGTACCAGGCTAATTCCAAATTTCTTTCTCTGTAGTGTTGTATACACAGTTTTGTTGTCCTTCGTGTATATTAAAGCAGACTCCTTTTCCTCTTCTCAGTAATATTTTTATAGTTTTTTCTAATTCCTTTTCTATTACTGCCATCATAAAAACATCATATCTGCATTCGCAACTATTGACAGTTGTTGAGTATCTTCGATTTTATGCGTTATACTTAAATAAATATTAGAAACTATTAACATATGTACGCATTATGCTATTTTGTGTTTTAAAAATAGATTTTTTTTAAAATTTTTATTGTTTTTTGTAAACAAATATAGCAGGTATATGCGCATATGTGTGTGTATGTATGTACGTTACCGTATAAATGCCGAATTATTTTTAATTTAATAATCTTGACTTTACTTTCATCGCTTTTCTTCATTTTATTACGTGTATATTTCAATAATGGTATTTAATACAATACGTTCTTAATCGTTTTCATAAATAGGTGAATTAAATTTTGTTTCGAAAAAATAAAAATAATAAATAGAAAATAAAAAATAAAAATAAAATTACATATAATATCATATGTGACTGATAAAAGACAGTTAGAGTTATAAAATCGTACGATGATATTATGTATCGAACAAGAAACATGTAAATATGGAAATTCATTTTCGGTAGTGATGTTCTGATGTTTAAAAATTTTTCCGTTCCCAGATTTCTTAAGTTATATTTTTATTGATTAAACGTGTTTTATTTTATGATGATCCAATTAATGTATTTTATTAATACAAAATAATGATAAACGAGCCTTTCAAATTGTTCTTATCTATTCTAAAAATTAAAAACGCGAGAAAAAATTACACAGTACTATTATAACTTGACTCTAAATTTTATACTAGAAAAACTTAGGACACATTTTATTAATAAAACGGACGTATATGATTATGCGTAATTAATTCCTTTTTAGTGAACAATTATATTTGAAAAATAAATATGAAAACGTTGGTACGATATAATTTCATTTTTTGGTTTTTTTTTTTTTATGAATTAATTGAATTATATACCAAACTTTTGTTTTCCACTTTTGTTTTTATCGGATACGTAGTATTTTCTCTTTTTGTTTTTGAATTAAACTTAATATCGTTATCTCGCGTTATTTATTATATTCTTAATGTTCAATATTCAGACCATAACCTACTGTTTATGACTATACCTTTTATCGGAATTAAGAAAAATTTTCACACTACAAATACAATTTATTTATCATTATATTCATACACGTTAGTTTTATAGTTACAAACATTTTAAATTGTTACCATTTGTAGAACTCAACTGTCCTATTTACTTAAAATATTTTACGTCGTGTGAATAAAACTTAATAAACATTAAATAACTATAACAATTACGTAGTGGCATTTTGTATTAAAATTATTCTTCTTTTATCTCGCGAAGCATATATTATATATTGAGTGTACTTAGTATTTTTTTTACTCAATAGCACAAAAACACACAATAGTTATACATGATGTATTATTATAGTTATTTCAAAATTACTAACTTTAATGACTCAATTTATTGTCGAAACAAGTAGAACAATAAAGAAAACAAAGAACTAATCCAATACAATATGTTAGACTATTTACAACTGTCTAAAATTCTATTACAAATGATTTTTTTTTAATGCAATTTTCAATTTATTTTTCATATGCGTGCGTAATTATTCCATAAAATACTTAATATTGTTCTGATGTACTATATTATTACCGGACTCGTGCAATGTGATTCCTTTACGTGTTCTACTATATTACCACCTACATTCAATAATAATAATACATTTGACATACATATTTGTATATTAGTATGGTCTTAGTTAATTTATTATATGTTATTTAAACTTTTGACTATCAAATGACAATGAAATATGCGAAAATTATAAGTAATACGTTAAAATTTATTCAGAACATATATGGTCATTGTAATTATAAATCGTATGCCATAAAACTGTATAATTATTGCGCACAGACTTCTTTGATATGCAATACAATAAATAGGGTCACTTAATTATACTAATCTCTCTCTGAAAAAAAATTTTATAAAGCATTATAAAACATTTTATTTATTTTAATCATGATTTATTGCCAGTAATAGCAATGAGTCCTGTTCCACTTGAATTGACATTGATCAGTGTTTATTGTAAAATAGTGTCTACGATGGGAAATGTGTGATGGATATTCATAATTCGTATACATTTTAAACGGTAACTGGTATTCCTTCAATACTCGAAACTTTATTTGTTTATTTCAAAATTAGACATTTTGTTAAAGGTTCATCATTTTTTCGCATTTACACCTCAGGCACACGCATAAATCGAGGCCTGCGTTTGTCGTTTTCTGTGTAACCAAAAATAATACGAATTTTCTTACCCAACGACTAAAATGGTAATACATACTTATGTTATCCTATCTCGAACTCGTCGTTACAGTGACTAGCTTAAGTTTTACTAGAGATTTTCAAATAATTACACACAATTAAACTACAGAAACAACATTTTTAATTTGTTAATATTTCGGGATCTTTTTTTATAAGTAGGCTTTCCTACAATATGATAAATATGTTGTCCATTCTAAAAGTAACAGAATATGCGGCGGCATACCTCACGTTCCCCGTGTAACAATTGGCAAATTAAAGGTGAATCGTTCTCCTAGGTACAATCATTGCGATTGATATTTCGTATATCGTCACCGAAATTGTTATAATATCGAGACATCATACACCTATGAAAAATGTTGTCGCATAACTGACAGTTGGTTTCTTTTGTGTGATAGCGTGGAGACGAATCTCGCAAAGACCGAGATCGCTGAACCATCCCTTAACCCTATATGGAACACTACACTTGAAATGCCAAACGTCCGTTCAGAGACGCTTGTCGAAAAACAATTGGAAGTGATACTGTACGACTATAGACCCGACAAAGAAGACGTGGTATTAGGTAATTTTGTTCTTTGACGATATAACGATTTATGATCAAATCCGACTTCACTTTATTCGAATGGTTTTTATTATTGTTTTTTTATTTCGTAGGTGAATTTGTAGTGAATTTACAAAACGCGCTTTTAGACAACGCGATGATATGGTACGAACTGGAATCGCCGAATCATAGCAAAGCCTCTAAATCGCCAAGGAGTTCGATTTCCGACACGGGAAAAGGAGGACTGCGAAGTCAAGTTCGTTCCGTATCGGGTATTGATAATAATATTATTACTGCCGTTTGAAACCCCAACGAAAAAACTTGTGATTATAATAACTAATCGTGAATTGCAGAAGAGCGCGAGCTCGACGGGTTCCTGCATCCGGATCATGCGTATATGGCAAATTCTCGACGAGGGTCCAGTCAGTCGGAACAATTAGACGTGGAGCCGTATCAATTGAACAAAGATTTCTCCAGGTCGCTGCCCGGATCCCGTCGCAGCTCGTTCCAGTCAGTCCAAAACAACACTGATAAAGGTAAATCCGTCCATTTTTTTTTTTTGCTTCTTTAAATTTTAACGGCACGTCCACTGTTTGGATGTTACACAGATCCCGAGCTCACCACGACGCCGTACACGAATAAAAACCGACGCAGGAGTTCGTGCACTCCCCGGCAAGACCCAGACGAGATTCTCAAAAATTTAAAAGCAGTAAAAGGAGAATTACTCGGTCGCAGTATGAGCATTTGCGGGGACAAAAGAGGAAGACGAAGTAATTATTAGTGATCGAAAACAAATTATAGTGTTTACTTTGTATTTTAATTATTAGGTGGTAGTATATGTCTTCAACCGCGAAAAGAAGCCCATCTAGAAAAAGACGAATTAGTATCGAAATTCGGCGAAGAACTTTCCAGGTGATTGTAAATCTATTAAAAAAGACATCATGTTGATCGTGTTTCAAGGTGTAATGCTTTAATTAACTGTATATATTTCCATTTTAGCGAGCATATGCGTTTGGGTCCGGGCCAAATTTTGCCACGAGGGTACCCTACAATGTGTGGTGAGTTTTTTTGTCACATGCACGTGAATTTAAATGTTATTTGTTGAAAATCGTCATTTTGTGTTGAAAAAAAAAATTAAGCAGGTTGCCATATTGAATTGAAACTAGGATTACTGATGACCAAAGGTCAACTGGAAGTAGATGTTGTATGCGCACGAGGTATCAGAGCTGAAGACTCGCCACCAGGTTCGTAAATCGTATCGTAATCCGTTCATTTTACGTTGGATTTCGTAAGCTTATACATAAATAAGACTAGACACTAGCGAATTAAAAGTTAAAATTAAGTTGCTCAACAAGTTACATTTTTTTAGCGTTAATTAAAAAATCTTAAATTTTAACTATGTTACTTTTTTCTTAATGTTAATTTCGAACTTTTTAAGGTTAACATAAATAACTTTTAAATGAACTTAACTATTATATTTTTGTACAAACATAACTAAATGAGTTAAAAAATTGATAAAATTATCTAACTTTTTATATGAATATCTTAAAGTTGTTATTTAATTTGAAATCAGTTGATGAAAAGTATCAAAAAAAATATATTATCCACGGATATCCATTATTATTACAGATTGGGATTACTATCATATTTAAACGGATATTCTAAAAATCACACAAGCATACGAACAAATGCCAAGTTATAAATATCTGTGTTATACCAACACTAAATTCGCACATAAAGAGAATTTAATATATTTACAATTTCACGTATGGTTATAAAAAAGAAAAAACACTAAAACGGTTTGCTCGTGGGCAAATTTTATCCAATTTAGTTGTAATACCATGTCCGTTAATGTTTTCTCACCGAAACTCTGCTATACTCCAATAAGGGTTTCGGTGACAGGACGGCCGAATTTACGACGAAAAAACTGTAAATTACCTCATATAGCGCATTCGTTGTCTTTCAAGAAACACCAGCCAGTTGTTACCTTGACTCCGGAGAACAATTTAAAGTTTATATTGATGATTTTTGTTCGTATAAGTAATTATTACAGTGAAATCAAACTCAAATTATTTAAACGTTTGTTTTGTTTCCGATCGGATAAATTGAAATCCGTTTGATTTAAAAACGATTTGCAACGTAAATCCCTACCACATTTTTGATTTCAGTCAAAATGTAATGACTATAATGGCACCATTTCAGTTTTTTAGGAGTATACGAAATTTACAACAACCCTATTTAAGACAGTTTTATAGTGTTGTCAATTACATAATACCATTTATTATACTATAATTTCCTTTCAACGAAAATAAATTGTAATATTATACATATATAATTCTATATCCATTAAGGACTGTACATATTAATAATATTCTCGTATTGGAGCCGGCACAAAAATAGTAAAAAAACAACGTTCGGAAACTTCTCTCATGTTAAAAAAATTGTAAGACTTTCAGTCGTCTGATTTTAATCGTGTAAAACCTATATAATCATTTGTATCTCCTCTAAAAATAACGGACGTGGTTTGACGAATTGAAATATTTCTAACGTCATTATAAATTATTATTTTAAACATTTTTCATTTGTTGCTTATCATCTATAGCACATCTATAGGATGGATTTTATTTCCATAAAACTTAATTTTCTAGAATATACCGAGTAATCTGAGTTTTTCAAAATTAAATGCACACAAGCCAATACCGCAAGATTTCGTCAGAGTGACGAAGTAATGTCTACAAATCCGAGGAAATGTTAGAAAAGCGTTTGCAATCCGCTAAAACATTATATTCGCTAAAAGAGTTAAATTTCATCTCGGGACATTGACAACATGTAAAAACTAGAGACGCGTGAATACCCGTATCCCATGTGACTAGAATAAATTTGTGTAAAATAATTCGTAACTTGCGTTGTTCGTGTGCAGATACTTACGTGAAAACGTATCTCCGAGAGAACGACCGCTGGCTGCAAAAGCGCAAGACTCGCGTGGTGCGACACAATTGCAATCCGGAATACAACCAGACCCTTAGGTATTCCGCGTGTGATGTGATGGGACGGTCGCTTCTGGTGATGCTTTGGGAACGGCAAAAGGGCTTCGAGCACAATCAAGGATTGGGCGGTGCCGAAGTCACTCTCGACGATCTGAAGCTCACACAGGTCACGGAAGGATGGTATTCTCTTTTCCCCATACAAAGTCTGGGTTCGGATTCGAACGATTCTCCGTGACGCTATGCCGTAAAATGCAGTTTATAGATACGTCAACGTTACGAACGGCGATATTATATTGATAACTTTACGCTATTATTTATCGAAAAGCGTAATACTGTCTTTCCATCTCGAGTTTATATTTTCAATTGTGTAATCCCACGTTGTACGTGCTAAGACCTTCAAAACTCGAAATGTTTGACTTGACTTCATGACGTATATTGCAAACATAAACCGTAGATATATATATATATAAACTTTTGTTTCCATACTGACTTCTCAAAACGCTAAATATTATGGTATTTTTTTCATACATGTCAAAACCACATAAGTTTCTTTATCAGAATTATAATAATTTTTTCAACATTCTACATATCTGTCATTCACGAATATTTATCGAACGTTACTTATCTGACTTTAGTCATAAAGTCGTACCTACATTATTTTGTACTGTATAAAATTATAAAATATATAGTGTTTGAAACATATGTGTATGTACTAAATTAACGAGTAGCGTGAACTAAAATAAACAATATATTATAAGCCCCGTTGGGAACTAACCGTTATATAACTAGGCTTTAAGTGATTTAATACGATAACCAAGATATACTTGTTGCCTAATTATGGTATACTACGTGTGTATTAAAAACTAGCTACCTACAGAATTATATGATATATAATAAATAGTTAGAAAATATAAAAAAATGTTGTTGATTAAAATGTTTTTATATATGAGCGTACAATTTTCCGACACATATTACCAAACAAACTCGTAAATATTGAATATGTCTTAAAAATATATGCAACACCTATAAGTAATTTTCAATAGATAATAAAGAAATGATGCCAATATTGGCGAGCGACAAATTATGATCGAATAATTTATATCCGCAAAAAAATGAATTACTGTAATTAAACATTGTATTATTTAAACAGGGCTTGAAACCGATTTCGACTTAAACTACCGATATAAACCGTTAAAAATCACAATCAATATCCAAACCAATATCGGTACAAAACCGAAACCTAAAACAATATCGGTATTCAAAAATATACAAACATGATATTCGAAATTAAAGACTCCGTCCAAATAAACAAATGTTAGTGAGCCGAATTAAAATCAGAATCTTGAAAACAAAAAATCTCAAACAAAATTAAAGACAATTAGAAAAAAAAAACTGTATTTTAAATCGTAATAGAAACAAATATCAAAAATAACATTCTAATTGACACCCCCGCAGATGTGCAATATTTAATATGTACGGCGAATATATTTCGATGGGCATCTATTAATTCGTTTTTCGTGATAATGTATTTAATAGTATAGTAAAAAGTATTTTAAACATAATTGTTAACCAATAATCGAAATCAAACTTCCAACATTTATAATTCGGGTTCAAGCCCTGCCAATAATAATATTTGCATAATGTAATGTTAAGTATAAACATCTCTTAGAAACGTATGTATTTTCAATAATATTTCAACAGCTTATAAATGAATAACAGATAAATTTACAAAATACATTTAAATGGAAACATTCGATATGATAATTTACGTTGTATATAATTGTTATTATCACCCATGATGACGGTGAGAAAATGTTACTTTAAATAATGATATGTTTGTAGTTCGTGTTATGATATAAAAATTTTAGTGTAAAAGAAAAACTTATATTAACATTTAGTAATTATGTTCACATGTGTTTATTTCAGACATTTTCATATATTTATGTATTTGAAACATCTTTTTTTAAATATTTTAAGTTTTCATTTTTTAGTTTAAATCATTACATTATATCTATAAAAAGATTTTTATGCAAATGTAAAAAATTATTTACCTATTATTATTATTTTATATTTTATTACGGTTGTTATTTAGTTTAAACAAAAAATCAACGTTATCTTGAAAATATTCTTAATTTATTCGTTAATAATAATAGCAACTGTTTAATTTATATAAAAATTTTTGTGTTCAAATATTTGCTGTCGGTTCATGTAAACCTATGCAAATACGTGAAAAATAAAAATAAATATAAATATAAATGTTACAACACGATATAAATAATAAAATACTCGTATCTTTATAACCGTGTACTCGCTGACTGTCTAGTGAAACGATTTTATCAAGACAATCTCATAATACGTACGTAATGAAATATCAAATATACAAAAATATTATTTTTAGGTATTATAATAACAATAATAATAAAATATCATCATGTAAATGTTGAAAATCATAATTATATTCACACTGTATTTTCTAGAATTTTAGATGTTTAGCGTATGAACGTCATATTTATATAATATATAATATACATTTTAGAGTTAAGAATACATTATTCAATACACTATATAACTAATGGTGCTTCGACATGGCAGAAAAACTATATTTTATCTTATCTGAAATACCGTAGGGAATCCATACAATTTAACCATTATTATATCGACTTTTAATTAGATCATTGAAATGTTTTTCGGCCTATCTGCTATGATCGACTGCTTAAACGATCGAAATATAAATAATAATAATAATAATAATAATAATAAAAAGTTTTATTTTCCATAGTTCACGTAAGAGTTAATGATAACGTGTATGTCTGTTTTTATTATATAAGTATTGTATAAAAAAAATATATATATATTTATATGTCGTAAATCCTGTACTCGTCGATCTTAGTTCCATTTTTACCGAACTGAGTTGTATTTTATTTTTGAAAGTTACCATTGTATTATATTTGTATCTGTTTTTCTAAATATTCGACGGTGAATATTTTCCTGTATTTATTTGAGATTTTTTATCGTTTATTTGTTGTTTTGGTATACATAGACTATTGCATATTATTGTTGTAAAGTTAAATATTCATGACAATCTTTATTCGAAACTATTGAATACCCACGCGTAGGACTTCTAACGAATATCGAACCTAAGATATTCATTACCCATACCGTTTATTAGCTGTTAGAAATATAATATTGATTAAATAATAAACATCATTTGAATGATTTTTCATTTTATTACCGGTGGATCCTGTCACTCCCTTTTACGAAATCGATTTCTTACGTATGACATAACGACACAACGCGCGTTCGTAAAATACAAAAAAAAAAACCTTTTTTTCGATTCGATGTGCTTGCCATGTAGTCCAGTTCGATGTACGTCGACGAATCACATGTGTAAGACGTCTGATCATCACGTGTTATCAGAAACGTGCTGAACTTTAAATAGATACAAGTTGAAAACTAATTTATAAAAATTAATCTGTCTGCGGATTAAACCAGATGTAAGACTTAGTTGAAATCAATTTGAACGTGTACAACGACCGATGGAAAAATACTAATTTTCATATTAGAAGACAATTTTTGTCAACAATATATTTCAACGATGTGTGAAGAGTCACCCGCAGGTAATGTTCTAATTGAATAATTATTAATTTATTATATTCATTTTTTTTTTTTTTTAATTTGCTTTAGTAAATCGCGATTGCAGTTACCGTTTTTGATCTTTTGGTAAGTTTGCCGGGGATAAAGGAAGAGCCCGCGATTTTAATTAGTGGATTAGTTTCAAACGAAAACGTGCGTAGTGCAACCTAGCTAGTCCTACGGCGTTACTCGCACCCGAGTCCTCATGCAACACATCATTCGCCACTAACGGAGAACTCCAATAATGGGTACGGCGAGTATAAAGACTAAGTTTGGTCTGGAATATAAACACTTCCAAATACCATTCGACGTCGTATTATAGGATTAACAAGGCATCTCACTTTACATGTTCCGTAAACTGTGTTAAACTATATACAGTACAAATTGAAATAACATTGGATCGACGATTGAACTTTCGGGGTCATATTGATACGATTACTTGTAAAGCGTTTAAAAGTTGAATAAAATTTGTGAAATGGATATGTGCAGACTTTTGATTTTCATCAAATATCAATATCGATTGTTATCTCACGTCTACTCACCAGTAATCCAAAATTTACATTTAAGTTCCCTAGTGGTTCAAATAGCCGAGGCAAGTTTAGACTATGTTTTTGAATAAACATGCGTCATGTCAAATGGATTTCCCCTGATTATTAGTAGAAATTAACTTCCATATACTGGGGCACGATTTCGATCATATTTATTCGTATTGAATTCCCTTTTCTGTAATCGATTATGTTCAAAATGGCCCACTGGTCAGGACGATGCATATTCATAATAATTATTTTGTTGCCTTTAAACTACTCGTATATTATCATTTATCATTTATGTTGTGCTCTCCGCTTCTTATGAATTAACAACCTAAATTTTTTAAGTTATATTTAATAATGTGATATTATTTGTCACCATAATTTAATTTATTGTTATGTTATTGGTAATTATATTTGTAATTGATAAATTTTAAGTCCTTAAATGTTCTTTGAAGATTAATAAAAACGTGAAATTCACGGGGTTTTTAATTAGCTATGATACACAAATTGATAGTGTAAGTACCAATAATACAAATTTAATTAATAAAATAAAAAATTATTTAAACGAAACAAAATACGATAATTACAACCGAATTGACGAAATTATAAATAAAACAGTTAAATTTCCCTTGTGGACTACGAGCGTCACCTCTTATTTCATCACGAGCGACAATTTATGATTATCAAATCGTATTTTCACCACCAGAGTGTGCCATTACTATGCTTACGTAACTCTCCGCGATAATATTACAATACAATCATTTAGCCAGTCATTTTTAAGTACATTATTATTGTTAAAATTACAAATTTGTGGTTTAGAGCCACAAGCTAATTTATGCGAAAAATATGATTTTGGGGAATCTTGACGATACGAATGATTTTAAACGAATGTTCTTATTGGGCCGAAACACGCGGTAACACTAGATATCATACTTATAATGATATCCACAAGGAAAACTAACGTTTTTTGTGGAAAAACTCAAGAACATGATATTGATAAATCGTATTTGCTACGGGTTTTATTTTTCGCCAAATATAATATGTTTTTAAAAATATGTTCGTCGTCATATTTGACTGGCCATTGACAAGTACTTGCCGTGATAAATTGAACAAGAAGTTTAAAATGCAAGTCCAATTGATATGCGAATAAATTGTGTTTCGTCTTTATTTTATCTCAATTATAATTATAAGAGTTTTACGAGGTGTCGTAAGAAGTATACAAGGTATGCCGCAGCTGTATAATGTGTTTCTAGGGCTATATTTTGTGATCCTATTTTGAGAGACCCGTTTCAAATTATAAGATAATTTTACTTACCATCATCATCTGACACGTATGTGTTTGAATTAATTACGTTAAAACTGTTCAATTTCCGTGGAACTTTTGTTTAAAAATAACAATTTAAAATTATCTTAAAGGTATGAATAGTTTGAATAGTATGAATCGCCGATAAATAATAATGCTTAAATTTTAGGCGATCAGTTTAATATCCTGTAGATGGTTTTAACAATTTTCAACAAATTACGTTTCGAACGAAATACATATTTCACAGTTTTGCAAACTCGGCTTAGACGAAAGAACTATCAGACGCGGGCTTGCAGACCGATGGGTCGTGGACACGCGAAACGCGCGCTGCCTTCGTACAGACGGTTATGAATACCGCCGTCTAGACGGACCTCACGACGACCGTGCAGACAATCGCGATATCCCGTGACGTGGTCGCCATGCAGACCACTAAACGCCTGAAATTACACGGGGCAAACACTAGACACAGTTTTTGTCAGCGGTCGAGGAAAAGAAACACTTCCGTAGACGTTTTCAAAATAATCTGAGCACCGAGTTATATTTCGGATTTTTCAATTATTCGAAACATATATTTCGCGATGCTCACCAGACGGTTTCCGACAGTCATTCACATGTGTTCTCGGATCGTAACGTCGTTGTTATTATTATATTCCGTTTACGTGTACGCAATCGTTGTAAATCTGCATACATTTTCAGTATTTGAAACGTTCAAATGTTTTGTTTTCGACATTCGAGCAGTATTTCAATTGCTATTACGCAATTACGACGTTTTTTTATTTCCACTAGAAAACCGGACGGTACCGATTAATTTCCTGTGCAATACACTGCCGTGCGCGTTACTCGGTCGTATTCGCGGACGATAACGTTTATACGATTGGTGAGGCCGTGCCGGTTTTTGGGTATAAGGCGCCCTTATAATCCTCTCTATATATACACGCGGCCACGCTTGTGTTTACACGATTCACGCCAAACCTCGTCCGGGGTCTGAACCGTGTTGTCGTCGTGACTATACACAGGCGATGTGCGCGCGTTATACGAGACGAGGAAAAAGCAAAAAATTAAAAATTAAAAATTCGTTCCGTTCCGAAAAAAACACGGGGATTCGTTGTGAACACGATGGAAATACGTGACCGTACTTCGAAACCGTGTACGCGACTCCGTGCGCGTTGGCGAAAAAGTGTTGTCCAGACTGTTTTAAACCGTCGCGTCGGCCGGCGAGAAGTTTACGCGGAGACCGTGCAAAGTTTACCAGTAAGCTTTACGCGGTCATTGTCGGCCGTGAAAAATTCCTCGTTAACACTGCATAAAATGGGATAGGCTTTGTAGCGCCGAACATGCGAACGGTGGCGAGCCGATCGACGTCCACTGGGGTGAGACTAGACGCGCGAAACTTCGACGTAACGACGCCTTGAAAATATAACGAGATCAATGAAATGCGCGCAAAGCAAATTTTTAGATATCGTATACTGTTCAGAACTACAACGTAAATAACGTTACCAGAAAATACATTTTTTTTTCGATTTTCTTCTTTACCGATTCCAAATTTAAATACGCGCAAACATAATAGCTGTACGTTTTATCTACAAAAGTGTGTGTGCGTGTGTGTGTGTGTGTGTGTGTGTGTGTGTGTGTGTGTATGTGTGTGTGTGTGTGTGTGTGTGTGTGTGTGTGCGTGTGCGTGTGTGTGTGTAGGTGTGTGTGTGTGTGTGTGTATATGTATATATATATATGTGTGTGAATTTTTTATCACGATTATCAACCGAAATGTTCGACGAAATTTATTTCGATGTTTTTTTATTCATCATTACAAGCGTATTTATAGACAGTTTCCAAAACTACGTGCCGGTCGTATATTTAAGAGTAGTTTATGTATAGGGAACTTTATTGCAAATCACTTCTCATTTCAATGAGAGAAAAATCGTTTTACAGGAATAACTCTCATTCCTCACGCAACAGTCAGATTTTATTAATATTTATTTTATTTGAAAGAAGACGTTTTGTAGGTCGCTTTAGACTCCGATTTTCCTTACTTACAAATAACGCTAGAAATATATATTTGAAAAAATACCGAAATTTCAAATTATTCATAAGTTTATTACGGCATACAATTTTTTAATTTTGACAACGTGACTTGCAAAAAGCATTTTTCTCTCAAATAAAAACAAAGTTATCGAAATCTGATAATTCTACGAAGTGTAAAAATTTTATTTTAAGAATAAGATGGCTTCAATATAGACTAAATATTATGTGATATTTTGATTTTTAACCTAAGTTTTTGTCTACATGATCTAATTGAACTGAAACAAATAAATCAAAATGGTTTTTTTATTATTTACAATACACCGTTTATGAATAAATATGTACTGAATTTGTGGGCACAGTTTTAACAACTAAAAAATGTTTAAAATTATTGTAGAACATATTGTCACAAAACCCAAAACAACCATTTTGCTAACTAAAAATATTTTTGTTGTGAGCAATTTTTATTGTGGATTAGCTGCTGGTTTTCTACGATTTATCGACGTTTATGAAATTGTCATTTTCTTTTGTCGGTAGTATACGAGAGAAGACTCATTTCGTTGAAAGACTTTAACGTTCACGAAAATTGTGACAATTTCCGTAGAAAATCGATGATTTGTTTTAACGGCTATTTCAAATTTCGCAAAAAATTTTCAGAAAAAAAAGACTCGAAAAAAACGTGAAACAGAACAACAGCGGTTGCATTTGTCAGATCTTCGCGGGGGGGGGGGGAGAGTCGTCGTAATATATTGTATTAGAAGTATTATGAATATACAACATAATTGGATGCAAGTTGTTTTTTAATGTCACGACGGGGGATTGAGTTTTAATTTGTTTATTCGTCGTCACTCGAACGTCGATGCTTGTCGCGTACCGTACAACTATGTCCTATAGTGCGTGTTTATTTTACATGTTAATCTGACCTCGTGTTCCATTTATGTGAACACACACACACACACACACACACACGCGCGCGCGTTCCGATGTCAACGCTGCTGAAATGTTACCAAGTGTCGGTGGTTGACGACGAGGAGTTAAATCAAAAAGGAAACGCTAATTTATGATACAAATACTATTTATTACACAACAAAACATACAATTATGAAAGAAAAAAATTACGATATTACTGTGAACTTATCGAACAAAAAAAAAAAAGACGTTCTACTTTTGTGTGTATACGACAATAATAGACGTTCCGTCGAGGTTGGCGTCCACAATCCAACTCTACGGATACCTGTGGCCATGGGACATATACGGTCGAAATCCAAGGGTGAGAACCGCATTTGTCACTGTCCGGTGCGTTTTATGACGTCGCATTCTTTAATAATGTTACGACCGGATTGCCGACCAATCGTTGCGATATTGTCACAATATGTACGCGTCGTATTCAGTGGCGTAGTATCAAGAAGAGGAGAACGAAATTACCCTAACAGTTTTCAAGTGTAATAGAAAAAATTGAATTTTTTACAAAATATATCAGATTGATTTTTGTAATTGATATATTTTTTTTATGTAAATTCAAGTCCGTACAAAATGGCGTGTGTGTGTTAAAACATTTTTATGTATCAAAACTACCTGTAACAATGTCATAATGCGAAATGTCATTGTTTCGATTTTTCAACCTCCCCCCCCCCCCGTTATCTTACGTCACGTATCGTACTTGGCATATTTCAATAAATATACTTATACTTTTTCACTCTCGACCGTGTCGGTAACTGGTTTTGAACAATATTCCAGAAATTATTTTTACGTCGTACGTCTAATATGTACAACTCGTATGTATTCCACCTCCCTACAAAGTTTTTCTTACTATGTTACTGGTTGTATTCATTCGTATTATAAAATGTGACTTTCGTCTCCGAACGCGAATGAAAATAAACGATTTCGAACTGTCATCATAAAAATGTAATAGTATCAAAGACTATGCATAAGATGTCGGGAGGTCGTATTTCGTTTCTCACACTTTTTGTGTTTGGTTTTTGTATTTTAATTTTTGTTTTTTGTTTTTTTTTTATCTGCTAGTAAGAAATCAACAGTGGAAAATGCCACTCTTTCTAACCAACACGTTTTCATTTGTTTGTTTATTATTTCTATACGACAGTGTTAATAAACGTATAAGTCGTTATTTGAAAATCGAGATTTCACATTTGTTTTAGGAATAAGGAGTGAGCGATATAATCAGAAAAACGGTCTGTACATAAGTCATAAACAATTCGATAAAAAAACACATAGACTAATTAATTTGGTTTTAAAATTATTGACAGATTATCGCTGTCTCATGATAAAAATATTCAATTTGTTTATATCTAAATATATTTTCTTACGGTTATATGGTACGCAACAACGTTTAATCGTATTTGCATAGGGATGTACGTGTATTAATTTATCGGTAAATCGTTTGATCTCCATTTGTTTTTTATTATATTTTACTCTTTCAAGTACACCCATTTGTGATACGCGATTTGTTAATACGAAAAAAATTCAACAAATTTCTCATAATTTTAATTATTCAACAATATTTCGATAGTCTAGTTAATACGTTATTTATATTTAAGCTCGGCGAAACGAAAAATTAATTTAAAATAAAACGCAGTTTGACACAATTAAATATTGATTTTTATTCAGAACTGAAGAATACAATGTTTTTAATTTGTGTATAGTCTACCATCTAAATCTGTATTTACTTGTATAATTTTAAATATAAAACCAATTAAGCGGAAGAAGCATTTTTACGAAAAAATAAAAAATACGGAAAATATTGAATTGAATTAAAATTCGATTTCTTTTTTAATCTTTTGAACAAATAAAAATATACCAACTAATACGTTTTTTTTTCAGTCAAAATTAATAATTGTATGCATAAACATTCTAAAGCCGATTAACAAAATTTCAAATTGTATTTGAAGTATATATTTGTAAACAATTAATTAATATTCGGAATAGAAAAAAAACGATACGTGTGTACATTTCAATTTGTTCATTGTAAGCATAATTAAAAATGATAAACAAATGTAGAACTTTTTGTTTGATTTAATAAAACCCAAATTTTAATGTTGACTTATATGAGGTTGATCGATTTAAAATATTTTTGAAAATTGAAGTTTTTGAATTCGTTCTAAACAGTGGATGGTATATTTTTGTAAAAAAATATGTCGATCAACAATAACTTTTTTAAATCCAAAATATTGATGATTGTGATTATTTTTGTTATTTTTGTTATGATTAAAATACAATATTATAGGTATTATATACATGATGAGATTTCTTTTCATGTAAACTTAGAATGATATTTTATGTATTAGATAACTAAACTCTGACTAAACAATTGAAATTGAGTTAATTCTAAAGCCATAATCAATTAATTCAACTCGCCTTAACAATGGTCAGCGAGCAACGTTCAAAAAATACATTTTTATATCCCTAATCAAAAATTTTGTTTTTTTGTCAAAATTAAAAGATTTAAATTAAAAGTTTAGTTAAAATGTTACCGTTATAAACAGGTGGTTGAAAATAGTTTATTATCGTGATCGTCACGTTATTTCATTTTTATAAATGAAAATATTTTTGTAACCTGTTCGAAATGTGAATAACATAGATGGGTGTACCGTCGAAATATTCATGTTTTATATAATATAAACGTATTTTTATTTCATAGCATTATTATAATATTATAAAAAAATATTGGCTGTCTAAATCTAATCGATTAAATAAATAAGTAGTTGGTTCTGACACTAAAAAATCAGAACTTTGTAAATAATTTTTTTTTGTATAAACTTAATAGTTTAGATTGATATATAAATAAATAAATATACACGTTTTCTTTTTACGAGCGAAATGAACTATATTTTTACTTTATTTTAGCGGGATATTTAAACTCGATTTTATAAATTAATGTATATTTTGTTTACATTAAAAGAAAATGATTTTTTTTATTTTGTTATTGACGTGGTTTTCAACTCTCTCGATGCCCTTACCAAACAAAATAAATCTGGAATCGTAACTCCATATATTGGATTTACTTATTTTACACGAAAACGCTTTATAAAATAAAACTGTTTTTATTTGGTTTACTTAACGAATTTCAGAAGCATTCGCGTATCGATATTTTTCAATATCTACGACTTGTAAAAATATATTTTTCTTTTAAATTTAAACTTGGTAAGGTAATATAAATAATGTCAATGAATTACAGAAATAATGTTTCCATTTGTTGTAACATAAAGTGTATGAAAATTAATTGTAATACGTTGGATTATGTACGAATTTACAAACATGAAAAAATATTACTTTGAAATTATATAATTTTTTAAAGTAAATTATACAATTACGTATACGTTATGAAAAATATGTACTTAAAAAAAATTTTATTATGTTATCGTATATAAAATAACGCACCGAACGCCATCAATTTTTTTTTTTAAAGTATTGCATATATATTTTGAAAAATGAAAAACTATGTGAAATAGTTTTTTGGATTACGCATTGTGTTTAATAATGTATTATTTCGACGAATTATAATTTATAATATTTACGGCTGTTACACATTTATACACAAATAAACTAGTAAACTTTTGGTACATAATTTATGTATATATATATATATAGAAAAGGGTTCAAAAAGGTAATTGGTAATTTTGACGGGTTTACTCATCCGACACGTCAGTAGAAAAACGTAAGCTGGTGAGATGAGAGAGGTGTATTCGTAATCAAAACCAATGTCCGATTGGATTTGTTTGGCAAAAGTTATTTTTAAAAAATATCACATACGACGGCGCATGTTTTCGAAAAATAATTAACTACTGTTTTTCAAACTAGTTCTTTATGATAATAATTTTAAAAAAATAATAACCAATTTGTAACGATATGAAAATATACTATTATTATTATTATTATTATTATTATTATTATTCTCAAATCACACAGACACGTTAATTAGGTTTTTCTTCTTCTAATAATATACTTTATTATTATGATTTTTTACGTTCGTAATCAACTATTCTGAATAAAAGATAAAGGTTCCTTTCCAAAACATCTAGAAACGCTGAATACATTGTACTTATTTTACAATATACTATATGTTTATATTACTGCTATGTTGAAATTTCATTATTCTAAACTTAATAAGTAAATAAATAAATAATTTAATGACGTATAATGAAGCCGCGTTTTAAATTCAGTTACACATAATATATTTTAATAAAACGTAATTTTTAAATTTAATACTTTGCTACACATCACATAGTACTTATTTATTTACAACAATTTAAATTAATTTTGTATTCATCAAGACTGCTATACAATTAGAATTTCTGTAATGTTGAGCATTGAATATATTATTTTAAAATTAATCCTAAAGACGATTATTACGAAATATTTTAAATATGATTTATCGTATAAAAGTACTATTTAAATAATAAAAAGAAAAATAGTATACGTAGCTAATTATAATATAACGTTTAGTTCTTTAAGTTAAAATTGAAAATTATTTCGTATTATTATTATTATTATTATCGACATATTGTATAAATTGAGTTCAATATAAATACAAACTATTTATGTGGTTTATATGTTGTATTTCAACAATGTTTATGCAATGTGTAATAATAATTTAAAGCAATGTATATACTGTAAATTTTGAGCATTTTAAAATAACAAATAAATTGTATAATTATAATTGTTTAAAATATCAATTACGTATAAGTACAGACACGAAACATGAACCGTTCGCTGAAATGCACTATCGCCCGCTTCGCTTACCACGATCCAAGCCAGTACTGTATTATTAATTTTAACTTGAAATCATTATATTTGGAAGTGGTTTTGAGAAGAGCTGGTCGATTGTTTAAAATTTTAAAATCTCACAATAAAAAATAAAGTAATAGCACTCAAAAAATAAAAACAATTTTCGATTTTTAACGCAAAAGTATTATGTTACAATAATTTTAATCAAGTTCTAAATTGCTCGTATATATTCCTAACATTTTATTTACTTTTGTTGATGTTATTTAATTAAAAACTTGAATTTATAGCGATCTCAAATCATATGTAACTGCAATATTCGTTAATTATAAATAAATGCATTTAGTATATTTACAGCTTAACAGTTATTCGATCAAGGTTTATCAATTTTTTTAGAACCAAAATCTTATTTTATAGACAATTTTAAATATTTTTTTAAACATTAAGGACCACCTTTATACTGTATACGAGTATGTACTTTTTGATTAATTACTATAATTAAATAGTTGTTTAAATCATACAATATTTCATATATAGTTATTGGAATAGAAATAATATAACAAGATATAATATGTAATAGCAATACTGAATGTTAAATTTAAAATATCAATTCGTCATGCAACCGTTTACTCTCCATTTAAGTGTATTTTGAAAATTTATTTCAATATTTAGTTTAAAAAAATATTAAACCTAATTAAATAATTGGATATCACTCAAAGGCATATTTTTTTCGAGTTCTACGTTTTTCTTTTATAAATGTCTTTTTAAAAACTAATTACGACTTACAAGCACATTTATAAATTCATATTCTTCATTTTGTCAGAAAACGTTTCAAAATTGTAAGGTTGTCTGTCACTATAGAATAACTTATTTGTCTAATACTAATGACTTATTGAATATTCTTCATTTGTCTCGATAACTTAAGTTAAGACAAATGACCTACAACAAACATTTTTCATAATTTCACGGATATAACGAACGGTAATCCATTAGGTTCTCCTTTATACATAGTTTGTTTTTAACATCGTCATTATCGATCTCCACTCGATTAAAATACAATACTTGAAATTCTAGAGCAAAGAAAATCTATGACGTTAGGTTTCGTTATGTATTCGTTTAGGGTGTACTCGTTGTTTTGGAGTTGTATTTGGTCCGTGTGTTCATGAGCAATTTATGGAAAACACTATACGGACCGATAATTTTTTTTCTTAGTATTGTTTTTTATATAAAAAATTTAATAAATAAATAAAATAAATAAATTCTAATACTATTCGGAAGAACCAAAACACCAAAAAAATTAGAAAAATGTAACGGTGAAACAGTCCCAGTTGTGAATTAAATCAATTTTCATTATTTCGTCCGTAAACGAATGTATACCTAAGTAGGGACTAAAACTGGACTGACAAAACGTAAACAGATAGCAACCCGAAAACTTTTTCGAAATCGTGTGATGCCAGAACCTTATTTTAACTATCATTTCAAATTATTAACAATCCAAACCTATATCAAAAAGTAAACTTTAAGTTTTTTTTTTGGTTTTTATTGTACTCTCCGAAATCATTGTGATCATTTTTTAATTTTTCCCATTTAAATCTTAATAAAATATTTATATTTTCTAGAAAAACATTTCTATAGATTGTAAAAAATATATTCTTGGCCAGTTTAACGTCATACAGGATAGAAGACTTCCGTTCAAAGTTTTAAATATTCCGTTTAAAAATGTTTAATGATTATAGAATTAAATGTGTGAAATCGTGACAGTTTATTTCGCACGTTACATTTCAAATATTATAAACCCCTTATTGTTTTTTTACAATGATAACGAATGACGCGTAATAATTTACGTTTATCCCGGTTTATCACAATTTTTATAATTTCATTAGCGCGTTAAGTATTTAATCTCATATGATGTTTCGTCATTGTTTTCTTTCCGATTCGCAAAATAACGAGTGTGATTTAACTTTTATTATACGTCGTGTTACTCGAAACATATATTTAACGTTCGTGTATTTTCCAAATTTCTTCGGACGTTTTACGTAAAAATGTATACATATACATGAAATGTAAATGGTTATTTTCGAAATTTACGTGCGAAATATGAAAAAAATTGTTAAAAAACAAAAAAACCGTTATTTTTGTGTATGAGCAATTTAATATCAAAAACGGATCGATACTTTTGAAACGTAATGCAATAAACATAAGAGGATGAAATTTGACTTTTCGGAACTTACAGCACGAATAAATATTTATCGTTTGGTCGGTAAACCCGGAGTAATTGGACTGGTAAGGAAGTAGGTTCAAGGGATGTTTTAGAGTTGTGCTTGTATTATTCGTCTTGTATTTCAGGTAAACCATTACGTTTGCTAATTAATCGAGTGTCCGGTTTACTATGGCGGTCATATAAATAATTAATATGTTTTCGGCAATTCGAAGTTCATATTAGGTGTAGTTAGACAGTTCCTAATTAGAAAATTACCATCGCATTTTCGATCCAGGAGAGGCTTTTCGAAAATTTTTATCCTATTTACAATTAGTACAAAGTTTCTATAAATTTTATTAGATATAGTTAAGAATAATAAAATAATCTTTAATGAAAAAACAAAAAACCAAGCTCGGTTTAATTTAAGATAATTTATATATTATTTTATTTGATACAATATTAACGTGGAAAATAATCTCGTTTCATCGTCATTTATAATTCACTTGTGAAAACATCAAAATAAATCAAAAAAAATGAAACGGAGTAGACAAGTATTCATTGTAAGTACTCGCAAAAATATTATATATGAAATAGTAAATAGTTGGTTTTGCCATTTTTGTTTTATCCCGAATGAAACGACAATTTTTTTTAAAAATTCACAGTTAATTAATTATTTCGTTAGACACAAAATGACGTGCCAGTAATAAGCATTGGAAATTGCGCTACGGCTTTCAAAATAATCTAAACAATTTATTTCATTTTTCAATAAATCCAAAAACGGCTGAACATATGCACCGTAGTGTGGAATACTGTCCGAATATAATATTATCGCGTTCAATTAATACTTCCGTCAATAAATAACAACATAATATCTTATATTAATAACCAGATGAATTAGACAATTTTTCGTACATATTGTTTTTTTTCTAATCGTCGTATAACGGCAATATTATTTTCATTTTAATTCTCTTGGAGTGTTATGATGGCCCGTATAATATCTTTACATAAGTTATGTAGTATGTACGACTATACGGATTATTAAGATTACCATTAAAGTTTTTATTATTACATTTTATTACATAATATTCACTAGATATTCTCAGTAAAAACTGTTAAAGACGATGGTTGATAATCGAACGCAATTAAATGTTCAATCATATGACGGGTCAGCGGTATATGATTCTTTCGCCTACTTTGAATGGCTTAAATTATTATACTTGTTCAATAACATTATTGACATGTGTACTGATAAATATAGTTTGTATCAAAATAAAATACTTGACATGTATAATATTCGTTTTTCTTTTATAATAAATGTCGCAAAAATATGTTTTGTGCGCTTTTAATAACGTACAGTTGATTTGTCCATTTGCACTTTCACCTTAATCGGTGATTTATGACCTATTAAAAGGTACGCTTTAATATCACCAAAATTCAATTGAAGAAACCAACTCCATACATAATATTAATTGGTCAAAAATAATTTTTGAATATTTCAAATTTATTTAACTTTTCAATAAATTATTATAATATATACTCAGTTATCGAAGTAAATATGTATTTCATGAATATAATTCGGTATCATTATATTATCAATAACCGTAGCTATAACACTGTGAAAGAAAACTGTAAAAAAATCATTCCAGTCATATTGCTTATAGTATACTATTAAAATTTTTAAAACTTGTAATGCGATTGTTCGTATTAATAGATATTTTTTAATTAATTAATTATTATATAATTATAATAATTATAATATTAAATAATACATATTGTTTATAAATATACAATTATATTATAATCTAATACTAATATAATAGATTATAATCTAATCCTAACGCCACGGGGTCTTGCTTCGAAATGTGGACATTTCGATAAAAAAATACAAAAAAAATCATTTGAACGTTCCACACTGTAAACGCGCGATTAAATCGATTTCGAATTTGATTATTCCAAGAAAATTCTACATTCATAATAAAAATATCAACTCTGATTAAATCATATTTGAATAAATTGAGATTCGTTTATATTATGTGAATAAATAACTACAAAATCTAATCGATATGTTTTTAAGTTTTTTTAGAAAAAAAAATGTTGAAAGAGAAGCGCCGCGACGACCCCATAGGTACACGTCGCACCTATAAAAGATTCTATAACGTGTGAAAGAGTAACCGAGAAAACATCGACCGTACATATGTGAATAAAAAACTAACGCTCGCTTAAATTCGGTGTATTTCGTATAGCAAAACGGATCCGTCAAAAATGCGTGCATACATAGTTTTCAAACTGCAGCATTGTTTTCTTTATTATTATTATTATTATTATTATTATTAGTATTATAAAAAAAACAGCCAGTTATCACGCACGTCGCAAAATATGGTGTTCGTATTAAAATCCTTCATGTTTCTTTATTCAGTCGATCGCCGAGCAAGTCGGATTTGCCGCGTCTTTTGTTCGACGTTTGGGTAATCCGATCGGCGTCGCTGCCGAGAAGGGTGTCGCGCCTTTATCAAAAGACGCGTGCGGATCTTTTCGTTCTCCCGGGTTTTGATACCGAAAGGATTTCGATAAGCACGTAACAACACCATGAAACTATAGAAAAACATACAGCGACGTCGAAGCAAATACACCGCATAATATATGTACATACAGGTAATTCAAACGTCTTCATCCGATTTAAAAAATGCGTGTTCGTTTTCGAAATGGATAAAATGCAATTATTTAAATTTGTTTATAAGGCTATGTAAGACAAAATTTTCTTTGCCATTCTTACCTAAAGACCGGGATGAGCCCAAAACTCAGATCACATTCATACAATGCGATTACGGGTCAATCGCGAGTTTGGTACTTTGCACCAGAAAAATTACGCCTACGGTGTACTTCAAAGTATCTCAACCAGATTATCCCTAATACGAATGTGTGTATATGTTTTTTTTTTTGTCTTTTTGATTATTAAAATGAAATAAACCGTTTGCTTTACTTTTTGATAATATAGTTTGTAAAATACGTTTTAAGTATATGAAACTCTATTCTCGTTGTTAAATGTTTTTAATGAAACGTAACATTATGAAACGTTTGACAAACCAAAAAAAAGAATTTTAATTATCAATTCTGGTTTGTGACATAATATGTAATGGACGACGTTGGAGTTTTATAACGTAAACGATAGACACCGAAAAACACATATTTTTCCTCCTCAAAAGTACACAACTAACTTTAATCACTTATTTTATTACATTCAAAAATATTGGTTACCGGCATTATCCGTCGAACTTTCTTCAATTATTATTCATTACTCTCGTATCAATCAAAAATTAGGCTATCGGTTGTTATGTGACTATTATAGATTAATAATATTTGATAATATTAATATTTTAAATTAATAATCGTATACAAAAAAAAAGTCAAGTCGCTGAAAACCAATCATAACAGTTAACACCGGTTATTATGATCGATTACGACCAGAACCCAAATTTGGTATTTTTAAAAAAATTTTAATTGTAACTAGCGACCGAATAATTGATTTTTGTCGAAATCGAAAACGTAATCAATAAAATCATAAAAGTTCCAATTGTGAACATTAAATTTAAAATCTGGCATTTATATGCGTACTAGTTTAACTAATCACTCGTGTGCAATTAAATACATGTTACACGTATTCGTATATACTCGATTTTTGAATAATAATTCACATGCGATTATGTTTGAAATGAAAATCGTTTTTGTCTTTTTTATCAATTAATATTTTATGTTCGTCGTATTGATCAGGTGTTCGGGCGAATACGGTTTGCAAGTACGTACCTACGTTTTTTTTCCGCGATGCATCGGAATATCCAAACGTGTGAAATGCGATCAATGCCGAGACGCAATCTCTTTTGGACAGTTTTCGTTTTTTCGTCAGACAATAACAGTCGGCCTACTCGTCATGACTAACTCGAGTTACAAAACGTTTAAATAACTACGATACGGATGATTTTACAGTTCGGAAACAATTCACCAGGTTTGACATTAAAATGTCAAATTGCCAAAATATTCTACATGATTTTTTTTTGCACGTGTATTAAAATTAATTGCGATGAAATCGTTTATTTGATATTTTAAAAACAATTTGATAGTATCGAAACTTTAGTACTGTAGTATGTATATTATATGAATTTGAAATATGTAGCTAAGGCGGAATAATTGTTTTTCGTATTAAATTTCTCGCACGATTTTCACTGTATAGTTAAAAGAAAAAAACTCGATTCGAAAAAAAATCAAAGTAAGGTTGTCAAAGAAACAGTTAGAAAACGGAGTATTGGAAAACACTTTTATATATGATTGGCGTAAAAATCAAATATATACGAACGTTGAAAACTCTTCCAATCATTAATAATAAACCAAATGATTCGATGTATTTTACATATTAAAACACAATTCATATATTTAAGTTACCGTAACAAAATTTAAATAATGTTCAAAGAATGTAGTGTGCACTTGATCATTGATTTTATCTCGATTAGTTCATAATCTGAGTTTAGGTAGCTTAGATATTGTTACTAATCGTATTCGCCGTTGGTATTAATATAAGTTTTAACTTTAGAAATAACTTTAGTTTTGCTTCCATCACATACGTGCAATATCCTTAGGACTTTCTTTAGGATTAAATTTAAAGTTTAGTAAATATATTAATATTTCGTTCGAACAGATAATTGTTTATTTAATTTACAATTCAAATTGTTCGACGATTGTATGACGAAATTGGATTTTCATTGTAAGGTATACACGTGCATACATAGATGTGGTATTATGTGTAAATATTTGTTGACTTTGAGAATATGAAAAACAAATCGGAATTTTGGTCGTTGTAAACTAAGAGAGAGAAACTGTACTTTGTCGGCTTATCATACACACACACACACACACACACACACACACACATACACTAACACGATATGATAAATGTATATGTTCCGTCGCACGTTTATTTGGTATCGAAGCTGTTATATATAAGTTCTCGCTCGGTACAACGGATAGACGTTGAAGCATCAAACACGTTCACCAATCGAGCACCGTTAAAAGCCAAAACCGTGATGATAATATTCAGACTTTGACGTTATTTTATAGCTTCGGGGCAAAATGTATGTAATTTTTTTTGTTCTTCTTTTCAAATGCGCTAACAACAATACAAATATCGATAATATTAGAAAAACTCGTGTAGACTTTGTAAATTTTAAATGCTTGGTCAATTTAAAAATACGATCGTTTCAGTTAGCGTTATTTCTACAATAAACGTTGGTTGTTTAAAATGTTTTTGTAAATTACCAGTAAAATGTGTCATCGTTTTGGTGAAAAAAAAAATCTGAATTCATCGCAAACGTATTATTACATATCTGTATATATATAGAGAGATAGAGAGAGAGAGAGGGAGAGAGTGATGGATATAATATGCATGTTCTTTACTACTACACTTCATGATGTGACAGTATATTCATCATTATTTTACCAAAACTAACATGCTACGATTACTTTGATAACGTATATTACGCATGGCGTTAAGTGGACTACGTTTAATATTTTTCCACTTCTAACGTTGGTTATGTAATTTACGTATCGACGGATTTTAATGAGTTGACTTGTACGAAATATTAAAAAAAAACTCCTTTAACAATCGCACGTACACACACTGTTGTAAAAAAATAATAATAGTGGTTTCGGAGAGAAAAAAAACGATTGTTATTAATTTTGATACTTATCGTGTGTATATAGTTCGTTTTCAGTCGATAAACGAAATTTAAATATTGGCGTCTTTGTAATTCGCATTTTATTTATTCATAGAATATAAATTAGTAATTTAAATTTATGTGTCATTAGTTAGACGAAAAGCAATGCATAAAATCTTTAATAATATTTATTGATTTCCGTGTATATTAGAATATGTACAACTTATATTATGGTTTACAGGCGATTTTTTTTTAAATTTCTCGTTTAAATTGTTCGCATATATTTCGTAAATTAAAAAGCGGTGTTGTTTCGAGAGAGAAAAAAACAAGGAAACTAAACCGATAAAACTTATTAAAAATTTCAAACAGTCTTTTATCAATAAACCAGCTATATTTTATTTTATACATTCACGTTGGTTTTCTACAGTTAAAAAAGTCCATTTATTTTACAAATGGATACATCAATAGATTATACCGCATATTCGTATACTGGATATCATTGTGTTATTTATAAGTATAGTTTGATTTAAAAAAAATAGTATGTTTTATGACGTGTGCAGTTATATGTTTTCCTTCACGGTCATTTAGGTTAGGTTACAAGAACTGTATAAGTTAAGAGTTACTAACATTTTTCTGTTAAACTTTGAAAATTAAAGTTAACTTACAAAAAGTGACTCGACTCGGTCAAAAGGTGAAATATTCTAATTAGCGTTAGAAAAATAGCTTGACAACGAGATAAGACCACCCAACATAATCCTATACATATCCCTCGACACTATTATGTTATCAAATACTATAGGGTTTGACTATACCTCTTAGTCAATTTAACTTAATTCAAATAGTTTTGTAAAAATCAAAATAAAATTAACTTAAACGTGGATTTTCAAAAAAATCAACGCCTCGAGTAACTTAATTTTAACGTTTGACCCGTTTAACGGACAGCCCTGAGTACCAGTGATCGTAAATCAACTACATTATCTGCGCGCATAATTTACGTTACAGTTACTGATCGAACAAACCGTAATAGTTCATTTTTAAGAGAGAACAAAATATGTCTAAAACAACGCCCGTCGAACATTGTTATGTCATCACCGCGTCAGTCGGCGTTTTGTGCGCAAAGCTGTATGCGTATACAGCTCATGCAAATCATTAACAAACGTTTCGAGTTTAACGTTATCTCTACGACGGTTAAAGCGTTTTATGCAATCAAATGATCAATGCCCTCTAATATTTATATCGTAAGTCAATCGACGTCATTAAAGTCAATCACCTGTTCGCGTACAAATTACTTCGTTTTTCACGTTAAATTTGTATCATTATTTTTATAAAAAAAAAAATAATAACAGAACTATTTTTTTTTCATACGAACAAATGTTTATCGTTAAAATATATTTATTTACACGATAATATGGCTACATGATATTTTATTTTAATTGAAGCAAGATAATAGTTTTTTAAACCATATAATCGTTTTGTTTCAACGTTCTGAACGGTAATCGAATAAAAAGAAAAACGATAACCATAATAATTTGATTTACAACTGCGTGTATACCTATTTACGATTTGATAAATCAAGTTTTATCACTTTTATACTACTTCTTGAAAATTCTTCTTTAGTGACCTTTATACCGCTTTTCCTGTGTTTTGGCGAAACATAAATGTTCTAAGACTTGAATATCGGATTTTATACACGAACGCTTGTGTTAAATAACCGATCAACCACCAACAATAAACGGATAAAACTATAATTGTTATTATATAAATCTTATAAAATCACAAATAATGTAAAAAATAACTTATAACAGTCGATGCTAAGCTACTTTCACGCGATTTTAAATTATGACTGCTTAAGGACGTAGCATAGTAATATAAAAAGTACCTACGTAAAAAAATATCAAAGTAATAATAAAATATACTATTTATTCGTGTCGCATTTTACTTTTGTTTACTTTATCCGGTTGAGAATGCAAATAGTATGGTTAAGCGAGTTTCATTATTCTATAATTTTTATTTTTTAAATGAAAAATACACGAAAATAGTTATAAAAGAAAAATCAAACGTACTTTAAAAGTTAATATATACTATATATGACAAGAAACGCACGTTTTCCTGCAAATTAATGATGATAAAAATATGGTGTGTGTAACATGAATATAATGACACAAACTTTTTAGTTAGGCCTTTATAGCTAAAACTGTTATAATAAATTGAACTTAATAAAATTACAAAATATAATGAACACTTCAGATTTTTCAAGATTTTGCTGAAAAAGAATATTCGACGTCGCTCGTTGGTCTTCATTAACTTTATTCGTTGTAACATAATACGAATAATAAAAAAAAACCTCGAAAATCTAAATAATATATTATACAGTTTGTAAGCAATGTATATAAATGTTTTTATTTGATTGACTAATTCAACACGCAACGAAGATTTTAAATGTACCAAACAACATTTTATAGACAAAGTAACGATGGACTATTGAACCACGAACTTCCCTATTCTACTTAAAAGTTTTGTGAACTTAATAATAAATGGCCTTTACAAATGTGTCGTATTATTCAATTACTTTAATGTCACAACATTATAAAAAAACATATATATATACATATGAAAAAAAATGTATACGACTAACAAACAAAACACGTAATGTGTAATACCGAAACTCAATTATGTATTAATATAACATTATTAGTTTACTATTATTATTATTATTATTATTATTATATATATATATATATATGAATATCATAATATCGACGGTTATAAATAAATTAGAACTTTACGAAGACGTTTAATTAATGATTTCAGTCTTTTTTTGACAGGTATTCGCAAGGGACTTATAGAAGTGAGGTCTCGTAAAAATATCTTTGTGGTTAGCGAAGTACCGTTGTTATAATTTAAATCGATATTATACATTTTCAATGAGTTAATTGTAAGTTATTTTTTAATTATGTGTACAATTCATCATAAATATATATATTTTATTATTTCGTATTCATTTTACAATTCAAAATGTAAAACTACATTTAAACCGGTAATAATACAAAGGTTGTTTCAAAAATAAAGTGCGCATAATATGACAAATCAATTGAAAAATGTATATGTTATTGAACCGACAAAAGTATATTGAAGTAAATAATGTTAATTATTTTTTTATTTAATTGACAATTAGCATTAATGCATTTCTTTCGTTGTGACACAAGTTTAAAAATACCTTCTTCATAGTATGATACGCATTTTAGCTTAAAGTACTGTTCCACGTTTTTCATGAAACGAGTTCTTCAAAAAAGGTTTCTCAAAGGTCCAAAAATATAGAGATCAGACAAATACGTGGACTATGAACAGCATGTCTCGAAACTTCCTATTCTTTTTTTCGAAAGCCAGCCATTAGTTTCTTGGGAAGTATTATTGTTCGAATACTGTCATCTAAGAAGCATTTTCGACCATAATCAATATGTGAATTCTAAATTGACACTTGTTTTCCAGACATTGCTCGTTGATACAGAAGACATTTCTTAATGTATTCTGGTTGGATTTAACTTTTAGTATGAAGAGAATCGAATAACTTTTGAGTTATCACTTTTGTGTGAACAAAGATCAAAGAAGCATTGGTTAATAAATGTATAAGTGTAGCAAGAAAAAAACGATTGGGCTCAAAACTATATTAGAGATAACTCATTCGAATTATCATTGTTGAACAAGTTACTTTTGAAAAGTGATTATTTTATTAGCTGTATGAAGCGTGATTTATTGAAAAGCCATATTTACTTTCGAAATAAGTAATTTGTTTTACATCCATGAGAAATCGGAGTATAATACGTACAGAAACGTACAATGTGTTCAGTCGTAAGATATAAAATACAAAAATAATAACATTATTATTGTTTCACATAAATATAAATTGAAAATGTTAAATCCCTTACATCGCACGTTTTGACAGATAAAGCGTAATAAAAATCGAATTCCTCTGTTGTAACTAAATCTAACATTACGAGTAATAAAACCGAAAGATGGTCGCCTAAATTTAAACTTGATTTCCTATATTTTATATCTTTTCGTTGCGATAAATCTGATTATTATTATTTTTTTCTTATAGTTAAGAAGAAAAAAATATTTATTAAAATAATTTGTAACTCATATTTTAATTATGTCACGTGTCCCGAAATTTTTATGTTATTGCAATATTATTTATTGAAGAAGAGGTTTAAAGTATTTATTCTTTTGTAAAAATATTAAAAAACTATTTATTTTGCTCGTGATATTTTTATTGTTGTTTGTTTTTTATACTTGACTTAGAATGTTCTGTGTACACGGTATGGGTTCAATTTTGTTGTTGCCCAAAAAAAAAAGATTTCATGTTCTATATTTCTTGAGGCTTAACCGCATATGGTGTAAATTGAAAGAGCTAGGTTTTGGTAAAGAAAATAAAAAAAAAAAATTACTCGACTTCAATTTTTACACGTATTTTTGGGAAAATTATTTTTAAAGAAAAAACAATTATTTTTTTATGAAATCATTTATTGATATGTCGCAAAGTTTAATTTATAAATATTTTAAAACAGTCGTTTACATTTGCTTCGATCGACCAAAGAATATAAACGTAAAAATTGTTTCAAAAGTTCCAATTGAACAAATACATTTAAAAACAGATTTTCACATTTTGTTTTCAATTTCTATATAGATTGTCTCCATCATTTGTTTAGCTCAACAAATTATTTAAATAACAACGGATCATACTGTTATTGATTGTTTATTTAATATTAACGTAAAACAATGTTTTACACAGACGTTTGATACGATTTCGTGGAAAATAATATAAAAATCTAATTTTTCTCGTGTACAATTTTTAAAAGTAACTTTTGCTGTCCTTCAATTGTACATACAAATTTTCAATGTCATATATTATTGTTGAAAAACTTATCGATTTAGTCGCTACGATAAATATTTAAGAAAATTGTATGTGATTTAAATGTTGATATAGAATTTTGTTAGAATACATACAATAAAATACGTTGTATGCTTTTTTTCAACAAGTGGAATTAAAATAAAATAATCTCAAAATATGTAAAGAGATTTCATGCGAATTTATGACGTTCGCGACGGTTTATAATGTTAGCAAAACGAGTAGAAAACGATTAATATAATAACGCATGAGATTAATTCGTTCAGTGTATCCGAGTCGTCTAGACAATGTGAGATTAAAAAAAAATATATATACCTATTATATAATTAACTAATCGGATTAGTATATTTTTATTTTAAGTAGCTACAACAATCATGTATTGAAAATGAAATCTAACGAATTGTTCTCAAATGGATTTGATATGATATAAACACAAATTTCATGTTTCGAAAACGGGCTTGCTTAGCGACCGTGTCCTTCCAAACTGGACGAAAATCTATACAAAATTAGGCTCTCCGTTAAAAACAATCGTTTATTTTCGGTATTTACCCAGATTTAATTTTTATATTTTTTATCGTGAAATATTATTTGAAAATTTGACTTTTTACAAATAAAATTCTCTAGAAAAAAGTTAATAACAGATAATTCAAATGATAACCAGAAGAAAAAAAATTTGTATTTTCGGGAACCTCAACCACTACTGAAGTCCAAAAAAATAATGTTTAAAAACCAGAACCTATAAAGTTATAATGATTTCAAACTCTGTTTGCAAATGTGCAATTTTCCTAGCAAAACATAACGAATCCATTATTATACGCATGCTATCATTTGTCAGGCTTTGGACGCATAAAGCTGTTCTATACGTATATTTCAAATAATTTTTTTTGTAACGGCATTTCTCAAACAAAATAGTACCTACATTAATATTTACGAACGCACTGTTTTATTACTCACACACCTCTATAACACATTTGCATGTAAAATACTTCTTACATATGCAACTTGTTCGAATAATATTCAACTCTACAATTTGTAATACATCGAACATTTTTTAATTTGTTCTTACGCACGTAATATTTACTAACATACAAATCTACTGAGATATTCATTAATGGGTACTTTAGAAACAGTAACAGTTTTAAAACTTGCAAACAGAATATTATGAGAAGCTTATCGGCATTTCTATACTGGGTTAGGATAGGTGAAACCATTTGGCGCGTTAATTTTTCGATAACTCGAACTAAACTTGCATAGATACAAAAAAAGTGAATCCAGTTAACTGTTACAGAAAAAAAAATTTCGAAAACCGATACTTTATTTGTTTTTAATAAATTATCGATTCACTATTATTCACACTACTACAGTTTTCAGAGGATTTACACTTGCATTAACCCAACCCGGATCGTTGAGGCGATTTCTCCGTATTGGTTTTACTGCCGCGGATCATCTTGTTTTAAGCGGTGTTACCATCGTTCGGTAAATGTTTGTGTTTGCCGAGTAAAATTGTTGATTCAGTACGATGAACACGTATACAATAACAAATAAATACATTGTGCCCGACCCATAACGTATAAATCGTTTTTAAGTCACGTAATTATAATTGTCGACAAAATCCACGAGCACGGAACTTTCCGTAATCGAGGAGAAGGAGTCATTGAAAGAAAAATCTGTCTGCGATTGAGCGTACGGCAAATGTTATGACTCGTCTGACATTTTATTTTTATCTGTGCGGATCGACCGTGTGCCTTTTTTCCGGCGGAGCTGCATCGGATAGCGACGGAGACAACTCCGTCAATCTCACGCCATATCTCGTTTTCGCCACATTCCAGAGACATGCAACTGTGTTAGCTCACGTTCTAGCCTGTCCGTGAACCAGTGACGTGACTATATAGTTTCCGGTGTGCATAAACTACGTGCGTATAGACGGTACGGACTTTAATTTGACAAACTGATTTCGCGTTCAAAAACTAAACCCCGGTGATCTATGCGCGTGCAGCGTGTCGGAATGAATTAGATGAGATAAGATAAATTTTATTCTAAAATGTTTATATATATACGTAGTGGTGCAGTGTGGTGTATATCGCGCGTGAGTCTGGACGACGATAAAAATGATATATACCAATTTGTACGTCCAAATTGTTTAGTATGTCACCAGACATGAACGGCGTTAAATAAATACATTTTATATATGGATTAAAAAATTAATGGTTCGCACGAAAAATATGTTAATTCCACGTGTTAAAAGGTAATTATGTCAGTGTCGTAGTTGCGAAAAATTACCGTATTAAAAAAAAACAAATACTCGTAACGAACACGGCGACAATAATATCTTAGATACATGCTTGTATATACAAATATATAGAAAAAAAATGTAAAGGTGGGCGGGTGGAGTGACTAGAGAAGAAAAAATTAGGTATAGTTTAGGAGTGGTTTCGATAGTAGACGAATTGCGAGAGAACAGATGAAGACGGCTCAGACACGTTTGAAAAAAAGAAGAGACAGAGGCAGTGAGGTTAGTAAAAGAAATGTACATAGAAGAAAAGAGAGCAAGGAAAGACCGAAAAAGAGGCAGTTAGATTGATTGAGAGTGATGTGAAGAGGGCTGGCGTGAGTATTGAGGATACGGGAGATCAAGTTAAGTGGAAGTTGAGGACTAGGGTTGCCGACCCCAAACAATTGGTAGAGAGAGTGAGGAGGACAAGAGGAGAATGTACTTATATATATACAATAACATTCGGCGCTGTATCGTTACACTGTACGCTGGGATATTGCAAATGTGTATAAACGCGGTTATTTAAAACGACCCGTGTCAATTCGTTTCATATTAAAACGCGATCGCTTTTAAGGAGATACACTTTTTCTGAGGGGTATTGGATTGTCAATTTCAGAAAAGTTTACAGATACGTGTTTTCGTCATGTGAAAAAAAAAATTGGTGTGAGTGAATCGTGGACCAAACCTGAGTTCGATATAATTGTTTGCACGATAATTTCCACCTAAACCTAGGCAAATATTTAATCACTTGAAATGAATAAAATCTAATTCTGACAAAAAATTTGACCTCGTTAATCTGTTTTCTAGATTATTGTAAAAATAGACTTTTGAATACGTTTTTTTCCTTTTAGTATACCGAAACGAATATTCGAAAATGTAAAAACGAACATAGTTTTAATTAAAACATCAAAAATCGATTGCCTCAAAAACCTAGAGAAAAGGCTAATAAGTTTGAATGTTTTTTCTTAATTAATTTCAGTTTGTGTTGAGTGGTCGAACTTTCATTTAGCTTTTAAGTATAAAATGGTACATGCTATATACCGTTGCCGATTCTCTTTAGTAATTTTCAAACACAATATATTAAAACTCGTTGGCGATTTTTCAAACGTTACCAGTGAAGAACCAATAAGTTATGTATTGCTGATGGATCGGCTAATAAGCGCTATATTATGCGTTTTAAATAGCGAATCCTACGCAAACAGTGTGTTTTATGTTTAAAACTCGGTTAACATTCCGAAATTGTAATGTCGCATTCCACTCTGCTTCCGGTTTAATTTGGCATGCATAAACTAAAAACCATTTTACACGACTATGGAAATAAACGAAATGGAATACAGATTTAAATTTTTTGAAATTATTAAATAAAATAAATTATTACAAATAATATGAAAATATTTTTGGCCAAATACATGTTTTTGTATAAATAAAAAATATATATAGTAAAAAAGATCTCACAATTAATATCCGTGTAATAATATACGATTCAAGCGTCTAAAACTTTACTGAAAAAATAGTGAAATTAAAGTTATATATAAATTTTTTTCGAAAACGCATGATAAGTAATTAAATTTATTTGTGCTATACAAATACATCATGTATAAAATGAATTATAATTATATAGTATTAAGACACTTAAATGAAAAATAGCTCTAAATAAAAATAATATAATAACATCATATTATTTAAAAATCTTTAATTGACATATTTTTAAAAACTAAAATAACAATCGAACTTTAGGTCAGGCATTATCCGCTCAATTACTATTACATGCATAGTTCCCTAAGCAATAGTAGTGGGATTTCTATACAAAAGAAAATAAACTAATAATCATTCAGACGTTGAACCTATTATAATTAGCATTAATCATGGCAACATCGTCCAGTCATTAAAAAAACCGATCATTAGACGACAAAATAGTTTCACTACACAAAAATCGTAATTCCATTAATAACGATTACATAACGATTTTTTTGATTTACTGTAGTTAAAACATTCACTGATGCAGTAGCATATTTATTGGGAGCGTAAAGGAATTATACCCCCCCCCCCCCCAAACAATATTTTTAAAGCTTCAAATTAACAATAATTTATAATTATATATAATGTATATAATAATAATAATTATAATAATAATAATATATATTATATATAATGTACTTATTACACTATTTATAAACTTGTATAAAACCCAAATTATTTCATTATGATTACACTATCACTAGGGAGGGTTCCCCTCAACTTTTTTTATAAATACGGTACTGCACCGATAGTTTTAACAGGAGAAACAGGGGAAAAAAAATAATAGTGATTCGAGAAATATTAAACATTTTGTGTTTGGGTGAAATACTTTATTTTACATTATTTTTTATTTACAGATTTTTACTGTCTACAATAGAGTTGCCGAATCTTGGAAAAACTCCAACGCATCATTGTGCACCATACCGTGTCACGTGAATCTAAACCATCAATAAGATTTAAAGTAAATTCCAAAGTTTTTTCCCCATATTCACACTACTTGTTTGGACGTCATAAACGGAAAAGTTGCCATACAAGCGTGCGAATATTCGATATAAACTTATGTTTATGTCGTTACCTTGGAAACTTCCGACAGTAACTAGAATATTCATTGTCACAATAAATGTCGTTCGGATACTTTTTAAACACAATACACTATACACTTTACTTAACTGTTACTCTGCTCGGGCGTGCGCTCATACACACAAATACAATTGAATATACAACGGCGAACGGAATACATTGTATTGATGTATAATAAATATTATTACGTTTCGACTTCATGGGTACGCGGGAGCTTTACAACTGGAGTTAACGTCGTGCAAATTGAAATCTAAACGATTGAAATCCGGAATAAGGACTTGCGCATATTAAACACTACACCTATTTTTGTCGAGACATTTGTGCGTATCGTTATTGCATTCGTACAACTATTATGATATTCACTTGTTAGATTCGCAAGGTCCGGACACTGTAAGAACTTAAAAACAATAACTTTTCTTCCGAACAATAGATTATTATTATTTTTTTATAATATCTATGCAAATTAACGCCGTTTTTGCGATACGTGAAAGGAAGCTATTCACTTAGAGGACGTCACAATATGAACTTGTACCTGTTTATTAACAACGCAGTAAAAACGCAATCGCATGAGTTCCACAAAAAAATAAAATAAAAACGATTGGTGATCGATTATAAAGTCTAATAAATATAATTAAACAAAACACAATTTCCAAAGACGTTTGTTAATATTATTTTTTTTTATTTACTTCCTAATACATAGGGTCGATTATATTTGTGTAAAATGTACATCGAACGATATATTTTATGCAACGAAATGAATATGAGACGTGAAACGTGAAACGTCATTTTTCGTATATTACCACTTGTCGATAATCTGTGATTATTTTGTATGATTAATATAATCAAGTTTTTGCTATGTATTACATTCTACATGCATTCAAGAGCACAAAGACAACAAACCTTGAAATAGTGTCCTCTAGAGAACATAAATATAGGTATTGGAGTAAAATTAAAAAATCATATTCAACAACAAAAAACCTGTATAAGTACAAATAATAGTTTTTAGTACGGAGTCGTCGAGAAATCTTAATCATTCAATGTTTAAATAAAATAATTCTTCGTTGTTTTTGAATTTATAATTATAAAACAACACTTATATTATGTATACAAAGGTGGGTGAAGCGAATCGAGCTGTCCGTAATATCTAACCCAGTTCCTGAACCGTTGTTATTACATTATACAAATATGACATCAAATTTAGCACAAACTAATAAATATTTACTCACGCGCAAACTTAATCGAAGTAAAATTTAATAAATAATAATAATAATAATAAGTAACGAAACAAATAAAAAAAACAACGTTTTGATTTTTTTCGCCCGAAAAAAGTTACATTTATAAAAATACTATCGTCGAAAGTTATTGTTACAAGTGTGTCAAACGTTTTAGAAAACCTAAGGTATAGATGTTGAATGATGTAATGGGAAAAACACAATATAAAAATAAAAACTACTTTATAACAGCGAATTAATATCAATATTAATTAATATTCACTCAACAAATTGCAGCTCGTTACATTTTAAAATATTCGATTGTATTTCGAAATTCATCTTTTGCGCACTTTAGATTACAAAAGTTGAAAAGCGTATTATTGATTGGGGTCTTATTTCCGTTCATCTACAAAAAGGGACATTACGTTTAAACTTAATTTTTTAATTATGTAATTCATGAAACATAAAAAAATTGATAATAGTACCCTACTATCTTAATTTAATAATTTCAAAAATTCAAAAAAAGAAATAGTAATAATGTTTGTTTTTACCATATTGGCTACTCGACTCTTGAAATTACACATAATTTATAATTGTTCGTATTGTTTAGTGATTTCGTACATTTTACATAATATTTGTGTATGATATAAAATACTGTACTATTGTAGTACATATATATAGTTTCTTATTTAGAAATGTTATGCATCGCTAACAATTAAGTATACAACTTAAAATTTGTATTTTTCAAGAAAAAACTTGACATAACCGTACTCAAGAAAAAAAAAACAATGTGCACAAAAGTTAAAAGTGTTCAGGTAAGCAAAACTCGCAGTTAATTTATAGCTTTGAATATTTCTCAGACGATTAACTAAGTGCGAACGGGAGTTATTTTCTATTTGTTTTACGTTTGCGTGCTGGTGGTTCTCCGAGCGAAATTTAATCCTTTGTTTGTGACGCACCTATAAATACAAGAGTAATTAATAATGACAGTGTATGAACTAAGTACATAACAATAAGTTTAAAAAAATAACTGTCTATCTTTTCCAGTGTTATGCTCGACACCATTTGATCAATATTTTTTACGTTTTAGTCGTATAATACTGTTATGTATAATAATCATATAATATATACATTTTAAATATCTTTTTTTTTTAACAAAATATAAATACTTATACGTTCTAAAAACTATTGCGTTTTAGTAATTTTTAAAATCGAATTCTCAGAGCTAAACGGTTACTAAAATTTGCCTTTATATTTTATTATAACATATTGCATATATGAATTATATAATATACCGTACCGTCTGATCACTTACGTCATTTGAATCAACGACACATTTTCATATAATAGGTCATACACGTTTACGTTATAAACAATATTTAAAAATTATTATTATTATTATTATTATTATTATTATTATATTATACGGCGTTTTAATAATCAAAACCATTTTTCGAAAATAAACAGTTTCCGAATTTTCCGAGTCACCTATAACATTTGTACGCATACAATCGTCTCATTTATGTACTACCGAAATGTAATGTTCAACATTAAACAATAACACAATTAGCATAAACAATAGATACATTAACATTTACATCCGCGACAAAACGTAATTAATGTCTAAATAGGCATTATGTACAGTCGTTGTTATTGTCATCTTCGACGTTTTACTCGTATTTATGACGCGATTACAGATCCGTCGTCGTCGTAGTCGTCGCACAACCATACGAATTAATATTAGTAGAACGTTTTAAAATCACGTATATTGCGCTCGGCATCGATAGCCCCGCCGAATTTAAGCTAGCTCTACGTGCGTGACGTTTTTTTATTTATTCGACATATAAATAGAGAAATGATCACGGGCCAATTATTACGCAAAACGCTGCCAACCACTAATCGAATAGAACAAACGTGACTGCACATTACGTTTACGGTATTTGCTCATTGTCACTAGACAATCCGTCGACATTTCTCACGTATATTGTTTTCATTAGTGTTCTTATAATCGTGTTTTTTCTTCTATAAATTACAACCACTTTAACGGGGTTTCGAATATTGTAATATTTTATGTTTCGTTCAACTGTATTCAAATTTTTTTACTTAACTCTTGTGCTATAAATAACTAAATTATATATTTGTATTTATTTATGATTGTCATAGAAACAAAAACAACATTTTTATAATCAAGAAGAAGCATTAAAATTATTTTTTAAATTTATTTTTAAATTTAAATCACCGTCCAATACAACGTTCACTCACAACGGCTTTTAAAGAATTTAACATTTTTTTTCGTATGTATAACTTTGCGTCTACTTAAAAAAACAATATCATTGCGAGATAAATAATACATTTAACCAAGTCGTGGTAAAAATTTCAAATGGATTTCGAAAAAGTTTTTCATTTAATTCCAAATGAACGGTACGAATAAGCAGAATAAAATCCCGAAACGTATCCATTTACAGTTGATTATCTTAATAAATAATAACGGAAACGTGTTTTAAGTCAGATTATATAGGTAATTGTTTCGTACGCCCATCTCTGGATTTTTCGCATATAATAAACTCATATAAATATGCAACTTAAATGAATTAAAAATACGTTACGAATACATTTCACGTATACTAATGGATTACTAAATATGCGTGTCCCCAATGACTCACTAAGCTTTGGTTAACTCGTAAAACAGCGTTCAGTGGGTAACCCACCGCTTAACTTGCTCGACTCACGACCGAATTGTTTTTTTTTTTGTATTAACACAAATTCCTTAAATTCGTAGTTGTTTTTCTCATAAAAATAATACTGACATATAAATCAACTAGAAATTTATTAAAAATATTTTTTTAATATGAAGAAAAAATAAACTAATTGTAACAATACATTATTAATTTGTACAGTTGGTTATTTAATTTCAACTCAATATAACAATCGCACACATTGGTTTTCCTTAAAATGAAGCCAACTGCAAGTATATATACTCATGAATACATGTAAATACTTATTTTCAATGTAAAAGCACTTCTTGATTCAAAGACGTAAAGTAGATATTGTAAAGTGATATGATTCAAAAGACACACATTTATTTCGATGGAAAACGCATTATAAAACAATCACTTTAATAACTTCATCCGAATTCGGGTATGAAATTTATTTTAATATATACCATTTCTAACTTAACAATTGACGCAGAACTTTGAGGATTAATATAAATAAATGTATATTTTTATATTATATTTTTCCTTGGAGTTACGCTTTAATTCGTATATACAATATGCGTATATTCAATATGCGTACTTATAATATCGGCTACTTTTAAACAGCGCGAGCATCAGAACATAAAGTGTAGAATTCGGTGAATAATTATGGCCAACAATATTATTAACTTTGTATATATATATTGATTAATATGTCAACTCGTGCTAACTAGATATTAGAAGTACTTCTGTACCGATTCCCTAGACACTCGACAACGTCAATCATCGTATGCATGTAGAACGATTATAAATTTACAAAATAAATTCAATGCATTTTTAAACATGTTATGTTTGTAAAGTATAAACATCAAATAGCAAACATGTACATTTTTTTCAAGTTTTAATATTTATCAAAATGTCAATAGTCAACTAAATATTACGAATGTATAAAGAAAAAAAAATTTAAACACTACCGTGTTTCGTGAATGAATAAAAGTAAATAATGTTTTAGAAATGGTAAAAATTGAAGAAAATTTTTTTTACAGTGACCGTAATTTATAAATAAGAAAAAATATAAAGTGAATATCGAAAAACAACGATAACTGTTACGTAATAATATATTAGATAGCAACTCTAGTGATACTATCGTAAAACACGCAGACCGTTAAAAGAAGTAGCATATTTTTTGAAAAATCACGTGAAAGTTTCAAAAATTGCCATGTAACAGTCTGTCAAATTCATTCGATTAATTTCCAATGGACTTTATGATAATAAAATTGGTCCTCTCTCTTATAATATCTTAAGACAATACTCGCACCGCACGGAAATAAAAATTCCACCATTGCTATTTTCCGAATCAAATAGCGATGACCGAATACATTTTAGTATTTTTGATATAAAAGCAATTTTCGAACATACATTTCGATGATAATATACCGAAATTAAATTCGACAATAATTAAAACGAGGTTAATAATGTGAGGTATAGATGATACGTTTATAATATTTCGAAGTACCGATTTGGATACTACTTATCAGTGAGGCAAAAAATCCATTTTCATTCACAATGGATTTTTTTTTTTTGGGGGAGGGGGGGAGAGGCCCTTATTTCGTTTTATTGTGTATCGGACATTGTGCTCGGAATCTGTTCCTGAAAGTTTCAGTCCATAAATATCGAACACCAAGTCGATATTAGTTATATATATTGTAGACGAGTGGGGTAGGTACTTGTAAAAATGACCGGTGGACACCAAATTATTTGACTACCTAAACACTCCTCTTATATAATTATTTAGTTGAAAAAAGTTAAATCAAATGAAAAATAAATGAATCATGTTATACGTTCGAATAACCAAATGAGATTTTACATATACATTCACCGCTATAACATATCGAGTTATAAAATCTATTGTAAGCATCGTTTAAAATTTTGTTTAGCAATGATTACTGGGTCCGAACACTACTATTTTGCATGAATATTAAACACGTCAACGTAATTTTATCTTTTTTTAAAAAAGAACGATGTAAATAATCAAACAATAACGTAATTATAACAGCAATTAATGATAATGAATAATATCTTATGAAATTTAGTCATTAAGAATAGCAATACGTTTGCTCCCGGCGTTTCTCGTACAATAAAACACAATCACTTAAACGTACGTAAATACACGCACATAAATCGAAATCATGTCGACGCGTGACGATATCGTTTGAATAACGTTCAAGTTGAATGAAACGGTTCATACGAAAGTCTGTTCGGTTCGACATTTTTATGTCGAAGAATCATGATGAACGTCAGAAAATCAAACTCATTTTGTCAGAACGGAAACAACTCCACGCGGTACAATAAAAGAACGTCGCATCGATTGCCGGCTAGTGACGAATCGTCCGCGTCGGCAGTCGGCGACTTTTTCGGACTCACGGGCCACATTCACAAAAGGTTTCGCGGACCAAATAATAACGAAAATTCGATGTCCTTGTCATTATCGAGTTGAATCAAATACAGTTGAATCGTTTTTACGGAACGTGATCGGAACACTGTGCGATGGTCGTAAAACGTTCGATTCGATCTCGTCGTTTTTGGAGTGAAAAACGGCGTTTCGGTCGAACGTTTTGCGAGATCGCAAAGATCGCAAATAATCGCACCCACGCAAGTTAGGTTAGGTTAGGTTAGGTTCGGTCCACAGAAAGACGGCGCGCGTACGAGTATCGGAAACACGAACACAATGTGATTTTATAACCACGACTTACGGAGCTCCTCTGCCACACCGTGCACGAATATACCGCCGTTACGGTATTAACAGTCGTTCGAAACGGAACAAATTCTTCGCGTAGACCTAAACCCCCCTGGCTTTGAGCACCGGCGAAACGAATGTTTTTACGACGCACGTTTGCCGACGGTTATCGGTCACCCCGATGACGGGCATCATTCGGCTGGAATTATCTTAGTATCGTATCGTTTTGGATTTGAAAGCAAGTCGAAAAAAAAACTCGTAGTTATACGATAGTCGTCCGAAAAAACGCGCGTGTTAAAACACGATTCGTGTCGATCAGGGTGTTCGAAAAAATACGACCCGACTTTGTAATATCAGATATCGATCAATTAATGTGTGATCGATTGGGCGAAAATCCGCCGCCGCCGCTACCGCGCTACGTATAAAACGTGCGAATTCCAGAGCGTGAGGGTTTATAACGGTTTGACGAGGAGGGTAGGACATTCGCCCCGGTTTAGTATTTAACTCGAGACGACGCTCTCTCGAAAAACATCAATACGTTATTTGTGACCAATACAAGTTGCCACGGTTTAAAAAAAACTGAAATCATCCCACTGGTTCATAACGGTTACGAACCGAACACCGAATGAAAACATTCGAATTCGTCCTCCGATACCCGAAGTTTTGTATGAAAAAAATTTGATTTTACAGATTTCGGGTTCGACATTTGAATTGAACAACAGTTCGGTCCGCGGAATGTCGAAAATCTGAATATTAAAAAAACATCACTTTGCTTTGCTTTATGGTGATTGCTCTGTCTCAAGCTAAGAGCTTCTTCCAGATGGGTTGATGTTCGTTATTGTGATTTGTGGTTTATATCAATTATCGGATTTCGTTAATTTATTGACGATTTAGTGTTATTAAGTTGAGTTGGATGGACATGTTTTGTTGCTGGCGGGGGTTAGAATTTGATTGGACGGTTTGGAGCCTCGTGGCCGTGGGATGTGTTGTGTTTCGGTATAAATCGCGGTTTTCGACTTGGACGTCGATGACTCGACGAAAACGGATAGTGGAAGTTATGTTCGTCGATTTTCGATATTGGTCGTTTGTCTTAGAGCGGCGGGTTTGAGACGTTAGATGCCCGTGCAAAACGTAAGTAATCAATTTGCATAAGTAAAGTTCGGTCGCAAGTGACGGTGGGTTAGGTTAGCCGGTCAAAGAGAAGAGAAGGAAACGAGTTTTTCTGTCGACATTGTTCAACGTTAGTTCGATGGGTGCGAAAAACAAAACGTCACGACGTTCGTACGCATTGTCTTGCGATCGGCGTGGCCGTACGGTTTCATTGGACAAACGCCGGCGGCGGACGATACGGGCGGCGCGCGCGGCCGTTTTAAAAAAGGTGGCGACCGAACGCGGCGTGCACATCTCGCGGCCTCCGACACGGACGCGTCGCGCGTACCGGCAGCAGTAGACCCGCCGACACGATTATCTCGCAGCCGGCCGCGGCCGAACTCGAGCACACACACGCATACACGTATACACGCGCACGCACACACGCACACACGCACACACGCACACACGCACACACGCACACACGCATACACGCATACACGTGCGCGCGCGCGCGCCAGCGCGGCGTTTCCCGCGGACTTTGCCGAACGCGACGTCGCGTCGTTTTTCGATTTCTTTCCGTTCCCCGTAAACGTCTCGCGCTGTACTACATCCGTTCGTTTTTACCGTTTTCGCCGTTTTCTCCCGTTTTCTCCCGTTTTCTCCTCCTCGCGACCGTAACGCGTGTACGTGCACGTTATCATATATACATATATATACATATTTATTTTTTTTTCATCGTCGTGACGACCGCGTGAGAACGACCGGACGAACGACCCGTACAAACCAAACGTCTACGCGGTGAATCACGTGAGTAGCATCGTCCACATACACGACATTACTGTTATTGTGAATCTCGGCGTCGGACGCGCAGGCAACAATCAATGTTGACGATCGAGTTGTTTTTTGTTTGTTTTTAAATCTAAATTACCACGATTTTTATTACCCATCGTTTCGTTCGACGGGCCGTACACGAACAGTAATAACCACGCACGTTCGAATTAATGGAATGTCCGTTGATCAATAAGCGTGTCCTCCGTGTGCACCGCACCTACAGGTCGCCGGAGAGAAAACGACTTAGCGATGCGATGGCCGTGCATGTCGCAGTCGAGTCGATTCGAATAGGTACGAGACGCATCAACACGCAAACGACAAACGATCGCGTTCGCGTGGTCGCGAAGAAAACGGTAGGACACGAATTCGATTTCGGTATATCGTTTCCAACGAATCCCGTGGTACAATAAATGGACGTGTGGAAAATTGTGCGTTGTATCGTTATTACGTAACACGTGTACGTTCGAATATCGTCACAGAATATTCTCATATTCGAAACGATTTCGTTTTGATTTTCATTTGTTAAATTAGACGAATTATCAAAACAAACAAAAAATACAATCACGGTTAGGATTAAATTACATTATGCTATAGTATGCAGTTTAAATAATCCACTTTTACGTTTGAAATTATCTTGAAATAAGGGACAGAAATACGTAAACCGAAAAATTTTACTGGTATTCACGACTTCAATATCATAATAACCGCAACGGACGAGTCGCATACATAGAAATATAAAGTTTGTTCATTTATCATTTTAATGTCGTATATATTACACATTGAACTCGTTTTGCATTTATTCTTTTTCGTGACATGAAATTCCCTAGCTAACGTATACTTTAACTGTATTAATTGAAACGTCAGTTAATCTGTGCTAACAGAGTTTTGATATTATACCAACCAAGTACCTACACTAATAGTTAATAATACACCGACGTCTTAAAGTAGGTACTTACGTTTTATGACGATCCCAGTTATTAGTGATTCTCGACGAGCATATATATATGTATTCACATGTTGCTTAACGTGTTACTTATCTCGTACTTTTCTTGTGGCCTTCGGAAGTTTCACCGTCTTAAAGTTGTCAAAGCAATTTTAGTTTTTGATACACAAAATTACTTCGGAAACAAGACAATATTTAAAGAACAATTGTCAATAGTCTTTGGGAGTTTGATGTACTTGGACTCTGCGAAATTAACGTTTAATCAAAACTTTAAACGGAAAATAAAGTAAATAAAATTCGATTATTTTTTTTAAACTATTTTGACTTTATCTATTATGTTATATTATTTAAGCTATTATGCTAAAAATCTATAGATATTTTTTTGAATATAAATTGATTGTACAAACCTAACAATTAACAATAAATTATTGTGTCGAGTTTTTTTTATAAAAACGTAATACTCGATGTCTGTTAATATTCATAAACAATTTTTAAAAATGAAAAATATTATTTCAACAGGAAATGTTGCTTTCAATGTTCTTAGCATTTATGTGTTGTTATATTTTGATTATATTTACTAAAGAATTTAATATTTTTATCAACTGAGAGTACTATAACTACTAAGTAAAATTTAATTTTCTATTATCACACTAATCAAATATTGTTTATTTTTTCGATTACTTTCTTTTACGTGTTTTTTAATTAAATCGCTTTTATAGAATACTACATTACATTTTTTATGTTACCAAAAAAAAAAACCTGGAAATGATACACGCTAATAAATACTATTTATTTTCCTTGTAGTAAGCAGATAAAGTAAAATGAGCTATAAATACTAAAACGGCAGTTGAAAAGAAAACTTTGCAATAATTTCTATTTAAAATGTTTCGATGAACCCCCAAAACAAAAATAACAAATATTATCCAATGCCTTTAAAACACTATCGATTTATAATATTTTGTTATTATCATATTTTCAGTATTCCATTATGCATAATGTTCAACATTAGTTTTTATATTAATATAATAGCTGCACTTATTTCATTAATTATGACAACAGATCAATCTTAAATAGTAAAAATATCTTATTTTTATGTACAAATTATAACACTATATGTTTCTATTGACGTTATCCATTTGACTGATAATATTCTGTCTAATACTCGTGTATAATATGTCAGTACTTCAAATAATTCGTTTATTTTTATAAAAAATTGCGTTTAAATATTGTGTGAAATTTGAATATACTATAAATTCAAATCCGTTGCAATTTTAATTTTGATCGTGCGTTATAAGAGTTCTTAATAAAATAATAATGAATACGGTACAAGCTTTTAAGCTTAATTATGTGTAAATTGAAAACATGAACAAACGTGATGTATATATTTTATGAGTTGTAACGTTTTTATTGTTATTTATAATCGAATTATGAATAATTCGTGGGAAAAAATTACTAATAAAAAATAAATACAAAGAAACACTAATAAATATCAATAATGGCAGTCTATAATTAGATACTGCATGCAATTTTCATAATTTAACTTAAAACGTAGTTACAACTTTTTATTTAAAAATGATTTAATTATTTCACTTATGATGTATTAAATACTAACAGAAACTTATTTCTTAAGAAAGTTTTCCATAAGCTAACCAAAAAGTTTTTGATACTTTAGTAGAATTTTAAATTTAAATTATTTGCTAACTGCATAAAGTGAATTAAGTTTAAGTACAATTATAAATGTAAGTGAATATGTATATTTTAATTTTAGTTAGTAATTAGTAAATTTAAAACGTATGGTACCTAAACTAAGCATTTTCAAAACGATACCTAATTAATATCATTATGTAAATTATACGAAAAGCAATATTAACGAACAATAAAAAGTACATTAATTATTTCAAATATTTACACAAATGCATTGTTTGACAATTCTTAACTAACGCGTACACTTAACTGATGATAATGACAATAATATAATTTTAAAAAATTTAACTGTTTTTATTCTGATTTCCATGTACTGTATCAGATTTTAATTGTTTACAACCTAATCTGAATAACTAATATGTAGTTATACATTTTAAAAGTAAACAAAAATTGTTTTATCAGTTGACCAATGAAATATTTATATTTAGTCTGAAGAAAATATATAGTTGTTTATACGCGTGTATGACTAATTTGTATATACATAAAATAAATTTCAAAATATCAGTTCGTTGAAAATATAATGTTTTCATTTATTTTTTCTCCCATGTAACAATTCGATTTTGTTTCTTATTAAGCACATACTCGTTACTACTTGCGATTTTTATTTATTCTCTTTTTCCAACTTGATCGTGTTTAATTAAGTCGAAATGATTGAAAACAAATAATAAATCACCCAGTTTCTATAGTTTACTTAGCTATAGCTTTATTCGATTTACATGATTAAAAAAAAAAATGAATAGTTGAAATCTTATTACACATATATGTATAAATAAGTCATCATAGTAAACTTACTACTCACAACATACATACTCGTATATTGCTCAATTTTTTATAATAACCAATGAAATCAGTAGCGATTTATTTTCTTTTGTAACTTTTTACTTTATGTAACGAAATATGTTCATGAAATGATTTTCTAGAGACTTGAATGAAAAAAAACATCGTATTTATTGGAATGCTCGATTCACTTGCCACGAGTTGTCAACATTGTTATTTATATATTTTAAAATAATCAAATACGATTTTATGGAGTGGAGATCGATTTCAATAATTTGTTTTAAATTCGTTTTTTTCTTTTAATAAAAAAAAAAATCAATAATAATAATGATATCGTATAACGATTTGCTATAACATGGAATCACATCATTATTTTATATTATAAGAGTACAAAAGTTGAAACGCAAACGCGAAATAATTATATTGGATTTATAATTTTAGTTCTGAATCGTTTTTAAAAATCATATGATACTATTGAAATTAATCGAAAAATTAGGGGTTTTTTTTTATTACGTTTCGTCGACGTGCTCAAAAAAATATAAGTATTTCTGGTGCATTCAACTTGATAGAAATAAACATGTGCCCTACCGGCACTTAATGGTAAGAGCCTATGGATCCAGTAATAGAATGAATCTGTGAAGAGCCAAGTGCGTGCTTACCAAAAGAATAATACAATATGATATCGTATTGAAGCTAGAACTCGATCGAATAAAGAAATATTTTTCTCCGCTTCTGGGTACGTAACAGAATGATAAATTAGCTGTAAATTTGCCAAAAATGGAATAGTAAATCAGTTATTAGTCATAACCCTGACCCTGTGTGTCATCTTACTCTAAATTACTCCGAAAAAATTCTAAACGTCAACGCTTAGTAGTATAGTAGTAGTCTTTCCAATTTGTTTAGTATTTGTAGTGACTAAGTATACGTATTATAATATTTTACAACATGTCTGTTCAGCACAATTTTGGACAGGTACGTTATATATTTTTGAAAGTGTAAAATTCAAATTTGTTACAGTATTGTGTTGTTACGCAATTCAATAACGTTTTTACATTCCGTAAAATCAAATAATAGTTTTACCAAAGAGAAGAAACGACCATTAGACGTTGAATATTAGAAACGTCAGCTCTTCATATTATATATACGTACGAAAAAAAAACATAGTTTTTAGTCCGTCAACAATTTTCTAGTTTATAAAGTTCACCTTCAAAGCGGTTTGGCTTTTGATCATTCCACAGAGTAAGCACCAACACAAACAGTGCGTACCGTTTCGCACGTTAAACAAACATACGATAATATTATGTACCTAATTTACGGAATATGTATATATTTTTTTTTAATTCCTGATTATGATATTAAAAGGCATATTTTTACAAAATAATAACAATTTTTCGTTTCAAATCGGAAATCAGTAGTCTGTTATTTGTCACTCGATAACCGACTGCCGATATTGTATTGACTCAATGGAGTATTATTATCACCATTATTCCGATTGTCCAAAGAAATATAATTTACCGAGGCGAAACACTCTGTCAAGGTGTACACTCTGTTTATGTATACATATTTTTTTTTCTTTGTTTTTTCTATTTTAAAATAAATGTGTTTTGTTGTTGTTGTTGCCTTCAGAAGAGGTAAAATAACAATAATTGTGCTCCGTGTAAAGAGGTGGGCGACCGCGGTCGACCGAAACGTTATTGTAACACAAGTAGCATTTAATCGACCCTTTCGGTCCATCGGTCGAACATAATACACATATCCGGCTTAATAATACTATGGGACAATGTAAGAAAAACATTTTTCTCGATAATACGCGAACGAGTCTTTGAACACTTCCCGTCCCTGTAACCCAAAACTAAATCGTTTCCCCCCCCTTAACATGTTTTATTTTGCGTTATTATTGCGTGAAAACACTAAACTAATAGAAACGGAATAATTAGAACCAAGTCAATTCGATAAAATATTATACGACAATGTCGACGGACTTCCGCGCGTCTTCGTCGTGTGTATTTAAAAACGACGATAACCCACATAACATATAATGCGCGATAAATATAATACCGTTTTCACTGTGAATTATCAAGATTATATTATTTGTAGCGAAATCCCGTCAGCAAATTACCTGATTGGATATTATTATCTCAAAATAATAGTCGATCTTATTTTGTTTGTAAAATGATAATTACGCGTGGACGAATTTCTTTGCAATTGGAAATCGACAGATTACAATTGATTTGTTTCAATTATTAGATGTCGGTTATCGTACTCGTTTTATCATAATATAAATAAAATATTTGTAAAATTTAATAAATTGTTGTCAATTCACGAGAGTGCTAAAAAAAAAATCGAAAAACATTTTGATATACCTGGATACTTTTCTTTTGGCAAATATACGTGGCAATTGAGTTTTCGCCGTATTTTTTCTTTCCTTTTTTTAATTCGGCGTGTTTTTAAAAATTTAAATCATGGCAAAATGTATAACTTGAACAATAAATACTTGATAACAAAAACAATTAGAATACCTACTTTAAAATAAAACATCTTATAATGTATACAACACATGTAAAAATAATTAGATACTTGGCACTTTATCTAATGAAATTTCAAGTGTATAATGTATATTTTAGTATCTTAATAAATAATAAAAAAAATAGTTTTCTCATTGCTTTATATAAAATATTATACTTTTTATTATATTATATTATTGTATTATACGTATTTACATTAAAATCGATATCTTGACTTAATAATACAAATAAAAACATTAATTAAATATTTTACATGAGTAGCTGTGAACGATAACAATACGAAAGTAAATTATTCATTATAATTACATATTTTTAAGGGATTTATCTGAATATTCGAATAAACAACTAATAATTACCGCGTAATGGTTAACTGATAAAAGGAATTTTAAATATCATTAATTTTAAGCGAATTATTTCAAAGTCACAAAACGTTGGAAAAATCGAAAATAATTATATGATTACTGTAAGAAAATATTACTAGTGGCACATATAATTTAATCTGAGTAAGTTTCGTCTACAAATTTAATTATATGAAAACATTTAATGGCCAAAAAACAATTGAGAGCTTTATTTCAGTATATGAACGAATAACAAGGGTGAAAGATGTTGTTTGATGAATATCGCCAATGCTTTTATATGTATAGATCATAAAACAAATGATAAGGGCTAATTTTATACTTAAAAACATTTATTTTTCCGTGCCTGCACGTAATTTCCAACACATTAATATTATATATATATATATATGTTACGCTGTAACCCGATCCACCTGTTTTCTTTTTTTCGTTAAAAAATAGCTCGTATTTTGACGAATATCATGAATAAATTGTCTTATACAGGTTCTGTTCAATTTCTATACTCCGTAATCATTAGAAACCGTGTTTTTTTTTTTTTTTAGAAAATATAAATATTTTAATAATATTTGAATGGGAAAAACATAAAAACAATCAGAGCGACTTCAAAAACTATCACACAATAAAAACTGAAAATATTTGAATTTTTCAAAGATATTTAGGTTCTTAATAATTTAAAAGGACAAGAATGATTGTGCGCTGGTCCCGTGATTTGAACTAGGTTTCGTTTGGTCAACCGGTTACTTTCAGCCGGGTTCAGGTTGAAACTGATTATTTCGACATTCAAATCAGTCTGTTATAATTTCGAAATGTTTTTGATTCAGAAAAAACCGTTGATAATGGCACGTGATACGCCGGATGAATCGGTTCCACTCGAACTGATCGTTCCGGGCAACGCGAAACGAGGATCGTTGATTAGCAGCCGGTTTGTTGATTTGACCGTCGACGGACTGTCTAACGGCCATCCGAACGTTCCGGTCCAGAAGCCGTTAAAACTAAAAAATCTCATATCAAAAGGAGAAGCGTTCGATTCCTTACACCAGAACTCAACCAAGGTAATTGTGTTGTCATTATTATATCGGCCACTTTTTCAACCAGAAAACTCGTGACGCGTTAAGTTCAATGATTGTGTTTTAAACATTTCAACAACGTTCATGTAAATTACTTTGAAGCTGCAACTGAATGTTGAAATAAAAAACTAAAAAATCTATTATCTGAGTTATCTTCTAGCAGAATCAAACGTTCAAAAGCCAACTCATCTCGAGTGCAGAACGAACCCCATTGTTATAATCACGTATTCTTTAAGGATAAAAATCAATATTTGTTAAAGTCACACGTTACGCTTTATTAATACGTTTTTTTTTTTCAATAAATCGTCTAACAATATCAAATTCGTTTTAATAACGTCTTGTACAATTCAATAATCAATATATTACAAGTCTTGTAATTGAAATTATTTTAAAGTTATTTTTATTGAATAAAATTTAATTCCGTGTTTATAACTATACATAACCGTTAACCATAATGACATCAAAATATATTTATAAGTTTAATATTAGTAATTAATAAATATGTAATGTTTTCTTATTTAAAGTTCAAATATAACCTTTTATAATTTTCTCTAAATTTCAATTTTAAATTCTACATTTTAAATTACTTTTTATTAATTAAGAAAAATTATTTATAAATATGATGTCACCATGTGTTATTGGTGCAAATAAACAATTATATCAATTGAATAGAAATACATACAGGAAATTGACGTGGAAAGTAATAAACTTATTGAAGAAAAGCTTTTAAAATATCAGGTTAAGTTTAAAACTGATGGTCAATGCTGAACAAGAATAATTCACAACTGTAATTGTATAAATTTAATATGTATTGATTAAATTAAAACAAAAACAAAATTAAATTTATAGAAATTAAAAAAATAATGTGTACAAATTATATGGAGACAACGCATATTTCTATTTTTTTTTTGTGACTTATGTAATTATTGTCAAATATGTTATTTACCCGCCCCCCCCCCCATTTAAAAATAGTATAATATTTCATTGTTGTTATATCCATTTTAAAAGAACATTAAGTTATTTTAACTTTCACGTTATATAGTTTACAAAATTAAATATACTTTTGTAAAAAAAATTATTAATTAACTATTTTAAACACAAATGTTTAAAACCCGAAATCACAAAAATTATACACAATATCCGGGTATACGTATTTCGACAACTACGTTGTTATCATCAGCGCGAGCTATGTACGATGACAACGTAGTTGTCGAAATACGTATACGCGGATATTGTGTATAATTTTTGTGATTTCAGGTTTTAAACATTTGTGTATCAAATAATCACAAATTCTATTATATATTTTATTGTAAATATTTTAAATATTGAAATACACAAATTAAGTACTAATTAAAACCTGAAAATTCCGCTAATTTTTATGTCGAATTTGCGGAATTAACAAATATATTTAGGTCGGGAAATATATTACAATTTTCAATAAATATTCACAGTTCAAATTTTAAGTTAGTTTCTCAACTATAACTAAACAATATAAATAAATATTGTTCAAACAAGTTTACTGTTCGTCGCATATTAATTGAAAACTACCACAAAATTACATCATCGCATTATTTAAAATAATGTCTGTGTTTAATTTCCATTCGGTAGAAAGACTATTTGAAACTTTTGGAACACTCCTTTTATCCGAAATATATGATCGCAGATTGTTAAACATAAATAATTAAACACATTATCGTTAAAATCAATAGTTTCCTGGCTTTCGATCAGAATCTAATATACATTTCTCATACTAAAATTAAACGCGGTGATACCACATTTGTATATTTCGTTAGCAATTTTCAGCAGTACATTTAAAAAAACATATATTTTTTTGTAGATTTTTTTTAGTGTTTCTACGTTATCAGTGTTATTCATTTTCCGCGTTGTTATTGGTAATTTATTTCCATCAGTTTTAATCATAAAACGCTAATTTATAAGAATAGTTTCTATAAACGATTGTTAGTCATTACAAATTGTATAGAATTAATGACCTGAAATAATTCGTTTTCAGACGTAACTCCGATTCACAACTACGCGTAATAAAAATAATAATAAACGTTTTATGTGACGCATATTTTGGGGACGCACACGACACGGGAATATACGAGTATAAATCGAGAATGTATTGCACAGGAATTTAAAAATCAGAGAAGTATTACACAAGAATTCTTAAAATGCGCCCTTCCCTGCCTACAGCTTGTATTCAAAGAAGGGAAAGTGTTTTCCGTCTATTTTCTAACGGTCTCTGCGTAATAAATTTTTGTACGATATTTTATTGATATTTGTCTATTGTTGTACAATCACTTATGAAAATTTACATTCCTTAAGTATATTTTCTCAAACTTCATTTACCTGTGTAAAATCATTTCTGCAATGTACGTTTCTGACAAATATTTTTTTCCGAAAAATCTTTTCTAAGATTATATTTCCGGGATAATACTGTTCCTATCAATAACTATCCAGAATTGTATTTTTCCGAATAACATTTTCCACAAAATACCTTTCCCACATTTCAATTTCTTGCGTAAAATACTTTCCTATTCATTATTGTTCTCGTTAAATACAATCCAGTGTTTTGTTTTTCTGATTTATACGGCCCCTCCACGTAATTTTATTTATAGGAACGATTATTTAGTGTAATGGAGGTGTTTAAGGATTTCGCACATTAAAAATTGTTCGATACTTTTAAAATGGATATTATACTTCACTTTTCTCAATACTAATATTTAAAGAAAATTAATAATAAAAAATGTAATAAAGCACAAACTTATTTTCTGATGAAAGAAAAGTTAAATAATAAAAAATAAAATAATAGTATTCAATTTTTTACTGTCACAATCGAACTGATTTACGAGTTAATTTCGATTCGACAGGAATGAAAAAAAGCCTACTGTTTAGTCAGTTATCCTACCGTTGTAGATTAAACAAGACTATCGTTAAATCGTAATAAAAACTTTTAATTTATATCGAAATTAGAATTTCTATTGTGCAATACGAAACTTATATTACATTTTTTTATTTTTCAACTTTTCAATTTATCATTTTCCTAGTAAATATTTAATATCGTAATGAATTTCAGTAGCCGAACGCCTTAACAAAAGGATTATAATAATAAACAAGTATCAATACAAAATTGTTTCGAGTTCAGATCCGTAAATATGTTCTCATCGATATAAAATATCGAATGAATATAATTTTTAATAACACGAATAAACTACAAATGTTATTGTACCTATCATTATGTAAATTTTATATTATTACCACGTTTATAAAAAAAATTTTAAATTTTTAGTTAAAATAACAATTTACACTAATTTAAATATAATTTTGAATAAAGTCAATTATTTATATTATTTATCACGTGTAAATATATGTGTGTGTGTTATTTGTGTTATAACAAACAAAAACATCATTTTTTCGAGACGGAAAAAAATATAACCGAGACATGAGGATTATTATGTACAAAAAAAAAAAAATCAATGCAAATAATTAATCATTAGTTCTTAATTTCTCCCTCATTTTTACCGAACAAGATTATAACGTAATCATGCTAATATTTTATAATATATAAGGTATAAAATAAATAACTGTCGTCTCTAATTAAAGTTGGCTTGTCGTAAAAAGGATTCCAAGACGTTGATTTTTTTAATTAAAAATGTATTGTTAATCCACATTATTACATTAATATAATTATAATTTTGGAATAAATACATATATATATATATTAGAAATGCATATACGAGGTATAAAAGTTTTTTACGTATTCAATCGTTTTAACTCATGTTATTTTAAAAAGAACTAAATTAAATTTGTCTTTTATTCAATACAAATATTTTCTTCGGAAATATTTGTTCTTAAAGACTTAAAATAGAATTACTTAATTTCGATATTTTTTATCATACTATGGGGTTTGATTAAAAAATAATTATTAATTAGCGTGTTATTTTTCTACGATAACTAATAAGAAATATGATAATAATTTGGAAATGTTTATATAAATTATTAAAATTTATGTTTTAAATTCAAAGTTATAAAATATGTTTAATTCCAATTTAACCGAAATACAATTATGTGTATTTGAATAAAAACCACATCGTTAAACCACGCTGGTATTTGTCTTCGTTTGTTTAATAATTATATATTTTATTTAACCGATGTGGTTTATTCGATATTGTATACGAATTGGTCGTCACTTTTGTGTTCGGATTGTTCGTTCCGATCTACTGATTCGTACTCGTTTCTGTCACTCTCGCGTAAACATTGAATAACCAATATTCAGGAACATAGAGAAGATGGTATAGTCTACATATTATAAATATTGATTTTTGTACAACTACGAAACGCAAAAAATTATTTTAAAAATAACAGTTTAGTCATTTGGAAATAATAAAATAAATCTGTACATATCAAATAGGTGTATTATATTTTTTCACTTGTCGATGATAAACTGTTTATATTTCCAAATTGCATTATTAAGATAAATATTTGCTAATACGTTGCTACAAGTTACAACAGTTTAAAAAAAAAAATACACGAATTCTAGAGTTTTCACTCCCTTCCCGTCACACTGTTTCAAAATACATCTTCGCGTTTGGCGATTAGACTCGATGATTGTAAAATGAAACTCAATACATAAATATCAAATAAAAAAATTTGAACAATAATGTGGTTTCGGTCGCGAATATATTTAACATCAAAATCAATACCTAGATAAGAAAGCTGACAATTTTATCTTTCGTTATTTAAATACTATACAAATATTACACTTCGAATAAAATTCTACACTTGTTTTATTCGATTACGTGTTTACCGTTTGTATGTGATTTCACGCAAACCACAAATTCAATTTAATTTACCGAACATATTGATGAAAATATGTTGTTTTTGTTCATTTATACGAAATACAATTCCATATTAACTTTCCTGTGTAACTCCATACATACACGTATATTAACTTATACAAATATTCAATAAAAATAAAAACCACGTTTTTTTAGCATTTTTGAACACTTAGTTTATCGAAAACAAAATGTGTTCGTATAATTAATAGGCCGATTTGGAAACAGTTTTAATGAATAGTAACTAACTGAGCTTGGAATAACCGACTTTAAAAGTTGGTCCATACGTGTAATCTTACTGAAGGATATTAAATTGAAATATGAGGCTCAAAGTAAATATCGGTATTACGAATACTGAACAACAAAATTTAGAACAAAGACCGAAAACGTATTCAACATGTTCTAAAATATGTATGTATCGAATACGATAATTAATAAAAGTAAAAAAAAAATTGGTAGAAATCGCTAACATTAGCCAAACTTTAAACTATTATGAACAAACAGTTGAATATTAACATTTTTAAAACTTTCAGGTGTACTTTTCATTATACAATTAAATATTTTTAATTATAAAAAAAAATTGTGTAAGGTTTGTGTATACATGGTTATATTTAAATAATTTGTAATTTAATTAATTATAAATAAACATAATATATTAGCTGACTGATAATATTTACGTCGGTATTTTTATGTCTCTGATTTATTAGTTATCGGATAATATTGTCATAAAGATTTTAACTCCGGATATTCTACCTAGCCTATAAAAATATTAGTTTTGGCTGGAGACTTCCTGATTTATTCGGGCTTCTGAACTCTAATTGCTTAATAGTAATGATTATCGGTTTTTTTTTTTAAGTACTTATTGAAAAAATTCTAAATAAACAAATATGTATATATATATCAAATCAAAACATAATGTGCACTTATTAGCTTTTATTAATTTCCAGTTGAAATGGTTTAAATTGACAAGCTAAAACGTTAGAACCTATTAAAATTTTACAAAGGCTTATGATTTGTGTCAAATGCAAAAACATAGTCATTACAAAGTATGTTCGAAATATAGTAAAACCTTATTCACTCGAACGATACTTCATCTCGTTGCGCATAATGTGGCTAGTAAAGTCTAACTAGTGAGATCAATCGAATATACTATGTAGATACGTCGTACACCATAAGGATACTTATTATAAAAAATAAATATATTCTTTTGTCGTTATTGCTGACATTTATTGTTCAAAAATCCATTAAGACATTTTTTGCATTCCTACAAAAAATTTAAAAACCTTGTTTACGTAGAAAATTAACTCCGATTTTTCACCAAAGTGTAAAATTTTCTGTTGATAAATACTGAAACACATTACGTTATGTCATTTAAAACAATTTAATTAATGTTTTTTGGTAAATGCACATTTGACTACATTTTGAAAGCATTTCTCAATTATTTTCCCTAAACTAGAAAAACAATAGAAAAAATAAAAGAAACATACGTTAAATGATTTAACATTAACCAATGACTGAAGTTAACAACTAATAATTAGTTTCAAATACGTTAAAGACGATATGTGTACACAATAATTCATTGGTAGTTTATCAAAAGAAAAAAAAAATCTGTATATCAACACTAACGCAGATGCTTAAATGATGACATTTTTATGTAAAATTCAATTACTAAAAATACTTATCATAAAGCCGTATTGGTCCTTAACATTCAATTGACACAGTTTTAATGAAAACTGTACTCAATTTTTCGACCATAACTTTTTACGAATTTAAGAGTCAAATTACATATTTTTTTTTAGCTATTCATAATTAGACTTCTGTCAGATAAGTCAAAAATCGTATCCTTAGTAAAAATAACACAATTTTTTTTTAAACCTTATCTAATTATTAACGTTTAGTATAAACTATGATTTCAAGAAAAATCAACGAAATAAAATTATATCGTGTCTATAAATAAATAAATTGTAAGTTCAACTATTCTATTAGAAGTAGCATTGCAATTCAAATTTAATTAAATTCATTATTGAAATAGTTTATTTACATTTGAATATTTTATTTTAAATAATACGATTATATGTAATTAGAAAACAATACGATTACTTTACTTTGATCACAATTATTTCAATTTTTACTACAGATATCGATCAAATCAAATTAAACGGAAAAACATTAAGCTAAAACGCAAAACGAAATGTTGAAAAAATATCCTGTAATCTGATTTTTAATTACAATCAATGAAATTACTTCGGATTGTTTCAAACTAGTGTATTTTTTTTAATTTGAAAATACAATCTAATGACAGACATGATTTCTTTTGTTGAATTTTGTGAATAAAAAAAGTATCTCAAACTTAACAGACAGAAAAAACTATTTTAAGTAAACAAATCGGTTAAATGTTTTTGTCAATTTCGTTGAAAAATCGTTCGTCTGTAAGCACATTATGTTTACACATTTCCTAAAAATATTAATACTATAATTCTCCTAACGTAATATCATTATCATTATCATTAACAGATAATAATTTTTGGAAATTGTGTTAAAATAGATAAAAAAAATTTTAAGTAAAAATTACGTATCTGTTAAAATAGTTTATTCTATCATACTCATAATATTACTCATATATATATATATATACACATTACTACATTACATAATAAAAATATACTCAATTAATTTTCGTCTTATTCGAGTTCCTTTAATTATTTACGAAATCTACAGTAATATCCATCATTATTTCCGGTTATATAATTATTATTTTGTAATCAAAACCCATAAATGTGTTTACTTCGTCCAAATTAATTTCCGAAATTCTAATCTCAATCGAATGTTTTATCATTTCCGAAACACAAACCAAAACAACAATAAATCTGCGATAAAACAAATCGGTTGAAATGTGTTTAACTAATTAACAGTAAAAATACGTTTTCGCTGTATCAAACGAAATCCGTTACTATTATTGGCGATTATCGTGGGAGAAAGACGCATTAGCCTTCTTTTAAAACTAAAAAACAGTATTTTGTCTACGTGCGTTACATGTAAGGGAGTAGGAATAATAGTAACGAACATAACAAAAAAAAAATTCATTTTTGGATATAACTTGACTAGATCTTCTATAAAATACCAATTTATACTAACTCATGTAATATAAAAAATCATCGTTGATACAAATATAATAAAAAAACCATTAATTTTCTACTTCTTTAACACAACACTATTGTCGATAATGTTATTCATATATCAGTATATTGCATGCATTCGTGTGTATTGTCGTTAGACTGGTTGACAATTTGACCTGACATACGAATTATGCTCAAAAGCATTTATGTTTCTTTATAATATTTCTGTTCCTTTTTTCGTTTTCTAAAATCGAGATAATCACAATAGATGCCTCATTCTACTTTCTGTAGTTGGGACATAAACAACAGATGCAATAATATGCATTTAATGTTCATTTTCCTACTAGACGAAAACCCCGTCTTTGTACATTACTACTGATTAGTAATTGGCAATTAACAATATTCGAATTATATTTGTACGATTTTATTAGCATTTGTATATCGTCTAGTTTACTACAGAAGTTTACTCGATATCGATTTCCCTACATTTTCGAACTTATTCCTCCGAGTCTTGCTAAAACTATTTTCAAAATATTGACAGAAAAAATAAAAAAACAATATTTGATAGCAAGCGTACTTCACGGCGAATCCAAATCGCATAACTGGATAATCGAATGAATCAATCGTTGAAAACAGTAAAGCAGAATTAATTACTGTATTGCGTGTATAATACAAAAAGAAATACCGCTTTAAAAAAAATTAATTTTATTAAATTGAGTAGTTGATATCATAATTTTTATTTAAAATATATCTTTAAAAAAAAGGACAATTAACAAAAATAGATACTTAAAGTAAATAACGCATAAAAAACAAAAAGATTTTTTACATTTTTTTGTATAATAATTACATTATGTACATATAAAACATATGTGACGATAATAATAAATTTACAAAACTATACGTCTAACCGACAAATTAACTACACACCTAAAAAGAGGAAAATGTGTCAAAAAAAAGGATTTAAAAAACCTGATTTTTCTTCCTGAAAGAAATACTTGACCTAAAAGTTAATGTATTCCTTGTTTATTCGTAGTTTGTTGTATAAAATACGTGTTCACTTTACGCTTGAAACATAAATTTTAAAAAGTCCCACAAATTTCAATTATTATTTCCCATGTTTGTCAATATTACCATACAAGTATTAAAAAAAAACGAGTAAAATTTTACGATATCTTAATATTTATATATTTTGAAGTATCATTTATAATTATCAAAGAGTTAAAATAATAATAAATAAAAATATGTATATACATGTTGTTTTTGGGGATATATAGGTAATAATTAATATGTCGTATTTACAAGACATTTTCAAATCGAATTGTGAATTTTTGTTAATATTATCGCATAAAAATTTACGTAATACAATCATTTAACCAGTCTTTGTAAAATTGCATAGCATTTATTAGCCAGTTTAAAATTAAGAAGTGTTTAGAGCTATATTATAAAAAGTATATATTTCACGTGATTTAAAATCTTATTTAGTTACATGGAAATCTTAACGTAAATGTTGATCAAATATTACACTCGGAATTTCGGTTCGCTCTACTCAAAATTGCACATTTACACTATGCAGTAATTTGACAAGTAAGACAATGTGAGTATGAGCTATTATATTTCAAATTTTCGAAAACGTAGTTATCGAGATCGCAAAGTTTAAGAAAACAGTTTCATTATTGTTAATTAAATATTGTTATGTTTTAAATGATTCGAGTAAAATTAGTGTTGAATACTCTTTTAAATACTTTTTTCCTCAAGTATTCGATAAAATGTTTTTAATACAATTTGTTAGTATCAAATACAATAATTTCTGATTACTTTTTTTTTTAGAAGTAATAATATAACTTACTTACATAGATAATTACATACATACTTACAATTGATATAGAAAAATATTATCACATTAATCTAAATTTTCTCAATAAATTTAAATAAAGTATAAACATCTGCTAAAAGGCTGTTCCAGATTCTAGATTCTAGGCTGTTCACTAGATCGTTTCTTCATCGAATGAACGTGCGTGATTTTGTTGCTCTCAACACTCGTGTTTATTGTACTACATATGTACATGTTGTATGATTTTAAAAATTTTAAAAAAAAATTATAAAAATTTTTTAAAAAAAAGTATAAAATTTACTTTATCAACAACTATGGTCGCAGTGAATATCGATCGGACAAAAATCCATTTTCTTTACCTTCATTTTAATATTTCAGTAGTTTTAAATACATTTTTCGAAAACTAACTTTTAAATAGTGTTTCTGCAACACTGATTATTGTTAAAAAAACCCGTTTGATATATATATATATACTTATATAGAGTTCTGCATTTAACATGAAGCATTACATTGAGTTGGTACGTTGCGAAGAACATTATTTGTTCGTTATTAAAAATGCTATTTGATTAGATAACGACTACGTTCTTCATCAGATTATAATCAATAATATAACCGACTGCTGCAAAAGATTCGCAAACATAACGGACTACATTCATCGGACTCTAGTGTTTTTTCATAAACGCAATAGAATATTTATCGATGACAGTAAAGATAAAAAAAATTTACAATTTATAATATCCACACGTCAGTTGTTTCTCCGATAAACCGTTGCCTAAAGCATTAGACTACACCATTCATCATATGTTATTAAAAATATAGGAGTAGGGTCGCTACCCGAATATTTTTAAATTAGAGTTGAACCAAACGCCCGCGGAAAAGTGTCAGTTGTATCGTAAAGTTTCGTATGAATAAATTATTTTACCTATCTCTGTCAATCATAATTGATTTAAAACAAAGAGATGTTTTTTAAAACGTTAAATTAATCCTAACATTGTAAAAAAAAATCAATACACATTCTCACTTCACATAAAACGGGTAAAAAAACAAATTTTTGAGATAAGGGTTGCGATCACCACTATCGAACCTATTTTCAAACACGCCACTCAAATTCTTTTTCTACAGGATGACATTAAAAAGTCTTCGTCCTATTTCAAGAATTCATATTGACTCAAAAAATTAATAAACAGAAATGGAACGAAATTCAACATTTTCGTAAAATAATCAAATTTTAATATTACAAGTATTTAATATGTAGACCACTCGGTGACCGACACAAATCCATGCAGTTATTACATTTTCCACCAAACTTTTCATGTGTTTATTATGTCACATTAACATTTTTACTATAAAACATCTGACTAGTTCAAAACTTGGATCATTTTGGCCATAAATAGCATGACACAAGTCGTGTTGAATAACGTTTAACGGAATTTTAAGTGCCACGTAGAAGTGTGCCAGGCGGCCAGTTGAGATCGTATTAAACACGTCATTATAAACCTCAAATGAATTCTTCACAGGTCGCCCTTAATTCACCTTAAAATTTCTTAATTCATCATAAAATTTATCCTTAACTCACCGCCGTATCTTCGTTTTTAAAATAAATATAATTTTTTTAAATCGGTTAAACACTTTTGAATCACTCCGTATAATAAGTATTTGATTTCAAGAGCACTGCATTAGTTATTTAATTGTTATTTCATTTTTCGTGTGATTAGTGCCATAAACATAAATCGTTAAAATTTGATTTACTCGATCTTGCAAATCATATAGCAGTTTATACTCGTATATGAATTTAATGTCCGTATAAGAATTAGATACAATTCGATTTGCAGTTTATATAAAATTGAAGTAATATTAACTACGGCTTTGGTGACTTTCGAAACGTTTTAACATATGTATAATTAGATTCAAAATAATTTATATAATATGCAATATGTATATATAGAGAAACAAAAATAAAAGTTAAAAACGGATTCAAATCCTCGCTTACATTTGGAATAAGATAGTAGAAATTGCGATTGCAAATGAGAATTTACTTCATTGTGATGCTTTGTTTTCAATATTTATTTTGCATTCGGCGAACCAATTTACCGAAAGTATTAGAAGACGCTTAACTTAGGTAAACGATCTGTTTGGAATTATTCTCTCTCATCGCAAAAACTATAAAAAAAAATTGAGTTAAACGTAAGATTAATAAAACCCGGACTATTTTTCCTTTATATCGGGTAGTTTCCATGAGTTACAACTAAGTATTACCGTAAACAGATCACTCGGCTGCGGCTGTTTTAATTATTATTCTTTACCTTAAATATACATCCGATTTGTTCTGAGTTAAAATATTCTTCTTGTTACAACGTATAGGGAATAAAACTCATTATTTAAAATTAATTCAATAATCGATTGCGGTAAAAATTCAATCACGACAATAATACTTTTTTATATTTAATCAGTACACACCGCACAATGATATGCCTATATACGTAATACATTTCTATGTAGATTTTAGGGGATGGTAATATTTATTATTGTTCGTTATAGTTATTTTAACGAAAATGGTAATTTTAGATATAACACCATTGGAGTATGTTTAACAAATCAAAAACACCATCGTTTGTAAATTAAGGTTTTGAGTTAAATACAAAACGTGTGAGTTGTTTTTATTTTTTTATTTGTGAACACATTTTGTGTATAAGTACTAAGATGATCTTAACATGTGCTACGTTCCAGTAGCAAATTATATTTGATTGGTACTTTTTTTGACACATTTTTTGATTTTCCTAGTAATTTCCTTAAGTATAATTAAAAACAACCGAAAATTATAAAAAAACATTTTTAAAATTTTGGTTTCAAGTTACTGTATTATCTGCCCTGCAATCGTTTTCAACATTTTGTTAATTTGGTCTAAGTATTCAACAACAACAAAAATCACTTCTAAGAATTTAATGTAAAACAATATTATAATATATGATATATAAAAACAAATATTTATAGAAAAGTTACAACGTTGTTTGCGTTTATTTTCCTGTGAACATAATGACATAAACAACACCTACTCGAACAGTTTTACCTTAAATTATGGTACACTGTGACACAATATTTGTATATAATAAATTACGTTCATATCTATATTATACTGTAGGTATTAACACAAAAACTCAGCCAACTCGTGCATTATATCTTTACACCTGATCTCGTGATAACGTATTGTGGCTATTCATTGGAGTGAATGAGAACATAGGCAATAAAACCACACGCGTTTTGATAAATTGCCAAACACGGATAATGCGTACGGTCGCAACAGTTCTGGTTCATCATCCGCAATATTCACAAGACTTGTCACTGTCTGTATTAAAAATAATATTTCACGAGTTCGGTTGCGATATATACAGATAACAATCTTTTGTTTCGCTCTTACACACCCAATAGAAACAACCGGGTATTACCCGGGATTCCCTGTACTAATTCGATTGTTCGTGAAGTCCCCTCTGGCGCACCCCGAGATATTCCTATCTCTCGTTGATTCTTTTCGTCAGTTTTTATCAATAGTGTCTAAAGAACAGTATAATTCTCATTTTCGCGTACGACATACAGTTCTGTTCATATAACTCCGTTTCCTAATGTCTTTTTTCTGCAATGCGGTCTCAGTCCTTTAGCAGTCCATCAGTCTTAGTCTGTCCAAGAATATCGACGAATCCCATTCCGTGGGAGTGAAAACACAATCATCGGGTGAATCCGCAGGCAATTCAGGCTTTACGTTCAGTAATAACTCGTGTCTACGGACACGCATAAATGCTATCTGTAGCATAATAATTAATTGATGGCTGACGTCGTAGGAGTCTTGTCAAGAGATCAGCTGTTAAATTTCTTTTTCCGTCAAATATACGTTTTATTTAATATACGTTAATTATACGTTATATGGTATGCGATTTATTTAGATTTGTTGTACAATCAAGATAAATATATAAATAATCTGCGTAACGAAAATGTTGAAGTCCAAAATAAAACAAATCAAGACCATCAAATCATATTAAACACATCATATTTGTACTACTTACGAGTGAGAATTTTTTTAATGAATTTCTTTTACTTCGTATTTTTGCAACAACAATATTATGTCGTTTCTTCCTAAAGATATGTGAATTAAAAAAAAATGTGTACACTCTAACGAACCTTTAGGGAAATCATAGAACCTTCCCGTATCCTACAGCCTGCAGGCCTATAAATTTAATAACAGTAGCACGCGAAATCTCGTGAAATCCTAGTCTTAATTCGTCTCAACGGGATCTTTATTGTCGTTATCAACGCGTAAATGAAGGGGGCGACGAGACTGTGTTCGACAATGGTGTATCAAATACGTAACCCATACACAGTTATAATACAAATATATATATGTATATATTTTTCTTTTTAATTAAAACCTACCTACGATATATCACGTCACGTTTCCTCCGCTCGGGGTTTACCGTACTCGTGTAATAATATTGTAAGTTTTCATTTTTCTACAAAAGACTCAGACGATACATATACTAATTAACGTTAACATTCCAATGAAAAAATTACAGTAAGATTTCAATAGAGATCCGTTCTTCACACCAAGCCGATATTAATAGAGGAAAGGGCGCAATAGCCAAGTTCTCGGAGCACACGGCCACGAGAGGCCAGTTGTGTTGTTGGTTTAAAATCAAACGAATTAAATACTAATTAGATGCTTTTCTTTTTTTTTTTTTAGTACGAAAATTATACATTTGGTATGTAAAAAAGAAAGAAAGTTTATTACTCGAGAATATTGACGAAATATTTTATTTTATAGTGCATCGAATACTACGTTTTACGAAAATGTGTAACGGAGAGATTCTATTTTTGTAATGTTGTACGCTACTATGCAGTACAAACGATTTCCGTATTTTCATATTGCTATTGAAATTTATTGAAACTGTAGTGATTTTATTGAAGAAAGTGCATTTTTCTTACTGTCCAGAGCTAATATTATAAGTAAATCTTCACTATTGCAAGATAATCTCTCTTCGTCAATAATTTTATCTATACTGAGAATGATATTCTACGAAATAAAAATATTAGTTTTGAACAAACAGTAATACGATTTTTATTCATAAAAATTGATAACGAAAAATTGTACATGAAAAAATTCATTTAATTATTGTTATTATTATTATTATTATCTAAATATTTTAAACATTTATCAAAAAAAAAAATTAATTTAGTTTTAATTATGATATTATTATCAAAGCTGGAATTAAAAAGTTAAGTTAATTTTAATGAAGTTATTTAATACGTCCATTATTTCAAAATAAACTTTTTACTTTACTAGTTATTTTTGCTTGAAAATTAACGTGTTGATTACAACTAATTAAACAAAAAATTAATTAAAATTTTGTCCGATGTACAATACGAGTTTTCTGAACATGATTTTACTTTTTAAAGGCAATTTTTATAGTTGTAATATTGGTGTCAAGTTTTACAAGATGTTATAACAATGAATGATAAATCGCAAGGCCAATCGTAGAAAGTATGTGGAATAAACTTAGAATGTTTTTTCCCATGGGCAGTTGTACGTGGCGTGCTTGAGAGTCAGTAAATCATTGGCACTATTCGTTTTCTCTTCGGACGGAAGGACAAAAAATATCGTTTATTATCAAGCGTTGCGATGAACATATTAAAAACACCAACAAATGATTGTCAAAACCATGAATTCCGATTTATTTCATTATACATATAAGTATAGATTCATAGATTTCATGAAACGGTTCACCAGAAGAACAAACAATATTAATTCCTGATGTAAACAATACTACCTGAAATTTTGTCTTTCAAGAAATTTTTAGTGATTGAAGAAACAATTAACGCCGAATATATCGATATGATTTATACTGAGGTTTTTTGAATAATCATTTCTACATATTATTAGTCGGTTAAGAAAAAATATGTATTTAAAAAATAAAAATAAACTCTAATTCAAAACTATTTAGTATCTTAAATCATTATTTTTATAAGCCATTATTTAACAAAAGTGCTACAGTTCATACGAGTAATTCAATTTGAAATACCTAATCTAACAGAACTGCATACGGGCGAAACCAGGTAATACAGCTATATTATTTATTAACTGTTTATTAACTGTTTATTTATTTATATCTAGCAATAGCAAAACGTTGCCGGGTCAGCTAGAGTATTATATAAATTTATGGTATAACAGATTTCTGTATTATTTTCATTTTCTACGCTTTTAAACACAACAGGTCTATCAATTTTATATTATAAAGTTATGAACATTAAATGTTAAACGTATTAATAATGTTATTTATTTAAAAATCATTTCAAATGCCGAAATATATATTATGTGTTGAATTAAATTTAAAATTTTCAAAAATATTATTAAACACATGAAACAAATCACAAGTTGCGTTTGATATTTGACGTATGCGATGTACTCGGACAAAGGGTGTTGGAAAATATGTTGTTTAAACGGTCCCCGTTTTCGAGTTCCGGCCTATCAGACGCTTAACGCAGGCTCATACAAAAATTAAACGACTCGTTTAGTTATTTATCGGACGACACGTTTAACGCGCTAAATATATAACGTGCACGTGGCGACGGTGTCCACCCGTTAATCGAAATGGAATTTTTTAAACATAAACATCTGCTAAACAATCCAGTCGATTGTAACTCGGTATAATCCTCGTGAATTGATAATTTAAATTACGCCGAGACGTGTGATTACGTTGTAAACATTTTAAAGCACACGGGAACGCAATCACCGAGAGAATTCAAATTAGAACATTCTCGAGACGCTGAGTTGATATCACGCGTGCCTAAAAGGTATAAGATAAATATAAAACAAAGACGTTGGATAAAACCATGTTCGTCTGTGATCGCGGTCACGATAAAATTATTCGCTATTTTTTTACCGACTTTTTGATCGCGCAAGCGGTATTCGTCGAACGCTTTGAACACGACCCATAACCGCCGAAAATATTTTTGTTAGAGTTTGTAGACGAAAACGGCGAGACATTTTTTCCCTCTGTTAACAACGCCCGTCTGCGAGATACTCGCAGACGATTAGATTTACACGAACAGTATTTTTATATTTATTTTTTTTTTTTTTTTTTTGTTTCAGTGGAAACTTCCGCGCGTAGGAAGTTAAAATAGTACGTCGTTTCGTACCAACATATTCGTAATTCTTCTCGGAAAATATGTTGTCGTATTAAATAAACAGTTAAATCAACAGGACAACGTGGTTACGGGTTTTAACGTGTATACGAAAAACATGCGTTTTTAAATATTTCAATTTTTCAAACCGTTCGCCTCGCGTTTCAATCAAATTATGGAAATCAGTCGTATTTTAATATTGTATAACATGATACATACGAACGATTTTCATATTTATACATTTATATGGGGCGTTTAGGAATTTATTTTAAATTACTTGCGTTTTTACAGAATAAAATACACGCGTAAACGAGGTAATTTATTGATGAAATTACAACTCAAACGAAATGCCTACGCAGTTAATCAACGTCCATTCGACGTTATCAGTGGCGTAATTGTGTGGGAAGAGGTGCGCAAACGGAGGCATTTGCTGATTGGGCAGATTTGATAAAAAAATATTATTATTGCAGACATGTCTTAACGACAACAAAACTCTTTACCGAAAATCAATATCTCCGTCCAAAGATAATTTCGAATACAATTAAATAGTTCGTATTTTAAGAATCCACGTTTTAATGGTAGGCATGGGCAGTGTTATACGCACATTTTTTAATATTTAATTATCAAAAAATTTTTACCGTTACGCTCGAAAATTGAATTCGGTACAATATTTCATACTCTCGATCTGCAATCGTTTATAAAATCAAAATTATGAAACTATATGTTATGTTATATAATGATTATGTCCATTGAAGTCTCGTTTTATTTTTAATTTGTTACGATCATTGGTGATAAATCAGTTTTAAGCATGCGGAATGCAAATTTTGTTTTTCATATGGAACTTTCCCATTTGAACAATCAATTTATATATATATATATATATATATATATTAACCAGTAAAATCATTTTTCTAAGTTAAAAAATTACAATGTATTATTTATAATAAAAATAGCAGTTTGAATTATCTTCTATTTAACTTATTTGACTGCTATTACACTAATGCAGTAATTTTTAACAAAAAAGTTATTTTTACCATAAATATTCATAAAAAAAAAAAATTTTGTAGGAACATTATAATTATTAATGACTTAGGTATCAATAAATCAGTTGATAAACAACAATAACAAACAATATAACTAGTAAGATTTACCAATTATTATTTTAATAAACATTTAACGAATGTAAACGAATGTCTTTAGTTTCTTAAAGCTTAACTTCTTTGGACACTCGTATAGATGAAAAGTATTAATTCGTTGTGCATGTATAAATATGTTACATTTATTTTTCATGCGAGAGTTAAGATACATAATAATTCATATTTTAGTAAACTATAGGTACATTAGTATCTAACTAATTAGTTTATAAATAAATAACTAATAATGCTGAAAAGACAAAAAAAAATTCCTGAACAATGTTGCGTATCTGTCCTATGTCCTGTACAAAAAAGGGACAGACTTGTATCATGAAGTATAAAAATTACAGATGAATCTCGTTACTTAACACGGCATATACGCTCCTGTCTAACAAACTAATTACCAGACTTAACTTATATATCAAGGAAATAGTAGAACCAAGCTGGTCTTATGCTAAATCAACAATAGACTGAATACATGTAGTTAAATGAGTAACAGAGAAGGGTCATGAGTTTAACAAGGATGTATACTTGATTATTTTTTCTAGACAAAATCATAGAATAAACTATTTCAAAATAGAAGTAAGGGTTAGGTTACCTATTTGAAACGGTAAGGAATTTCAAGTACCTAAATGTAGATATTAATGAAAACACTAATAACCACGAAAAAGTAAAAAATGGCTAATCACAACAAACAGGTTCTACTTTGAATTGATGCCCCTATTTAAATCAAGATTACTATCAAGAAAGACAAAAATAACAATATATAACTTTATATTCAGACCAGCGGCTCTTTATGTAGGTGGTGTGTGTGTCACGACAAAATCGAATGAAAGAAAACTAAAATAATTTGAGAAGAAGATATTAAGAAAAATCTTCTGTCCGAAAAGAAACAACGGAAGAGAATATGAATTAAAAAACAATGAAAAATTGGAAGACTTCTATGATGAAACTAACGTTGCTGGAACTTTAAAAAATGAGAATGAGAATAAGTTAAGCTTGTATGGCGATCAGAAGGACGAATCGGACAATTAACAAAATGAAAACCAAACACTATGAAACCCAAAGAATGGCCTAGACAAAGGTGGACAGACAGAGGACAGGAAGAATAAAGGCTACCGAGCGAAAGAAACGCAGAAGAAGCTGCAAAGGACAAGGAAGAATGGAAGCAGTGAGTTGTTGGGGTTTTGGGCCTGAAAGGCTTGTAATAAGCCGAAGAAAGAAAAAAACTAATAATGATGCGTAAGTGTAGCATTCCACCTTGTGCAAGAGAATTAATATTCTCGTGTATTTGTATAGAGAGATAGGGAAATTAATAATATTTGTCACTTGTGATAAAATAATTATTATTGTTGAAACAAAATAATCGTTAAAACCTATATAGATGATATACGATTATTTCACTGGGCGTAGGGGATATGTTTTAAACACGAATACGTGCAAATTTACGAAATAAATGAAAAACATTATATAGTTTCGAGAATATTCTTACATTGTTCTCGTTCTGCGTAAACGTAAACGATGTAATAGTATATTTTATTTTTGACGGAATTGATTAAAGAAAAAAATGAGAAAAAAAAGATGAACGTTGTTTAGTAATACAAGACAAATTGAATGGATACTCGTCTATTTTTCGTCTTGTATAATGTGAAATAGCCCACGTATATTGGTTTTTTAAACGTACAACAATGAATAGATTTTGCTACAGACATATTACAAAAAATAACACGCACCATCCTTTATTGATTGCCGTTCTTTTTTCTCTCGAATTTCTTTTTAGAAAGTAAACTATTTCATTTCATTGACTTATTATAGAAAAAAAATTTTTAAGTATAAATATTTAAGATAATTGTTACAAAATCGAGTCATATCTCCCCTCCAAAAAATGAAAAATAAACTTTAAAAAAAAAAATGTAATCAATGTTGTATGATATTCTAAGGATTTAATTAGTTATCGTGCAGACATTTCGATTTAAGTAAATGTGCTCTAACGACGAGTTAAATAGGTTCCTCAATTATTATGGGAAGTTTAATTATAAAATATTAAACGAATAGTTAATCGAAACGGCAAACACTGCGCCTATTTTATATTTTTAACAATACCTAAAAATTTTAAGTACATTTAGAATCCGATTTTATTTATTTCCGTTTACCTTGTTATAGTCGTGGATTTGAAAGTCATCCGAAACATTAATTTTATTTATATGTATTTTTGTCGTTAGAATTTAAAATTTTATCTTAAAATCTAACGGCACTTAGCATCGAAATGGTTGAGAAAAAAGAGAGGTGTACGAGAACATATGTGATTTTTGTGGATAGGGGATAGATGAGAGAAATTGACTGAAATGGATTTTGCGCTGCTATTCGATGGTCTAAAAGACAATAATTCAACGTTGCCAAATACGTTACGATTAATACACTTCGAGGTTGTAGGAAAAAAAAAATGCTGATTTCGATTTTTCTCGTACGGCCCCGTGACAATTGGTCTAGTTTCAAAATCGCATCGGTTAAAAGTCGACACCGTGTTATTACTCTTTGTACTCGGTTTAATTAATGGAGTGTTCAATAAGAAATTAAGCTTTTACCAAGTGATTTAACGTTCATAGTGTATTCAAATAAAAAATATATAAATTTATATAAGCCTATTGCATTTTCTATTTAGACCACTAATCTAATTTGATAACAATAAACGTTTCTTAATTAAAACTAAATTGTTTTGATTAAAACTTCAAATGTTAACGAGAACGATATTTTTAAAAATATTTTTACTGCAAAATTCATCACGACGAAGCAGAAATTGTTTGGAGAGTTAAGATCAATAAATACAGTCCGTGTTATGAAAAGAAATTAGTGTCGAATAATAGCATCGTCTAATTCAATAAATTTTAATTTAAAAAAAAATGATTTCCTTAAATATCTGTAAATATCATCATAAACTTTTTAGGCTATTATGATATACTCTCCTTAATTTTTGTCCTACGCAATTTAATGAAACATGACCATTTCCCTCCCCTAACTGCTTATCATTGATTTATTATATTTGTTTTTAAATTTTTCATTTGTACAAACTACGTTGTTTTATTCACTTTTTATCATCTGAAATACTGTATATAAGAGAAAATATTGTTAGGGGCTTACTTAAAACCAAAAAGATCAAAAACTAGTCGCGCCATCGAAATTAATAATGTAGGTGTAAAACGAATTGTTTCGGTAACAATATATTCATAATTATAAATCTTAAATCCAATGTTAGCAATGTAAACAAAACGTAAAATATTGTGTTGTTTTATATGGTAACTTCGCGTCACTGTAAATAAAAAATAAAAAATAAATCGGTCTAAACAAAATTTAAAAAATCCTGTTCGCATTTTAGAAATTCACGGACGTTGTAAATAAAAATCGGATTTAAACGGGTCTCTAATAATCACTGTCGAGAATGCATACAATACGAAACTCGAGAAAAAAAATAGTGTAACGTAGGAATAATAACATGATAAATGGTTAAAAATTAAATACTTACGTTTATTCGTAAAGAATTTAAAACTTTTTTTGAAAAAAAAGCATATTATATATATATATATAGCCGTATTACGTATACTGTATCCTTCTAAAGCCTATTATTAATCGTCGGTAACTACACATACGAGGGGACCTGGAAAAAAAATATTACACGTAAAACTTTTACTGCGATATTATTGTTATTACCTACGTACGGCATTACCCAGTTGTGCACATATCCGACTTCAAATTATATTCTAATCTCCATATTCCTAGATAAAGAAACAGTTCGAGTATATCGTTCGCCGCAGTAACCCTCTCCTTGACGTTAAGTCGTCGTTTAAATAAAATATCGCGGCCCCGGAATCCGACACGAAAAATTCAAATATATGATGTCTACAAAAAGTATAAACTAAAACGACTTTTCCGTATTCGTCACAGTGAACGTTATATTTAAAAAAAAATTGTTTAAATTTAAGACAATAAAAATGTAAAGGAAAAAATACCATAAGGTATTGTACACCATCTTAAATGAAAACACGCACTAACAAGGTTTTGATATTTTCATGTTCTAAGGTACAATAAGTGAAATTACTAATACGTAATAAATTAATAAACGTGTTTATATACTAACGTACATTCGTTTTTACTACTATCGTTTATGTTTTGAAATATGAACTTTTTTTTTGTATACAATAACAGATTTAGCACAAACTATTTAATTGCCATTTGTTATTTATTTAATTTATTTTGAAATACACATTTTTGTAAAAAAAAAAAATATATATGATCAAAGAAACTCTAGACAGACCGTATATACTACTGTTATATATGTATATATAAATATATTGATATATAAATTAAATTAAATATTTAACAATAAAAACCTGTTAATATTTAATTTACTGATTTTAATTTTTCTTTAAACCTAAATATTAACATTAAACATCACTAAGTGTTAATGAGTTTATAAAAATAAATCATATCCATTTACAAATAAAGAGATCAGAATCGCGTTTTTCCGAAATGTGTAGTGGATTTTCGAAATGTTTGCGGGTGTGAGTTGTCATTATATGAGGTTTAAATGATTATTAGTGTGAGTGCGTCGCAGAGAGTTAGCTATACTACCCACGTACGCATGCACGTATCAATATTTCGAAAGAGATTAACAATTGTATGGACATATCGCTAGGATGTATACAAAAATTCAACCGCTTTGAATGAATAAAATGTAATTTAGAAAAACGATTTTAATCAATCAGTCTTTTTTATAGATTATTGTTTGATAAATTGGTTAATTAAATGTTTCATTTATTTTTTAAAAATAATATCATTTTTCGCATAGTTTTAAATAAAATATTTTTTTTCATGATAATCTAGTAAAGACGCTGACGAGTTCCAATCTTTTTCCACTAAAAGCGGTCGAATTTTCGTTTATCAGCTTTCAGGTGTAAAATTGTACAAAAAATGAATAACCGTAAATATTCATTATCCGTTTTCACATTTGTGAATAATATCGTCGTACAATTTCATAAATACTTAAATTATTTAAATTACAAAACAACCTTACCAAATTATAATAAAACGTAGACAATTCGACACATTTTTATTAATATGAAATTTACACATAGATAATAAATATTTTATGAACAAGAAGTCGAATTGAATACATGTTTTTGGTTTCACAAGGATCGACAAAACAAAACAAAAATAATTATAATTGTACGGTTTAAAAGAATTCTGAAAATACTAAAGAATAACGGAAAAAAGACAAGCAAATAATATACTCCAAGAAATTATAGATTCTTTATACATTTTTCGTTATTTTTTTTTCGGTAACAAGCATGACTTGATCCTGACAAATGTTGTTCTAATAACTTTTTGAAACTAATTAAATTTATTCTCCGTTTACACGGTATATTTTTTTTAATGAATAATTACTTTTTCCTTTTCTTTTAATTTTTTTTTTACAGATAACTTCGAAAGTTTAAATTATATGTCAGTGAGAACCCATAAAGTATGTTTAAGACAGTATAGTAAAGAAAGTTGATATTTAAGGTTTATGAAGTGCAATTAACAGGTCACGAGTCATTAAATATATATATATATATATCATATCCAAAAAGGGATCGTTACCTCTTAATCACGATCTCATCTTGTGTTTTCGACTAAACTCGCTAGTTGCTAAATGGTGAGAGGGTATTAACGGGAGCTCCTCACGTGTCATCCGTATAATATTGCGCGCTCGAGACGAACCAAGAAAATTCACTTTTTACGCCGAATATCGAATTTAATTAAAATGATTTCCTCTCAAGACACGACGCGTATAATAATCCTCGTGATTACAACGCTTTGGAGACATCCGAATTTTCGAGGGAAAGTGTGCGCACACGCGTGTGTGTATACAATAATTTGATGTCAATGGAACGCGTCGACAGTAGAGAACGTGCGGCTATGATAATGTTTATTAAATAAACACGTCGATGCTTTTACCGAACGTATTAATAATTTTACGCGTATACGATCGATACGACTCGAGAAGAAATTTATGAATGAACCATAAAAAAAACGTTTATGTATAAATAACTAATGCAAATATTATTTAGTCAGATAATAAAACGTCAGGTTATTGGTATTTTTATTATATATATATTTTAAATGAATATGTCAAAACAAAAAACCTTATTGACAAAACTGATAAAAAAAAGTTCTTCGGTCGTTTCAATTTCTGTATACGATTATCGTACCTTTCAATATTTCGATATTTGGAACGGTCGAAAATATAAAATCGTACAAATAAATAAAAATATTGTGTTACCATTTGAGGGGCAAACAATCATGTGTATGTAATAAAACTCATACGTTTTCAATTTATCAAGTTTTCAAAAACAATAAAATATTTTTTAATGTAAGACAACGCAATAAAAAGAAAATCATATTTTAAATTTACAATAAAACATAAATATGTTTAGATTGGTCTTGAAAATAGTAATAATAATATTATATTATCAACAGTGTTCTAAAAATCATCTCAATAAAATATTAATGTTTCACGCTACGTTTTTCTTTCCGAAATACATCCATCATATACTAGTAAATATTTTTTGGCTGAATTATTTTTTTCAACTACATTTAAGTCGTCTAAATTGTTCAACCTCTGACAATTATGTTCAACAGGTACAGTTTAAAAACTCCCTCATTAATAAACGTATGATCTAGAGGTCTTATAAAGCAATATTATAATATTAAAATCGCGTTATTTCCGTTCATGTCCGAAATCCTATTTATATTGAAGCATCCGTCGAGACAATAGTATGATTATGATGACTGATAAATGACTGACATTTATTTTTCGTATTCGAGACACTCAGACGTTCAACAGCACTTCGTCATAGTTCCCTTGAGAGGACACCCGCCCTTAAGGCTACAACTGTTATCACCGTAAAGGTTTTCGCTATTCTGCGACATGAGTTTTTTAAACTCGCATCAGTCAATGTACTCGTACTTTTGTCACGAAATACAAATTTAATATTCGAATTCTTACTTTAACGTCGCGCGTTGTTTGTTCCATTACAAATATTATCAGTCTGAAATACGTTTAATGTATTCGTATCGAAATAATTAGAGTTATCAAAAAATATTTCGCAACATCGTTCGTTTATTTACGATTTACTAATAGGAAAAATTTGGACCGTCTTTGAAAATATATTTCCCCCTATAGACATAATCGTTCAGTATGTATTTTACGAGTGATGTGAACATTATCTAGTCATCTGAGAAACGTTATTCACGAACGATTATTTTTGGTTTTGCTCGAATGTTTACAAGCCTTAAACGTTAAAAAGTAGGCACTATCTCAATAAATTTTGAACAACGTATTAGTGTACTAAATATAAATGTAAAATTGTTGTGTAAAAGTATTATAGGTTTGGTGTTCATATACATATATATATATATATATATATATACAATATTCGAAAAAAATATATTCAAACTTATTTGTTTTATAGCTCGTTGTTCATATCAGTACATAATATACGTGTACAGTCTGGACAATGATTTTTCGTTCCCGTTTCTACTATTGCCTGTAATTATATTCAATCATAACGTTGTTAATCTGTACACTGGTACAGTAATGATTGTGCAGCAATGATTGTTATTTAAGTCGAAACCGAATCTACGCGAAGAAACTTAATAAAATCAAATATTTATGTTTTTATTCGTACAAATTACTTCAGGTTGCCTTTACTTTTCCTATAAGATCTGCTACTTACGGGCGTAGCTTTTCTACAATAAAGCGTGCGAAAACCCGGTTAAGGATTTCAATGGCTCTTTAACGTTAATTTAAAATCCTAACGATTATCTCACGAGCCAAAACCAAAATACGACAATAACAATAATTGAATGACACATTTTATATAGTATTACTTTTCTTTTTAATCAATTTGACGATGACTTTGAACACGACGATTTAAAAAAAAATACAAATTTCGTTACAACGATAAATCCGTAGTATAGATTTTAATTTTTCGGAGCTGTATTGAGTGTACAAACATACATAACAATGAAATATTTATAACACGTCCCTAAACAGCGTCGAAAACAAACCATAATTAATAATAATAAATGTATACATACGTAATTACGGATTACTTAGGAGGTACTCACATGTATAATGTTAACGGAAGTAGTCTCCGTACACTGGCGGCGCATACGCTAAAGGAAATCGCGCTCGGGACTATTGGAATACGAGTTTATGGTTTTTTCTTGTTTTATTTTTACGTCCCGAGCCGCACTATTGTTTGTTCTCAGCAATCTCACCTGTGTGCTTTATGTTAACGCGCGGAACAAATGTTTATACTGGAAATCCGCCTTTTGGTTTTTCGTTCGCAGTATAACGTTTGCGTTAGCGGATTCTGCGAGAGACGAAAACGAATTCAAATACACGTTCGCCAAGTTTCTTAAAAAGGAAAAAAATACAAACTTCATAAAACACAATTTAAAAATTTATCAAAACCAAACGTATTTGAACTGCTGAATATCATATTGGTATGTGTAACTAACGGAGAAAACACAACCGGAATTCTATTCAATTTTACAGTCGATCCGTACGCGATTACCGCAGTACGGATTCTCGGTATATCGATGGTGAGGAAAGCAACCAGATATATCGGAATACAAATCCATCAATTATATTACTTGTTTTTAATGGATTCGAATGTACAGTCATTTGTGACCAAAGCGCGTTTGTATTATTATTGTATATCTAACTCGAAATGTGCATAATTCGTTTCAGCCTCCGCTGTGTAACGAAAAAGCGTGTCTGGGTAGCATTATGCATCCACCTGTGTTCCACAACTCGACAGTCCGACCGAAAGCCGAAGTACTAGAGCTGGCCGAAGATTTTATGAAACAATACTTCGCGTCTATTAAAAGGTGAGCATTTTTTTCGATATTTTTTAACAAATCATGGTATGCACACTTAAAGATACCACCGATCGATAATTTCATATGAATTACATATTCAGAATCGTTAACATCGTTTCATACTAATGTCGATGACCAAGAAGCCAAACATGATATGTCCAATTTTAATACAAATGGTTATGGTTGTCGGCAAATAGATTTATATATTATTTTTGTAAAAGAAATGTATACGAGTAGCTTTGCGGAATCGCGTGAGATAGATGCAAATTATAAAAGGCAATATCAAAAATGTTTATGAACCAACGTAAACGTTTGGAAGTACGGTTTTAGAGATAACTATATATTGTTAATATAGTACAGAGTTTATTTCGACTGTAGAAATTCGTATGCATTTAGTAAAAATGTAAAAACGCGTAATAAAACGGTAACAATTGAAAAGACAAAACTTTTCATGTTACTCAAAAGTGTTAGATATCTATTTTAATACTATTCCTTTTTAACGTACTTTATTCAGTTATCTTTAAGTGAATAGACCTACTTGAATACTAAATAGTTGTTAATGAAGTGAAAAAATCAATATAACATTTATATAGCACTTCAAAAACAAATTTTAAAAATCATAAACGTATGATACCAAGATTAAAGCGATCAAAATTGAATTAGGTAATGATGAAGTGATTGTCTACTCAAGTCTAAAACAAGATTTTTTTCATATTCGTATTCAACGTAATTGTTTTCATGAATTTCAGTCGAATAGAATTCCCCATACATATGTATGTACTTTTTTCACTATCCATTAATCCTCCGACTATTATCAATATTCGTTTTTTTTCTTTTCTTTAATTCAAACAATACATCAACTATCCTTTTATATCGTTACTATTAATTCAGATGGCCCGTTATGAAATAAAATACAATACCATAAGACTACTTTTGTCGTCATTCCTTCGTCCATAAACCATATCGTTATTGGTATTACGAAAATGTCCAGATCGTATTAGATCAATTCGGTTTATTTGTTGGGAATTTGGTTTATGTTTACTATTCGAGCATGTGACAACATATGATTAAAAATATTGTAAATATCCATTAGAAACTCATTACGGAAACTGAGAGAACAGTCACTGAACAATTGTTTATTATGTGATCGGAAATAAAAAAAGCCACAAAAATGAATTATATTTTTGTTGAATATTCGTATAATGTCGTGGTTTTTTTTTTAACAAAAAATTATATCGATGGTAAGTTATTAAATATTCATAAAAACTTCATACAAAATACACGTTTGTTCGAGTTTATCGGAAAATTAATATCTATTTTAAATTGCCATAGAACATTGGCCAAAGTACTCATTATTTACCGAATATGGTGTGATTATGACCGTAAACTTGAATAACAAATTGCATAGCATTTGATCTCTCTGTTTTTCTTTAACACCATTAATCGCTTTATGTTGAAATTCCGAAATGTTTATATTAACATAAGACGGCGTATGCTCCTAATAAGCTCAAAAAAAAAAAATCGTATGAACTCGTCCAAATTTTTAAAGAAAACCCCGAATATGACGAACATCAAAATATTGTAATCGTTCTATGGTAAAGCGTTGAGTCATACACGATTTGATTAGAGACGTTATTTTTCTTCAAAATACATGTCTCGAAAAACATTAAGCGTAGAAAAATTACTATAAACAAACATCAACTATATATACCGTTTATTTAATTTAAAATCGGTTTGTGGAAAAACGTTCAAATAAACAACCCGATTTATGTTATAAGTTTAGAAATTTAAATAAATAACTTACCTACATACAAAGTAAAATAACTTGTTCGTATTAAATCATATAAAATCAAACGCAAAGTTAAAACAGTGTTCCATAATTTTTTCAGACTAATATAAGTCAAATAATACAATATATTTTAACGGCAATTTTCTTATTTGTGTGCTATATACGCATAACAATCATTTATTGTATTAAATTCTGAGACGGTCACGCAAGACAATTCAAAACATGTAATTTACATATATTTTAATATTTTTAAATTACTTTAGATTTAAAAGAAAATATAATTTTTAATTTAATACAATTTATCAATATACGTTTTCTAAATATCGTTTGTGAACAATCGAATAAAAAAAGTTGACTACAAAAAATTTATTCTGAACATTTGGCTGTGTTTATTAATTATTTACATAGGAAATATAGTTTATTGCAGTCTTTAGATGTATAGTATAAATTAAAAAAGACAAATCTTTTGTCTGTTCTACATAAAAGTATAAGATCATAAGAAAATAAAGTGTTCACAAAAAAAAAAACAAAAAAAAACTTTACCATATTCGAACAAAACACATCATTATATCATAAGATAATTTGATGACAAATCAATCGTTTTTATTACGATATAAATAAACGATATGATTATAAAAAGAAGTATTAATCATATTTAAAAGATGGTTTTAATCTAAATTGATTAGTTATTAATAAAATTAATTTACGCACATGATCTAAGAAACAAAAGTAATAAAACTAAATCGGTTTATCGCAACAAAATGGAATTACTAAAAAAATATATATTTCGATATTTCTTACAAATTTTTGAAGAAACCGATAAAATATGAACCCTAACATAAAACGTTGAAATTTATTGTTTTTAACTGTTAAAAAAAGGATCCAATTTTTTCGATCCATCGTAAGGTGTAGGTTAGGGGTTCTCGACTGATTCCTACGACAATAAGTTCATAACAATCGTTGTATAGTCGTATAACCGTACGTTTTCTAATTTCTCTCCGACGCTCGTTAGGCCTTTAATCGCGTAAAACGAAAGTTTCGCGACCGACGCAGAGACGGCAAATTCCACCTCCCCCCTAAAACTTGTGTTCACGTGTCGGACCGTTCGGCGAGTCCGTGGGCGCTTAAAGTTTCCCTGGCCGAGTGCATTACACCGGCGTACGCCTGGTCTGAACCGCGGTCGGGCCGAAACGGCCCGTCGGGTTTAAACGGATCCGGGGCCAAAATCGGACGCGGAGAGCCATACGAACTTACAGACTATATACACGGTATCGTGTACCGACTTACGGACGTTCAACAAAATTGAGTCGACGTTTTATTTTTGAGTCGGTCCCGCGGACGGGTGCGCCGTACCGAACAAAATCCGGAACCTCTGGAAAACGCGCGTGCGTCTTTTCCTGTTAGTTAATTGTCTTCGCGACGTGCGACGAGACGTTTGTCTGCCGTGGGCGCTGACGAGAACGTTTTTACGACCTCCCTTTCCACCCCCTCCCCCACCACCGGTCGCACAACCGATAAAACCGTCCGTTCGCGAGACGGGTGTGTGTTTAACGTCGCGAGTCGCATAACGTTGATTCGGACAGTTATTCGGCCGGGCCGTGTAGGATTCATTTGTCTGATTGAAATACGGTTTTTATCGAATAATAAACCGAACGGTAAACGACGGGTACGTTAGCACGTACGTGCAGAAAAGAAAAAGAACAAACGAAAAAGCGATAAATCCTGAACAATAATAGTTCACGGGACGTCGGACGATCACGATGAAACGATATTATTTGCGATTCCGACATTCTTGACGCGAGCAACTGAAGATAACGTGTAGACCATCGGCCCAGATGGCCCCCGAACGTTTTGACGAATAGTAAATCCCGTTGTAAAAATCGACGTGAACGTAAAAAACAAATAACACTGAATACACGTTGAAGTGGCTCAATTATGATAATATCGCACGGCGTAAAAAAAAAAAAACAAAACAAACGTATGCAACATAATAATACGTAAATAATCAAAAACTGTTGTTTCGCGTCAGGCACTCTGTATACATTTTAATCGTGTGCAAAAGTTTCTGACGTAACTTTTGATATGTTTTTAAGATATTACGTTTTCGCGTGCATTTGTGATTATTTTCCGGCTGCAAACGTACGTTTTCAAGTTTTGAGCCGTATTTTTATCGAATATATTAATCTCACAACGACCCGTTTCCTACTGAATTAAACTTGTTTATGCGTTCACAAACGTGCACGTCTTATGAACGTTATAATTATGTATCATGTGTTTAGTATAATTAATGACTATAGATATATTATTTCGAAGAAAATATTTTTTATGTCATGAAATAATCTTTTTTAAAAATATAAGAGCGTTGTTAATTTACAATAAACAAAATTAAATTACTCGTGATAACCAACCGATTAAAGAGTAAATAGGCCGTTGTATTCCGTCGAGTTTTTTTAAGAAACGCCAAGTACAGAGTTAATTGTATAACATAATAAGCTATTGCGAGTGGCTTTTTTAATTTATATAAAAATTTGTTCTTGTTAAGCTTGTATACTGTATAAATACGTATGTAAAATGGAACAATATGAAAACACATTTTTACAAATATCGTCTGTTTTTTAAAAATAACAAAATTTTTATCAATAAGGTAAACTTTAAATAAAAATAATAATAATATAAATAATACTGCTGGTCGTTTGAGAATTTTATTTTTTTTTTTTTTAAGTAAAATTTGTATTTCAATTGTTTTCCGACAGACACAATTTTTTTTCTTTGGACGCTTCTTCCGTTTTTAACTCCAATACATTTAATACGTAATTACATCAGTTAAAGATACGTGTAAAGTATAGGCAATTAACGATAACGTCCAAAGAACGATAGCATGACGGTCATTTTGCAGACAGATGCTACGTACGAAATAATATTAAAATTAAAATATTTGAAACAAAAAAAAAAAGTTAAATCAGTTATTGCTTATTTTTTTTAAACATAAACCGTGCACAAACAACAGTATAATATTATTACGGGAAAATTCGTCGATATTTGTGTCAATATCGAGGGAAAAAATCCGTCGGAGTTCTATACGAAATTATGATTTTCGCCCAATGTTTTAAATATATACGATAAATGAATAAATGTTTTTTCCACGCTGACTTTTTCTTTTTATTATTGTGATTTTAACTCAAAATCATTCGAATAAAATACTTAAGCTCTCCCAAGAAATCGTATTTCGATGATGAAAACGGACGAATAAATAAACTGTTACGCGGGTTCGTATTGGCCAGCGTAAAAAACGAAAAATAATTATCGACACATCATTTCCGGATACGGTGTTTCCGACGGCAATCGTTTCGTGAGTACATATTATTATTATAGCCGTCATCTAAGTTGGTGCTCTGACAATTAAAATACAGATTCACTACAACTATGTATACTATGAAATTCACAAGAAGATAACAAGACAAGTGTGCGTGCCTGTGTTTGGAAAAATTAGCCGTTAAAAACGGTGCCTCGGGTACTCCACGTAGAGGTTTTTTCCTTGTACCCGAATATGATAATATGAAGAAATGGGGACTATTTGAAGGAACATCTACAACTTGTGAATGTGGGATGGAACAGTCAATGAAACATACTATGCAATGCCCAATCTGTCCTTACTCTTGCACACAAGATGATGTTATAAATGCAAATGACAACGCTAAAGACGTAGCTAGTTTTTGGGCTGAAACCATATGAACCAGAAAACGACAATTAGTTACCATTTGTTTGACTTTGAATTATTTTTATTTTTATTTTTATATTTAATTTGTTTATTTATTTTATCTATTTGTTTGTCTAAGTTATATTTATATTTGCAGTTTTGGTTTTATATGTATGCTTTGTTAGAGATTGTACCTACATAATGGTGTGCCTGATACGAGAAAAAAAAACTACAACTATGTAAGCTGAACACACGTGTGCACAAATAAAACCGAAAAGGTACGACGGACATCCCTCGGTTTCGATCCTGTACTAACGATCCATGCGATTCGGAGTGCACAATAAGTGCTCTGTTAAACATTTTCGGTGCTAATAACGCGGAGAGATTAATCTGGTGGATTTTTCTCGTGTTTTTTTTTTTTTATTCTCTCCGCTTAAGTATAGTCATCCCGCCCGTTTTAGATAATTTTTTTCCCCACCGTAAACAGTTTTTTCCTTTTTTTTTTCTTTTTGCTTCGTAAAATAAAGATATTAAAACGTCACGCCACTATACGATTTGCGATTACAATAATGGGTGGAAGAAAAAACGAAATTATTAGAGCAATATTCGAACACGTATTATATATCTGTGACGGTTTATAGTGTTCTTCTGTGTTTAACGCTTTTAAGCTTTTATTGTCGTTATTATTATTATCATACACAATCCGTTACGTATTCGAATAACCGGCGTATATGATAACTTAAAACTATAACGTCGAATATTTTGTAGAAGACTTCTGATTTTGATTTTATGAGAGGATTTAATTAATCTTTATCCGGTTTCTTTCGAAGTGACGGGGACGGAAGGCATTACCAAACATGTTGGAAATATTAGATATAAAGGGATTTCGATGGTTATCAAGTTTGTTATAAAATTCGAGGTAGGTTATTTTGCTTTCATCGGTAACGAATCTAATTTTAAGGTCTAAATGAAGAGTTTTGTTCAAGATATGCGACGAAACATTAGTAATTGTTCGTAATACTTTTGATCAAAATGTTTGAATTTGTTTAATTTGTGATTTCGTTTTAGCTTACAATGATATGTCAAATTCTGAGTGACACAAAAACTGTATTACTTTTAAATTATGAACATTTTACGTTTATATATATATATATATCTAGGCATTTTATTTGACACATTTTTTTATTTTTTCGATAGTTTTCTTAAGTGTAAGGAAAAATTACAAAAACTGTTCGTAAAATTGCAAAAAACTGGTAAAGTTCTCAACATATCTGTTTTGCATGCTTCCTTTTTTATATTTAAGATCCGAAATTTCATTATAAACTTAGACATATAATATATCAACAATATTTAAAAAATCGTTTGTTGTAACTTTTTTTTTTTGAGTGCGTGAAGTTTCGAAAACCTACAAAGAACAATAACAAACAAAATTTTGCTTGGAATCGTTTTACGAATGCAATGATTTATCGTCGTTTACAAATTTTAAACAACCCGATCAGTCGATCCGCTCGAATCGATATCCACAGCGCCTGTGGCTTGTTGTCTTTATAGGCTCTCTAATAATATTCGTTTCAGTATAATGGACTAATGAACATGTTGGTTAAATTGTTTAATAAACTGTTTTTTTACTCCAAAGGGCGTACATAATATTTCTTAAGAAAATCAAATACATATTCAAAATGAAATAAAAAAACAACATAAAAGTATTAAATATACATAGTAAACGTTAAATAAATAACGTGTCTTATTTACTGTGACATTTCGTATAGTGAAATATAATAACAACAATTTTAAAACTAATTATGGATATGCGCATTTTTAAGATAACTAGAATATAAGTAGGTTGTTGGATCAGTGATGTATTATTGTTTTTAATGTGAAAAAAGCTATAAACCATCGCGTTGGAAAAAGACAATAATCAGTATACTACATTGTTTAAAAATTTTAAGTGTTTGTAAAAAAAAAAGCTATGGGTAAATGTTTTTGAAACGTATTAAATTTAATAGTGAGTACATTTTTTAATAATTTATTATAACAATATGATACGTGATTTTGTATTTAAATAAATGATGTTATATTCAAAATTACTAACTCAATGATATCTAACCAAACTCAGTGTATAATTAAAATTTTAAACACTTAAAAAAAAATTCTTATAACACATTACATTGAGCATTGATATAGAGCATTAATAATAGTTTACGCTGATGATGACAACGTAGTTGTTGAAATACGTGCGGTAAATATATGCGGTTAAAGTGTATATTGTTTTGTGATTTTGGGTTTATAAATTTAAATATTGATTTTTTGAATTTGTCAAAAAATGTTTAATTATTTTATTTTTAACCGTTATCTCAAATGCAATAATTGTAACGACAGTGTTTTAGTGATTATTATTTATATATAAGACATGAAAATGTTGAAGAGAACAAAAAATATTAATTATTGTTTACCGTTTCTCAGACTTCCGTGGGACACTGTATACACACGTACACGATTTTTTTATGATATACGAGTTCGGATTGACGACGAATAAGGATAAATTTTATTTTTTTTTAATTTATTCCATATTCTATGTTTTATCTCATATTAATCTTCGAGACAAATGCATTACTGTCAAACTCCTAACATGAATATTAGTCATAATTTTACGAATAATCTGCGCGGTGTGTTTAATGATGAATTGCCGCAAAATATCATTTTGGGTGGAATGTTTCGTTTAAACACAACAATTCAACAATTAAAAATAGCCGAAATACGTGGTCATGTTTGTCGACAAACTATTAATGAACCGGATTTTCCGTCTTACGAAACCATATTTTTATCGATAGAAAAGTGATGACGTAAATGGCGTATTATTACGGTCGTATCATCAACTGAATTAAAATAATAATCAATGAAGTATTCTGTATTCTGTATGATGTAATCAATTCTATATTTTAATTCATTGCATTTAAAAACATTAAATTATTTCAAGCATCGCAGTCCAATACGAGTATCCGCATAAATTATACATGCATTTATTTTAAGTGTGTTTGTGACGTTTCTTATACTTCAACATTTTAACGTAATTAACATGTTTTACCAAACAATGGATTAAATATAAGATATTTAATATAGTTTTTTTTTAACATTTTTGTTTAGGATATTAGATTTTTCACCAAATTATGACGAATTCTATATAAAATATACAATAACATAAAGTCACCGAATAATTAATTAAAATACGAAATGCACATAAAAATAAGAATGATAAGATATTTAACTGAACTATAGAATTATTGAAAAATATCGTTTTTTTTTAAATAACAATCAAATTGAAAGACGAGAGTTGATGTATACCATACCATACTGCCCCAACGGACTTTATAATATCTGTTTGAATTCGACCAGATATTTGTTACTGACACTGTTCAAACAAAATTCCGTTTCGATAAAAAAGAAGAAAAAAATGAACGCTTTTTTACGATAAATGAACTCGATGTTATACAGTTTATATAAAAAATAAAAAAAGGTCATCAGTTATTATAACTATATTTGCGTCGTTTAATCAACTTATTAAGTTACATATTATTTTAGATACTATATACTCAACAATCTCATTTTTTCGATTTATATGAATACGACTGCCCGATAGTCGTACTCGTTATCGTTATATAACTGTAAGGATAGGATACTTATACTATATATAAAACTGTAACTTATGTCAGTGGCGTAACACAAAAATAAAAAATGGGCCTTGAAATTGTTTTCGGATACATAAATTGGACGTTGAATACTGGGCTTATACATATATTTGCTTCAAAAAAAGTTTACAATGACACTACAGTTTATTTTTATTCGAAATTATACATACATATATATAGATACATTTCAAAAGTATTCTTTACAAGATTGTGTATGAATAATACGAGAAAACGTGTTATTCGTATTTTCCTACTTTGATGTTATAAAAACATAAACAATCTTATATTTACAATAAAAAAAATTATTATATTAAAAACGAATGTAGCGTGTCTGTGTATATACACCATAAATGCGTAAAAAAATTGTAATTCTATTCATATAACTAAATGTTAATACGTAGATTGCGCGTATACAAATGTGCAATTTTCAATAAATATTAATATTATCTAAAATTCATTATTTTTCGATACTATTGACTTTGCGAGACGCGTTTAAAATACCGTATATTCTCGCTCCGAGTTAATTAAACATTTTCTAAAGTAAATTGCAGAAAATTCGTTAACTATTGCTAAAATTGATAAATATATATATTCGAGCGTAATAATCCACATGACAAACAAAATATTAATTAATTTCGCAAGTAAACCACAATTATTATTGCACTATATCGAAACCAAAATGACGTCTTATTTTACTTTTTACATCTTCAAAGTACGTATAATAATTTAAAATAACGACAATAATAATATAAGGCACGCGTATATTATTATTTTGTTTATAGTAGTAAATAATGTATTCGAAACTTATGCAATACATGGTCTATATATTATTTTATGAAAATCAACATAATTAATATGCATTATTAAAAATTGCATATTTTATTGATATTGATAACACTAATTTTTAGAAACCCGTAAGTCATAGTTTTAAATTAAGTTCTATGTTGTCGATATTAAAATAAAATTACATTAATAAATAAAAATTACTAAAATTAATAAGTTCGCTGACTGTCCAATTTTTCTACTACGTTTTACTTCGTCCGGAAAAAAGTACAAACCCATTTTAAACTTTATTTAGCCGCATAGTACATAATATTTTAACATTATTTACCATGTTGTAATAAGCTCTAAAAGCGTCGCTGATAATCGTTTATCGAATACGACGATTTTTCGTTGTTTTCAAATTCAAAAAGCACAATACGATTCTTCAATCCGTGTGTGTAAGCGAACCACTCTACTACGTTACATTAGAAATTCCATTTTGTCATTTCGTCGTAAGATACGCCCTGTACACAGTGCATCAATCCAAAACATTTGGTGCCCGGGGCTAATAAAAAAGTTGCGCTCTTTTTAGTTCACCCTCTTCTCCATCAGAAAAATCCTTGTTATTTTTCAAGTTAATACTTGTATTCAATTCACTATAATCATAAATTATAATTCAAATTAATATCATTGTTAATATTTGTAGTCTATTGATTATTAAAAATAAATAACAATGAAAATAATACAATGGTTTAATTATTATCATTTTAAAGTTATCTTATCTTTTTTCGTTTTTTATTGAAACGTATTTTCATTACACAGCCTAACAGTCGTCACCATCACTCGAAGATCGAATCCATAAAAATACAATTTACAACATAACGAAAGTGTGTTCTTCGTATTTTTATATTTAAGCGGAGTTATCGGATATTTGAAAGAATTCAAACAAATAAATTTCTCTTCACAGTATAATTAGTGACTCTAATATACAATACAATTTACAATAGAAGCTGAACTATAACTTAATCACGAATGTGTATTATAATCGGGGTTTTTTTTATATTTTGTTTGAAAATTTATCATAAGTGCTTAAATTGTTCATTCTTTAATCAATTTAAGGCACGCCTAAATAATCGGTGCCCAGGGCAAGGGTACTTTCTAGATCTGGCACTGCCTATATATACGCGAACGATTCTGTACAATAACGCAATATTCGGATGGAGAAAAAATTGCGAAGCTCTTAATGCAGCGGTCGTTTTCGATGTTCACATTCGTATTGTTTTGTTGTTTAAGGCACACACGAGCATTGTGCTACGTCGCGTTTGGCGAGTTTCGCAACGTTCCGATAAAAAAACACGGATGAGAGAAAAGTTACCAGTGTCATTTCCGTCCCCGACGCGCCGAGTGCGACGACCGCTATACCACGAACGGACGGTAGGGTAAAACGGAAAACCTCTCGTTCACGATCGTGACGTACAACTAGTGCTCAGATTTTTACATTGTAAAATATACCAGTGCAGCGGTATAAATCAGTTGTTCGATACCCGCAATATCTGGAATTTCATTGTGCATATTTCGAGAATTTTGCAGTAAAGTTATGATTTTTTTTTTTTTGCTTTTGGCATATTAAAAGCATAAAAGAATCATAATCTTAATTTAAACTATTGTAGAATAAGTTGAGTACTTAGCAAACTTATGAACTAATAAACTATTAAATAAACTATTAATTAGTTTACAAATCTACACTAATACGTATGTACTTCGCATTTAAAGATCGCGCGTGAATGCCCACGGCCAGCAGCAATAAAACCGCTAACTTAATTATCTGTCTGTTTATTCTAGAAAGTTCTAGATACGATCGCGGTCGGTCACGGGAATATCCGAGATAATTATAATGGAGAATCCCCGGGACCGGTCAGAAATAATAGTAATAACAGTATGAAAGCAGTAGAAAGCTCATGATAATTGATTTACTATTTATTTAAAAAGTTGAATATTGAACATATCATAGTCTACTGCACTGCTGGAGTGATAAAAAACATTTACAAAAAAGTTTCATCAAAATCCGACAGATAGATTTTGAGTTAAATCCGTTCAAACATACATACAAAGAATTGTATATATTCGTATAGATTGGATGTATGTGATTGGATTTCTAATCACGTCTGTACACGTCATGATAAAATAGAAGGACTTTTCCATTAATCGAAAGGCGTGGGGGTCCACTGGTCACGTCCTCAGGACTGCTCTGGGCACGGAACGACGTAGGGCATCGGCGCAACCGCAGTACATGGACATTTGATCGAAAGATACGGCATAGCATATATTGAATTTCTTTGTTGTTTGTTTTTTTATACAAGTAAATTTCCGAAATCAAATCGACACCGAATTATTCACAAGTGGGAAAATGTCTAGAACACCAGTGGTCTGTATGTTTAACCGTTAAACGAGTCAAAAGAGTTAAATGGCGCCCAAATCTGCACCTCCACACGATGACACATTTCTCATGTCTAGCCCGTTTCGAACGGATCATTATTGTACACGTTTCGTTAGCAATAATTATAGCGTTTCCGCGTAGACATCGCACGGCGCTCCGAATAGGCAATTCTGCTACAGCGGTCCTGCGGTGGGTGAAACACGACGGCAGTTTCCTCGGGACCGATTGCGGAACGTTCGCTTGACGAGTTCTCGGAGCCGTGATTTTCGTGTCTCGACGAAATGTGTTCGCGATGAATATTTGTCGCGGCCCATCGTCATTCTCGTGAGAAAACGACAACGGGGTGGAATTTCGAATCCGCGGAGTACACCTCACGATGAAATCCTCTGGGTCGGAAGTAGTGTTAAGACGACGCGTGGAAAACACGTCCGCAACGCGCGCATCGTACCGGCCGAGACCGGATTGCTGTGACGGCGCTACAAATTACGTGGTCACCGTGTCGTACGACAAAAATCACCGTTCTTGTGTGTCAGGACGGACGCGTTCCGCACGTTCCCGGCTATACCGTGTCGTCGTACTGTCGACGGCGGTGACGACGACAATGCGAAAACACACGCGCGCACGTATTGTCGTCCCGCCGTCTCGTCCCGTCGCGTTTTCGCATACTAAACAGTCGACCGCGCCGATAAATCGCACGCGCTGACGACGACGACGACGACGACACGGTTGCGACGCGTCTCGTTACGGAACCGTCCCCGGGCCGTGCGGACCGCGCCGCCAGCACGGCACACGCGAACGGAAATGAAACGTAAACGACCGGAACCTTCCGGTGGTATACGGGGAAACTTTTAATGCGAAAAGCTACACAATGCGTGCGGACTCGACGTTCTATCGAGAGACCGCGTGGCATCTCCCGCGGTGTTCCGGACGGCGTCGCCAAGATACGTATACGCGTACGAGACACACTTATCGCGTCTGACCCGTCCCGTTCCGAATGATCGGACGCAGTTGGCCCGCCGTCCAAAATAGACCACGTGTCGCATGAATGGACGGTAATGCGTGCACGTCTACATGGTAGTGAATCGACGAGAAACCACAGTAGGCGGCTACAATTGCAATAACTAGCGTGGTCGTTTGCAGTCGGATCGAGTATTCATTTTTGTTTTTTTGTTTTTCGTTTTAAGAGCCGGTAGAAACGCGACGGACCTGACCTAAGCGGCAATTGCCGGTTTTGTAATAATCGCGCGACTAGTTCAATGTTGTTTGTGTTAACATCGGATTTTCAGAAATCAATTACTCAAGAGTGAATACAGTGGAACAGCACTAAGGGAAATTCGGATAAATGTTCGGATTACGATCACTTTTCGGTTATTAGTTGTGTTACAGACGATAAAAAATAATTATTTATCGAATATTTTCTCTCCTGTTTAACCGACTGTGAGATTGCTTGATATGAGAAAATTATCACGGCACTGAATAATATACGGAAACACCTAGTCACTTCATATGTGCGATAAATAAAATAAAAACCATTTACAAACACATATATAAACACCTTTAAACGAATAGTGACGACGACACCAAAAATGTATTATTTTACGTGATTTGGCACCAAGTATTATTATTACTGTTATTATTATGTATTCGTTATCTGTATAAAGATAAGACGACGACCACAACCGTCAGAGGACGGCGATTAAGTGATGAAAAACGATTAACCATTTACTATATACTCGCCTTCTAGAAACTAAGTCTGAAATACAAGTGACAGTTTTATACTCTCACGGCGATGATAATATTATTATCGCGTTTTAGCATATTAATAAATAATAACATTAGAACTAGAAACTGTATGACTATTTGCAAAGGGTATTTTTTTCTTCCCTCCCCCCCCCACAATCATTAACAGTGTTTAAGCGGCGATGAGAAAGTTTCATCTGTTTAGTTTTCTTTTTATCGTCATTAATGAAATACGCTTACACATAAATTACTGTTATAATACTTAAACCGTTTAATTGGATCGTATTAAATTACGTATTATCTACACTTTTTATTAAATCCAGAATGAATTTTTAGAAAATTCCTGAAGAAATTATTAATGAAACACATCGTCAAAGTCCAAAATAGCACACTTGATTATTATCAATAAATAATTGTGCATAAACTGTTTGTCTCGAGACAAATTATTTGATAAATTTACGAGCGCATTCAACAGTCGAAGCATAAGAGTTACCAAAAAATATGTTTTGTTCGTCTCTCGCATGGATTAAACAAAAGTGCATGTAGACAACATCAATATTATTGAAATCATATTTCAATAAAACACGTGACGCGCGGTTTATTAAAAGATACGCATTACACGTATGATATATATTTTCTAAATATACACGTTTTCAAAAACCGTTCCGTCGTATTATAATAACGTGATTTATTGCGCGTTGATTATCATAATTTTACGATTTTTCATTTTCATCAATTTGTTTTTCTCTGGAACCTGACTAGATAACGCTTTTCCACGTTTAACATATTTCAATAATAAATAACCAGGTCGATATCATAACAACATATAAGTTCATTGTATTTGTTCGTGTTTGAATAAAAGCAAAGTTTCCCCGAGCCAAATAAACAAACCGTAAATAGTATACTACAATAAACGGACGGATGGTCTATTTTAGATTGTCATAGAAACATCGTCGGTGAGATTATTATTGTGCGCTTCGTTGAATTTGTTAAACGATTACTCGTTCTATTTGTGCTAAGTAACATGCATAAACATATATATATATATAAAATGTAGTATGTACTATGTATGTATAAGAGATAAGTCCACAACAATAATTCCGTACACTAATGAAGAGCGAATAAAATCAACCGAAATTCTGTTGTTAAGCTTGACGTCATTTAAACGGTACTCGTAATATTGTTTAATGGATTATGCACCTTCCTCGGTGAAAATGACACGTCGAGATGATTTTTCATCTTTTTGTCTAAGAACACCATAAACGCGTAGTAATTAGAAGTCGTAGATACAATGGCTTAAATAGGATTTTATTTTTATTTTTATTTTTTTTTGGTGGGTGTGGGAGGGAAGGGAGGAAGTGATATGAAAAAAATATGGAGACCGTCAATTTTCTTAATTTTTTTTTAAATACAACAACATTATAATATTCTATTTTTTAGATTGTAGGCGAAATGAAGAATGTATTGAAGATTTGTTTGTCTTTGAACACTTACATGTAAGCGCTCTGATTTTTTTATATACTTAGTATTATTTTCCGATAGAAACGTATAGAATGTCGAAAATTGCAATAAACCGGTAAAACTTTCAACACGTCTGATTCTTACAAAGCCTAATTTTTTTATATGATCTTAAAAATACGATACACTTGAAATTCCGACCAATTATTCGTTTTGATATTACACATACATAAAAAAAATCAGAATAATTTGATTAATTCTGGACGAAACATAGCATTTTGTAAATCGCAATTATTCGAGATTTTCTTAAGCTTAAAAACCGATACAAATTGACATATTTGGACCGAACGTTATACACAAGGTCTGTCGTACGTTTTCCAACAGTATGGAAATAATTACAAAAATCGACAAGTTCAATAACGTATTAATTAACGTGTAATAATACAAGTCCTTTTGAGTGAAGCAAACCAGTAGACCACTAGAACCACCGTCTGTGGCTCGCTGGCTTTTTGTTTTTATTAAACATTAAATTTGAAAACATATCAGAGTATCGGAACAGAGGAAATCATATGAGGTACGCTCTGAATCGTTTCATAACATTGTGCCTACAATCGTGATGACGTAATGTCACTCGCTACCAGGTTCGTTTTGTCTGCGGCATAATCATAGAACACGCCATCGTTGGTTTTACGATCATATTTCGTCTTTAATTAATGTGTCCGATTACTGAAGCCGCAAATGTCACGAAGTCACTTCTCGTCATCGCGTCAGATTTTCGGACATCAAGTAATTTTTTTTATTAATCATAAATATTATTTTTTAAACGGTCATGCGAAATCAGTGGATACCGTATAAAATAAAACCTGCTCTCCCTCGTAAATACGCCAACGTGTCGAAATGCGATAGAATCGATACTAATACTCAAAAAAAAAAATCGATCTTAACACAATATTTATATTACGTTGTCAAATATTTGAACCCGATTCGTAACAGATGTATAATATGTTTTATTATTATCATCGACCTACGTTTTCCTGTATATTTAAACGTTAAGCCAAACGAAAGCGTTTAATGGTTTGCATTACTACATTAAAGTTTGGATAACGTAAACGGCGTAAGACGTTTCTCATTTCCTATGTGGTGATTTTTTTTCTTATATACATAGTAATAACAAAATTGATTTCTCGAAATTTCCGGTTTTTAAATGTATTTTCATATTTTAATGTATTTTTCCATGCGTGGTAAAAATTATGGCCTAATATTTTACGGGCGGTATATATTTAATATCAGCTCTTACCGTCGGCGCATAAAATCCGATTATATACAAAACAAAAATAAAACGTGAAATATTGTCGCAAGTCGTAAATTATAGTTTAGAATATTATTGTACGTAATCTATTTTATCAACCGAGACACATCAAATCTAACTTAACCTTAGCGTTTTATGTTACAATTTTTTTTTTTTTTAGTGCATTTTTTAAATTTTAAAATTATGTTTTTGTGAGTTCTTTTAATCAGAAACGCTGTGGCTTTATATTATGAGCACGTTTTTCTGTTGGGTTTTAATTTTTTTTTCCCCGACAGAATCGTCGCATACGTGTTCTAATTATGATGTTATATAATACAGCGACCGTAAAGATGGTTACATTTTTGACATAAAAATATCGAAACATTAACACTTTCGCGAGAAAAACCACGGTAAGTATTTCGGGACGCGTCACGGTATGTCCTCGCGCGCGCCGGCGGACATAGCCGCAGAGGTTTTATGCGGTTCTTAAATCGTTTCCGTTTCAACGCGAACCGATCAATTTTTAACTACAGTCAACGCAGACTGATTATTCCGTATTCGCGAATCGCCCCGTCGCGATTATCTGACCACCTTAACCATTCGGTCCAAAGTGGAATCACACAACAAATCTCGCCTGGCCCGCGACAAATATCATAAAATAGCGTGCCGATAAATACCAGATAAGGCAGTGCGACTTGAAAGGATGAAAACGTTGAGAAAACCCAAAAACCGATCGACGCTAATCGTCGACGGACTGCCGACGGAATAACCGAGTCGACGGGGATGTGCCCGAGTAGAGACTGAGTAGTCACCGGGTTGCGGCCAAGTTCGCGTCTCGGTTACTTGACAGACGTCCAAAAACCCGTTAAAAACGAATTGGGAGATTTCTCGTTTCCGATTCGCCCTACCGATGACGGTGCCCGGTGATATTTTCTCTTTCTCGCGAACGAAACCAGCCGCGAAGCAATTTTCTGAACGTGGTAAAAGAAAAAACGACGGCACCGTTTACACGCCGTCGCGCAAATAGTTAAATAGCAAACGTTCCTATTGAATGTGTACCATTTTCAATATCGAAATTCTCGTTACGTTTGTGCCCGCCCTCGTATGTAAAACATACGGACTTGACTAGTTTACGTTTAAACGCTACATTTTTGTATTTCTTCGTTTCTGTCCATTTTTCATGTTTTGCAGACAATACTATATCAGTCTATGTGTCGTCTGATGAGCTCGATCGATCAAACACATTTCATTCGGAACGTTTGCGATTACGATTTTTGTTTTTTGTTTAACCACGACCAACTTCTATGTACGCGACGAACAAGTTGACCATACGGATTTCTATAAATAACGAACAAACTTTGGGTTTTTCTTTTCTTTTTCTTTTTTAATGTAACTTTTGAACTATGGCATCGATTTTTATGATTTATACCTTACAACCTACGGGAATAAATCGTCTATGCACAACAACGAAAACCCAATTGATATCGGTTCAATGAGAAACAGGCAAACAAATACACGGACGTTGTTATACAGTATAATTTATTATACGTGTTTGTCTATGGAATAGTCCGCGTTACCGTTACCATTGTTGACGTATCGTGCGCAAAAACAAACCGAGTTTTTCGTGTACGGAACATTACGAGCTGGCGAAATCATTCTATTTATAATATCGATCGGAGACACGTGTGAAGGATATTTTTTGGATAGGACACTCTCCAAACGATCTGCTTTATTATTACTATATAAATATTTTTTTTAAAATTAAGTATTGTTTATTAACAAATTTAACCCTCACTCCCATAAAAAAATCAAATAAACTTCTCGACTGCCGAATGACGGTCGATTTTAAAATTATTTTTATATTTTATAAAATTGAAATGGACATATTTTTTTATAACCATGTTTTTCTGGACTTTATGATGTTTTCATTCGGTTCTACCATAGTTATTACGAGTATGTACCATTTACAACCATAAAAATATCGACAGTAATATTACGCGTAAATAAACGTCAGAAAAAATTTTGACTACGTTTTCAATGAACCCCTCCCCCTCACCGCAATCAAAACCTGCGAATAATAAAAATTAAAAATTTCTGTCGATGTTTCTTAACTTTTTCTTTCAACTTTCAAAGCGAAAGAGTTTTTTGACTTCTCACATTTTTTCGTTTAACGTAAGTTATACAATTCATAAAGTATTTGTCAACCCAAAACCAAAAATTTTAAGTCATCCATCCAGAAATAAAGTATGCCGTACTTTATTGAACTTCTAGATTTGTCTATGCAAATCCATGAAATTTGATTAAGACGGGCTCTGATTAAAACAAAAATTTGTTATTGAACACGTTTTTTTGTTATTTCGATTTTCATAAATGATCGTTTTTATTATTCTCTAAATAGTTATCATTAATAATTAATTTGACTTACGGCTATTTGGTATATAGTTACGCAAAAATTAAAATTACATTTGAATGTTTAATAAACACATATATTGGTATATGATTATTTGACTACTTAAAAATAAACTTAAAGCATCAAAACACGTTTGGTGTACGTTTTTATATTCCTGAAAAATTATATTAATATTTCAAATTATTAACAAACAATATCAGCAAATAATTAAAATAATTTTAAAAAAATTACATACATTTGAACCATAAAAAAATATCAAAAATACTATGTGATGATAAAATAATTGTTAAGAGAATAAAATGACGTTTACGGAAATTCAATTAGTCGTACAACGTATTCTTTAAATATTGTAGAAAAGTCTCGACGAGAACACAAAGACAAGTTTTAAAAAATATTACCGCCATTGTCGAAAAATTGCTTCATTGGAATTATGAAGACAAATCGCACACAATGAGTAAAATAGGACTAGATCCGTTTTATTGTACTCGTGCTCAAACTATTACGTTTTAATAATTACGTACTGAAAAAAAAAATGCAGTCGACTGTTCATTGATACCACTACACACGGGACGCGATTCAAAAAAATATACTACACAATAATATCTTTATTCACATACTTTTATACCAAGACGTCGTGCATTTACGTTCACTCTGGATAGTTGTTACTGTCTTCCAAAAGTTATCGAAAGGCACACTACTAATCGAAATAAAACGCGTATTGGTAATCATAACGAACATTCCAAAAATAATTGTTTGTGTTCGTTAATCGGCATTTTTTATAAACGTATATTGTATGTAATGTAATGCGGATCATTAGTTAGAAAATTAGAAATCAATATCGTCGTTTTATAACGTGAATTTATATTTACGCGTGTCGTGCAACAGTCGCGGATTGCGTAACGAGAGAACAACACAATTGAAATATAAAATGAGTAAGTGAGCCGTGACGACTGGTCATAACGAATCTATACGGGAAGATAGTTGGCCATCAAGTTTTTTAAAACTATTTATTGTGTTTTCAAAGCCGGAGACGCGTTTTCTTGTGTGGAAAGTTTTCGGTTGTGATGAGAACGTCAAATATCGTTAATTATGTTTGATTTGAAATTTATTTCCATACAAGGATAATTGTCTAGGTTTATTTTTTTGGTTCTTAATATTAGCGAACCGAACGATTTGTCGTTGATTGTTGTGGAATAATTGTTATTTAAAACAATATAGAAACGTGCTAAATGCTACGGACGATCGCGTATAAAAAATTAATATCGGTACTCCAAACCGCGGGATCTTAATTGCTGAAACCCGATACTTGTAATCGGAAAACACGATGAAAAACCGGTAATTAAAATCGCAATAAAACAAAAAACCGTTGGGATTCGGTACACCGTGCGTGCATGTAATGTGCACGACATAGTTAAGACGGACATAATCGACTTATTAGCTAGATGAACAACCCTTATCGTCTTGATTCATAATTCACGCGGTGCGTTAAACAAGTATTTTCTGGTACCAACGGGATCGTTAATTGCACACGTGCCGTCGAAAGACGATAAGGTAAGATAATGTCAAATTAAAAAATACACTTTTATTAGAAAACCATAAATTATTTGAATTACTATTATTGTTGACGATATCATCGAATAATTTTAAAACACCGAAAGAAATGATATTGAATGACAAAAAACGATTGGAAAAAATTGAAAAATACTAAATTATACAACGTTTTTGGCTATTCATTTAAATTCGTACGTTTTACGTAGACAAATCGAACGTTCGTTATATCATTTATTTGTTAAGGAATCGTGAACATTTTATCGATAATACTTGTTCGTCTTGTCTTTCACTGAACATTCTCGCCATATTTTCCCCGTGTATCTTGTTTTCACGCTCGCGTAGGGACTCACCGTTTGACCAACACTATTAATGAGAACGAAACGGCGCACGAGGAAATCACACTTGAACCAACAAAAACAAAAAACAAAAATAGTTTTCGTCATCGTGCACAATAATGTTATAAGAATGCGTGTTTTAAGTGCGAGAATAATAAATTACAATTTGAAATGCTTATGATGTGGCGAGTAATTATTATAATCGCGACGCGAACGTCCTCAGACGTCGTTGTATTGCACGCGTGAGTATGTATATGTATGTGTATGCATTGTGTGTGTGCGGGTATATGTGACAGAGAGTGAGAGTGAGAGATTGAGAGAAAGAGAGTGTGTGTGTGTGTGTGAAAGAGAATGAGGGAGAAGGACCATTAAAAAGAGACGGTGGCGGTGTTGTCCATTCAGTGATAACTCGTCGCGGTGCGCGATGCTCGCCACGTAATACACGTAGAGACGGTGTTATTGTTTTCGTCGCAATACCATGTAATGATAATGGCACACACAAACCACAGCGATCATATTGCGTTTACACCGCTTTAGATTTCAATTTATATAAATTGTATTGTAGTCGGCGCCGCAACTAAACGGGTGTGCAAGGTATGCGGTGTACATCGTCACCGCCCCGGACCGATGTGCGCCCCCGAGAATTGGATTTATCGAAATTATTATATTGGCTTTACGGAACGCTCGTTTTCTTTTACCGTGTGCGCCAATATCACATTAAAACCTACACATTAGAAAGCTTATCGACTGTTATTATAATCGATCCATAACACATTACTTGATACGTTTGATCTCGATCAGTTCATTTCGTTAAACTTAATATTAGGTTAATAAATTCCAAAAAATGTACTCGACATTTCACCAATTCAACAACGAAATATGTAATAATCATCTGTTTACATCGTCGATCTGTATAATTTATCTAACATTTTTTTTGTTTTTTCATGTACATAAGTAAATTAAACGTAATATTTATCAGTTGGTTGAACAGTTTAAATTATCTTCCAATCGTATTGTAGGTAGACGTAGGACTACGCTAACTCGGTAAAATATAATTAACGACAACATTGTTATTTAACAGATCTAATACTCCCGCGTACGAAACCAGATGGGAACAAGTACAGCAAGAAGTGAACTCGACCGGCACTTACCAACTCACGGAAACCGAATTGGTGTTCGGTGCCAAATTGGCGTGGAGGAATTCCGCCAGATGCATCGGGCGCATTCAGTGGGCTAAACTGCAGGTTAGTCTTATCGGTAGACGAGCATATGTACATTTGTCTCCCCGTTTCCAAGACCGTAAAAACGTGATGATGTTTTACGCGAAATCCCTGTACGTAAGAGATATAATAATATACTTTGAGTAGTTATACGAAAGCGATTTTAAGGACTTTTCGACCATAATAATGCTTCTATAATGTATAAAAGACTCGAGTTACGAAAACAATTTTCAGGCGGTACTAATGAAAAACGTTTTTGCGAAATCTGACGGGAATATTTTACGTTTTAATGAACGGTGTTAAAAAATAATAACGTTTCAACCTACATACCGGCGATGTGTATATTAGATGGGATGTGATGAGGGAGGCGTATCTCTTCCCCTTGACCTTTTATTCATAAAATATACGTATGAACATAATTTATAATTTCTCTTTTGAACGCATTTACACAGACGGATAATAACGATATTTCAAACGTCGCGTGATTGCGGCATCCTTGATTCAGACGTTATTCGGTTAAGTCGAGAGAACGATACATTTTAAGTAACAGTTGACAAATACAAATTATTCTACATTTGCGTTGCGGGTATGTTCTGAAGACGAATACTTTTAGCGAAAATTCAAATTCTTCGGTTTCGATTTTGAAATTGAACAGCCAGATTTTCGTTGTCGAATTTCATTTCACGATTTTTGTTTTAATTAGTCGAAATGTTCAGCGTCCGTAATTATAGATTGTAGATACAAATTATAAGACATACCTATACTCAATATACTAGTAGCAATATATTATTTAATTATTTTCCGATAAAAGTTTTTTACTTTTTTTATTACGTAAAAGCAATACTTCAGTACTCCTATCCGCTAATCGTCGTCCGGCGTCACGTATAACATGACATTAATTACACTGAAAAAAAAATAGCGTGTAGCCCAAAAATTTTAATTTTTGAAAATAAATTTTTATTTAATTACTATTTTAATTGCTGGTTTTTAATTTCGTTTTCGATTTCAAACAGAAGTTTTCGGTAATCAAGATTTTTATTTCGATTTGAGTTGCCAATATTTATTTGTTTAAGCCAGAGATTTTGATGATTTTGATAATGTGTAGTTATTTTGATTTTTAACGGTTTTTACTGGTATTTCATCATATCAATTTCGAAACTGGTTTCAGGCCTTACTTTTTGCATTATAAAATTACATATAACACGTAGCTTTTCTTTCTCTGTTTTTATGTTCGATCCAGAAAAAAAACTTTTTCCATTTTTGAACAAAAACTCTTACCGAAGGTAATACGAAGAGGTAAATCGTTGAAATTTGTAGTAATATAATGTTTAAATATATGACTTTAATACGCTTTTATGCACTTATAATAAGCAGTACCGACCGAAAAGACGGTGATTTCAATTTATGTATTTGTTTTGATATAAAAACCGTGGAACTTTTTAGAAAATTGGCAATGGGACTTAGAAAACTAGAATATGTTTTATGTTCAAAAATAGGTTAATAAATTCATTTTTATATTTTTATAAAAAAGCTAAAATTTAAAAGGCATAAAAAACGTTAAAAGGACGTTTGTGTTTTAATAATATATGGGATATTCAAAGATGAGTGGGGTAGTAGAAGTCTAGAAAAAGGGATAAAAAAAATGTCCTTCACATACGATACGGATATCCTAAACACAAACAACGCAGACCTATACATATATATATATTCACACGCTTTTGGGTTATACCTGTCAATAATTTTATACGACGATTTTCGTTTAAAAAAAAATATTGTATGTAAATGTATTAAACGTATATAATAAATGTACGAATCTAACGCATTTTGTTGAACATGTCAATGGTCCTAAATGTCGAGTCAAACGAACTTATACGATATAATCTTATCCATTATTTTTTAAACTAAATCGTGTATAGTCAATCGCAAAATGCATTGAGTTTTTCCACGCAGCGTCGATAAAACATTTAAATAAACCGATTACAAGTGGATTGTCAATTGCTGTATAAAATGTGTGCAATCTCGTTCAGACATATTTAAAAAAAAAAAAATGAAAAGACACGAAAAAAAATAAACGTACAGAAAATGTAACCACGAAATGTTTCGAAATCAATCGCATACAATTTTATTGCATTTTCTTACAACTATAAATCCCCTTTTATAGTAGCAATAAAATTTACTATACAATAAAACATAAATAAATTATAATACATTTGCGGGATACATTATACATAAAAAAAAAATTCAATGCTTATTAAACTAAGGCTTTTTTCTTTTAATTGCAATTCATGTTTTTTTTTTTTTTACTAATGGCCTTTTCTGTTATAATAGAATTCGTTTTGTTTTTTACTTTGTGTTTATTGAGCTAATAAAAATGGTACCGTACACGATCTATAATAAAATACAATTCGTCGTGAATTTCGAGATACCTACTCTTTATTTTTATTATTTTTATTTTTTTAATGTCGAAATAACATTTGAAGTTTTGAGGCCGAAGTCCTGAAAATCGAATAGCTAGGTTTAATAAATGACGATTTCACGTTTTTAATTTATTTTCCTTTGAACCTAAACAAAACAACAGAACCGATCTTATCGACAATTCACGTACGGTACGGAACGATGAATTTTGCCGCGATATATTAAAAAATAAATATTGAAAAAAACGATTTGTTAATTTTTTTTTAAATACAAAAGAATAATTCTAATTGTTTTTCATAAACGAATACCGTTTTTTTTTTTTTATAACGAATATACGTATCAGTATAACGTACCAGGAAATGTATGATTCCCGGTTAAAACTGTTTCGTGGGCTTTTACGTTGAATATGATAAAAAGTAATGCGTAAACACCGATTATTTTTCAGATGTTCGATTGTAGATCAGTGACCACGACTAGCAACATGTTCGAGGCTATTTGCAACCACATCAAGTACAGCACGAACAAGGGCAACATAAGGTCAGTGTAGTTAAAACGTTGTGAAACGACGACGACGACGACGTATAAATCTTTAAAACCGTCTCGAAACGCAAATCAAGCGGCCGCAGCCACTCGAACATTATTATACTCGCGGCGCATTTGCATACTAAACAATCTCTGGATCCGAAGTCTCTGAATTTATTCTTCTGCAGACCCCTCCTTACAATATACCGTGGTTATTATTATTATTATTATTATTATTATTATTATTATTATTATTATTATTATTATTATTATTATTATTATTATTATTATTATTATTATTATTATTATTATTATTATTATTATTATTGTTGTTGTTGTTGTTGTTGTTGTTCGGCGGTATCGACGGTATCGATATCGGGTAGTGGTTGCGGTGATCGAGTTGTGCGGGGATGCCGTTGTGTAAATAGCGTCGTTGAGTAGTCCGATTTCGGTGCGCGTTTAATAATTTGATTTGCATACACGCCGCGGCGATACTTCTCCACTTCATCAAATGCAGACAGGATTAAATTCCGTAAGTTTGATTAAACTGTCAGCTATTGATCGGTGCGAAACCCATTTTTGTTGATTTCATTCCCGTTCGTTTTGTTATGGCGTAAATATCTTCACCTCGTGGCAGCCGAATACAGGTCGTATCCAAAACAGATATTTCCGCAATATCGCGTCATTTTCCCGCCATAATATATTGTTGGAAAATAAAAGAGCCATGCGGGTTTTTATGCTGACAATTTGAATGTACGCGCAAGTCAAAATATCCATGAAATCGAGATAAATTTTGACCTATCGGAGTCGTGATGTTGAATATTCTAAAAACATATACTACGTGTTTGTAAAGCTATGTCGTTCAATTTCACAGTCTATTTTAAACAATCAAGTTAAATTGTGTGTCAACAGTAAATTTTCTTTTCGCTGAGTTCGTTTACATACGGTCGTCGTGGATTTATCTCCTGCCAACAATGTTAACATTATACATTTATAAGTACATACATCGTCGTGCTTTGATGCGCAGTTACTATAACTGTACAAATCGATATTCTAGAAATATTATGCCGGATATTCTACACGTAAACGCTGAATGTATCTGTTTTGCGATTCCTGTTTTAGTTATTCTACTACCGTAGAATATGATACATAAAAACAAATTGGTTTTCATATATCTGATCTAGTTATAATAATAATAATAATAATAATAAAAAAAATTCGTAATGATCGTATTTTTTTTTAACGTCAAATTTACTGTCCAAATGCATATTTCATAGGTTTTATTTTATGATACCATATACCGCGTACGCTCGACACAATCGTAATAACATTATTGTTATTATTTTCAAGGCCCACAAATCGCGTGGCATTCCATCGCAGGTAAAAACGGGAAAAGGAAATTTTGAAAACGGAACGTTTCTATACGGTCTGCAATAACATTATTATCAACGCGTCTTTCTTTTGCTCGAAAAACATAACATCACTCGATATAGGCACTGCCCGCGTTATTAGACGGACGTGTTCGTCGAACAAGTCGCGTTACCGAAGTAAATGCAATAACATTAACCGGTGTTCGAGTCAACGGCGTGCACCGTGGCGGACGGAACTCCTCTATTCTTTTTCTTTTTCGCTGTAACGGAGGCGAAAACCTAAGTTGATGACCGAAATAATTGGTTTTAGATGTATTCTTACAAATTTGTCAATGATACATACACAATTGGCCATTGTCACTGTTCTTTTAATGAATCAGATCTATTTTTAGAGATTTGAATTTTACCGGTAAATTTGTTAAAAATTGCATGTTCGACAATCGAATAAGAAGTCTCATTGGCCATTTAATACCATATCCGTTAATTCGATATAATAATAAGTAATAGATTACACATGAACAATTAGCAGTCATTTGGTATCATGTGGCATGGTTGCCGTGTAGTCGACTAGTAAATTTTAATTTTAAAATACGATTACAAGTAAGTTGTTGAATTTTATTTTCGTAATTAAAAACAAACATAAATTTCGTTTAATTCAAATGCTCCATTAAATGTATTTTTTTTTTTTTGTACAATGTTAGAGCATTAAACTATTTCATAAATGTTTCTAATAAAGTAAAATAATTTATTGTACCATTTCTAAATTCCAATATGTTTCTAAAAGTGTACGCATTAAAACTGTTGACCATTTTCACACTATCTCCATGAGTGTACATAAATGTTCATAATATTTTTAATTAATTTAAGTAATCTTATAGAAAAAAATAATAGTAAAAATAAATAGTAAAATTCGATTGTTTGGTCAATAATAACAGGCTACTGGTGTGTAGGCTTAGTTTATCGTCGGGATGATATTAATGAACTTTTGATGGTAAAAATAATCAAAATTACCGATAAAATTTACCAATGCCGATACTTTATTACAGGAAACAAACTAAACAAAATTGTGGGACGTTTTTACAAATATTCATGTTACAAACGTGTACTTAACACGATCGTAATAACAATTTTTGAGTTCAAAATACGTATAGCCAAGAAAGCGTAACACATCATTTTTATTAGTTTTTTGGTTTTCATGTGACCTACGTCGTGTTCCGTAACAGTTCTGTCATATTTATTAAATGTTACGTTAGATATATTTTTTTAATTGGAAATATTCAGTTCGATTTTCGATATGTTTTAAAATTTCAAATTTTCAATCGATCGGGTTCTGCTTTCGGACCATTACAAAATCGAAATGCGTACAGAATTGAAAATATTTGAAGAACCGATACGACGAAGTAGATTATTTTACAGAACAGTTCTTTTATTCATTTCTACTTAACAGAATACCATTGTGCTATAATTTCGCCGATTCGAGCACTGGTCGTTACCGCGCAGATACATGCGTTTGCAATATTTTTACGGATTTCGCGACATCACGAGAACGTCAACGGGCCACCAAACAAAACTCATCGGTAATGCAATTATTTGATCGAATCTAAACGCAATTAATAGTAGAGGTGATATTTTAAAAGTTTTACCAACCAAAGAATGTAGTAAACATATGAAATCTAATTTCCTGGCCGCCCAACAGCACTCATTGCGATGCACGTTATAAATACTGTGTATATATATATATGTATACGTTTGTCAACTAACTCTAAGTTAGAAATAAAATGAAATGGATTTTGCATCTGAGAATATTGATGAACTCGGAAACTTTCTTATTAAGACAGTTTTGGTGGAAAACTTTACATTTTCCGCAATTATTTTAAACGAAATGTGCGTAAATACACCTATCCGATGTTACAGCGTTCACAGTCTCTATCTACTATTATTGTCAATCTCAGAGTATTATATATAATATATCAAAAATAAATGCATTCAAACTTCAAAGTCGTTAAATTGATAAAAAAATTACTGTTACTTCCATGCGCGTTATGCATTAACGTAATGCAGTTTGAATTTACGGCCGTTCTCAATTCCATAAAAAGTCACGGTTTAAAATTAGTTTTTAATTTTTTGACAAAGCCGATGATATCACATGTAGTATTATTTATCCATTGTCGGTTGAAACTTTGTTTATGGGATCCATTAGATAAATATTATATTTAATTTTTTTAAAAAAAAACGGCAATTTTCACAAAAGATTCCTCGAATTCCGTTTGTTCGCATATTTTAATACTAAATCTCATGTTATACGTCGACCGGATTATTTTGGATGTCGAATTCCAATTTAAAATCATTAAAAATATTTTATATAATAATTACACATTTTTGTTTTTTGTTTTTTTTTTTTAATAAAGTTCTCATTATTCGGTATCAAATATTTATAATGATTTCACATTGTTTTTATGAGTTTAATTCTACAACACAATGTTCTTTTAAACGCGATTTTTTTCTTTTTCAATGAGATATTTTTTTCAAATTGACTTTTGGTAAACTTATTGCTAAACCCGATTGGAATGACGGTTGAATATTCACGATTTGCCAATAAATATTTCAATAAATAGTATCTCACGTGTAATGAAAACCATTTACTTCGATTGTCAACAATAATGCCGTACCAACTAGTTAGGTAACATTAAGTGTCATCTAAGATAATTCTTATGAACACAGATTTTTTTTTTCCGGTCGGGACTTATAGTTTTATATTATAACGAAAATTTCCAAAGACGAATTGAAAAGTTTCAACAGCCATTTACAAAGTTTTGAAAGGACAAGTCTATAAGTTTTTTGTTGTAACAAAACATTAATGTGGTGGAAAATAAATTTGTCAGGTTTTTATTTTTGTTTTTGTTTTTTTTTTAGTAAACACGGCGTGACTTTATTTACGTTAAATACTTAAATACTTAGTATTTTGACTTAAAATCTATAAATGTTATCGTAAATATTATAAAATTTAAATAGTGTTTTTAATCAACGCATTAAAAAATTGACAAATAAATCTGTAGTTTAATGTTTACGCGTAATATTTTTATTATTTCTGTTTATACGACCACTTTTTAACCGAAAAATATCCAAACGATTGTTTCGCTAAACACTCGTAGATAACGTTTTACACGTCTGACTTCCGAACAAATAAAATGATTGTTGTCAGAGTGACAAAATTACATTTTCATCATACTTATAGTCAAGTATTACAACAAACGAGAAAACGGTAATTTCATATTTGAAATAAAACTTTCCGAGGGACGTTTATTATTTATCAGTCGATGAAACTAAATGATAAATGTTATCGACGAAACGAGTTTCGCAAATCCGATTGCGCACGAAAATTCGTCGTTTTCACGGGATCGGTTCTAAAACGCTAGAGAGGGGGTAGGAAGGAGCGGCCATAGGATCCGTACAGCGTCCATCCGACACGACCGTGACAATCGCGTTATCCCGACACCGTTCGCGTTTCTACGTTTTGTAAATTATGTGCCTATTGTGCGCTCGTCGTCGTCCTCTCCCGCGCTGCCCCAAATTTAAGTTCCCCGCGAACGCGTTTCGAAATGGTCGACACGAAAACCGTCACACGCACGCCCGTCCACGGGTGTGATCGATGACGCCGTGATGATAATACGCGCGTTTGTGTTCCAGATCGGCGATCACCGTGTTCCAACAGAGGACCGACGGCCGACACGATTTTCGCGTGTGGAACGTGCAGCTCATTTCGTACGCGGGCTACAAACAACCGGACGGCACGGTCGTTGGCGACCCGATGAACGTGGAGTTCACCGACGTAATGTTCATCTCGTTTTCGACACTTGTCTCGCACCCGAACGGCACGCCGTTCGTCCCCGGTCCATACTCGACGCGCGCGCGGCCACGTTTTCCTGATCGCCGTCCTGGGACGACTGAACGTCGGCCTCGTGCGAACGTCACGTAAATAGTTTCGCGGTGACGACGCTCTCGGTTTTTTTCCGACGCTTTCCGCGTCGTTTCCGAACGCGCGACGAGACGCATCGACAGCGTTAACGACCGTTCGCGGCATCGCTGGTCGAGTACCGGACGACGCCCAACCAATTATCTACGAAACAATATGGGCGGAAATTTGATTTCTCACAATTTTCAACCCGACAAATCGTATCAAATGTCGTCGTCCACGTTCTTAGACTTTGAATACGATTTTTTTTTTTTTTTTGAACTTCTTTCGATTCAACTACAATAATTGACGTAATCGACAAATCGCGAAATATCGAATAAAAAAAAAAAAAAGTTCACACGAAATAACACTCTTGTCTTCCTGTTGAACGCGCCCCCGAACTTTACTGGTCGTACACGCTTACTGGTTTGACGAGATTAAATACGATTTGCGTTTACGATCTGATTTTCAGGTATGTTTGAAGCTGGGCTGGCGTGGAAAGGGTACGAAATGGGATTTGCTGCCCTTGGTGTTGTCGGCGAACGGACACGATCCAGACTATTTCGATTTACCGAGGGAACTGATTTTGGAGGTTACGCTCAGTCATCCATCGTGAGTAAAAAAACTCCTACGTTTAATCACAGTGCCTTGATCACACTGACGAATTGAAATAAAACGTTTTATTGGTACATTAGGATTAAGAACGTCAGTTTTGCAATATATCACTCAATATAAAACTATACATTTATTTACAACGACATGCCTTCATATTCATAATATGTCATTGTACACCGAAACGTAATTAAAGTTTATGTAATAATTATAATTTTATATATATATATACATACTCAGCTTATATTCTTTTACCGTTCGATTTTTATTATACGTCAAATGTAGTGTTAAAAGGAAGTCGAGAGATTGAAAACGTTTTTTTTTAACGAGATCGTTTAATTAAAAACGTTCTCGCATATAAATCAAAGATAATTTGCTTGTACGATAGAGGGAAAAATTCAAATAAAAATTGATTTGAAATTAAAAAAATATTAATTCTAGAATATAGAATCTTCGGTTTGAATGATGAACTTATGTAATTGAATTTCGATTTACCATAACTTGTATTCATATAGTATTTAAGCGTGAAATTATTTTATAAATTTTATTCGATTTCGAATGCAAACGATTCGACATATTAAATAATATATAAATCTTTGTGGATAATAGGATATTGAGCCAATGAGTCAACAGATTTATATATTTTTTTTCTATTCAACACATGTAGTCAAATATGAAATCGCAGTTTCTGATAAATATTTACATTACTGTCCCTTTTTTATGTACGTAAAAAATTACGCGGTTTTTTAATATTTTAACTTTAACGTTAACTTTAATATTTTCAACATTACTCTAAGCACCGAATCATTCAAATCGATTACTTACACAGATTCGATTGGTTCTCCGACTTGGGTCTCCGGTGGTACTGCCTGCCAGCCGTATCCGGCATGATGTTCGAGTGTGGAGGAATCCAATTCACGGCTTGCCCGTTTAACGGATGGTACATGAGCTCGGAAATCGGATGCAGAAATTTGTGCGACCCTCACAGATACAATGTTTTAGACGTAACCGATCGATATTGCTATAACTGTTTTTCGTTAGTGACATTGTGCTAAACCGATTGTTTTCCCAATATTTTCTTACTTTCAGGAAGTTTTAGAACGGATGAAAATCGAATTGAGTAATTACGGGTTTTTAAAAAAAGACCGAGCCCTCATCGAAGTCAACTTGGCCGTTTTGCACAGTTTCCAAGTTAGTTGATAGTTGTTATTGTTGTCGGCGAACGCTTTCGGTACTAATCCATTTTAACAACGCCGTAGTCGAACAACATTACAATAATGGATCATCACACAGCGTCCGAATCGTTTATGAAGCACTACGACAATGAGTTGAGAACAAGAAAAGGATGTCCAGCAGATTGGGTGTGGATTGTACCACCAATATCCAGCTCTATCACGCCGGTATTTCATCAGGAAATGGTTAGCTATGAACTTCACCCGATGTACGCATATCAGGTAAAATCAATACGAAAGATCACAGATTTCCGTAATACATCAAAAATACTCTCAACTTACTACATTCAAATATAATCGAATAACAGTTATTAAATACTCAACGCCCAAGAACAATGTAGTCAATTATTTCCACATAACTTAAACGCTTCGCCAAAAAATTCTTTTTTGAATAATAAACTACATTGTCATAACAAATAACATAATACCTATATTCAAGTAATAAATTAACATTATTATAAGAATGAAACGTATTATTTGGAAAACAAACAATATATAAGACATTAAAAATCGGTTTGATTGGTATTGCTCTTTAACATAAATTTGTATCAAGCAAATCGTAGTATTTTACTATCTAAAATATATAATCCGTGAAATGTGTAATAATGCACCGTGAAAACAGTATAATTTTTAAAAACGTATCGGAACAACACGTAATATTGTAACTCGGTAATTGGAGTTATGAATGAAATTATATTAATAAATCGTTAAACGCGTTTAAAGGAACCTGCTTGGAAAACTCATGTTTGGAAAAAAGGCCAAAATCAAGGGAAAACGCTGAAGAAACAGAGACGAAAATTTCATTTTAAACAGATCGCCAGGTATGCATAAATTGCGGTACACACTACATACTCATATTTCATCTCAAAGATAATTTCATAAAAATTCTACTTCGTTCTTCAGAGCTGTGAAATTCACATCGAAATTGTTCGGACAAGCGTTGTCTCGTAGAATAAAAGCAACCATACTTTATGCAACAGAAACAGGAAGATCGGAAATGTATGCCAAAAAATTGGGGGAAATATTTGCACACGCTTTTCATTCACAGGTACAATTGACTGAGAATCTTGACTTAATTTTGTTTACGTAAATATTAATCTAGATATCGAGTTCAGCAGTTATTTTAATTTTAATAACTATACAATTTTGAAAGGTAATGAGCATGGAGGAGTACGATATGACAAGCATTGAACACGAAGCGTTATTATTAGTAGTGGTATCGACTTTTGGCAATGGCGATCCGCCCGAAAATGGACAGGTACGTAATATAAGTTAATTTTCGTTTCATTTAACGAAACGCATATTTCTCGTGTTGTTTGTAAGTTAAACAAAACAATAACTTGTTATCTAACAGTTTTCAACAAAAAAATATTTCGCGCCTTCGCTTTTAATTAAAGATATTATGTTTTAAACATGTGTTAACAAATAAAGTATTCCAAAAATATGATTGCAAATCAAACGGCTGAAATAATTTAAATTTTCTTTGTTGTACCTGTTACGATTTTTAAATATGTGCTAGGTATTTAAAAATGAAAAATTTATTTTGAGATTTAATGTCATTTGCCAAACAGGAATTCGCACAACAGTTGCACTCGATGAAAATTGAACACGAAGGCAATAATTCTAACAAATCTCTCACCGTCAAACCGTCACCACTCAGGTACACATTTATTCGAACGCAGTCATTCAAAGAATAGTATTCTACAACGTTACAGTTATTATCTAACTCGTTAATTTATTTTTAGTTCTGCGTCGTTTATAAAAGCGAACAGTCTTTCGGAAAGCCATCATTTAACTGAATTACACGACTCGTCAAACAGAGATTCAACGGACGTTGACAACTTTGGACCTCTAGGGAACGTCAGGTATATTGTTCGAAATTAAACAAATAAAAACCATCGCGTCTCGATTAAACGCAATCATAATGTATGTTAAAATACGAAAGATACGTACTCGATACATTTATCAACGTCACGGTATTATTAGTAGTTCAGTATCGTCAATTTTAGTGCAGCTATTCTTTTAAAAACGTAACAAGCCGCGAGCGATGTGGACATCGGCTCTAGTGAGTTATTTGAGATTTTGGACAGAAATTTTAGTATATTTTTATGAATTTTAAAGCAACGGTAAATCGTTGTATTCGAAAAACGGTTCCCAGCGACGCTAGTTAGTTTAAATGCTGTCAAAATATCATATAAATTCTAGATTAATACAAAAATTATCTATGTCCAAAATGAATATGTCAACGATTTTTGCGATTTTTGGGTTGTTTTTTTACGCTTAAGAGAACTACTAGGAAAAATCTAAAAACCTGTCAAATAAAGTGCCAAGTAGATATAATTCGCTATCGGAACGTTAAGTATTTGGTGTGTTTACTATTTTTTCGAGAACCACCAACAAATAATGTATTACGTGTTATGGTTTTAAAAACATTTTTCAACACGGCTCGAGTAATTATTAATTAACGCGAATTAATTGTTCGTGAATATCATTACGGTGCACATCTTATACAATATAACTGCGTCTAAATGAAATAATGATAAATTGGTGGGAAATGAAAGCCCTGCATAATAATATCACATCACGGCAACTTTTAAAAACATATTAACCAAAAAGTATCGAACAAACCTTTCGTCGAATTAGACTTTGAACTCTCACCGGGAAACGAACTTTGATACATCATAATTTTCATGAAACATATCATTAACGACGATAATTATTTGAAGATTGATGGTGTAATTTACGAAGAACATAGAGTTCTCGTGAATACCGAATGTTTTTGTCCAATATCAGTCGAGGTAACAACAATAATAACGCCACCGCGCTCGTAAATTAAAATGAACTAAGACAAAACTACACACACACACACACAAATTAATTGACTGACACTAAGATTTAGCGATACGCTTCAAAACAACTTCACAAAATCCTTCAAACTTGTCTTACAGTTCAACTATCTAAATGTCGTAACGTTAAACAAGAACAGCATTTCCGGCTGCCAGCTATATACATTCCTTATGGCTTTTAAAATGTTAATGAATTTTTTAATACGACAAGTAAGACATGAAATAGAGAGTTACAAACAGCAACGAAATGGAATAAACTGAAAAAAACAATTAACCTAAAGCTATAAATATTCAAAAACGATGTCTCTAAAACTTCATCAATGTTTAGTTTCCAGTGAACAAACAAGGAAACTTGAAACTTTCTGAACGTCGTCACTGCCTCATAAGTGTTTTCCAAAAAGAAAACCACCTTATAACAACCGACTTCTCAACCAAGTCCCTCGATCCACTTAGAATTTAAAATACTATCACAATTCAAACAAATGGTTTACATTAGTTACGAAACTTCAAAACATCAAAAGTAAATTTATATATTTAAGTAGGTACGGCATATCTCTTTTAACTTTAAATAGCTTATAGTGTACAAATATTAGTTTATGTCAGTGGCGTAACGAGTTTTGTGAAGTTGGTTTAGAAATATTTTGTTCTGGTTATGTTTAAACGGCACAATGGTCCCCTGATAAATGTTTTTATTGTCGCAGGGGGTAAAATAAAAAGAACAGAAATACATTTCAAATAAAAATTAAACATTTTTATTTAATTTTCAAACAACTCACTCTGGTAATAAACATTTTACAACGTGGTTTTCTGAATAAAGAACTTCGTCTGTTATTATAATTTTTGTCGAGTAACATCAGAAAATTATTTTAATACCTAAATGTTCGTCATCTTGCAAAGTACTGACATGTAAATATAGCTATTTTTTTAATATGTCATTAAGATTATGAAATTATTAAATTGTATCATGAAATAGTAATAAAGTAATAATAATATAAACACTACTTTAAATATAATTTATAATCACTTGAGACATTGGTTATCAATGGCATGCAACAAACAAAGATTAATTGGTGAGAAATAAAATGATAACAGTAAGATATAAATTATACGTAAAATAAACCACAACAGCTTGTTGTGGACTGAGGAAATCCAAAATAAATCCATTGATTATTTTGACTTTTGAGTAACACTAATAACAATACACTACAGTGTCAAACTACTCTATCAACAAACAATTATCATTAAAAATAATTGATGTGCTTGGAGGAACAATTAGATAAATCCAAATTTCAAAACTCCTAAGGAAGAATACAAAATGTTTTATTTTTATAATAAACTGATACTAAAATAATTATAATTCATATTTTTAATCATATGTATGATGATAGCACAGGAAACCTTAAATTTAGTTAACTTTTTATCTTTTGAAAAAAGGTTCAAAGTTGAAGAACCTATGAATTTATCTAGTTTTTCCATAGAATAAACTGTATTTCAAAGTTTTACTAAAAATAAATTTTAAAAACGTACTCAAAGTGATTATACTTTTATTTTAATACCCATGAATTATAATGAAACAGTTACTTAAGTTTCAAATATTGAGCATATCAAAATATGTCACCAAAAAAAAATAACATTTAATTGTTTTGTATATATTACAACTGAAAAATAAAATCTTATCCTTGATAAATTTAACTATTATCACAGGATTCATTTCCCCATATCCCAAATGAGTCATTCAAAGTAGTATTTATTTGTTCATCGTCCATTTTAATTTGTTTGATTGAAAAAACGCACTTCTCATATTAAAATTATGTCAACTAACCACTATATTGAATTAAACGCTAATAACTTTAAATAAAAATAAACTATTTTCAAAGGTACTGTTACACTAAAAAAAAAAAACAAATAATATAACGATTTTAAATTTGTAGTATCGTATAATCAACCAGAATGTTATGTGATATGAAAAACATGTGTCGTATTCATGTATATAAATCCAGATTTATCTAATTGTTGCGCCGAATATAAAAATAACATAAATCCATTTCCGTTATAACTAAATAAATAATAGTTGGATTCGTCTGTTTTACATCCCTGTTGCTGGAGAATTTTTTCTTTTGCCGTCAAAATATTAAATTTTGAAGAATGTGGATTTATCTAGTTGTTGCTCCAGTCCTACAACTATTGTCATTGTGCGTAATAAAACTGAAAAATGTATTCGAACGCGTTTACAGATTTGCTGTTTTCGGTTTGGGTTCGAGCGCGTACCCGAATTTCTGCGCGTTCGGATCGTATGTCGATAACCTGCTGGGTGAGCTTGGCGGAGAACGGCTGATCAAACTCACCAAAGGTGACGAGATGTGTGGCCAAGAACAAGCCTTCAAGAAGTGGGCTACCGATGTTTTTCACGTGAGCAGACTAAAAACAATGTTGACGACAAAAGTATTTATTGAACATTTCGGGATTTATCGCTTTTCGACGGAAAAGCTTTCTGTACTCGGTTCAAACGTGCGTTCGCAATACATAACCACTCGCGGCGGTTTTCTCAATAAATCACCGAAAAGTTTCAAAGAGCCGTCTGGATAACCCCCGCAAGATTCTAATCGCATAGCCCTCACCAGTACAATCGGTGTTACGTTATTTATATATTTAAATCCGGCGGCTTTGATCAAATAATGGGACGATATTTTTAGCTTCTGTGTTCCGTGTCTGCGGGGCTAGGCATACTAACTGTCCGGTAATCCGTTTACGTCGAGGCGGTACTAAAACGACGGCCGGTCTCTTTTACACTTTTGCAGGTGGCGTGCGAAACGTTCTGCTTAGACATGGACCAATCCCTCAGCGAAGCGTCCCAGGTGCTACACAACGAAAAACTATCTTCGTCCACGGTACGATTCGTGAGTTCCGAAGCGGACAATCTCGACACAGGTAGAAACAATCATCAATTTTACGGTGCGTAACCGGTATTATCGATGACGTAAATCGGACCGATTTCTAGGAGTGATGAAAATGGTCGAGGACCGTAGACCAATGCGAGGCTTCCATTCTCTATTCATTCATAAAAAAAAATACATATCAAATCTAAAACAATATATTATTTACGTAGATTAAAATATCTACACATAGTTTCTCATTGTTTAGGTATACTCGCATAGTGTCTACGAGATTAACATAAAACTAAACGTGTTTGACGAATCGGCCAGTGAAAAATATTGTGAACCCTGGTTTACACCACTCTGGATTAGTCGAAAATTTACAAACAAAAAACCTAACTATCTTATTTCACTCGTTCAAGCGTACGCACAGTATCACAACAAACGAGTGTGGACGTGTCGGCTCGCCAACAAACAGAACCTAATGAACAACAGCGAGGACAGCAAGAGTGACCGGGTGACTTTATGGCTCGAGATTGACGTGGACGATTGGGCAAAGTCGGAGAAAATCATGTATCGACCCGGAGATCACGTAGGTATGCTCGCGACCAACCGTGAAGAACTAGTATCCGGTATTATCCCGTACTTACAATGCGACCAAGACCCGGAAGAACCAATGGAACTCCAAATGCTCAAAGAAAAACATACGTCTACGGGTAATTATTAACAATTATGACAAACCCAATCACTTTAATCTTTTTATGTTTTCCACAAGTATTTCCGAAATACGACATTTTTGAAAGGTGGACGTCCTGCGATTTATAAATCTTACAAACCCCGTGTTTAGTATACTGAATATGTCAATAAAGTATCCAGAATTAGTTTGTGGTAAAAGGAGGTTAAAAAATGTATTTTATTATTGATCGAAATTTAGAATTTAAATTAATTTAGAAAAGGGACCGTGGTTATAGATATTTTGTGGTGGGATCACAACTTCTTAAGCCTCTTTGAAGATATCGCTGGAATAAGTTATCCTCATTATAAAATAATAATAATTTAAAAAAAAAAAAAATTAAAAACGACAATATTTAAAAACGTTTAATTTATTGCACATGTCAAATACTATAGAGTATTAACAAAAATAGGTTATTTAATATGTATTTTATAAACAAAGGTCGTTTATCCCCATGAAACAAAATTAAACACAACTTTACGCTGATACAGAATTACGAGAAAAACTCATGAACTTCTAGTACCTAGAACTCGTTCTCGATGACGGAATTCAACTGCAGAATTCGAGTTTCCCGCACAATAAAGTCCCGTGTTCTGCCAAGATATTTTTCACGAGAGCAATTTAACTACTCTAGGAAAGTATATCACTTGAAATCGCGTACTAACCTAACCTAACCATTTATAATACAAGTCTTAACGTTTTGAATGTACTTCAACACCGTTTTAAATATTTGAATAACGGTAAGAATTGAATACCCGCGTATATTTTCATGGTGAAACTAACTCGCTGAACCATATTTTCCGAATACGCGGTCGGTACTTATCGACTGATTAGGAGTTTCGAAAAACTGGTCGCCGCACGAGAAACTGCCGAGATGTTCACTGCGAACTCTACTGACGCGGTTCTTAGATATCACTACACCGCCCACACCGAACATGCTACAGTTTTTCGCCTCGTGTGCCACCAATCCCGCCGACAAAAAGAATCTGACGGAATTGGCGACGGTAAGACCACACACTTCACTTGTCAATGCCGCCCGCGTCACGTGTTCGTTTTACGTATATGTGTTGTGCCCCCGTCATACGATCCTAGGACAGCGCAGTTTACGAAGACTGGCGTCACTGGAATTTGCCCAATCTCCTGGAGGTTTTCCAAGAGTTCCCGTCCATCAAACCGCCGGCCGCGTTGTTAGTCGCGCAGCTCACCCCGTTGCAGCCGAGATTCTACAGTATCTCTTCGTCCAGTCTGTTACACCCGCACAAAGTACACCTCACCGTCGCGGTGGTCACGTACAAGACCAAAGGTATCTCTCACGACGAATATCCGTATAAAAAAAACTAACAATAATGATCGACCTCCTTCAAACTATAAAACGTTTTATCAAGGTGGTAAAGGAGTGGTACATTACGGCGTTTGTTCTAATTACTTGTTGGACACGAGCGTAAACGATACGGTGTACATGTTCATTCGAAGGTAACGTCCGCTGGCGAACAAATAACACGACAGGACTCATTGATTTATTTCCGCAGCGCGCCGAATTTCCATTTACCGGAGGACGTGGCCAAACCGTTGATACTCGTTGGCCCGGGCACGGGTATCGCGCCGTTCCGAGCGTTTTGGCAACACAGATACGCGCAGAAGAAGAACAATATCGGTGGTAAACACGCGTGTTCGTGTGGCCCGCTTATACTGTCCTCCCTTTTTACAATTACGTTCTTGTCCGCAGGCTCGAAAATGGGTCGGGTCATGTTGTTTTTCGGTTGCCAGTACAAGTCGATGGACCTGTACAAAACGGACAAGACAAAAATGATAGACGAAGGCGTGTTGGACAAGACTTACTTGGCGCTGTCCAGGGAACCGTCGGTCCCCAAGGTCAGTTGAGACTCTGACAACAGTGAGATTCGCGCGAGCTACAATGGCTTCCCTTCCTCCTCTTAGCCCCCTCCCCTCCACCAACCTACCGCCGCCGATTCGGTTTTTTCGGACGGCCTCGTAAATTAATCGTTGTCCGTTTCGCAGACCTACGTGCAAGACCTGATGCTGAAGGAAGCGAAAATCATATACGAATTAATAGCGTTGGAGAGAGGACACTTTTACGTGTGCGGCGATTGCAAGATGGCCGAGAACGTGTACCAGACCCTCAAGTCGATCATTCAGGAACAGACCGGCATGAATTCCACGCAGTCCGATAACTTCATGTTGGGATTACGGGTACGTAAATTGGAGAGTGCGACCGATTCACGGGGACCACGACGAAACGACGAACGCTAACGTTTCTATCGTTTTTCTCGTTTTCATCCGCGTTCCGATTTTCAAATCGGAAATCCTCCGCGGGTTTCCGTTACCGGTCGGCCTCCCCTCTTCGTCGTGCTGTCCGCGTCGACTGTTCATGTCAAACAAAAGTCCAGACGCGTTTGCCCTGCGGATCGTAAACGTTCTCGTACTAAAAGAAAAAAAAGAAAAATCCTCTAACGAATGTCCGCGCCCGCTCCTTCTTCTCCTCGGACCCCACAACGAAAACGAAGCACGAAGCGCCGATGGGGTCGTATTCGCGTGACGGAAAACCGCGTGTCCGTCCGATCGACCGACCGAACGAGAACAACAGTACAAAATACGCCGCGCCGTTCGTTCGCCGTTCAAACGCACCATAGTAGTGTTCGAGAGCTGAAATCGTCTTGCGCAGATCGATTTATTATTATTATTATTATTATTATTATTATTATTATTATTATTATTATTTATGGTCCGAAATCGTGAGGAGGCAAGGCAATTCGTTTCGGCCGCAAACAAGAGAAACGTGTCGGTTTCTCATATGGACGGAAAAACAATATTCAAAACAGTAACGTAACTGAATGATTGAACCGCGGGGCAGCATTCGCTCGCACACTCTCCATACACGAATAAAAATAAAAGACATTCGGTTTTAGATCGTTGTAGTCCGTTTATATTAATTTTCACGCCGTGGATTTAGATTCGGTGACGATTTGACAGAAATTAAACAAAGATCTCGTTTCATCGAAATAATATATATGTATTTTTTTTTTAATCATACGTTTGGTGTAGTGAAATAAAATCGCTATAATTTAAGAAGACAGTTTAGAAAATAATCAACGAATAAACATAGAACAACGTTGTTCGTGTATCATGTACAGGGTGATTTTTTTCAACGTTTGACCAAAAACGTTTTTGTTCCGAGTGTATAATCTCACTTTACGTCACACCAAAACCGACACGCACATAACATTTTAAATACGCTCCAATCTCGCGATTCCAAACGTAATTCATGAATCGTTTTTAAAATCGGTTGTTCACGCAGTTCGTTGAGAATTAATACCACGTGGAAATAAATCACACGTCGATTCCAATCCGAAATGTTTAAAAAACGTAATCGAACCCGACACGAATCGACGTGTCAATAATAACGTCGGGCCGTTGGTTTTACAGGACGACAACCGTTACCACGAAGACATATTCGGCATCACGCTGCGGACGGCCGAGGTGCACAACAGTTCGAGGCTGTCCGCCCGCATCCGAATGGCGTCCGAAACGCTTCCATAACGTTCAATTTGGCCTACAATAGGCAACATGTTGGCTAAGTCGATAGCAACGATACAAGAGTTTAGAGACAAAAAATTATAAACACACGCATTTAGTTAAGCACTTAGACGATTTCCGACCGTGTGCTATCACGTACCCGTTCGAATTTTTTTCTCTTTTTTTTTTTTTTAACGCGCAAGTGTAATATATTCAACGTACTCGCCGGAGAAAACCAAACGTCTTTACGCGTTGTTGTTAAATTCAAAACGTTCTCGCGCCTTTTTCATTCTTTCCCCGCAAGGCGCGTTTTGAACAGTTTTCGTGTGTGTGTGTGTATGTGTGTGTATTGTTTAAACAGCGCGCGTTTCCGTTTCGGCCGATCGAAATACAATATAATCGGGACGGGTCGAAAAAAATCCCGACGGCCATCGTCCGTTCATATTTTAGAAAATTATCGGCTATGTCGCGGACGCGCGTCGAGCTTCGAAAACCAGCGCGCCTAAGCACGATTTTCGGCCGAACGTGAACTTCTCGTTTTGGCGACAAACTTTTCTTTGTGGGGGAGGTTTTGTTTTTCGCCGACCCGAGGCTGCTCTCTCGGCAGCACATGCACTTAAACCGCAGGCGTCTGGTCGCGCCGACGGGACGCGAATACGACGGAACGCGCTTCGTCGTCTGGTGGCCGTCACTCCGGTTCGGCTAGGTCCCGCCGGTGTCCGTAGCGCAAGTCTTGTTAACGGCGTGCCAACCAACGTCCGCCAGTCCATTAACGGTCTTGCAAAACAAAACAAAAAAACGTGTAACACAACAAGTAACACACATTCGTTAGCGTGTTTAAAAAATCTTGACGTGCCGTTCGGATATCGGGAGATCGCTTTGACGCGTCGATTTATTCCGTTTATATTTTTAATATTTAACGTTCTTATGACACACTTTAAATTATATTTCTATTACCGTCGTACTTATCGTATTATATTATCTTTGTTATTATCATCGACATCATGGTGTATTTGAATGTATTGATTGTATTTTAAATAATAACTTTTTGAAAATCATTCCTATCGGCTATCGCTACTGTTATGTGTAAATATCGTATTGTTTTTTTTTTCATTTATATATAAACTCATATTACATAAATTCATATACATATATATATATATATATATAATAATTATTATAATTATATTTTAGACATATATACACGAAAATGTTTAAATACGGTATCCACCACCCTTCAAATATTGTCGTTCGGTCGATTCCGATCGTATTCTTCTGCTAATTATTTTCTTCGAAACATAATTAGATTTAACCGAGAAATACATTTGTTAATTGATCTTAAAACGTTTAGCGAATATATTTCACGTCTTACGGCAAGATCATGCACGGACACTGTTACGTTTCTCGTCGTTCTGTGACGACGACGCCATCCTCGTACGCCTTATACGCAGGCCCGAATAATTTTCGAATTAAGTATCCTTGACCTTCTCTTCGACGTCCGGTAACGAAAACAACGTGAAATCCTGCATTTCAAACCGAAGGCGTGACCCCGCAGCTCTACAACTCTGGCTGTGACGGTCGAGAGAAATAATCGTCTACGACTTTTTGAAGAAGAAAAAAAAAAGTTAATAACAACGATTGCCGCCGGTCCGGCGATCGATGAATAACGGCGTGCGTAGCGACGATTTCCACGTGATCAGCACACACCGGCCGACGCGAAAATGTTGTACTCCACACGTCCGCTAGCGTTTAGATCTGCTTTTGATGATCGACAAACTGTGCGTTTACTACAACTACGCGGCGTGTTTGCGCGAACAATGTATTACGAGACGATTGTGTGTACGTACGCGTGCGCATGTGTGTGTGCGGATTTCATGAAGTCGCTGATAATTTTATGGTCGGCAACGTTTCAACAACGTTATGACAATTTATTAACAAGAAAATGATTATCTAGGATAAATCAATCTGGGATTTTGCTTTACTTCACGTTCTACAGAAATACAGCGTCCAAGTTACGGGATATGAATTGTACAAAGTAGTTTTTATTAGTGACAGGCACAAACGAATTATTTCCATAATCAAGTTATCACTCGCAATTTTCAATTGATATAATGACTCGGAATTTTAATCGTCTAGATCACATAATCTCATTTTTAATTTTTTTATTCTAACTCTAACCCGACGGATTATTTTTAATTATACATTATAGAAATATTAAAATTATTTTATACACATAAAATAATAATTATTAGTAAATCTAATTAAAACAAATTAAAATTACTATTTATAGAAATTATGTAATCTAGATTTTTATGTTAATCTGCTTTTGGTTGTTTACTGCCAAGTCTCATTTTAAAATTTTTAAAAATAAATCAAGTTTATTCACAAAATAGGTATTGAATATCAGCTGTTCAGTGTTGAGTGTTCATGCTTGGAGTACAAATTAATGAATATTTATTTATAAGGATATAAAATTATAGTGGTCACTTTATAATATATATTTGAAATTAAATATAATTTATTATACTTGTATAGGATGCATAAAGTATATGAGTGGTATATATTTATAAACATTTGACAATATGTTTATAATATATACTCATATGACAATATGGCAATTATTGTAAAACTAAAATTTAACTGATCCAGTTTGTTGAGATATTTTGTTTTGTATAGAAAAGCGTTGTCTAAAAATAATAAAGCAATAACTTGCACAAAGATAATAATTATTATTTATGTTGTTCGGAGTTTTGGACTATGGATATAAAAATAATGTTCTGAATAATGTAACTTTACTCGAGTAATCCTAATCACTCAAGTAATCCGAATCACTTGAGTAATCAATAAAATATCTCAATTATTCTCAATAATCGAGTAACTCGATTGTATAACTCGACTGTTATATGCATTATCACATTATACTTATAAGAGTAACCGGTGTACGACAATCATACAAATCATACACATTAATATAGTTCTTAATTCCATATGCAAATTAATTGATAAAAATTACTAATTGTAAATAAAAAAATCCCGGGCATTTTCACAAGGCATTTATCATTTTTTAATGAATTTGTCAGGACATCGTGTACTTATTGTTAGGCCATTGAAATCTTTTATTTAAAATCTTTCAAATGTTCATCGCAAAATACACGGACGTTTGGCGCAGATCTGCAGACTGCTTGCGACTTTGAAATGGGTACGATTAATTAAAACTTACTCAATTCTCAAACAAAATTTGTATTATGCTCCAACTCTTTAATGCATTCGTTGATTATTTCATCGTGAATGTCGGCGGCTGACGGTCGTCCTGTTACACGCACAGATTTACAACGTTGACACAAGAAACTACATGGCTCGACTCCGAGATGACCATTGAATTTGACTTTGATTTTATTTACCTTAAAGCGCCCACTGAACACGCTTTGTTGCAGTCATTTTTTTTAATTGGCGGGCGTAAACGAAAAAAAGCGCTGTTCATCTTGAGAGATAAGATTACAGCCGTGTCAATTTATATACAAAATTATTTTTGCATGCATATAAGTTTGCATATTTATTGACTTTTTTTTAACTAAAACCAAAATCAAATTAGGTACCATACTCTTCTTTGTGGTATAAATGTAAGATTATCAATAACAATCACAATCCATTAATGATGACAGCAGTTTATTATCGATCGGTTAGAATTGTGTTGGACAGGTGTTTGAAAATATGTATAATTGATAAAGTGTAAAAAAATGTCTTTCGACACGAGTAATAATAATATAAAGTGAGTAATTTTTATGTTTACAATATACAATAATAATAATACAAAAGAAACCACACAAAGTCCCCAAAAACATGTAATATTTTAACAACTCGCAGATGACTATGATTAATTTATAGAAATAATTATAATATGATTATATATCAACAATAGTTGTTGACAATCAAAAAATATATAATTATAAAATAATATAATTTATTATTTTTAAATTATCAATATGTAGGTCATTTTTAAGATAATTGATAATTTGAGAATAAAATGATATTTGTTGTAATATTATTGTAATAAAGTTATAATTAAATAATAAACTATATATTTATATATGTATAAATTATTCGAATTGTAGTAATAGAAATATTGAATTATTGATAAGTAAAATATAAAAAATATTTCAATGAAAATATATAGTTTGCATTAAATAATCATCTGCTACTTAGTGTCAAATTCATTAGTATGTTTAATTCGAACATTTTTAATTTGAAAACATTTTCTTTAATTTTATTGAATAACAGTTCTCTTTAAAATCCTAATGGAAACTACAAAGACCTTTCACACTATAATAAGATTGATTTCAATTTTTTAAATCATAGATATTTTTAAATCATATCATCTCTACAGTTTGTGCAAGCTACAGTGTTCAATCAGTCGTTTGGATAATAACAGTGGAAATTTGAAATTATTCTCTTTTTAATACGGCTAAATTGTGTACATAAAAAAATATATATTATATATTCAATATATATATATATAACCTAAATAGTTCTTAAAATCTAAAATTCTGTCTCATTCTACACGCATATTTTAAATTCCATAAAGTTTCAACGTTCTGTCCATACTAGTTGAAGCAATAAATTGAGAATGTTTTCCAAACCTGATTCCAGTAGCTAATGCTGTATGGTCATTAAATACTTTTAATTCTTGCCATTGTTTACACATATAAACACTGAAAAATGAATTATTTTTCAAATTAAAACAAAAGTTATTATGATTATGATAAAAGATTATGTTAATAGTTTAAATGTTTCTAACTTACCGGACATCGGTTCCTGCAACACCAAGATAGGTTCCACTTTGATCAAAGCATAAATCTTTTATTTCATATCCATCATCCAAAACTAGAGTTTTGAAATTCTTCAATTTTCGTAAATCCCAAAGTTTTACACAGCAATCGTCCGCCGAAGTGGCCAGATAGTAACCATTTTCAGAAAATGATATAGCCGTTATTGGTCCTGAATGACCTGTAAAAAAAATAATCAAATAACAAATATTAATACTCTTGTACAAATCTAAAATCTTACTAGAAAAAGAATAACATATAAACATGTTTAATATTACTGCAAACAACAATAAGCCTGTGTTTCATTTTTACCTGAGAAAGTTGCAACATTTGATTGTTCTTTTAAATCCCAAATTACAACATTCGAATCTGAAGTGCCAGTCCCGAAAATAAGTCCATCGGGATGGAACTGCCCAGTAGTCAAAGTGCTGCTTGAAGTTTGGCTCGAAACCTAAGTTTGAAACAAATGTTGAATACAAATCGTTTATGACAAAACACAATTATATTCTTTTACTTTGGTCAGTAGTTTTCCTGTACGAATGTCAGAAAACGCCCAATTCTGATCAGTAGATGTTGACAAAACATAATCACCAGTTGGATGTAATGACACCCCAGTTACTGAACCTTCATGAGCTCTAATTATTTGAGATAATGGATTTGGAGCGCCAACGTTCCATACCCTAATTGTCGTATCAGGCGACCCAGTTATCACAACATCCTTAAAATTATTTCATATCAATAAACCCTTTTTTTTCATCATTATACTTTAAAAATTAAAAAAAAATATTTAGTGAACTTTACCTCATTTGGATGATAGATAACTCGTGTAACCTTCTTCGTATGACCTTTCAGAACTGCTATAATTTGTTCAGTATCTTTATTAAACACTGTGGCATTTTTATCATTTCCTCCAGTCAAAATTTTACTAGTATCTTCACTATGAATGTCTAAAGACAATATTCCTGGTACACTAGCACTATGTAATCCCTATAAATCAAAATAATGACATTTAAATACCTACATTACTTTGATGTTTTAATAAAATTATAATTAATACTACTCACTGGATGTGACGCCAACGTTTTAAATGCTTTTAATGATTCTTGATCCATTAAATCTTCTGGAACTGTACGTCCTCGTTTCTTTCTTTCTTGTGTTAACAATGTAGCTTTTTCTTGTAATTTCTTAATAATTTCATCAGTTATTCCAGCCTCTTCTGTGGGTTGATTTGGCACACCAGCAGCTTCCATAGCAATTGCCTGTAGTCAAAATAAATAAAACATTATACAAAGATAAGCTATAGGAAAACTCTATACAATACTAATTATTAATCTTACAGGTTGAGGTATTGTAGTAGGCCCAGCATTTGCAGATGAATCATTAACTGAAATTCCAGCTTGAGGTTTCAATGTAGCTAAAGCTTCACGAGCAGCTGTTACTTCCTTGGTCAGACGACCTATGACACGACATGCAGCATCGTGCTGATACAATGCATGACTCAACTCTTGTCTTGCTGTTTGCAACTGTTGTCTTTGTGTAAATGCATGTAACATAACTGCATCCCATTCGTCTTGAAGCATTTTTAATATAGCGGGTATACTAGTTCCGGTTACAGGCTTAGGTTTAACAATAGGAGCAGCTACAATTGACAACATAAAAAAATATATTAAAGCAATAAAAATTGATTAAATGAAAAATAACATAATATTCAAATTGAATAAAATATTCAGTTTAATAATTAATTATTTTATAACATATGAAAACTAAATTTGATAAACATTAATTTATTAAATTAATAAATAAAATTAAAATTAAAATGAATTTAATTTATTATTTATAAATTTTATTTAATTATTTTTAACATAGATCTGCTAATAGACGATGTAATAGCTGCGGTCACCTGTCAGTTTTCATAATGCCGAATGTAATTACACATATTTTTTTATATAAAATACTAATGTATGTAATTTAAGAGACTTTCAAAATTATGTTTTACTACGAATTCCATGTTAAGAAATTTGATTTTTGATGATTAGAATTGCAAATAAGTATACATATTTATTTAAGTATGTAGTCAAATTATACAACATTTTATTAATCAAAATCAACAATGTTAATTAGATATACTCTAGAATAACATTACTAGAATAGAATATACTTTATTTCAAGGTTTCATGCTAATAATGTAATTATACAGTACACATATTTAAGGTTTAAACTTTGAACTTTGATTGAGTAACAAAAAAAATAATTTTTATACCTATAAATTATTTTCAGAATATAAATTTTATTTTTCATCATTATTTTTATTTTAACCATATTTAATATTGAACATATAATATATAAAATTATTGTGTATTTTGGATAAGTAAACAATTACAATATCAAAATGATATAATACCTATGTTTAATATCTAAAAAATACATTATTATGTATCAAAAAAAATTAAGTGAGTATTTTTATTATACCTATCTAACTTTTTAATCAAATTAAATTGAAGTTTTTTACTTACTTTTAATATCTACTAATTGTTCTACAGTTAATTGTTGGCTATTTATTGGATCAGTGTTATTTTCTTTTATGTATTTTTCTATGAGACGCCTTTCAAAAATTGAACCCGATACAGGGGAAACGACTGGATGCTCTGGTACTTCATTAGAAACTGAAAAATTAACAAAATGTTAGGTATATCCATATAAATGACATAGTTTATCCTATCAAACAATTTAAATTACAGTCAATATATTTCTATAAGAGTAAAAACTACAAGAAAACTTTGCTTGATAATCTGCTTAACCGTTTGGTATACAAACAATTATTGTCATGAAATGTCATGTTCATGTAGATAAATTAACCAAATTTCTAAATGATTGATCTTTGACATAAAAGTAATAGAACGTACCTAATTTGAAAATAACTAGTTTATACGTCCACTTCGGTATCATAGCAAATAAAAAATAATATAGTACATTGTATTGCAAAAATACCATTTAAAATAATAAATATATATACAGCAAAACCTGTCAATTTCATACGCATGTATTCCCTTAAAACCAACATTCTGTGAAAAATAGACCATTTAGTACACAGGTTCAATAATGAACTACCATGCAAATATTGAATCCTGATATTACAAATGTAGTATGAAGTTCCATATCAATAGTTTGACGATTTTATTTTGTTTAAATATACAGATATTTATACATTAAACACGATTTGTATATAGCAAAACTAAATAAATAACGTATATCAGATGCAAGTATAAATTATGTTTTCCTCCTTACTGGCACAGACTAACGACATGTTTAGACGTGAACGTTACAAGCTTCACACGGTAATAAAACAAATAATGACGTATGGTTTTGAATATCGAACGTTATTGCACACGAGCTACTCTTCACGGTTCTACACGAACGGACACGATTGAGATCCAAATACGCGAAATACAATTCGATTCCTCGTACACTAGATAACGAAAATCATACAATACGTAAAAATTTTAAAAAAGAAAAAATCACTCATTTCTCAGGAAAAAAAATAAAAATTGTTGGTAAACAATTAATGTCGGTCCGACACCCGAAACCCAAATATTTCAACTATGAACCACAACATAACCTTAAAAAGAAAAAAACAAAACCCGGTGCTATCGTTATACGCCACCGATGACCATACGTAACACATCGGTGAATTGGGCCCGATAACAGTTCGTTATGTGCACAGATAACGAGACCAATAATAATATAAACGTACGACGACAACAACGTCGGGTGAAAATCTCATAACGTTCGTAGTGCGCTGGTACGAATTGTTTTTGTCCAACGTCCGAAGAACGAAGTGCGTGCGCCCCCGGTAGCGCCTAATATCGTCGAACGAGCGTTCCGAACAAAACAAAAGTAACGTACCGAGCACATACATGATAACGTACTCTAGTCGTATGCGATAATAGAAAGAAAGAAAAAAACGTCATTACATCATTCGCTGACGATTCGATGTAACACAGTGCACACCGTGAAGTCGTTTACGTTAACCGACGAGAGTTTAATCGAAATCGATATAATTGACGAATACGTCAGTCCTTCTGGTTAGGAGCGTACCGTAATCGATTTATAGGTGTGTGTGTGTGTGGCTGCGCGTATGTGCGTGTGTCTACGGAATATAAGGCCTTTTTTCTGATCGGACGAAGTTACTGCAGTTCATTGATCGTAGGTCTCCGCTTGTTTAATCTGACAGGACGCGATGGAGACCACTAGGAATGAGTCGGATTCTTCTGGCAGAAATATGGACAATAAAGAAAATGAAAACAAAGATGAACAGAACAACATGTTCGAGTGTAACATATGCCTGGATAACGCTAAAGATGCGGTTGTCAGTATTTGTGGCCATTTATTTTGGTTAGTACATGCCGTCTATATATAACAGCGATCGTATGTTTAATGTATTTGTACATCTGCTGCATACGTTTACAGTAGTAGTCGATTGTAATTTACTAGACTAAAATTAATATGTAAAATATACCTAGGAAATATGCTTATGACAATTTTATTAATTATTAGTCATTGAAATAATATACAAAATATAATCAATGGTATAGTCATAAATAAATGCTTTGGTATACTCTAAATTTATTTAGTTATTATATATATAAACTTGCATTTAAAATATTCAGTCATAGAAAGACTCCTCGTATTTGTGATTTTTAAAAAGATAAATAACATTTGGCTTAGCACCTATTAGTCATACTATTTATGTAAAATTATATTAATGTAAATTAAATTATATAAAAAAATGAAATGACTTTAAAATAACTTTCATCGCTTATATTAAACATATTGTAAAATATGTGTATGATGATTATCCTATTAATTGAGTGAATCCTATGAAGAGTTCAATATGTAATAAAATGTATCATGTGTCAATAATTGTTGTAAAGTCGGGTTTTACAATCATTCAGTCTTATGAGTCTAGGCTTTATTTATCAGAATATTATGGGGATGCCTATCTATATATATATATATATATATATATATGAGATCATATATTAATAAAACTGTATATTCTAGTTATTTTTTCATCTCTGTAGGTACGGTTAGCCCCATATACTCTCTACAATATCATTAAATATAATTTTTAATTAGAAAATTGTTATTTTAGGAGTTAGGTTTTATTAAATTTCCTTTAAAAAATGAGTTATTATCAATCATTAAATATAATGAATACATTTATACTTTTTCTGTATTTAAAAACTATATGATTTGTATAAAATAACACTTCTGTCAAATTAGTATTAATTGGTTATTATTTCCTAGTAGCATTTGTAAGTGCAATAAAACTTATTTGATATTAAATGTAATTAGTGAAGATTATAATTTAAATACAGTGCATTATACAACTGTATAAACTAAAAATAATGGTAATTATATGTAAGAATTAACTATTAGTTACAATGCAATACATATTGAAGCATTAAAGATAAAAAATGATAAAGTTCATTTCAAAAATAGATATTTAAATTTGTTTTTTGTAAATAATTTTTAATTAATAAGAAGTACATCTCATATGTCATTCACATTCATTTTATAATAGATTAAATTATTCAATGATTATATATTGGTTTATAATAACAATAACCTACTGTGTGCATATTCAACTAATAAAATTATATTTTAATAGAAAATTGCATTAATTATTTAATATATAAATATAAATGTTTTAGCTGGCCATGCTTGCATCAATGGTTAGAAACTCGATCAAGTCGACAAGTATGTCCAGTATGTAAAGCTGTCATAAGTAAAGATAAAGTAATACCAATTTATGGACGTGGAAATACCAAACAAGAAGATCCTAGGTAAATTAATATTTTTTTATTAATATATAAAAAAAATTATTGATATATAAAAAAAAAAACTTATTTTTATATTATCACAAAATTATTGCGTAATATTGTATAAAAATGTCAATGAAACCTGCCTACCCGAAATATAATACTTGTTAAAACAAAAGTTTTCTATAAAACAAAGTTTATCAGTTATCAAATTAAATTACATGTGTATTTATTCACCTTTAAAACTCAAAAACCTGTAATAAGTGGAACTTTGTCTTTACTCCCAATTGTTATTACTTAAATAATATTTTAACTTTATAAGTCATATATATTATTTGGTTTTTTTTTTCCAGAAACAAAGTGCCACCAAGGCCTGCTGGTCAACGAACTGAACCTGATGCTAATACTGTACATCATTATTAAATAATAATAATAATAATAATATATTGTTTATCTTATTAAAAATTTTCTTTTATTTCCTTAGGGTTTCCCTGGTTTTAATTTTGGAGATGGTGGTTTTCATTTGTCATTTGGAATAGGAGCATTTCCTTTTGGATTTTTAACATCATTAAACTTTTCTGATCGTCCACATGGAGGTAAGTATAATAATAATTAATCATAAATTCTTAATTTTAATACAAATTAAACTGTATTAGTTCCAGTTGGTGGACAATTGCAACCAGATGATCATTACTTATCAAAACTATTTTTATGGATTGCAGTAATATTTATAGTTTGGTTATTGTTGGCGTGATTTATTTGCACAGTATGTTTTTTTTTTTTTGTCATTACTTTTCTGTAAATTATCATAGAATATTGTAGAAAATACTTCACGGCGATGTTTAGTTTATTATTTTATATTCACCATTTAACTCTAATATTTTGGTTGTATATTTTTTGAATCCTTTATTAGTTGGTGCTTAATCTGAAACCCCAACTGTGATTATTAGTTGCGCTATTTAATATAACATGAACAACTTATATTATGGACTCATATCTTATAACAGTTCTGACAAATATTTTATTCTATGGTGTCATCGTGAATATTCTTGAAGCAGGCAATTTTAAAGCTAATTCTATCTTTGTTTTTGCTGAAACTTAAAAATATTATTAATTTGTACTATATTATTATTATTACTGAAAAAATCTTTCCAGTCTGTACAATTATCATTTTATTAATTACTATGCTATACTTATATTATTTTGGTTTTTGTTTTAATTTAATTAAAATATTACAATCATATTTTATGTTAATTGTTTTCTTTTATTATTCTATTATATAATATATTCTACATACTAATCTTCAGTCTAATGCATTGTTTGACCTTTTCCTTTCTGATAATTCATTTGAGTCTCCTACTTTAATATTAGCCCATCTATATTTATTCTCTAGAGTTAATCAAAATATAATGCTTAAAATTGAATAGTAAATTTGATCATAATTTATTTATTATTTTATAGGGAAATAAATTTTTATTTGTTTGTTTATTATTCCTATATATATATTAATATAAACTTATATATTTTTTTAAAGTATTATATTTTAATTCATAATATTAATAGGTACTTTATTATACATTTCTATATTCTAACCTAAACTTTTTGAACAATCTCGAACATTAATTTATATTTATTAATATACCTTTTCATTAATTTTACAAGTATTTTATCAACATTTAACAAGCATTATGTGTAATATTATTATATATCAAGTTTATCAATGATTATATTAGGTATTCATATCCATAATTTTATACTATTAATTGTTATATCGTAAAATGTTTTTTATAAAAAAACAATTATATATGTTTACTATATACCTATATTATATTGTCTTATGTAGGTTGTAAAAATATAATAATCACTTATTTGTTATATTTTTATATAAATGTTCAATTACATTTATTTGAATTATGTATTTCTATTAATCAATATTTTATGTACACTAATGCACATTATTATTATTTCTCGTATTTCATTATTTTCATTACATAGAAACTTAGGTACCTAATTATAAAAAATGAATTATAGGAATTAAAATGTTATTTGCTTATGCCATATTGGTAATATAAATCATAAACATAACATAATAAAGTGTATGAATTTATATTTGTTTTTGTTTGTACTAGTTGAATACACAAATCAAAAAATTTATCAAATTTATAAATAAAATTTAAAATTTGTGGTTACAATCAATACATTCAAAATACATACTCTTTTATTAGTTCTTACTCTTAAAAACAATCTGTTCCTTGGTTTTTTAATAATCAAAACATAGCAAAAAAATGTATACATTTAAGTAGGAGTTGATGAACGCCTCTGGCAACTGCCTTGTTTGTAGTCCTGCATGTATTATATCTTTATAGATGTTTTGAAAGAGAAAACATTTGCTGTGTAGCTTCTCAATTTTCTAGGCATATTCCAGAATAGTATCAAATTGTACTTTGTGAACATAATAGTTAATATTGAAATTTATAGACACATAATACAATACTTAAAATTCTAGGAAACGTTATATTTTACTCGATGGATTTTTTAAACGTGTATAAAATCTAAAAATTTTCAAAATTTGATTATTAATAAAGTAAGTTGGTAATTAATAATTGTTTTGTCTTTTACGCCAATGCAAATATCATAATTTCGTTGAACTTTTCAGACACTTGTTTAGCCCCAACTCCTGAACGGAAACAATCACAAAAATGAGACATTTTTTACTGTGATCTATGATGTAATACAATACAAAACGCGACCAACAAAGTACACGAAATTTTGGTTTTACGACAAGTGTTTTATATTAAAGACCAGTGGAAATTGTTAGTACTGTCTATTGATCAATTATAATCATATTTCAACTGTAGTTTTATTCAATTCGATATTATTTATTCATAATTTTCGTTACCGGACACAACGTGAATAATGTCCATAAAACGAACATACAAAGTGTTTCGGATTGCTTTTTTTTTAATCGCGTAATTGATTGTGTGGATTTGTCTCAGAACATATATAACAATGTTCTGTGATTACCAAATGTGTCATACCAAAGGCGAGAACATGCCTCTAACTACAGACGCTGAAAGAGAATTGGGAACAATGTAGCGTGTTAGTCGCACGGTCGCAGTCTTGTGTGAAGTATACAATTTTAAAATTTTATATTAACACAGAATACAGATAACTTGAAATTATCTGTGATATTATAATGTACAAAGTACAAATTATATGAAATTGTTAGTCTGTATTCTGTATTACTGTCATTTGTCCAATGTCTTATGTTGCATACGTGTGATGTTTGATGGTAGATGTTTGTACATTGTATAGTGTCAGTGCCATTTACTGTGTTAAAATTTCCTAGATTATCTAAATATTCATTATTTTTATTTAATTTTTCCAATAAATAATTAAATGTATTAATTTTCTCATACCTATGTATAATAATATGCGTATAATTCAATTTTAAATCTTATTTTATATATTGTATTTCGTATATTTTCTTGATTCAATTAACAAATCCTCGTGTAGTCATGTAGGATCACATAAATTATAGACTCAGTTGGAGAAAACTCAAATATAGTTTATAATTTAATTACAAACATATAATATAAATATGTACATTTAAAATTTTAGAAATTATTTAATTAAAAAAATGTTAATACTCTTATAAAAATAATATATATTTATATATATAAATACAATATATATATATATTATTTTAAATATAATATATCATTGATCCTGCAGAATTCCTGATAGCGTAATGGCTATAATTTATATTTGGAGTTTGATAGGCTCTGAATATCTCCTTGATATAACTATGGCAAAGAACAATTATTTCCTCTAGGTATTTTTCAAATTAAATTTAAAATTAAGGGCCGCCACACCAAAAGTAAAACGTATTCAACGCTCCAGAGATGGCGTTGTTCTCCGTAACTCGTCGGCGGCAATTCCCAAGTCTGTAGTTTTTCAATTTTGTGAAAACATATATCCGTACTTCTTTCGATATGCCTCGTAGAATAATTTTGTTGAGAAATACTTCGGAATAAAAATCAAAGAGATGTTAAGCTATGCGTTTGGTCCGATGATTTTACGAAATATCGACTTTACTCGATTTACAGCTGTTGAAAAATGTGTAAAACCAAAAACTTAAATTAATTAATGTTTCAAACATTAAAATCATACTTAATTAACACTTTCAAAACATAGAAGTGCGGAAGGTCTACAAATATGAGTGTTGAGGCCCCTTAACGGTGTCTTACCAAATACATTGAGTTTTTGACACCGATTTTTATTTAAACTTTCGATATTGTTAGCATCGGTGTCTTGAAAGAAACACATCAATATATCGACGTTCACGAAAAAATTGAAATCCCTATCGGTGCATGAACAAAAGTACACCGGTTCGGTGGTCTGGTCATGTTGTTGTTTTTAAAAATGACACGCTGTTAACAGCTGTCAATTAAAATGAGATAATCGTAATCTCATACGTTCGCCAAACCGATATACATTTAAATAGAACGGTCTGTCAACAAAATGTCGAACGAATGTGGTTCACGTTTAATTATATTTACTTGTCTGTGCGTTTAATGTTTTAGTGGGAAAAACAAATAGCGGTATTATGGTTTCGTTGAAAAAGTGTTTGTCTTATTGTCTCGATAACGTACATGAAGTGATGAAAACAAAACGATTCGCGAACACGTCTACATATACATTCAATAGTCTGCACCGGACGATGAAAATTCGTGAACAGGTATGATATGGCGTTTTAAAAACGGTACTTACGAGTTATCGGTACACGTACTCCCCACGTAAATCTATCATGTGTACAGTTAATAGATATTGTCTGGACTGGCCTAGCCACTGTTTTCGGCATCGTGGTCGTAAACATAATTTCGAATTCATATTACAGGAGGGGAAAAAACGAATTTTGAAAAAACGAATTTTGACGTGTCTCTCAAAACTGTTGGATGTGATTTACGGTGAATGATAGCATTCAACACCATTTAATCATTGGTTTGCCAACAATTTATGTTGGAAATATTTAGGTTTGACAAATCAAAGAAACAATGTCTATACTGTTTGTTATTTAATTTTTGGAGAATATTATCATGTTTACTCTCATTTCTGTAATCTAGATTTAATTTTACGTTTAACCTAGTAAAAAATATGCAAAAACAATGATGGTCCAGATAATATATGTATGTATTATTTCAATGGAGACGTGTATTACCGAATAATAAATAAATAATGTTTATTATTAATAGCTTAACATTTAAATGATAAACTTAATGTAATCATTACAATGTGCGATTTGAATGCCATAAACATAAAACTGTATACAATAAAATATGTTTGATTGTTGACTGTAATTTGAACAGAGTTCAGTAATTTCGACTGACAAAATAAAAGAGTCCAGTACAAATATCACCGAAGACACACAATTTCAAGCATTGGAAAATGCTATGACACCTTTATGTCAAATGCTATATGACAAACAATTAAATCTAAAACAACAATGGACCAACAAAATATGCAAAGAAGTACGCAGTCGATTGAACAATGCTAAAACTCCAATTAAGTTACCTAAAGTTCATTCCATTTTACCGGCAGTAAGTAAATTACATAAGTTGACATACTAAAAGGCAGCACATTCATTCATGAACAAAATTGATATTTCCCAATAGTTTTATGATTAATGAATCCTCCCTCGTAGCAAACAAATCTCGAGTTTCAAAATGTACTATATCATATTTTGTTTCAATTTAAAAATCTTGTGTTGTATCCAAAATAATAAAGAAGTTTGGCATACATTAAAGATTAAATAACATATTATACTAACCTTTGCACATCTAATGGACTTATATTATAGCTTGTTGAGACGAATTGTTTATATGATTAGCCACAGATAAATGAATACCGTAATAAGGATGAATTTAATTTTCGACCAGGCATTGACGGTAATCCAAAAACCCTTGGATTTTACGTGAACAATCCTTCAACAGGAAATATGTACTGTATTCCTGGGATGAAACTAATCAATATGAAACAATTGCATAAAGATATTTCTCAAGTGATTAATATTATATCTATCTATCTTATTCATTCTATATCATGACATAGATTTTATGTAACGTAATTCTATCGTTTTTAAGGTTTTTGAAACATTTGTTAGAAAATCTGAATTACCTGTCAGTTATGACCATATGGATGGTGGATTTTGGCGAGGAATCATTGTGCGGAGCAATTTAAAAGGAGACATAATGGCCATAGTGGTTGCTAATCCTAGAGGCTATACCAACGCCATTATGTTAGACGAACAATATAGATTTAAAGATTTTTTGAAGAATAGTAACATGAATATTCAGTCATTATATTTTCATCCTAGGTAAAATTAATCTTAATTTTTAATTTCAGTTTGTAAATAGTATACAAATTTAGGTTGAACTACAAAAACCAGTATTCGATCCATTTCTAGACTATATTAATGTAATATAGAATATCAAATGTGATGTAGTTTGTAATTGAACATAATGTATCAATATGATTGTATTAGTTTTTAAGTTCATAAATATTTTATTTGATTTGCTTAGTTTGCATACAAGGAGCTCAAAAGATTCTACTTTCATACTTGTCGATGGAGAAAAATACATTTATGAGGATTTATGTGGTTTTAAATTTAGAATATCTCCAGATTCATTTTTTCAAATCAACACATTAGCTGCTGAAGTTTTGTATAGAGAATTATTCAAATTGACAAATCCGACAAAAACATCTACTCTACTCGATTTGTGTTCGGGTACTGGTAAGATTTTCACTTTTCAATAAATATATATGTGGTACATGTTATAAAAAAATTTCTCTTTTTAAAGGAACTGTAAGTATTTTAGGCAGTAAAATTGTTCAATCGTGTGTTGGCATAGAATCTGTGGCACAGGCTGTCAATGACGCAAAAGAGACTGCTAGAATAAACAATATTTACAATTGTGATTTTATCGAAGGAAAAATAGAAATGGTAAATACATAAGTGTTCTTTTTTATTTTATTTATAAACTGTAATATTTGTTACTTATTTTCGTTTTAGGTGTTGAAACAAGTTTTAGAAGAATTGAGCATGGCCAATGATTTGCACTCGGTTTTAAATCCAGGTCGAGCCGGAGTACGTAAGTTGACATAAAACAATGTGTAACATGTGTTAACATTTTATTAATTTTAATTCATTTGTAGATCCCAGAGTCATCAATGCTATTAGAAAAAATAGACTGATTAACAGCCTTGCGTATGTGTCATGTAAAGCAGACAGTCCAGTAACTATGAAAAACCTTGTAGAGTTAGCTGTGAAAAGCAAAAAATCTATTCCTTTTACTTTAGATTCGATTACACCAATTGATATGTTTCCTCATACAAGGCACTGTGAATTGATTTTTATGTTCAAACGTTAAAAATGATAAAATTGTAGAAATATATATATGTTAATTTATATTTTGGCGTTTTATTTTTCTATACATAATTGTCTTGAGTATATATGCTGTCACAGTCGATTTGGATAATTTTTTTAAATAGTTTCAATAACACGACAACATGTTAGAGTAATATTTGTCAACACTTACTCGACTTGCAAGTTTAAATGGCTTATATTTCAACTTTGTCGACTGCATGTATAAATATATTTTTATAATTCTTATTATATACTCGTTAATAATATAATGAGAGTTTTTTCTATAGTAGTTTTTCGTTTTTGTCCTCGGAGAGCTGAAACTATTCTATAGAGACACTGTAAAGTAATGGACAATTTTTTTTAAAAAAAAGCCAAAAGTTTTAAAATACAAAATGATAAATATATTTTAAATCGCGAAATGTGATGTTTGGGTGAAGAGAGGGCTTGTGGACTATAATAACCTACCTCGAACGTTGCATGTATTTCAGCATTGTATACCGTACAACAACTGGTTTACGCATACCATTAACTGGAGGTGAGTACAATGTGTATGAAAAGTGAACAGAACAAAAATGTAATGATAAACAACATAAATATGCATGTGAAATGTGTTTGTATAATTATCGATATATAGTCGATGGAATGTATTCAGCGTACATACATAATCGATAATAAAAGATGATGACGTATTGTACATGGCAATTTCATCAGATCGTTATTATGATCTAGGACGCAGATAAAGTCTTTTGCAGCTTGCGACCGCTTGTCTGGGAAGGAGGCGTGATATTTTGCACGGAGAACTTGGAACCAATCCTATTAATTTTGGTGGCCAGGCCATCGCTTACGTTTATCGCACTGCCTACAAACAACATTCTTTTGAGCATGCCGAAAGAATTTTTCAACAACGCCTTGTTGAAATGGACAGAATCAACTTTTTTCTTGATGTCGTCCAGGCATGTGGACACCTCGCCGGTGTTGACGGCTTCGGTGACCATCAGCAAGGTATTCTTCAATGGCTCGAGTTCAATCTGGTCGACCGCCTTGAAGACGTCGTTGGCCAGCGACTTCAACATGCCGACGGGCATTATCGGGCTGGTAGTCAACGCTTTGGTGACCATGTTACACCTCTTCACCTTGACGTCAGCCCACGCCTTGTTGGAGGTCACCTTGGTGTTCCTCTTAACTACCGTCTCCATCATGTCCCAAAACGCGCTGCTGGTCAGTATGTCCGTCATTGTATTTCGTATCGCTCTAGTGTTCAGCTTTCCGTACTGGTTCTCGTTCAGCTCTTCCCACGTCGACCAGAACATGCCAGCAACCATTTTCAAGTGAGGATACTCGGAGGACTGCTGCTCTTGCTCTTGTTCCTGTTCTTGTTCCTGCTGCTGCTCCTGCTCTTGCTGCTGGTCCTGCTGTTGCTCTTGCTGCTGTTCCTGCTGTTGCTCTTGCTGCTGCTCCTGCTCTTGCTGCTGTTCCTGCTGTTGCTCCTGCTCTTGCTGCTGCTCCTGCTGTTGCTGCTCTCTCACCGTCGTCGACGATATGCTATTTGCCTTTTTCAATTCACCTCTCACGTCACGAGTTTTTTCAACCGACAACGCATTCTATATATACATAACATATACACCATACATAATATATTATACATGAGAAGAATGCGATGACAAAAAAAGTGATTATTATAACCACGAAATAAGTATCGTTAGGACTATGGGAGGTAGATACTGAATAAAAATGAAATGAAATTACTGTAGGCTCGAATTGCATATCGAGTGGTGTTAAAAAAAACAAAACAAAAAACGTGTGTTCGTTTTATTAGACGAATAAATATTTATTTGCTAGTATATAGTATAACGAGAAATCGCGACAAATATTGGAATGAAAACTAGCGTTGCTCTCCACTGTGGTAGCACCTCTTGTCAAAGACCAAACTGTAGAACGGTAATTTTTTTTTTTTACAATTTAAAATAAGAATTTAATATTAAATTATAAAGAGTATTAAGGAACCTTAATCCAACTCGAATACATAGCAATAAAAGGGTTTTTTTTCTAGCGTAAACGTACAGGATTTCGATATTTTTTCGTCGATGGTTATATCAGAATGATTTTTAATTGTTTATTAAGTCGGTTTTGAAGTCATCCGGACCCGTCGAGTCTCGATTAGCGGGACCCTACCGTACCACCATCAACTATTTAGTAAAATGACGTGCGACATACTTATCCAAAGGACCTTGCTTAGACCTAAACAATGGTATATTTATTTGTACGATACGTGTGTTAGATACGCGTGTGATAATTAATCGATTTCACGAAGAAAACAAACACGTTCGGAAGTCAATTTGGAATTTCCACATAAAAACGTAAACGATTGCTAAAAAAAACGCGCGGCTGGTAAACGAAGAACTTTGAAAATAATAAGGACGCTCGTGAACGTCGAAAACGACTTCTGCGACGGTGCACGATGATCACATACGATCACGGAGTTGAGATTTCCAAGTTTGCGCTACGTACACATTCGGAGGACCATAACAGCCGTTAAGTATTGCACGTGGGCGCAATACTAAACTCGTAATATCGCGCAGCTCCGCTCGATTGGACCGTCGATCACGACGAAAACGGGCGCGCGATCTGACGACATCGGATACCGGTCGTCGCGAAATTCGGTGCGACGGACGGTCGACGTTTGAAAACAATAAAACCGGAGAGAATCGCCGCGAGAGTGTTGGTCGAGAGTAACGTGAACGCGCGCGAACGGATTGGGATAAAAATTCGGTCCGGGAAAATATTGCGAAGACGAAAAATATGTATAATACAATAATTACTATCGACTTGATGAGGCAACGGCTGTAAAACGTAAATGCATGATTGTAATTCGTAGGCACGCTTGGTTTTCGCACTCACCCCGTCTGAACGCAACACGGTCATTTCCACTAGTTTACGGCTACCAAGTCGCGGGGGCCAGTTTTGCTACGAAAACGGCACGCGTCGGTCTCGGCCGGGGTACATACCGAACGACCGGCCGTGAAAACGTATCGGTTCGAACACGGACGGTTTTAGACACTTACAATCGCGTTTTTACCTGTACGAAGCAACAGCACAACAGCACGACCGCCGCTCGGGCGCTGCGGGTCATCGTCGTCATTTTCCACCGTGTTTGTCGCGCAAAACGTTCACGCGGCCGTGTGTGTGATCGGCTCCGGCCGCGCTTTTATACGGCCGGCCGCGCGGGGACAATCGGCTTCGACGGCAGGCAGCTGTGGGCCGTCGCCGCGCAATTACCGCAATTACGGCCGTTGAAACGCGACCGATTACAATTGACGTAATGACGAACGACAGCCCGTCGCCCGTTTTTACAAGCCCGTCGTGGTTTCAGGCACGCGAACATAATGACGGCGCGCGTGTTTTTTACGAACACAAAAGGCTCGTGTTGTTGTTTTTCCATTAGGCGCGTCGTGAATTTTGTTTTTTGCCGTTCCGCCGCGTACGAGCGATATTATTTTATTATTGTTGTGCTTTAAAACGTCTCGCACCGACCGCCGGTAATCGATCGCACGAAACTGCCTACTACGTTCTGCGGCTGTTCGTTTTGCACAGAGATGATTTTCTGTTTTCTTGGCGATCTTACGAATCCGAACTCCACGAATAGTTCAAAGGATTTAAATCGATTTAAAACGTCCCAATACTCGTTCGGTTTCCAAGTCGGTCAATCTAAATAATTAATTATCAATTCATAAACTCAACAAACATAGGCGTTTGGTATTTAAAGTCAAACTGTTTTGAGTTATAACAAAATATTGGACGGATCCGGTACGAATTTCGTTTTTTAGATAGTCGAACCGGACTGTGTTGCGTTTTGGTTCGGTTTGAATATTTCCAATTACGAGTCCGTGTAACATCGCAACACTAATTCACAAAACCTTGTTTCTTAATAGCAGAAATAAACAATAACCCAACGACTATTTTACTCAACGTCTCAGCCTACCCACCCTATCCCTCATCCGAAAAAAGTCCAAGTACGCACACGACGTCAATAGCCGTTTATCGGTTCACCGTACATTTCCGTAGTAAATAAATCGAACAACGATTTTATATCACATGAATCAAGGCGTGATTTCGAAACGTTTTTGTTTTTCGAAAAACACGTGATAAATTACATCGAAAATGTATTCGAAAGCCGTCGTATGTTAAAACAACGTCATTAAGGTTAAGCTTATTAAAAAACATGGGGAGGAAAAAAATGACATTTCTGTTATACTTGTTCCTTTTTGTTTTTTTTTATACGAACACTCGAAAATTATTGATAATCTTCACAAGGGTTCGCCGACGCTCTTCAATCGGCCATCGACTCGAATATTTTAAATTAAGACGATTGCGAACAAACGAACACACAACAAATTCAGAAAGCGGTTAAGAGGTTTATTGACTCGCAAAAGTAACCGCCGAAACAGACAATGTTTAATTATCAAATTTTCGTTTAAATCGTTACTAGTTGTATACTAGGCTGGAAACTTGATTTATTGAAGAAACAGATACAAACCACGGAAATCAAAAACATGTTCCTGCATCTGTAAGTTTCTTCGACTTGGTTTCCAAAAACTGTAGCAATTCTAGAGCACTGTAACTATTAATATTACTACGTATGTAAAACTAACATTTATAATAAAAACATAATCATTTATTATTAATAATTTTACATTCGATTAACTCCATTTTACTGGTGTATGTATGATAAATAGGCTACAGTACAGCCTTTACAAATAAGTAATATAATAATATATTATTCTCTACAATGAACACAGTAGTTTCGTTTCAAAATTCATTAAAAATCTCTGTACACGGAAATCAAACAGTTTTTAAAGTTTATATGGTTTTTAACGCTGTATTATTTATGTATATGTCGATTTCACATTAATCAATATTATACAATGTATGGTGTGTGGTAAAAACATTAACATTAATAAAAAATATGGGGTTTGAAAAGTCGTTAATACTATGAGATATTTTTAATAATATAAATAATAATAATAATAATAATAATAACAACACCAATTGTTACTAAGATTATACAGTTTAACTAACATTGCCGCTTGCTACTCCCCCAATGGCTGATGTACTCGATTAATAGATTGAAAGAAACTACAATATTGCATTCATTAGAAGCATAATAAATTTAACTAAAAACACATTTTATCATTTGAATGCTTTAACATATTCTAATATGTAATGTACATAAATCTGCGTTCTAATCAAAACATAAATTTAGTTTCATAAAATAATATTAACAACATAGTGTAATCGAAAAAAAAATCTAATTGTTTTAGATCATAATGGTAGTAGCAACCAGTGTTTCACAATATTTACAACGAACATATTTATAATATCACTCTTTATTATGTGTTTGGTTAAAGATATTAAATATATATAAATGTAATATTGCTCCACTAATATTATGATGTTATATAATATAGCACATGGTAGATTATTTATAAACTTTATTCAAGACATTTAGAATTAAGGGGTTATAGGTCTGTATAGAATTGTTTTTCTGTTAATACCAAGAAGACTTTGGCGCCATCAATTCCAAATTTCAATTCAATAGTATTCATACGAATATCTTCTCAGAGGCAATTCAGCATCAAAACTAACTGGATGAATTTCATCTAATTATCTAACATTCACTAATTACTTTTTAATAGGCAAATATAATAAAACAACTTACATATAAATAATAATTGAAATAAAACACTGGGATTAATAATTTAGCTAAATAACAATAACCCTAATGCGGTACACAGAGGAAAACATAATATAATTCAATCGATTACAATGCAATCGAAAATATGGTATTAATATATATATTATATATATATATATATATAGTATTATTTAAAAGAGAGTTATTTCTACTTTCTGCCGCCCCAGCAAAATGATGTAACATTAATCGCCTAATGTTTAAATTGTTTTAATTGAATGTGATCTAAGATCATGTTTAAATTGTTTTAATTGAATGTGATCTAAGATCAGATAAATCTTGGCTAGTAGTAATAACTTACACTTAATACATAAACATAATTATATAAGTAATTGAAAAATTTCAAAAAACTCGTTGAAAAATATTAACATTCAATTTAAATTATAGTATAACTTAATTATACAATTTATAACATTAGCTCCTTTTTTGGGAATTAAAATTTTTTTTTTTAACGAATATTGTAAATATTACCCTTATATACTAAAACATAATTGTAAATATTATCACTTTTAATAAAGCCAATGAATTAGCATTCAAAAATCTATATAAAATTAACCGATTATCTGAAGGCCACAAGTTAAATGTAGCCAAGATTTACCAGATAATATTTAAAATCGCATTCTAACCGAGGTAACTATTATTGATTTGAAAAACGGAACTCTTCAAAACGTGTTTATCCTAGAAGAAATACTTTAAGTTAACAAATGAATTGCGACAAAAAAAAAATTAATAATATTTCGTAATATACCTAATTAAATTTGAGCTGGTATACTAGACGTGGAAGCAACTTCCATCATTTCATCTTGGTTTTGGCTAATAAAATTACTACTGTTAACTGTCGTTAACACATGAGGTCTGTACGGTTTTCGAGCTGCCGCGTGATTGTTGAATGGGCGAGCGCATGCATCAAACAACCTCGACTGGTCAATTTCCCTATGGTTGTTGGTGCTAGCTCGTACGATTCGGGGTTGACTTACGGCTACTGGGTTAGATCTCCCTATCACTGGATATGGTAGCGGCGAAGAAGACTTTTCAGTTTCCATTTCTTCATCGATTCGGGTCGCAGAGAGCTGAGCACATGTCGATGCAATCGGTTCAAAATCACTGAACGGATTAAGATTCCGTGGCACCAGCTGATTACACAAAATAAATGTTAAAAAAAAAAAAATTTGTCACATAACAAAATGTCATGACAAAATAACATACCCCTCTTTGATAATAGTCTGTATGCCTTTTAGAATCACATAATCCACCTTGAACCACAGTAGGCGTTGATTTATGTATTTTTGGGTCGAGTTTTTGTTTTTTTTGCACTAAAGTCTTATGAAAATGGTCTTCTTCTTCCATTGGCTTTTCTATCTCTTCTGTTCGATGATGGTGTATTCCTAATGCATGCTCATGACTTGTACTCGTACACAAACTATCTAATAACGATGGAGCTATATACGTAAAACCCTAAATAAGAAAATAAAAATAATTATTATTTCTTATAAATTTGTAATGTAACATAGTAAATATTTACATCAAATTTAAATTCATCATTATCCTGTGGCATAAACGAATCTTCTACGGGTGAATCGACTGGAAGCTGATTAGTGAACCTAGAATCAAATTGTGTTGTGTCCTCTGCGCCGGTCTATTCATAAAATAATAATGATGAATACAATAATACTGACAAATTAATAAAAACAAACTAATTTGTCTTACTAATTTTGGTTTATACGGAGCTTCACAAGTACGATTAATTATGTCTTTCCAGACAATTTTTTGGAAGAAACGATGATTTCGAATATCTTCTCCTTGATTCGTACCTGATCCCAGCCTATGACTGACTTGTCTCTATTAACATAAAAAATATAACATTAATTTAATCTCAATTTATTTACAGTATATAAAACTATGTACAATTATTATTTTTATACATTTTTTTCTAAAGCGGTTTTATAGACTACACATATTTTAACTTATTATAGTACAGAATGTAAAATAGAAACAAAAACAAATATGTTATTATCACCTATCTCTATAAATTAATGATGCCTTATACATACTTTAAGTAATTTTCTCATAAGATCTTTAGCTTCAGGTGATACATAAGGTGGCATTATTAGTTTGCCTCTAAGTATTTTTTCAATTGTTTTTTTTCTATTATCTGCACTAAATGGTGGCTACAATGTTTTAAAATACATTAAAATTAAACATGTGATTTAAATTTTTTTACAATAATAATATGGTTACATACAGTGCCAGTTAACATATCAAACATAAGTGCTCCAAGTGACCACCAATCAACCGGTTTTCCATGTCCACTTCTTGTTAAAATTTCTGGAGCCCTGTGTCACAAATTAATTTAATTTATATTTTTTAATGCAACTATCATTTAATTCAATGTAATTTAAAATTGCTTACATGTACTCAATTGTACCGCAAAATGTATGAGTCACACTACCTCCGTGAACATGCTCTTTACATAAACCAAAATCAGTTAATTTTAAATGACCCTCTTGATCCAATAATACATTTTCTGGTTTTAAATCTCTAAACATACAGACACACAAAACTTAGTATGAATTAAATGATAAAAATATTCTTTGTTTTACAAATGTATTATATTTATTAGTTTATTATATAAAATCTAATGATTCAATTTTAATAAGAATAAAATTATAATTTATTACCTAAATAATATAATTATTTTCAAATTATTAAATAATCAAATCTTGGTAAAAAATACTATTTTTTCAGTATATTAATAAATACAAATCATACAATTTTGTTACAAATATTTTAAATATTTAAAAGGATCATCACCATTCATATAATGTAGCACTTATTCTATTCTTATTCCCTCAAATTATCAATTGTATTCTAAATGTGTGCTTTCTATTTATTAATAATACACTTTAAAAAATCGGGAAGCAATTATATAAAGAATATGTATTGAAAATTGAGAAAATAAATCTCGAAATGTACTTTACATAACTATGTGTCATAATTGTTTACATGTTTTTATTATTGATATGCAAATATCTTTATGGATAACATAAGAAATATATATAATGAAAACTTGTAGTATTATGTTGCTATGTTAAACTATGCATGATTATTTAATTATTTTCATAATCAAATAATACAAATAATTGAGCAATCGTACATATTAAATATAAATTCTGTTTATCTATAATTTTACATGTCTTTCCGATCTTTTAGAAATGCTTAAAAATTATTTCTATTTTATACAGTTTCTACTTAACTCCATGATTTGCCACCCCCTCCTCCCCCCCCCCCATTTGATTTTATACAGCTAGATGTTTACACATAATGTTGCAAGTACTAACTAGGATTGCTGATTTTACTTTTTACAAAATAATATAATGTATTTAAATCAATATAATATATTTTGTAAATTTGTATTGATATATTAATACCTGTAAATTATGCCTTGACTGTGTAAATGTTGAATTGCAATAATAATTTCTGCCAAATAAAAGCTGAAACATTTAAATTGTAACACTGATGTCATTAAATAAGAAAAGCATACAAATTAGGTTATAATTCATTCAATTAAACTTCCCTTAGTTTACCGTGAAACCTCAATAAAAATAATAAAAAAATAAAATATTGTATTTGGTTCTTGTCAAAAAAAGTATCAACACAATTTTCAAAAAACTAAAGAATATATGTATTTAAAATCCATAGAGAATATACATAAAATTATATTTTACACAAATATGTTTAACATTATCCTAACTGAATATACAAAAAAGAAAAAATGAAGCACTAAGTAGTACATAAGAGTAAGATATGTATTTATTTTGGGAAAATGTCTGTAGAAAACACAGGTACTAGTAATAGTTGTATATAATAATTCAGGTCAAGGTTATGGTTACTTCAGTAGGTCAATTTGGCATGGAATGACCTAATTTTTTTGTAAATGATGAAATTTAACATGTCATTTAGCACAAACCATTTTAGTATTAATATTTACTATTAACCATATTTGACTGTGACTTTACTACAGTAAAATACACGAGAAACATTCTAATAATAATAACGGTTATTAATACTTAGTATATAATTAACTTTGTTGTAGCGGTTTCACTGTCAATACTTATTATACAAATATTTTATAATAATAGTAAAAAAAAAGTATGATAATATATTACCATGCAGTGTCTTCCAAGAATATTCCTTCACGTTCTAAATGCATAAAAAGTTCACCACCACTTAAATATTCCAAAATAAGATAAAGTTTTCCATTAGTTTGAAATGCATAAAATAGACTGACTATAAATGGATGCTATAAAATAAAATTAATTCAATTAAGATTCAAACCTTAATAAAGAATGAAAATAGAGAGGATTGGATGTATATATATTTAAAATTAATTATTGGAAAAATGCATGCTTATTTTATAAACAAAATTGAACTTGAACCTTAACAGCCTCGAGTATATTGCGCTCTGCCTTGGTATGAGCCATATCCTTGGAATTCCTTACAATTGTGGCCTTACGTAAAACTTTCATAGCAAAAATACGATTTTCATCTTTACCAGTTTTCTTGCGAACTTGAAATACTTTTCCATAACCTCCTTTTCCTAATACTTTCAATATACTGAAACATTCTGGAGTTAACTTTTCTTTAGTCTGGTTTACAGTTTTGTCAGATAACTTAAGTGTTTCTACATCACCGGACCTGACAAATTTCAAAAATATAGTATTAATAATAAATTAAGTACCTACATTTTCATTTATTAAATTACTTTAATATAGGTAAATTGTATTTGGGAAAATCCATTAGGATTTTAAGCCAATTAAATAAATACATAATAAAATGTTTCATAGACTGAGTATTTATTGAAAAAACTATATGTTGTTACCTATTAGTTATATGTTATAATTAGTGACAGACTAAAAACATATTTAAACTAGAAATTGTATGTATAAGTAAGTAAATGACATTCAAATGTAAATGGTATAAAATCTTATCATACTGAATTATGAGATTGATCAATCATTGCTTATTGGGAATTTTCCAAGTTACCCAGTGACTTGTCTGACACATGAAAAGGGTTATATATATTAAATATTCAGGCAATAATAAGTGTTATTGAATGTTGAATATAAAAACTACAAACATAGTTTATGCCTTTATAGATTTATAAGCAAATGAAATATTTAAATACATATTTTTACAGTATATCTTACTTTTCATCATAATCATAAATGTTTGGTTCTTGAGCATAACAATCCTGTAAAAATAAAACAAATTATTGGAAAAGAAGTCATAGGTATACATTTAATTAAAATATTAATAGGTATCTAGATACAGTATATTAGTACCTACATAAAGTATATAATTTATAAATATACATATTACATCAATGAAGTAGTCATGGGCGAGGTCCTCCTTATTCCTCTTATTATTATTATTTTTTAGTTGATAACACTTAATACATTGTGTAATTTATTTTAGTTTTATGCCAAATTTAACTATCAATGCGATTTTGAATGTTCCCTCCCTCCCAATACAAAAAATATTACATATATGTTATTGAAATAAATGCATGCATCAAACGATGTATATAAATATTTAAATTTAAATACAATGATTTTTTTATAATTAGTTGCAACATCACATACTATTTTGATAGTTTTAAATCTTTAAGAAGAATTTAAGTGATACAGTGTTAAATTTGACATGTAAATATCATTAATAAAATGTATATGTATCTTTAATAGTTTTATACTTGTTAAGAATAATAACTTACATGTAATAAAACTATTAGACACATGCTGACTGGTATTTTATATTATTTGTATTAATCATATAAAATTGTCAATGTAATTACTAGATAGTCTAGTTATAAAAGTATAAATAAATAAAGTTAATAAAAAAAATCTAAATAAACTAAATAAAATCAATAATTATTATTAGGTAGGGAATACATTTTAAAAGAATTTTGATAACCATTAACGGCTATTTGTTTTAATTTTATTTAGAAATTCAACTTATTCATCATGAAATTTTAAAAAAATACTTAATTTAAATAATATAAACACTACTTTAAACATTTTTAAGTAAAATTATTAAGAGACTTCCTAAATTATAGGCAATTAAGCATAACATAATAAAGTAATAATAGCGGTCTACTATTTTAATTTTTATATTTAAATCTAATGAGTATATATGTACAAATAGTTTTAATTTCATGAAGTATAAAATGATAGCTCTACTTAGTAATTAATATTTAGATAAATAAAAAAAAAATGTCCAACAGTAATTAATTGTAAAAAAAAAAAATAATCAAGGCCATTGAGGTTAATAATTAATATTGCTGGTGGTTTTAATTTTGAAAGCTGTGATAATTGGGTATCTAATCCATTCACAAATACTAATGCCATCTAAGTGCAAGAGAGGTAGAGCCTATGTTTTGTTTGACAATCTTATCTATTTTCTATTAAGATGCTAGGTATCAACATGACAAGCATGATAATATATGAGTATAATTTATAAATTAACAGCATTTGTTTCATTATGTAATCCATTTACTTCCAAAATTGTATTGGTTTTGGCCATGAAAGATGGAAGTAATAAGTGATAATAAATTTGGTAGCCTACTAAGGATATAATAAATATCGATTTAGAATTGATGTTATTACAATAATGTAAATTATTTTTAAAAATATACATAGCAACCTAATTATTAAGTTGAAATATATAATTAGATGTAGTAAATCTAATAAAAATGATTTTTTTTGTACAATTTTTTTTGTACAATTATGAATTTACAAATATATTTATCAATTTTATAGCCGATAAAAACCACTTGTAAAATTACTTAAATTAAATTTAAATGCCAATTTAAAAGAAATGTCTAAAATGTTTTATAATGATCGATTTATAAATAATTATATTGACATTAAACAATATGTTAATAATTCAAATATGGGTAAATTAATATTAATTTTCTCAATAAATCCTCAATATGAAGTACATTGTTTTCAAGGTAAGTAGAGATAAAGTATGGAGTAAAGATAAAAACTAATAACAATGAAAATTGTTATGGGCTATTATTTTAATAATTAACAATTGGTATACATTTATAACCACACATACCACTTATAACTATTACAATATATATGGTTAAAACCATCCACAGATATGTGATAGACAATAGTTATTGCAATATTTTATAATTTTTTTTAAGTTAGCTGAAATGTAGAAATGGAAGGGCATGAAAAATATATGCAGCCGTTGATAATAGTTTTTAAAACACAAAAACATTCAGTGTATGTTCATTGGGTAATCACAATAAAATTTCACGCTTTATTTGTATGTCAATTATCATTATTATTAAAAACCGTAAATATTAAGTAATAACCAATTCTTAACGAAAAATAAACAATTTTATAAGGTACATTAAAATAATTTTCAAGTCTTTGGAGAGGGTTATACATCAACTTTCATCATTCTCTATAAATATGTCACTAAATTAAAAATACGGTTGGAATAAAAGTATTCTTATTCAGTTAGTTGGTTAACAAGAGTTCATTAAAAAAAATCCAACACTAAACAATTTGTTATCATAATTTTAGAATATAGGAAATATAGGTTTTTCAATGGGTTTTATTGTTTTGATAATACAAACAGATATTTACTTAAAGTTTTAATCGCAAAAATAAACGATTTATGTTTCCTGAAAAGTAGTATATACTTTTGAAATAAAACGATCCACGTGCGAATAATGTGTATAATCATGTGTTTAGCATGAGGAATAAAAGGAAACGAGAATTGTACAGTTTTTATACAACAGTCATTATCGATGCGATTGAATGCGAGTGTAATTGATAATGTTGTCGATTGATCCACAAGTGGGGAACGGGAACGGGATTTGAAAGGATAACGCAATAAAAGGGTAGTGCGCGCGCAGGCCGGTTAGGTTTGCAATCGCCAAAAGAAACATTTGACAGAGGCGACGGGGTACTTGGGTTAACTTTTGCGAATTCGGTCTGGACGGGTGCACGGGCAAATGTCGACCGCGCTGAATTACCTCTTCGATTTCCAACAGCTCGTCGTCGGAATCGCTGTTGTTCTTCGGCCCGTCCCTGGCGGTCTCGTTGTGTTGCAGTTCGATGTCGAACACGTCGACCTCGGCCATGGTCCGTCTGTCGCGCGCGGAACCCGTGTCGAAGCTCTACGCGTCCCACGGGCAGGCCACTCTGTGTTCGCGTCCGGCGCGCGCTCGTATATCACTACGCGATGACGGCCGTGACGACGCGAACCCGAACGGACATCAACGCGAGCACGGCGGCGCGCGTAAAAATAAAACGGACGGCATAACGTCGTCGGGACCGTGGCGGATATAACACAACGGACGCGCGGCGTCTCGACCGTCGACGTGGGGGTGGGGGAGGGGAGTGAAAGACAATAAAAAGCGAAAAAGCAAAAAAAAAAAAAAAACAATATTATCGTACGGAGCGATTCTTCGACGTTACCGTCGCGAGCGTGGACGACTTTTTGTTAGTGACGATTCTAACAACGCGCACGACGACGACACGGTTTTACGCGAACGCACTCACTCCGGACGGAAGGACACACCGTCGCGCACGCACGCAAGCAAGCACGCACGCACGCACGCACGCACACAACGCGCGCTTACTCCACGGAACACGCGAAAACGGCAATATGGCAAAAACCGTATTGGCGATAGCGGCGCGCGCGCGCTATAATGGTATACACCGAGTGCGCGGCGGCGGCGGCGTGCGAACGGGGATCGGAATGAACGGAATGCGTGTCGGTGTAGGCCGACCGCGGCGCCGGCGGTGCGCGCCGAGGGAATTACAATAATATCGTACGTGGACGTAGTGGCGGTGCGGACGACAACGACTACGACCAGGCTACGAGCGCCGCGTGCGACGACTACCGTGCACCGACGTTACCGCGGTTACGTCGCGGTCGTCCGTGTCCGTCCGGGCGGCCGTCGTTTCCGCCGAAAAATCGTTTGTACCAATTTACAATTCCGATCGCGCGTGTCTGCTCGTCACCGCGTACGGCCACGGAAATACACGCCGCGACTCGACGACTCAACGCGTTCGAAACGAGATAAAGAAAAAAAAAAAAACGTTCGACATTGGTAACCTAACCCGTGATCGTCGTATATTGGTATAAACGACATTGACGTGTTTTTCCCCTCCCTCCCCCACCCTCCCGCGACATAACTTTATGTAGTTTTTTTACGCGCCGTAGCAGTAGTAGGTACGCGGCCTCTCGGTGCGCAGTTGCCGGGAGAAGCGGATTGCGATTGAAAACATTAAACTCACAATTATTTTAAGCAATCGAGATTTTGGAATACCAAACGGTCTAGAAAAATAATTGCTCTCCACAATCATTTCGGTATTCGGCGCTGCTTATGTATGTGAATATACCACGCCGTTCTGCACGTGTCGTTCGAACGACGTTGGACGTCTTCGGGGTGTTATCGTCATTACGCGGCGTCGAGGACCTGAAATTTCGATCGGCCGCGACACGGACGGGCTTACGACGAACACGTGATGCGATATCTTGTCCGTACGGATTCGAGAAATCGTGAAAAAAAAAATAGAAGACAAGCAAACCAGCTCGACATTATCGCGAGTGCATCTCGTAAACCTTTTGCGTTATCGTAGCGCGGTTTCGTATTGACCTCGTACAAAATATTATGTCGATATATTGCGTTTGACGACGAACGATTTTTTTCTTTTTTATAGCGACGGTCGGTTACAAGATAAACTAGTTGTCGAACGAAAAATAAAAAATCGCCATTGTTTTTCACCAACGTTTTCAATTTAAGGAGATAATGAAATAAATCGTAGATTCAATACGCGTATAAGAAGAAGCACTCGACTACAACAACATACTCGACGTACAAATATAAATAACGCGACTAAACGATAACAATAAAAACCATTTGATACGTTTGTTCGCGTTCAAATTCGGTTATAAATTGTTATTATTTTGCCGTTCATTTACGCGTTAACGCGTTCTTTAGCGAATTGTAATTATAACAATATCGTATACGAACTACGTACGCACGCTTCCAATCTATGTAATTTTATTGCAATAGTAATTTTTTGAGCGATAAAGTTAATGACGAATTAAAGAAAATCTCTGTAGTCAATTTTGTTTTTTTTATTTATTAAAAACGATTAAATTTAATCGTTACCAGTGATAGTCGATTATTTGTAGTGTGCGTACACATTTTTTTCTCACACGTCGTCTTGTACTGGGTAATTTTTCGTTATATACATAAACATAGGAAGACCTTCATTTCGTCCAAACGTGAAACGACAAACTCGTGTTGGCGTACATTAATATGTTATATTATTGTAATACGCTTTTGTACCAACTTATCGCCATTGTCGATTGAACGTTTTCCGAGGGACTGAAGGACGTACGGCGCGTGTAAAGGAAAGCTTCTTTTCATTGTTATTTGTTACATTGGAAATCGTTCTGTAAACGGCATCGATCGCTGCGGTCAGGGACGGAGTGGCTGAAAAGTAACCCTAATCGACAACGGTGTACTATACAATTGTTGAGTCAAGAAACAAAAAGACCAAACGAAAATGTCCTCCGCGGCTTCGCGAATTTTCGTCGTCCACGTCGAACGGTATATTGTCCGCGCGGTATTCGTTTTTTTTAAGGGAAGGTTATTATTTTTTTTCCACCAGAGTTTAATAACTCCGTACACTGCATTTGACAAAACGGGCGTCACGTCGTTTCGCGGATAACGTTCATAACGCGCTTTCGGATATTTCGCGGACGTTATATACATATATACATAGTCCGCGCAAATATTATATCTTTCACCTTCGCACAGAAAACAAATAAACACGTTCGTACCACGCCCGTCAAAAACGGCGATTATTCGTACGGCGCAGCCGGTACACGTCCGGACGAGCGGTAACCCAAAACCGGATAAAACGACGTCGCCGACCGTTCCGATTGTTCGCGAACGGTTTCGCACGCGCTCGAGTTGCGACCGATCGGAAGCTGACGTTTCCGACGCGAGATCAGTTATCGATTCCCCGCGATTACACAACTGACCACGCGACAACAATGGTTGTCCGAGAAGCCGACAAAATACATAAAAAACACACACGCACGTTGGTCGGTTCACGCGTAGAGGATACCAGCACCGGGCCACCCTACACCGTTTTTCATTATCACAACGGCGTACCGTTTTAGCATATTACCGGTGGCGGCACCAGACATTTTTTCTAGGGGGGGGGGCAAGATCACGGCGAATTGATCATGGAATTTAGTGAAAAGTAATATAAATTATTAAAATACATGGAAAATACTGTGTTATTAGTGTTTTCTGATAAAATATAATCAATTTCGAAATCAAATTAAATGGTGGTGATTCTGTGGTTGTGTTATCTAAACGAATGCACATCAAAAAAATACGACGAGTTACACGGCGAAACATTATTATACTTGAAATTTAAATTTTCGTTTGTTCTTCAACAGGTAGGGCAAAAGTGAGGCAAAACCAAATTTGGGTAGGGCGCTTGCCCTACCTTGCCCCCCTCTAGCGCCGCCACTGCATATTACCACGTGCGTATGACGTATGACTCGGTCGGGACGCGTTGGTCTGCGACCTAACGATCGGGGATGGGACGAGTCCGTTTTGCGCGGAAAACCCATAAAACGTAAGACTTAAAAAAAAAAACACGCCAAAACAATAACAGAACTTCACAAAACGGAATTCGTTTTTTTCCCCTATTGAAACGACCGAGTTATATATTGTTTGATTATTGTTCCACGGTTTTTAATATTTTTTTTTTTTTAAAAAACCCCAATCGGTGTGAACGCGTTACCGATGACTTCGGGTATTTGTACGCCCGTCGACAAAAGTTCGAACTTCGGCCGCTTTCGCAACACGTCCGGTCCGACGGTCGACACTGTCGTGCGGACAAAACGGTTCAAGCCGACGGAAGTACCGGACCGGACGGAATGCATTCCGACGAGCCGCACACGTCGAAACCGTTACCGACGAACGCCGTACAGAAAACAGTGTTGAAAACGAAAAGTCAATATACGTTTTTCGATCAATACGAACGGACGATCTATTTATATACACGGGGCGATCAACGCCGCGTTAACGAAACGATTGCGAATGACGTCACGTATTCAGATTGATTTCGATTCGTGCGCGGTGCAGACGGACGGATTGCACGGCGTGTCCGTCGGTTATCGCGCGGACGGCAAATGTCACGACCAGTGCCGGATTTCTTTCTTTTCTTTTCTTTTCTTTTCGTTTTTTTTTGCGGGAGGGACGGAGAGACCCGGGGACCTTTATAAAACGGAAACTCCCGTTAAATACGATTTTTTTTTTATATAAATCCCGATTTCAAACACATTCCAACAAATCACACTATTCGAATCGTAATATCGTTGGTATATAGTTTAAACAAATGTATGGCGACGAAATCCAGAAGAGTACCAATATAATTGTAATAGTGTACATTGTTTCAGTACAGTATGTTCGTTGTGATTTTAAAATAAATTTGAGCATAATTAATCATATTTTTAGTTTATCATTCAACATAATTAAATGTTTTCAACCTTACATTTGAATAAAATATTATTTTGCCGTAAATTATAACGGAATAGATACATTCGTTATACATCAGATGCACTTGTTAATGTGCTGATATCGGATGTACGTAATTGAAAAATGGGGGGCCCCGCCACTAAAGATGGGCCTCCACATTTTTAAATCCGGCACTGGTCACGAACCCCGAGTAGTGTCACAACGATTTTTACGGTTTCCGACGTCCAAACGTCTCGAGCAGTACGTTTGCACAATTGTGCATTTCGTACTGTATAACCAAAACGCATAACGATTTGTAATCATAAACAACCTGGCGACTAGTGTTGAACAAGTGTTCACGTACGAATACATTGCGTGTAGTAAATATATTGTATATTTTTTTTCAATACATACCATACGAGTGGAACTTAAAACAATCAAAAAATTATAGTCGAATTTTTTTAGAAATATTGTTTTAACTCGTATATGTTATGTTGCTGAATGTAAGTATTTTCGTAAAAGTACCTATAATCTATATATAACTGCATATGACCTACATGGAACATAATATGTTCTAAATTACTATCTAAACGGATTTATTTCTTACAATCAAAGAAATTATAATATATATTATAATGTAGTATTATTTTAATGTATATTGTATACAATAATGTTTTAATTAACAAGAGAAAATATGGTTAAGGTTATTCGCTCAAGTATGAATTTTCAATTTAATTCATTAATTAATTAACGTTATAACTGTAGTCATAATTTAATGTTTTAATTTCACGAAAATTTAAAAACAACAATACGTATTTTTAATTCGTGTAGTATAATTTATAATGTACCTAATAAATGAACGCGTCCCAATTGTGAACTCGTACTTCCGTTCGTGTCCGTCTTAACTTTTCTTTTCTTATAATCTCATTAATAACGCGTTATTATTTCATCAATTATTTCCGATCTGCGCACGTCGTTACTTCGTAACTTTTAATCATAGAAGTTTTCAACAATATTAACAAAACAAAATAAATTCTACGTTATTGTATCTAATATTATTTCTGTACTCGAACCGTTACGTATATATATAATATTATGATATTGTTGTGTTTTTCCTTTTTCATTCGCTATTTCTATATATTAAAATTAAAATTGACCTTATAGATGACATAATAATAATAATAGGTTATTGAACGCGTGATTAGCATTATGTTATCAGTAGAAAGGAAAGGCGGCGGAATAGGTATGTTTGAATCACGTTGGTTCGTAGTCGTTGTGGATTGTGTTAACGCTATAAGTGAACGGTTTACATTTTTGCAAGCCAAAATATTACACGAAACGAAAATTCGATGTGTACGATAAATGCAACCGAAGTAATCCGTTAATGATAACGTTATTTATTCCGTTGTAATTATCATTACGGAAGTATACGAACAAAATTTACTTTCTCCTGCTATACATATTATTCAAGTTTAGCTTAAGTAAATAAATGTTATTGTGTCGCGTTAAAACTTTTCATTGACAATGGGTTTAACACGCGTATAAAAAGGAATTAAATATAATTGTTATTATTTCCATACAAGTGAATGTCAATTGATGTTCACCCAATTTTCTCAACAAATTCAAAAACATCGATAAATGATATGTGAAAACCCTAGCAATGATAACTGAAACTGATAACATTACGTTCAGCGAGTACACTAGACCACAGAATACGTAACAACAATTCATTGTACATATCTGTGCACTACTGCACTAGACACAGAACAAGCGACATATGATATTATCATGTAAACAAACTATAAAAAAATTTTGATTAAAAAATATTTAAAATTGTAAAACCGACCACAATTTAAATGTACATTTTAAGAAAAATTATACGTAGTTTCTACCATCTCCTAGGCCCAGTAAAAAAAAAAGTAGTTGGGTGTACAAAAAACAAAAAATAATAGTTGGAGCTCCGTCCCTTTGCACTCCCTTCTCCAAATTCGAGCACTGGTTATGCATATATATATGATTTTTTTTACCTCCCCGCCACGAATTTCAGTTCTGACCGCTACGCCGTTGCACTTTACGTATTTCGTTTTAACGATCACATTGCACGACCGCATATTTGGACCAGTGGTTCTCAATCTTTTTAGGACCACGACCCAAATCGTCCACCGAAAATCTATCGCGACCCACACATGGTTTTGCATTTACAGGATAAAAAAAACATTTTCAAAAAACATAAATTTCATCGAACCTATGAAATTGAAAAAAAAAATCGACACGGTTAGAATAGGTTTGAGAAACGCTGATTCAGACGATACATACTATGCACGGACGCAACTAGGACGGAATCGTGGTGAGGAGTGGGTGGGAGGTGGACTTTAATTCGACAACGATTCCCCGTCCGTTTTCCCGCGATTGCATTGGAATGTTTCATCAGACGACCGTTATTGTTCACGTCGTTTTCGTCCGGACACATCTCCGCGTTATAGGTTAAAAACACACAAACGTCGGGAGCGCGCACCTAATCCGCTGCGGATGGAACGTTCACGTGTAACACGTGACGCGCAAGTGTCCGAGAAAAAGGAAATAATATTTTTAATCCGCGAAAGTAATGATGAAATCATGTAACTGTCGTTCCGTCGTACTATTATATGAGGTGCTCGAATTTGGCGGTGAGGGGAGAGGGTGGAGGACGGAGTACGTTTTCTCGTTTTTTCTCCATTCTAATTTTTTTTGACGAGACGCCGTAATTTGTTTCCCCCTTCCACTACGCGCGTCGGACTTGGAATATAATAAAAAAACATTTTCACTTCCATTACGAGAGTCGGACATTGAAATTTTTTTTTTCACGTTCCGTTAGAGATTCGGACTTCAAAAGAATTTTTTTTCACTTCCACTATGCGAGTCGGACTTTGAAAAAAAATTTTTGTTGAATAATGAATATTAAATATCATATTTTTAATTAAATAAAAATTTTTAATTTTTAACAGTATATTGTATATTGTAACTAACATATCATTAGTTTAACCGTACAGGCAATTGATTCTAACGTTTTTAATTTAATTTCACCTAGAAACCCACAAAATTTGGTTACATTTTAATACAAAATCTCTCAATTACCAATTTGATTACCTCAAAAAAAAAAAAAAATTAACTTTTTTAACTTTTATGATAATTCAAAATATTTATATTTTTATTACTTAGGTACTCAAATTGATATAGGTTCAAAAATTTAAATCACGAATACTTCAAATTTAATTTCACTACAAGTTGTAGTTTTTTTGAGATTTTTTCAGCAAATTTGGCAAAATTAAGAAAATTAACCTAAATTACAACTAGTACCTTATTTTTAACAATTTAAAGTATTGCATGTTTTTATTTAATAAAATTCTTGTATATACCCATATAATACAAACAAAAATTGAAATACTGTATATTAACAACTCTACCAATGATGCTCATACTCATTTAAATTTAGAACTAGTACATTTATTACTACAACATAATATTATGTTTGTTTGTATACTAATTTAAAATCAACTTAAATAATCAAATTAAAATTTAATGGACTGGCATCGACACGACGGGAGGTATAGAACGAGGTGATTTGCAAATGTGTCTACTCTCTCAGTGTACACGGGGATTTTATGATTTCAGCGCTACGGGTGATTTAATATAATATTTTACTCTTTGATAATGCATCGAAATATTATTTTAATAATTCCCTCCAATTTACAAATTTAAAATCAAAAAGTCATAACCACGGAATCAAATATTTATATAAGTTTTATGAGAATGTTATGATATTTATTTATTATTATACGTCCCAAGCGTGGGGGGGGGAGGTCCGGACCCGGAGTCTATTCCCTTCGATGCACCACCGACTCCCAGTATAAAAACTAAAAATTATAAATCACAGACCACGGAGTCAAGAGTTATAAATTATCACATGTTACAACAGCTCTTCTATAAAGTTGTTTCCACGGATATGATTATCTATAGCCGTGACTATTTCGAGCGGGATTAATAAAAATAATAATCGATTATTTTATCACACGTAAAAAACATTGACAATTATGTGACATTTCAAAAGGAATTATATCGCCAATTTAAATAAATATCAAATAAAACCTCGGGGGGGGGGGGGGGGGTATGGTCCTCTCACCCCCCCCCCCCTGCAGCCGACTTTGGGTAAGTATTTAGCGGCGTATTATTTGTGTCGTGAGAAGCGAAGGTTCGCTAACGGAGCGAACGATTTCGTGAAAGGTATATTTCCTAAAACATTTCGTTTTCGCCTGCTTAAATGTACGAATTATGCCTGTATAGCGATTCTTGTAAAACACAATGTGGAGTACCGAGCTAAAAAAATTAAAACGCCAAAAATTACACTGTAGGTATACCGTAAATACGTCGCGTGGACACAGTTGTGACTTACAATGTAAAACGTACATGAACAGTATGTGAAAGTAAAAGCAAACAAATTGTTCGCGTATTATGCATTTTTTGTTAGAATTATTTTTATCGTTTTAGATTGTGAACAGAACCGAGTTAGAATTTTTCGTGTTCATAATATAGTATATACATATTTTCGTACGTATTCACTTTCGCAGGACAACACTATTATGTACCTACACATTTATTCTTTAAACTGCGTCCTAATATTCTCGAAACGATTGTTATCGATATACGCTGTAAATATGACTAAACGTAATTATTTTCAACATTTTAAAATCGTATAACGAGAAATATTAGTATGAGATAATCATTGTTAGAATAATATAATCCATATGTTGATGAAGAAATTCAACTTTGACGCATACACATAATATAAGATTTGTTTACGTGTTTAGTTTCATTGAACTTATTATAGTATGTTCAAATATTCTATCTATGCGTTTAGTATTTTATTAGTTAAAGTTTTATGTTCGTCTCGTTCACAGTTTATTATGATTAGGTGCATATAATATCGTTTTGTTTTAATTAATTAATTTTATTAATTTAATGAAATATACTTCATTTACTTATGTTTTTCCAATGAAAGAAGTAAATAATTACTGATGAACCGATTAGTTGTTTAGGACTATTAACGAATACTGAAGGCAAACCACTTCAAACTACGTTTTTTAATCAATTCGTGTGATATTAATCTAATTCTTAGTAACAAAGAATAACATAGCATGTACACAATACGATTAAGTACTATTATATTTGTATTATTATGTGTTTTGTTGAAGAAATATTTAGTGAAAGGTTAATTTTTGTATTAACCTTTTATTTTTTTATTTTTACGAATATATATATATTTAAAGGCAAATTAATATTGAAAACAACAAGTTTTCTTTAAACACATTTCCTACAACATTATAAACGTAGTTAACGTTATAAGTAGATTGTGTAATATTTGTACGAATTCACGGAACTGGATTTTGGCCAGCTACGTAGATAATAGGCTGATAGATAATAAAACCGCATTGGTGTCCGTTTAAATAATTATGAGTCGGTTGTGAGGTGGTTAAGTAAGAAATCGGTCACAAAAATGCTTACAAAAGTTTAATGTGCATTTATGTATCATAATGTAAGGCGATAGAAAACGGGTCACTTAAACCCCGGGGAGTTTTACATTGATAATTTACAAATATCACTAAAACGGAACAGTAGAATAAATACATATGAGTATGTACTAAGCATTTATCCGGTCGAGTATTTGAAAACATCTAATATTGTACACGTACAGAGATATTTTCATTGTTGGTAAATGTCTATAAACGAGCTTACATTTCGATAATTTCGATAATTGTTTTTACTATTGTTGGTGTTTCGACGTTGTTTTCAAACCAAAATGTATAATTAAATTTTTTCACATTTTTGAAATAAGACAAATTAATAATCATTCTGTTGCATGCAACAGGTGGGATTGACAATTTTTTTTTGTGTTAAATAAACCGCTGTCAATTATTTTTATATATATATATATATATTATTTATTGCTTATATTGATGGGGAGGAGGATATTATTGATATAAATGGAGTACTTTTTTATTTTTTAAATATTGAAACTTATCTTAATTATTTTCCTGAAATTGTTAGTAGGTTTGATATGGTAATGATGTTTAAATATAAAGGTATTAACGATAAATAACATCTATATTGTCTATGGAACCAATGAACTATGCAATGTAGATTATAAAATGTGATAGTATAAAAATGAAAGATTGTATTTTATGTAAGGATGATTTTATTTTTTTTTAAATTAAAATTTTTATTTTATTTCGTAAGTTTATTACATATGTATACATACACATTGATACGGTAATAAGAGCGGAGTATAAATCATAATGTTACGTTTTCGTAATAAATTAAATGTAAGAACGATTAGTTGATTTAGAAAGTTTAAATAACTAGTTGTTGTTGTTGATGGGGAAGATGAAGAGGGGATGGTAGAGAAACGGTATGACGAGGTACAAAAAGTTGCGTGAACGCTCTTATTTCAATAAGTTATAATCACGTTCACTTATTATTCTTATGCCGATTTGAACGTTGATTTGATTGCAATTATACATTATTATAATATTATGCTATAGTGTACTTCGGCATACATTAAGCCATTCGTTAATATATTTTATGGTTAATTATTATTTTTATAATTTTTTTTTTTTTTTGTTGAGGTTATTGAAATTATCGTAAATGCTAAACGTACGGCTCATATACTCGTTATTGTGAATAGGGAATTATAATTTCAAGTCAGGTGATGATATCTAATCGATTTCGATTAAATTATTATTTAACTATGTGCAGAATCTGAACGATTTAAATATGATGTAACGAAGGCCTAGAAGTGATTAAGATACCTCACAAACAGCATTGGTGTAATAAGCAAATAGTCTTTATTGAATGTTCAATATATTTACACTTAAAATATTAACATAGACACGTTTATTGTATGATAATTAACTGAATACATTTTGGGACAATTGACAATGCTGTGACCCTGATAAAGTTTTATTGTTTAAAAAGTAATTGAATTCAATGTATCTACTTAAGTGTTCTTAATGAGAGTCAATAATTTATGTAGGATATTATTTGGCGACAAATCTTGCAGCCACCTGTTCAACAATGCAAAATCGGCGTTTTCCACTTCGTTACAGGGATCTTTGTCTTTACTCAATGGTTGTGAAACAAAACGGTTTCCTGCAAAATTAGTTTGTGTAAGCGTAACACTATATTCTATTTTGACGAGCCGATTAAAGTAAATTTGGCTATTTTTTAAAATATTAAAAATACATTTTCCTTTGGTACCAACGTATTATTAATATTATTTTTGAAATCAAAATATAACGAATAATGAGAATTGTTATTTAAAATATTGATCAGTGGAATGTGTTTATTTAAATATTTATTATTCGTAATGTTCTTTGGTCATAAGTTATAATATGTCAAATGAAATGAAATTGAAAAAAATGTAAAAATGTAAAAATTTATTTGAATGATAATAGAAATAATTTGTACCCATAAGACGTTCAGCAGCACCACATAAGCCGCACCATTCGCGGTATGTGAGGATTTGATCATTCGACCACCCAATCATCAGGTGAAAATCTGTAGCTTCCCGATCAGAAAACGGTCGACCCATTACTTCGCCCAATGCAGATAGTAGTTTCTATAAAAGTGTAACATGGATTAGAATATATCAGTAAGTTATTACCGATATTTATTGTGTAAATACATTTTCATCAATCGTTCTCGTCTCCGGATTCATATATTTTTCAAAAACTCTCGAGTAAATAACTTGACAGCTCCCATTGACACTCACATTACTTCTCAAATAATCTATCGGTGTCATATCTACGGTATGCATAAACATAGAACGCGTTTGATTACAATACGTACACGATTCGATAAAGTTAATTTCGATTGAACAAATGGTTAACACCTTTCAAACTTTTCCTGTCCAATGGCAATTCGAACCTTATGTTCTTTCTGGAAAAAGTTCGCGGTAAACCCGGTAAAATTACTTCTGTAGTCATTCCTAACTTACGCTTGAGCATCTCTAACTCGACGTTTTCTTCTCGACTAATTAACAGTGGCTTCATTTTGAACGCTTCTTGTAATGCCATATGTTTCTATCAAAATATTTTCAAGAACATATTATCAAAACATTTATAAGAATTCAATTGTACACGCGTTCCATTTTCATGCATTTTAAAATTATGTTTACATGATTTTGAATTTATTCAATAAAATTCATCAGGTACGATCAAATATTCTTATTAAAATTTCTATATTTTTATAGATAAAAATTTGAATCTTATTATTTTTAGGTTTGAAAATAGTGTGAATTTCAATTAATAGTTAGTTAATATTAATTAAATATAAGTCAACTAGGTATACAATTCTGTAATAGAGCAGATTTATCAATTGTGTATTAAAATTTAACTTTTAAATATTGTATTACCTTCACATCAAATTCGTTTTCAACGTCAAGTAAATGCAATTCTCTTTGAAGTTCTTTTAATATATCTAAATCTATAAATGAACTTGTTATTGGTTCTTTATCTGTTTGCTCTTCAGTTTCTTGAGCGTCGTCGACTGCCAACATACTACCATTTAATGAATTTTGATTTATAGTAGATATCTATTAAAATATAGATACGAGATTATGCAATTTTGTAGTACATATATAATAGTAAAAAAAATGTATAACTTGGGTTTCTAATGGGTCTTGGAGACCTTTAAATTCTTTGTTATGTTGTTCATATTTCTTTTTTTCCGATTTCTTTTTGCTCCTTTTTCCGGGATTTATTGGTTTTCCTCTTCTCCAAGTGACTTCTTTGATTTCAACAATATCTTTTTGCGTGTCATAAGCACCAGGTAAATCTAAATGACGCTGAAAAATATTATGAATAGTCTTGATTTAATAGGTAGCAATAATAACTTACCAAATTATCGGCAATATTGTCTGCTTGTTTTTCAGTAATGGTAATTCTATGTTTGGAACGTCTTTTGAATTTTTCATTTCTAACATCCGTTTTTCGTTTAATAACATTGTTTGTGTAATTTGGACGAATAAACTGCGGTGTATGAAGTACAGATCCGTGACATAAAGACAACGCCTCACAAAAATCTTGACCTGCAACGCCCTAATATACGACGTGTTAAACACAAAAGGAAAATACTGTTCGCAGAATAGTACAATGCAAATTTCATGTACTTAGGTTAACGTATTAGTGGTAATCGTTATAAATTAAACAGATCTTTATATCGTATATTGTAAAATGTATATCATGAGATTGAGATAAAACATATCTAAACAACTCGTTTATTGCGATTACGCATTAAACGTTTAAGAGGAGAAAGCTATCGTGTCGATATGTATTAAGTTTGTAATGAACGAGACTGGTTCGGGCCTACAGGGCTTGTAATATATTTTTCGTATAATAGTTTGACAACAACAAAAAAACAAAAGTGAACGCAACGAACTAACCGAAAATTTTATTGAAGACTGTTGACTTCGACTTCGATTCAAATGTAATACGAGTCGAGATTTGTCAGTTTTATCTTCAGTCGGTGTATTTTTCTTCACGACTATGGGCATGGGACTGGTAGCTCTAGAATCCGTTTCTGTGTATTTCCTGAACAGTTCCTCCGGTACAATAATGTTGATTTCGTCTATGTCGGGAAAACGGTGAGGTGACTTTGGGTCTAAGGCCTAAAAAATAAAAACAAATTCACAAGTATTCGATTTTTCGAACAGCTTATTTTGACTTGCCAGAGCATCTTTAGCTTTTTTCACAAGATCTTTGATTTCACTGTCCAGCGGATGATTGCACAATACTGAACACCCATACGGATATGGATTGTACAGCGAAGCCAATGGTTTGAGTACAATAGGCGCTGGGTTACACGAGACACCACTAATGTCTGTCGTTTCGTCCCTCTAAACCCGATTATTTTTATAAATTTAAAAAACAATAATCATTTTTACCAATAAAAATATTATTATTATTATTACTATTATATATATGTATATAATATATATAATCAATCAACGATTTATCGATAGTATCGATTAAAAGTTATTTCAATAATGACGAAATGTTTATTGTTTTGCGTTCAATTTAGTTATTAAAATTGTATTTCTATACACTTAGTAAAATCTATCTATTATTATTTAAATGTCGAATAATACCATTGCGATTTGTGATGGAAGTAAAAATATAATACGATGTAATAATATACATATATGATAGCTGGCGTTTTGTATAGGCAATTCAGATACTTCAATGTATCGTCGATAGAAAATATAGGAGGCGAATTAGATAAAATGTATTGATAACAATTTAATGAGTTTATAAGTAAACGAGTATTTTAAAAAGAAAAGAAATTATTTTTCTAATAAGTAATATGATGTTTTTTAAAAAGCTAGAAAATTTTATAATTTTCAAATGAATGTAAAAAAGTTTTTTTTTATTTTGAGACGCACACGAATGATATCTTATTTTTTTACTACAAATACTTTTGAATCATTATTATCCATAAACATATGCCATTTTAGGACATACTCGAGAATTTTCTAAATGAAACCAAGACTGTTTTTAAGGTAATTTTCAAAACTATTAAAGTGTAGTTGAGAAATATTTATACTAATTCTATTCCCAACACTTGTGTCGATTAAGTGTAAATAATAGTTTCGACAAATAACTGCAATACAAATCGTTGATTAATTCTAACAAGAATCAAATTAAATAATTAGATATAGAACGATATGTTATACTTTACCTGATTTTCATCGCTGAAATCGCTCTTTATAACGCTTGCATGAAGTCCAGTCCTACTTACCATTATTGGTATGATTGTTATAACTGCATGTCATTCAACTTTTCACAGCTAAAATAGTCTTGTGGCCAATAATTTTGTATTTTGTTTTATTTACGTAATACTATTACGTTACGGTTGCGTAATGAGTGTGTTGTGTACGTTAAAAGCCTTTGAACCAACGTAACGCAGTAACCTCGGCAACTTGAGGTGCTTTATCATTATGATAAGGACGTGACAACCGTTTGGGTTGTCTTTATGTAATAACAACAAAAAAAGAGATTGATCCCATAAGAGTACACATTTTATGAAAAAGAAAATCTTATTGCTAACATTGAATATCGTTTATTATTATTACATTACATTTTAATTTAATAATATTATTATGTAATTTCATTTTGATGTATAATTATTTAATGTAAATGAAATAATCGATAAGGATAAATTAAGAACAAACGTTTTTAAATTCCTAGATCCATACGCTAGACTTTTCGTTTGTCGTATATGTACAGATATGTCATGACGAATAGTAACATCATATACCAGTCATCGTTTAATTTTATACGTTATGATACACTAATTATTTTAAAATTGTATGCAACTTAATTAGAAGCTGTATAATATGATATATTATAAAATTATATGCGATTATGAAATATGACGATAACAATTATAATACACCGTGTAATAGTCAAAATAGTCATATTTTGATACAATTTAATGATAAAACGAACCACGTCTAATGGTAGAATAGTTGTCCATAATTAATTTAAAAAGAAAACAAACCAGTGTATGCATTCCTTATTAAGCCATTTTTCAAATATTTTCAAAAGAAATATTGAATATTAAATTAAATTATTTCTATTTGTAACATATCGTGACATTGAAAACAAAAATATGTTGTAATCATATCAATATAAAATTTCATATTTGTATTGATAATTTTCGTAACATACAAATGAACAAATAAAAATATGAAAAGTTATATGAATCGCATAGTTTGTACGACATCATATAATTATTATAATTGTTAATTTTTATTATGTGAAAACTAATCTCGTTGTATGAAACTTATAGAACAATCGAAAATCATAAAAATAAGATATGGTTTTGATCGACATAAATAAAAGTGAACTTTGTAATCGTATTTATATTTATTCAAAGCATAATTATTGTTATTATGTAATAATATGAACAAAACACAATACTTAATTATTTTTATTAAATTTCCTTTCGCGTTCAAAACGTTATTCACACTAATTAATGGTGAATGACGAGTAAAACGTGTATGTTACAATTTTATAATCGTATTCATTGATAACCTATTTTCGATAAACAAATTTGTTTTAAGAATTAATAAACACTAAATATATATATAATTTAAAAATAAAATGCGTTCGTAATGTTATTACGAAATTATTATTTGTATTCAAATGTTGTTATTCACAGTATTTTTTTTTTTAAAAGTATAAATACATTTTCGAACAAATTTTTCTAAAGACAAAATAAAAAATAATTAACGCTTTCAAAAAATATGTATTATATTTGATAGCCAACTCTAACATTCAATCGCACAAAACGTTATTTGAATTAACTGTCAACGTGTAAGATATTGTGGTAACAATATAGACGTTGAGGCGTGTATCGGAAATTATTATTTCGACGTGTCGATAATAGAAAACCGGGATTTTTAATAATAAACGAATAAGTACATCGCTAAAACGAATAGAAATTTCGCGAACAATCGACGTCGACTTACGGCATCGTCGATATCGTATTTCCAAACGACAACAAAATCATCATATAAAACCATCACAGTCGCGAGTGGAAACGGTTCTACGCGTTTTTTTACGATCGCGGCAACAACGTAATATTTATGGACACGAGATTTTTTATGATATACATGTATATATAGCAAAGAAGACGAAAGTCGCGGAAACCCGTCCGAGCGTTTTCGCGTTTACAAGCAATAGATACTAAAACGTGTAATTCTATACACGCGTACGCGTACACGTACACACGGTGTCTAGCGGCCAAGCGAAAACCGCGTAGTGATGCCGAGTCGGATCGGCTAAGGGTGGTGGGAGACGGCGTGGGCCGGACGGTACGTGAGTCTGACATAACGCGTCTGAGTTAATATAAGAACCGGTGTGCTGAGGTCGCCGCGTGCAGTTGGACGATATCATTTGCCGAGCGCACGTCCGGTCCCCCCGCGTGTAAACGCATATGTCCCGTGCGCCGCCGGTTTGATTCCGCATCGTCGTTCGGATCCCTCGCCGCCGTCCCTCTACCCATCGGCGCAGTTTCCTGTATTATTCTCGTTTCCCGTCCGTCTCAACCGCACTCGCCGTCGGCACGATGGTGGACGAGAGGACCGGCCTGAAGAAAGCGTTCGGCAAGACCAAAGAGGTTTTCCGGAGCACGAAGTACGGGTCGACCAACCATCCGAAATCGGTCGTCGACAACTTGGGCACCAAACAGAAGTACCGGAATTTAAAGTGAGTCTCGTGCGTGCGTCACTTGTCGTGCTTGTCTCGCGGGACGCTTGAGTATCGTCGTTTTCACGCCGATCCGCGCACGCTTTGGACGATCGCGTGTAAAATAAATGAAACGAGAATCGCCAAGCGAAAACATTATCGCCGAACACGCCGTTGTTGCGCACACCCCCCCCGCGGTAATTATCTCGCGGTTAGGACGAGCGTATAACGACGTCGTGTTCAATCGGTCTAGGCTGTAGACAACTCTGACTAAGAGAAAACTCCATCTGAAAAAATATCGTAGAATACCGGAAACGAAAGCGGTAAAAACGACTGTCGACGAACGAAAGAAGACGATTTGGAAAGCGATTACGTACGAAACAAAATCGATATTATAATGACGCTCGCTGTAACACGTGACGAGCGGAGACACCCGAAGGGATACCGATATATATATATACGCGTTATTCGATTCGAACGACGGCGTATTATTATAGTTGGACCCGTCGCTTTATTTGACGGAGTTTGACAAAGATCTGTGTTAAAGTTGGAAACAGTTTGGGGAGCCGTTCAGATAATTCCGAGTGGGAAGTCGATCCGGGTTTGGAGAGGGTGGAAAACAACGAATTTCACATGATAGAAAATGGGTTCGGGTCACAGCTCAAAACAGATCCTCAAACACCTACTACCCGGACCCGGGGACTTGTGCGGATACGATATTTTCCTTAACGTCTGGAAAAGGTCGGCACGGAAAATCACATCAGTTATTTCCGTTACCGTTGTCATGTATTACAGCAAAATCGCGTCTCACGCATTGACGAAATAATTAATATTGTAATTATATAATATTATGAGTATATTTACGTAACGTTTAATAATAAATGTATATTTAACGTTTAAATCTACGCGCGTTGTTTTTCGTGAAAACTGAACGATTTTTTTTTTTACGAAACCGTATTACCACGAGCGGGGAAAAAACCGGTTCGTCGGAGAAAAAACAATTCAAACACCAATCGATAATTAATAAAAGTTAACAATTATTATATTATTTTATTCCATATCAGTTTAATAGAATATTTATAATTGCGCCATGAAAAATATATAAAAACGAACTTTAATTAATTAATTAATCTATATTTATAATTAATTGTATAGTACACATTATACGATTAATTACAAATACATGTCTTATCTTCACGCATGTGAAAATATTAATTCGTTTTTGGTTTCTAACTCAGTTATATTTGAATAGTAAAAAAAAAAAATTTTGATTTTCGTTGTTTTTGAAAACACGCGGAGAAACGTTTTAGAAGCGAAATCAAAGTAATGAGTAAATTAATATTTATTGTACTATGCACAATAACTATTTTTAAATTCAACACACTTTTATCAATTGATGTTCATGATAATCGTTGCTCTACTAAGTTAATAACATTTGAAATGTCACTATAGTAACTCTAATTTACATACCTGACTGGTTTTATTTTTCAACGAATAACGTACAAAATATCAATATACAATATTTTTTTTTAATCTCCAAGTCAATAATGATATTGCGTTTCGATATAATTACTACATATTTTTAAAAAATAATATTCTTATAAAAATACAGTGATAGAAAGTACGAACCGTAATTTTATGTTTGTGTGTCTATAAATATTATTTATGAGGCGATTCAAAACTTTGTTTTTGATACGCGACCGGCTTTATAACATTAAAAAAAAAAAAAAGATTTCTCTATCGCTTTCTGTTTCGATACGTATATTATCGTTATATAAATTTTACACATAGTTTCTAGAATGAAAAAAAAATAATAATAATAATAATATACGAATTAGCATTGATTGATTATAAATAGGAAATAAAACATTATGCAATTGTAACGAGTAAGCAAATGACCGTTTTGTCGATCAGTTGTAACTGATGAACGTAAAATAATCATATGCGTGTTGTATCAAAACGATCGGTTCGAGTTACACAATTAATACGAGGAAGACGAACAATCGAACTTGTAAACGAACAGATTTCTTACGCGTGTGTACATAGTACACAAATTCGACGGAACCGCTAGCGCGTTGTGCAGCAGCCCCGTCAACAATATTTTAAAAATATCGTACTATGGTTTTCGTTGTGGGACGTTCTCCGCGTTCACTATCGTATCGTGTGGTCTTGTGGACAAAATCGCGAGAGAAGCCCATACATAAAAAGATCCGTAGATAGATGGCTTTACTCACTGTTAATAGCGAGGTCTACTCGAGGAACAACGTTTAAAAAAGGTACTGCAGTATAGCATGATTGTGTACAGACCGGACGTGAAATCATCAACTGAAATGTCAACGGATGTAAAATTAGTGTCAATGAACGTAACGATATTGATCAAATGGTTTAACATTCTACCTATTAAAAAATCGCATCCTCTAACCTAATTTCATTCAAGATTTAAAATTTGTCTTTACTCGAAATAAACCGACCGTTAATTGCTATAACGTTGTAAATACATAAGACGACCGTACGTTCCGAAAATGATTACAAAAAATCAATTCTTCGACGGCACTTGTGGTTTTATCGATTTTTATCCAACCGTAACTTATCAATTAGTTTCGACTTATGTTATTGTATACAGTTACCGACGGCACAATATCGTAAACTACGTTATTGAAAATTTAAAAATGTTTTTCTGTTTTATTGAACGTCGCAGTGACGCGACCGACAGGTGGTATTTCGAAACCACATCTTGTTCACGGTGCTTATGTTAATTAGTTACATCTAAATTTAGATCTATTCATAAAACAATTCACAGCTGTACGAAAACCGTATTAAACGTTTTTGTAATTTAAAAAAAAAAAAAAATCCAAAATCATAATAAGTATAATAGTAAAAGCAATTTTTTTACCGAATAATATCAATGTGTATAGTGTATAGTGTACGCGTACAAATTAAAATAAATTGCACAACGTGTGCGCGATAGTTTTCAAAACCGGTAGTACTAAGCTCGCGTTATTCACATTTTCTGTAAATATCCGAACGGTCAGACCGTACAAAACACGTCGATTTTTTCTGTTTGCTAAAATAAAATCGCATACGCGAGGCAATTAAACGTGAAAAAACAATTCGCAGAAAACCGTATTCGATCTATATTAATCTGTTTATCGCATGGCCAATGACCGTACGCGTTTATTTTCAACCCTATGCACATTGTATTCTGTTTCGCGTTAAACGTAGACGTACGTGCTCGGCCTTGCTATTTGTTTTTCTCGTTTTGAGCCGAACGGAAACGCGCTGTGGATTACAATTCTTCAATAACAACATTGCTTATCATCAACGGCCAACGGACGTCGTGCACGATGCGAAAACACCGATTTTACGATAACCGACTAATCGACCCGTACAAACGAGCCTGTTGTTTATCGGCTATTGATTTCACAACTTTTTGATTCGGACTCGATGTTTTTGTTACGTGTTAATACGTCCGTAACGCACGAACACATAAAAAAAAACATGCACGTATCCGCCGGCGAAACGCAGAATGGCGATTGTTTTCACGTAAAAAGTCACTTCAGGCACGTACCCGGGCGAATTCGATAACTCACACAGCTAAATTCGATTTGACTATGTGTAGTGTATGCGTGTGTTGTGTACAGTTTGAAATATCCCGTACCGATCAGACGGACGCCCGTGATTCAAAACAGTTGTTTCTAACACACTTAAGAACGTATAACGACGTTCTCGTAAACAACCGACGAAAAACGCATCGGAAATCAACGACACGACGGTCGAGAAACGCGTACGGACGGATAGCGGACGTGTTGCATATCCGTAATAACGACACGTAATCAGTTTTTCATTCGGCATCAATTTTTTGTCTACCGCAATCGAAATTCGTTCAAATTTTTTCGAATTTAGTCTGTCGACCCATAATATATAGCAGACCATACGTGCGCGTGCGAATTGTTCGGACCGAGTTCAACGTTCAAAAAGAAGAAAAATAAAACGCACGGACGATCGTTTTCTACGCGCGTCCGGGTGTCCGTCGAACGTCGTGTTTTTCTCGTTCGCGCGCGTTCACTAATCGTTCCACCTAACCTCGCCGTTTTTATGAGTCTTACTTAGTCGGACGTGTGTTGAAATACGTTCGCGTGCGTCGATAACGTTTTTTGTTGCGAAACCGAACGCATCGTAATTGGACACGGCGAAAACGTACGCGTCGATCAACGCCGTTGCGCGTATTATTCCGTTATCGTTTTTTCATTTATTCGCAGCGTTCAGCCACGAATCTCGCGGCACAACCGTTCGCATAGATTCCGATGTCCGCCGCTGACCGTCGGTCACCGTACGTACGGTAGTTAACATGCGGATCGTATGCTTGGAATGATTAAGCGTCGTCGTGCAAAATCATGTCCGCGAACTCGGAGGGCCGCGCTCCCGACTAGGACGGAGTAACGAACCGTGTCGGACGCGCAAACATCCTCTGGTCGAACGAACGCCGGACGATTCGATTATGAAACAAACGGTCGAAAAACACGCGCGTTCTCTCGTTCGCTTCGGGGGGAAAAGCCGAAAACCAAGAAAAGTCTATGCACTCGGACCGGCCTCGTCTCATCAATTACCCGATTTCCATTGTTTTTTTTAGTTTTTTTTAGTTTTCGTGTGCCGACCGAGAACGACGAGATTGTTCGTCCGCGTTTAAGTCGTCGAGCCGATAAACACGGACAATCGTTTCGCTCGCTGTCTTAGACGTTTAGAACGATACGCGGCCGTGAGTAACGTCGGCCACTGTAATTGACGAACCGCGTGCACCGCGATCCAAACGACCGTATTATTTATCGTTTTCGTCCGGCGCGTGTTACCGTGACACACACGCGCACACACTTGCGTTGCGTAACAATCGTTCGCGCGGTCCTGACCTAACGCCACGCGAAGACACTGACTGCGATTCGCGGTGAAACGTTAACAAGTTAGTGTCCGCTCGTCTCGTCTCGCACGGCGTATTACTGAAAAGCATATCGACTTTTGTCGCGATCGCCACTAACACGGGTTAGGTTGTTTTTGTTTTTGTCGGCTATATTAAACTAACAACAACGCCGGCGCATGATTCGCATAACACTTGTTCGAGTTTTGGTTGGAATCTTTTTTTTTTGTTTGTTTGCGGTTGAATTTTCACGGTTAGGCGATCATCTGTGTGCGTGTGTGTGTGTGTGTTTCAGCGAAGACGATATGCATTATAACTGTGACGCGGATCTGATGTTAGACTCGGTAAATCGTAGATACAAGAAAATCGTGTTGTCGACGTATGCCGCGGGCATGGCCATGACCGTTGTCGGATGTTTGTTGGTGCTTTAAGATGTGATAATAATATCCCGTGCACGCGGTCCCAGAGGATCGTCGACTCAACTCGGCGAAGTCTCGCGCCGTAATAATATGTGCACACCGTACTACTACTACTACTACTACTACTACTACTACTAATATGTTTAAAGTCGGCCAAATTTTTTTTCTATTCTTCCGTACCAAACGTTCCTAGATGTTTGTAACACGTGCCATTTTCGTCTGTCGTTTCATTCCTATAAAAATAAAAAAACCATTAGATTGTGTAACATATTCGATGTATTTTTTAGTTATTAATACAAAATCATGATACGTTTTGGATGTGATTGTTTTTTATTACACGTTTAAATCATGGTATATAACTGGTAATTGTGAGTCATTGGAGAATCGAACAAATATCGTGAACAGTTTAGTACGTGCCGACGACTAAAAATCAACGCGATGTTTTATCGTACATCACGTGTGACGACGTTATTGTGCCAGTAAGAATTATTGTACGAACGTACGTGGTGGTCTCGAAACGATCGTGTGCGATTAACGCGGTTCGACGATAAATCTTTCGAACTGGGGCCACTCTCCACATACAAAATCGGAAAAAAACCAAATTTTTTCAAACGAAAAAGTCAATCGACAAGTGGAAAAACGAATTTAATAATTAGACACATAATACAGATGGTAGAGCAGGCGCAGTGGCGGCGCTAGGAGCAGGCGAGCTATAATTTTTATTATTTTTAAACTCAAGCTCGCCTAAACTACGTGACCTTGAGAGTTTAATTTTTTGCAAGTGCAAATAAGTGAATAAATAATTAAATTAATAACTAAATAAAAAAAGTAATAATTACGCAAGACGCTTGTATGCGTTTGCACATGAAACACTACTAATACAATGAGGTACACAAATTTATTCTTAAATAAATTTTAAAAAAAAAAATCGTTTTTGAATTTTGTTGGCCCTCCTCAAGGTGGGGGTCTGGGGCAATTTGTCCCAGCTGCCCCCCCCCCCTCGTGGCGGACCTGGTTCCGTCGACGTCATAACCTAACCGTGCACGCGCATAGCACCGTGACCGTTGTCCGTGTGTCGAACGCGAAAATCGAACGGCCTCGCACACGGATTATCCGCGACGCATTTCCGCGCGCTATCGTGTTCCTCGTCCCCCCGGGCGCGGCGTATCGTTTTTCGTTCACGTTTTCTCCGCTAAGGTCTCGTGCCTGTGTCGAAGGTTAAAACGCGGTTTTCTGACCGACACGCGGGCGATTCGAACCGTCGCGGTCCGTCGCGATAAAAAAACGTCGACGCGTTTCCAACGAGACGATTTCGGGACGTATTGGAACACGTACGTCTGCTACACGTGCGTTTCGTTTGGGTTTTAGGTTCTTGCGCAAGCTGTGGAGGTGGAGGTCGACAAAGAAGACGAAAGAAGAATTGCTGGAAGGTGGTCCGGACATCGAACAGAAGAACGTGACGGTGGTCGCGTACGCGCTCTGTTTCATCATGATGTTGGCCGGTCTGTCCGTGAAAATCGACTGACCCTGATTGTACCCTCATTTGTACAGCACCATAATTATGAATTGTATAATGTCCGATTGTAAAATGTTGTAAATGCGATAATAGTTTTTTTTTTTATCTTGTTCGTATTGTAAGTTTATTAATCTATTCGATTTTAAGTCCGTTTTAATTTATTTTTTCAATAGGTCGTCCGTATCACCCGAACAACGTCATACATTCGGATTCGCTGATCATTAAACATTTAACGAACCGACCAAAGGTCGTTATTTGATGTTTTGAATAATAGCAGTGCGTACTTATCAAGCGAGTATCTATCGTTGAATTCGCTAAGCTCGTCGGTTCGGAATGAAAACGATTATAGGTTTTTTGAATAGCCAAACGACGAGTGTGGAATATCTACCGTAATCGGAATGTTTAAAACGTGTTCGCAGTACCTACACGAGAGTCTAACGAGACGTTTCCTATTGCGCAATCGTATTGTAAATGAAATAATTAACAGTCCGTGTAAGCGCACGATGGCGACGATAACGTTGACGACTATTTTTATTTTTTAACTCACTGAGTACAATACATTTCATTTTCGCCAAAACACTTTCACCGATTATTGGCGTCGAAAATCATATACGTTTTCATAAAGAACGGCGTCACAAAGCGAATTTCTCGCTAAACAGTAAGGGTCCGTGTTGATCGCGGACAAAGATCATAAATTATAATTACTTCGTAGTCTACGGGGGAGGGGAGACATAATTCGATTTTTTTTTTTTTTTTGAAGTCAAACTTAGTGATGTAACGTAAGACGAAAATCATGTAGAATAATAAAAAGAGATTCTTTCTTTCATAATTATGGGTTAAACGTTGAATAAATTTCGTGAAAAAAGAAAAGAGATGTTAAACTAGTTTTTATCCTTCACCTATTAAATATACGTTGCTTTTTTAGACTGAACAAGTATTCGCGATTCGTAAAGATAAACAAATATAAATACGTAAATAAATATGCGGACGAAAGGTAAAAAACGAAAGTGAATGCCGAAGCGTTTTGAAATTGTTACATGGTATGCGTACCGTATTCGTTTAACTCGACGAAAATTCTAATTTTTTGGTCTCGCCTTACATTTTGATATCTATGCGAGCAAGTATTAGGTCACTAAAAATAGTCTCTTTACTCGGAAATGTGGATACTCGCTTTGTTCCCCGTGCCAATACGAATGTTGTTCTTAAATATTGTAAGAATATTAAAATCACAAATCAAATCGAATTACTCCAGTATTCAAGAAGGCGGTGGTAAGAACTATGCTTTTCCCACTTGTGTTATTGTTTGGGGAGGCGACTGAGACGTTGTTGTTATCTTCTCGAACGCCGACTACGAGTTTCCAATGATCTATACACGAGGATCATTTCATATTTACTCGGATGTAATACGTTATATTTGAACCGTAGCGATGAATCGTATTTAAAATGATATTGTACGAAATTAATTTCTACGCGTTTGGCTTCTCTATACGTCTTAATAGTTTCAACAAACGGTTCACAATGAATTTTGCCGCGGTAGTGATGACCGAAGGCTGTTGAATGACCTCTAAGTTGACCCACACGTGCGCGTGTCAATTGCACAATGATATAGTAATAAAACATGAAAAAAACAAAACAAAACTCGGCATAGTGAACAGATTTACAATAAACGTTCGTCCATTATCGTCTGCTCGAAATACAAATCGGCAGAATGTTTTGCGTTTGACACGGGTATCGATTGTCGACGTCGCGCATACAACCACGGCCGCTGAAGAGACCGCGATTTCGGACATCAATTACTGGTGGCGTTCTTTGTTCACGTCATTACGGCGGATCATAAAAAACTTCGCTCAGAGTTAGCGTGAAAAATACGACCGAGTCGCTATTATTGATCCGACCGCATAGTTGTTTGACGACAAAACTTCACGTCCGCAATTGAAAAACGCGCGCGGACAAGTAATCTAACTGAAATAAACTAATACGATACTTAGTAACAGAAACGCGTACGTTCGACGTGGGACATTATATTTATATTATTATAACATGAACGGAGTGGCGGCTATTTTCGCAACTGATTTTATCGGGAACCGTTCAACCGATTTACTTGGAATTTCACACTGACATTCGTCTGGACCTGAGGGATGTCAGTGTCGACTTTATAAACGGTCCAAATGACTTCCTGGTTCACCACGAGTCAGAAATCAATTTTCGGGACAATTTTCGTATTCGGTACAATAATTTCTTTCGTTTACGCGTGCTAGCAAAACAAATATTTACGGGCAAAACAACGTTTTTTGGATCGGCTAGTAGTCATAAAAAATTAAATACCATAAAAAATATTTTTAAAAGTTAAAAGTATTTCGTTAAGTGTTCAATACCCGTTCAAACAACTAAAAAAATATTTACAGTAATACTTTTGCTCAAATATTTTACAAAATAGTAGACTAGGCATGTTGACTGATGTTTTTAACTCGTCAAATTAAATTAATTAATAAAAAAAAATACAAGTAAAGTTAAAAGTTAACTTTAAAGAAGTAACTTAACTTGATTGATAGTTGAAATTATCTAGTGAACATTAAACAGATTAAGTGAAAAATAAATAAGATCTCCCAACGTTATATATAATCTTCAATACTATTACGTTTGTGTTATCAGACACAATAAACAATAGTATAGTATTCAACGTTACTTATATATCGTTGTTGATTTGACTTAATTTATATATTTTTGTACAAATAAATAATTTAAAATAATTTAAACAAATAAATGACCCAAGTTTTAGCAGTTCACAAGACATTATAATTGAAGCATTATATTTTCATTTGTATATATTAAGATAATACAAATTACAAATTTAAAAACATTTATGAAATTTCAGAGGAGCTGTATTTTTATATCCAAATGAATTCCCTAATTAACATAGTTGTCAATGCTGAACTTATAAACATTGTATTCATTTTTGACAAACAATGCCGTAGCAGCAGTATCATTTAAGATTTTGCACTACGTCCATATTTAAAATTAATATTAATTTAACGATTTAAATACTACATTAGTGAAAAATTGTACAAATTGCAGTTTAAGAATATATACAAATATATTACATAATCAATAATTATTGGTAATTTTAATTATTATATATTAAATTTTTTATTACAAGTTTAAGTATAATAATTATTATTAATATAAATAGTTTTAGGTTCTACGTACCAACTGCAGGTAACATTACGTACAATTGATAAGTGTATATATAATGAAAATACACAAATAATATTTATGAAATTGATTTTTTATAACAGTAATAAAATAAACAATAATATTAATGTTATAACAGTAATAAATAATAAACATAATAATAATAAATACGCATTATTTTATGATTTTTCAATATTTTCAACGTTTACTTCCGTTCGAATTGACATTCCTGAGATATAGTGAACATATACTGTATATAGTCCTATACTGCACGTGGTGAACAAAGGGTGCTTTATGAAACGTAGAAAATGTAGGAAATAATATAATGGAAGATTTAATTAATTTGACGTTAGTAAAACGACAATGATACCGTCTAGGGGATTAAGCGAAAAAAACAACTTTTGTATTCAATCAACAATGGGTGTTGGTGACCTCGGAGATGGGAGTAGTAAAAAACGAAAATAAAGACGCAAAAAAACCTGTGTGTAGTATAGAAATGTAAAACAATCAAAGACCTTGCGCAATGTGTTTATAAAAGACACGAAACGTCAATATAGTGTTAAAAATCAAAACGTAGAATAATAATAGATTAATAATTAAACCAAACGTGGTTATGTTCATCCGGCTTAAACCTGATATTTCTAATTACGCGTTTCACTGAAACCGATTTATGATTCGAATAATCGTATTAACATCGTTCGCTATACTGATTGATATCAACTAAAATTATTTATTTAACACGATCGCGTTTAATATCCGGACGAATTGCCCGGACGTCGGAAATCCGGCATTGTTTCGATCATTCCTGAAGGGGATTTCGCGATGGCTGTCACTGCTGAACCTATGGAATTTTTCATCCTTTTCACTGAGTGACCGATGTCTTTAAGTTTTTGTACCACGTCCTGAGAAAAACAAATCGACGATAGTAGATAGTATAGTCTGTTGATTACACTTTTCCGTTACTTTGGTCGTTCCGTATTCATATTCGACTACCATTGGCACGAGTTGGTGATAAATTCGAGCTTTGTCTATCGATTCCTTTAGCGATTTGTTATACCATAACTTAAGGGCGGACGTCTGGAAATAAAAACAATGTGTATGCATATTTGATTGATTTTGATCTAATCTTATTACTGCATTAAATAAATGAATTCATTTTTTAGAGTATCATTCGAAAACGGTCGAGATGTCATAGAGTTGAAGGAATTAACGAAAAGAACAAATAAAAAAAAAATCATACAATCTATCAGATTATTTTCGACTATAATCTTACGTAGGCGGTGGCAAGAGTGATTTTTGAACCTCCAGCTCCTCCCACTCCCAGAATAAAGTTACCGTTTCTGTCCGTAATGATAGTTGGACACATTGAAGACATCGGTCGTTTGCCCGGTTTTATGAAATTCGACGGCGATGCCGGTAACCCAAAATAATTGGTGACTCCTGGCGTAGAGAAATCGTCCATTTCGTTATTTAAAATGATACCAGTGTTGGGAGACATGAAACCGCAACCAAAGCTAAAACGAAAACGAGTAATCAGACGCGATGTTATCGACGATAATCTACCACATACTTACTGTGTATTTATTGTACTAGTACTGACGACAGTGTTTCCGGCCGAGTCGGTTACGACCATATTAGCGGTCCCGTGATCTTCCGGCAGATCGAAATCAGCCCCGTAGTACTTAGGGTCTGCCGAGGTGAAATCATCAGATATTTTGCTTCGGATCATATTTATGTAACTGTCCGATTTCACTTTATCGTATATCTTAAACATGAAGCGTACGCATTTAAACATTTGAACGGTGTTTGTTCGGATGAAACGTACTTCGGACACGTTCACGAATCTATGATCGCCCAAATGACTTCTTTCGCCGTACGCGAACTTGAAAGCCTCCACCAGTCGATGCGCGTCTAGGCCGGCGTCGGGCGTTGGCAACATGCCGTCCAATACCCGGAGAATGTAGGCTAATAATATGCCGGAACTGGGCGGCGACCCCCCGTGTATTGTATATCCGCTCTTTAAATTTACCGAAAAAGATTCTTCGATTTCAACCCTGTGAACACAAAGTTCACAAAAACGTTAACCTAGTCGTCTACAAGTCCGTTAAATCGGTAACGCAGTGTAACAGTAATTTCATTATTATTTATTTATTTCGAAACGGGCCAAGCCCACATCACAGTTGAATACACGATACAAAATATATAAGTTAAAAATATTCTAAAATATCACAAGATAGGTACAACACAGAACATAACCTAACCTAATCTAACCTTACCTAACGGTAACAGGGGACTTTGACGTTCAATCCGAGCAAGAAGCAAGATCGGGGAAATCAATTTATCCGCCGTTTGACTTCTAGAGGAGTACGATAATTATTTCGGCTCGTCTATCACCCAGCGAGGACAATCCAAGCCGGAGCGATACAGATACGCAATCACGTGGACGACGATCAACGTTTAAGGTAAATGTAACGGTACTCAGGGATTTACGTCGTTCGATCCGATCCCGCCCACGCGCAACGTGATGATTCCGTATACTTAAATTTATACTAAAAATGTTTCATGAATGTTAAGTTGAATTGAAAAATATTTACTCGTAATTTGCTAGATCTTCTCTGGTGATAATACTATTGATTTTTCTTAAATCGTCCACTAATCGAGATGTTAACGACCCATTGTACACGGCGTCCGCTCCTTCTTTCGCTATAATTCTCATTGTTTCCGCCAATTCCGGAAACATGTATATTTCCCCAGCTTTCTTCACGTGTCCCGTTTTTTCGTCGAACAAACATTTTCTGTAAAACCAAATAACGTACGGATCTAGCCGTATTATTCAATCGTGTGAAAACTAACGGTACCGTCGATGTGTATTTCAATGAACATAATTCTATGAGCAAACCGTACGAACGAAGAGCACAAACATACAACTATCATATTGTACCTGAGCATTACGTCATTTTTTATCACTTCTTCGCTAGTGTTCATGATGGACCACAGATGATCGCTGATCTCCATTCCTTCTTCGCAAAATTTTATGGTCGGCTCGAACAACGATTCCCACGAGACCCCGCCGCCGTACGTTTTGTATATGACGGAGTAGCCCTTAAGCGACCCGGAATCGCAACTGCCAACCCGCCTAGATTTTCACACGTAATTCAGTACAGGTTTGATAGGAATCATTACGTTTCAAAGGCTGACGGCGTGTTTGTGGAAAACGCGTGTGATTCTCGTCCGTGTAGTTTCTTTTAGCATTTTCTGGCTAGCGTATCCTAGAGCGTCCGCTAACGGTTATCGTTCGGATAGTTTATAATAAAATCCATTTGGATCCCGACGAACACGTCGTTATACGTTAGTTATTAGAAAATTGGAGTTCTTGTATCGAAACGTAAATCAAATCGTTTGCATTTTCCCATTAAAATTTATTTAAAATCGTGTTAAAAACGAAAATCGAATTTTCCGAATTTACCCGCGCACAAGACATTTCACGTTTCGGTTATTGGTGTCGCGTTAACGAGTTACGCAATTAATAGTTAATTTAAGAATTATTATGCGAAATCACGAAGTCGAATATCGTTTAATATATAATCAATGTTTTTCTCGTCCAAATTTATTATTGTGATAAAATATTGTACTACTAGGCAGGCAACAACTCGGTAACATAGTAGTTACGTATTTCGTGCAACTTTTTCACCGATAACTAAACACGTTTTTTTTTTATAAACTCGAAGTGATATTTTTTTTTCTCAATTTCTATAAGTCGCTTTCAACTCGTCTAAGTCATTTAATATTTGTTTGAATAGACCGGACTCCGACTAGTCGAAACTAAAATGTAACTTGTCCAGCCTCGGCAATCGGTACGTACCGTAAACGGACTCGTTCGGAGTTTTTACGAACATGGAGTAAGTAGCCGCGGCCGGAGCAGTTTCACGCGCGTTGACTGACATCACTTGTTTAGTTGTCGCGTTGTAGATGCTCATTAGAAATCCTCCGCCCAAGCCCATATAATCCGGACACAGGACACCGTCGCACAGCATCGTAGCTATAGCGGCGTCTACAGCGTTCCCTCCTCTTGTTAGCACGTCCCTTTTTTTTTTAAAAAAAAAAGCAACGTACAAATCATACAAGACCGACTTACATACAATTTTTAAACGTTTTTGGACCGACACTGTTTAAATTTGGTTTTTAAATTACTAAAAATCGTATACGATTATCAAGACAAAAATATCGTTTAGAATTTAATTAGCACGGAAATATAAAACAATTAATAGTGTTCAATAATTATTACGTATATTAATTAAAATCAGTGATGGTCAGACCGAACCCGAACAGAATCGAACTATACAATTTAAATATCGAACCCGAACCCAAACTTCATAAAAATTTCAAATGATTTAAATTCATTTAAAACATTCAAGTACTCGTTCAATTCAAAAGTTGATTAACCTAGATGATTAATTCATAAAATAAATAAATTTTTTTGAGTTATAACAATAGGTTTGGGTATCAAATTCAAAAGGACAAATTCGGTACGAATTTCATTTTCTTCGGTATTCGATAATAGAACCAAACTATTTGTGCTTAGTTCGGTTCGAATATTTCTAATTATGAGTCTGGTTTGGTTCGTAACATTACTAATTAAAATATATTGTGCAGGTGAAAGGTGTACGTTTATTTGTAAATTATGTTATAACATACCTATGGATGATAACTAAGGTTAAAGTTTACAATTACGTTCAATTTCTTTATATATATATATATTATATATATAGATTTATAGATTTTGGACAGTTAATGTAATGTTTATAAAAAATCATTATTAAATATATGTTTTTTTAAATTCATTTTAAAATGTTTTGAGAGATAACTGGAACGATAAAATCTCACTCTCTTTGATATAAATACACGCGCAGCCATCGAAACAGCGTTGCGTTAGAAATATACGAGTGCATAAGCTTACACGAGACGACTTGATATCTCGCTTAGCAACAAAAAAAAAAAGCACGCAACGACACTTGAGCATTAGCTAAATTTCTAAAGAACGGGCCCCCGACGAAATTTGTCGATTTCAAAAATAATTATTGATCGCGAACGACGAATTCATCAGATCGATCCGTATACTGCGCACGTTCACGCGGGACGACCCGTTGGGAACGGTCGGACCAAAACGTTGTTCGAAAAAACGAGCGTGAAACTTTCGCATTACACTCCGACTTGTGCGCACGGCAACCCGTTCGATACGACTCCGGCCTTTCTGTACGATCCCATCGGCATGCTGGACGGCGGCAACGGGGTGTCCGGGTCGGGCGGTTCGTCGACGGCCGCGTCCCGCGCGAACACGACCAGCGACACGACGGCCGTTGCGGCCAGCGCCAAGAGCACCAGCACGACGCCGCGTTTCGATCGTAGCCTGAAAAACGAACACCGTTCGAGTACCGGACCTTCGCGACGGGAGCGCACAGGACGCTATACAAGGACGGCCGCCCAGCAGGGCCTGTTTGACCATTTTACAGGCCGGTGCCTTTTTCTAGTGGCCACGGTTGACCGGGGACTTCAAATTCGGGGAACGTCGATTTCGACCGACAGGCGAACTGCGTATTCGGTTCAAGCACGATGTGGTTTTCTGCGCGAACGGACGAAGACCGGTAACGGCGTAGTCCTGCACAGGCATTGATGCGTTTGGGGGGCGACATTTCCCGGGTCCGTTTCACGTTTAAACCGTGAATTCGAAACGATCGCGAGATCACGTGCGGCCAAATAAAAAAGAAGAAGAAAAAACGTATGTTTTAATTCAGTGGTTCCCAACCTTTTTGACACTACGGACCACTTAGATAACTTTCAATACGTCACGGACCACCATCATTTTTAGACATTTTTTTTTCTCATAAATAAGAATCAATTTTTTCACAGATATTAGAATTTAGGTAACGATTGTCGGTACGTAATATTTGTAACACGTCCAAAGGAAAATTGAAATATTTAAAAACTTTATAGGTATGCCTCGCGGACCATAGGTTGGAACCGCTATTTTAATCGAACGGAAAAACAGACGGTCGCGAGCCGGCCGCGAGCGGGAGAACGAATAGCATGTTCTCCGTCGCGTTACGAGTTTCTTGACGGATGCGACACAACGTCATCGTGCCCGCGGACAATGGGCGACGGGGACGAGTTCGGTATTCACGTGCTTTCCGCGTTCCGAATGTTTCGACGACGACGACGACGACGGTTGTCACTGACCTGTTGCGCTTATTTCGCGGATTTCCCAGCAACAGCGTTTTGACGGACGCGGCGACGGTGGACGGAAACGGCCCGCCGGCGGATCGGTCCATTTGACGTTACGCGCGCGCGTCGCGTTTTTGCGGACCGTTTGCGCGAAAACGGAACACTCGACGGTCGCGCGGACGCGAAACCACCTGACGCGCGCGATCAGATCGACGAACGAACGCGGAAAATCGAACAAACGGCACCCGCGGCGTAGTTCGTTATCGATCGTTTCGTCGGACGTAAAAATTCCACCGCTTATGTAACGCGCGCCGGACACGTGTCCGTTCGGTTACGTGCCGATTATAGATCTAATTATAGATACCTGTTGCCGACCATGATGTGCCAGGTTAGACGTGCCGCGTCGCTTTGGTTGCAAATATGATCACTGGCGGTCAAACGTAATTGAAGACGGACGAAAAGATGTTTTGAATTTTTATTTCACCGTTTTGCCACCGACACCAACGAGCACGTACGCGCGGAATGAATAACACTTCACGTTAAGTGATATTTTATGGCAAAACTAAAAACAAAAAAAGAAAAGAACTCGTGCCTTTCGATGAATAAAATACGAACAATACAAAATCGACGCCAACCGTTTTTTTTCAATATTTCAATCAGTTTTCGTTTTATTGACAATAAATGATTTTCTGTTTGTATTTAATTACTAGTATTTTCCTGTTCGGAATTTTTCATCAGCTACGCGTTAAACGGTCCGCCGTCGTCTGTGAGGTATTCACTTCACAAAAAAAAACCGTATGCGAAACATGTCTGAAGCCAGTCGAAAACGAACACGAAAATGCTTTAATAATTTAATCGCTACGAGTTTCGAAATTATTTCCTGCACATTAAAATCGTAGCTATCGAGTACTATTATAAATTATAAATAAAATAAGATCAAACTATTGTCGCGATTTTCTTTTCTTCTTACTTAAATACTTAAGCTCTATGCAATGTACACTTCGTGATACTTTAGCACTTCGCTCACAATTTTTATGTTAAAGATTAAACAGATTATACGCGTTTTTAATCAATGAATTCGAATATAAAACACAGTGTTCTCGTTTTCGGTCTATAATTTTTAAAGTAGAATTTAGTTTTTGTTTTTCAAAAAAATAACTTCTACAAGATTATTTCACGTAAATTGTCTTTTATACATTTCACGACAACAATTAATGAGTAGGTATTTAAGTACATAAATGTATTAATATTTTATAATAAAATAAAAAAATATTTAAATAAATAAATAAATATATATATATATTATACATATACAAAAAGCCAATGAGTTTTATGTTGATTAAAAAAAAAGAAAATATATAAGTTGTTGTACATGTATTAGGTTAATACAAATAAAATACAACAACTGAGGAATAAATTAAAAGTAAAATTAATTAGAAAAAATTGCATAGAGAAATAAGACAGAAATTACACAGAGAATATTATGAATATTACAATAAGACATGGAGTTAGAAGAAAAAAAAATTATCTAATAAAAATATACAAAAAGCAAAGAAATTGTGTTTATAATGAACTATGGTGTAATATTAATATTATCTAATATAGATTGATATAGAATGTTATTTTTAAAATCTGTTTATATATTTAAGATTTTTTAATTAATTTAATTTAATTTCTTAGTAAATATGTAATTCTTCCAAAAAGAATCGATATAAATATTATGTTGTACACTCAAAATTTCAAAATTATTATTTATATTAAAAGTAATAAAATGATTATTTTCTAAAACATGTTTTGCAAAATTTTTTCTGATAATAAATTTTGATATTTCATACTACAATAATTAATTACATTATTTATTTGTTTAGACTTTTTTATTTTTTTAAAAATTTTTTGTACTCTATTGATTGTGTTTAAATTATATTTATTTTTAAGTGCAATATTATACATAATATTAAGCTCATGCTTATAACTATATTCATAATAATAATAATAATAGTTATTATATCGAATTTAATGCTTATAACATTGATTTTATCTATTCGCCATACATGAAAATCGATAATCCATTCACGATTGTTAGTCACGTGAACACATTCCGTGTTCTTATTGCGTTTTAGATACGCTAATTTTTACACGATTAACACTTGAAAACATTCGCTTTGCGAGTGACTGTATAAAAACATATATGAAGTTCCAGTAGGTAAAAGTTAGTCTAGCATATTTCACGTTAGTCTGAAAAACTTTTATACACATATTTTAAACATATACAATATATTTGATGTTATAAATAAATAAATTATCACCGAGAAAATTTAAGGATAAATACAAACATTTGGGTATTCTAAGGAGAGAGAGAGAGAGAGTATTAAACGATAAAGGAATATTGAGAGCGTTTGTTGTAATATTAATATGTTCTTGATGCTAGAAAAATACGTTTCAACAAATATGGTCCTAAACGAACAGTTTATATTTTGAGTTATTATGTACGTATGTATAGTTTTGTTAGTATCCCGACGAATTCCCCGGTCGACGGAAATCTGGCATAGCTTCGACCATTCCCAACGAGGATACCGCAATAGCCGATGCCGCGGAACCTCGTTTATTTATCAGCCGTTTGACGGGATGACCGATATCTTTAAGTCTTTTTATTACGTCCTAAAATGGAAAACGTCACAATTAACGACGGTACTCGGTGAAGTAATTTCACTACGCTTGTTTTATCGTACCTTGGTCACTCCGTATTCATAATGAATTTCCATAGGCATAAGCTGATGGTAAATCCTTGGTTCGTCTATCGACTCCTTCAGTGTTTTATTGTGCCATAGTTTTAGAACAGTCACCTGGAAATGAGAATAATCACTCGTTTATGATTTTAAATGATACTTAGAGTTCCTTAAAAATTGCGGTGTCCAAATTTTATAAACGAAACCGTTTTAAACTTCTCGTGAAACGTGTTAAATGAGTTAACGTACATAAGCAGTGGCGAGCGTGATTTTCGATCCTCCTGCTGCTCCCACCCCGAGAACGAAATCACCGTTTTTGTCCGTGATCACAGATGGGCACATTGAAGACATCGGCCGTTTGCCCGGACTTATGAAATTCGACGGCGACGACGGAAGTCCGTAGTAGTTCACGACCCCGGGAGTAGAAAAATCGTCCATTTCATTGTTTAAAACGATACCCGTACTAGGGGACACGAATCCCGAACCGAAGCTAAATCGAATGCGGCGAATGATCAAAACCAACGATAACGCCGTTGCAACACGCGTCGGCACGCTTACTTCGTGTTTATTGTACTGGTGACCACGACGGTGTTACCGTCGAGTCGGTCAAGGCTATGTTGGCCGTTCCGTCATCTTCCGGCATAAAAAAATCAGCCCCGTAGTGTTTGTGATCCAACGAAGTGAAATTATCGGATATCTTACTCCGTACCATATCCATGTAACTGTCTGATTTTACTTTGTCGTAAGTCTAAAAATCGAAACGTGTTCAATAAAATAATAATGGTAATAAATCAGTTCGTCGGCGTTGATCGGACGAGACGTACGTCGGACACGTTCACAAATCGATGATCGCCCAAATGACTTCTTTCGCCGTACGCGAACTTGAAAGCCTCGACCATCCGATGCGCGTTCAGACCGGCGTCGGACGAAGGTGACATGCCGTCCAACACCCGGAGAATGTAGGCCAATATTATCCCAGAACCGGGCGGCGGACCCACGTGTATCGTGTAACCGTTTTTTAAGTTTACCGGCAGGGATTCTTCGATTTCGACTCTGAAAACGTTGCGATTGTTTTCTAATACACGCGCGTCGAAACTGATGTTGCGTGTCGTCCGATTACTTGTAATTGGCTAAATCATCCACCGTGATAACGCCACCGGCTCTTTTCACGTCTTCTACTAAACGGGAAGTCAGCGACCCGTTGTACACGGCGCCGGCGCCTTCTCTTGCTACGGTTCTCAACGTTTTCGCCAATTCCGGTAACTTGTAAATTTCCCCGGATATTTTCACGCGTCCTGATCGTTCGTCGAATAACGTTTGTCTACGGAAAAATCGACAAGGTCTCCATCAAACGGCGAGGAACTGTACAACGCAAGCGCGCGCGTTACGTTTTCTACCTGAGTATCGGGTCGTTCTTAATCACGCGTTCGAAATTCTTCAAGCTGGCCTCCAGACTCTTGCTGACCTTCATGCCCTCCTCGCACAGTCTTATAGTCGGTTCAAACAACGACGCCCAAGGAACGCCGCCACCGTACAGACCGTATATGGTCTCGTAGCCCTTGATCGCACCGGGCACCGCGACCGCCAACCCTCCTACAGATTCGTGAACGGCCGTTTCAATGAAATGCGATTACATTTGTTTTCATGAAATCCGAACGAGAGTCGTGGCTCCAGACCGAAATTTACAAATACCAATAAAATAAGGAATATCGCCTATGAGGCCGACGAAACGTTCGCGCGATATTTATCCCGTTTATCGTCACAACGTATGGCGCGATTATTATATGAAAACATTGATATTATTTAACTAGCGAACTCTTCAACAAAAAAAATACGAATTCAAACGAATATTATTATTTTATTTTTTTACAGCTAAAAACTGCACCGAAAACTTTACGTGTCGTTCGAATCAGAAGGACGGGGCAGGTGAATACTGCACGCCGTGATCCCGGTAAGTTCCCGAGGACTGGCCGAAATCGTGCACGACGGGCACTGCGGTAAATCCGACGGGAAACCGCGTCGTCGGGGATAAGGTCCGGCGGAACGATCGAAAAACGACCCCGTAAACCCGATCCAAGCGCACGCGATTAGATCGAACGCGACGGATCTGAACGCGCGCGAAGACGATCGATACGCGGTCGCTGGCGTTTCGCGCGCAGGAGAACACGCACCGTACACGGAACTTCCGGGATTGTTCGCGAACATGGACGCGTTGGCCGCGGCCGGAGCGGTTTCGCGCGCGTCGATCGCCGTCACTCGTTTGGCCGTCGCGTTGTACACGGTCATCATAAAACCGCCGCCCACGCCCATGCACTGCGGACACTGGACGCCGTCGCACAGCATCGTGGCTATGGCGGCGTCCACGACGTTTCCGCCTCTCGACAGCACGTCCCTGTTTAACGACGCGTAATCAATAAGCCGTCGCGACGACGACGACGAAAGTCCCGGTAACGAGACAAGGTTAGGGTATCCAGACGAGAGTTCCCGGTGACGCGGTTAAAATCAATATGTATCGGGACGTACACGGGAAAAAGTTTTGGGGGGTGATTTTGAAAATCGTTAATTGAAAGTTAGAACTTTTTGTTTTAATAAGTATACGAATTTTTATGTTGCTTTAGCCGGTGGTCCACAAACGTAATATAATATCGAAATTGAATAAGTAAATAACCAAACATTTGGGGGGGGTATGTATGTATGTATGTTTTTTTTTATCGATTTCCCCATAAACGTTATCCGCCCCTGTTATCAGCGGCGGATTCGAACGGGAACGAAACGCGCCGCGTAGGAGAGAGCGTGCGTAAGGAATATTCGTTGATATTTTTCATCGACTGCGTAACAACAACCACAACGTTGACGGTCGTTCATCCGTTCGATTAACCGCCGAGTGCGGAACGGCCGTTTACGTTTATTGTTCGTGAACGTATTACACTCCGATCTGCGCGCACGGCAAGCCGGTGGACACGACGCCGGCTTTCTTGTAGACGCCCATCGGCATGCTGGACGGCGGCGACGGGAAGTCCGGGTCGGGCGCGGTCCGGTCGTCGACGGCGTTCGCGACGACGTACGCGATCAGACTGGCGACCGCGGCGGCCAACGTCAGCGATCCGACCAGAAGGACCAGACAACGGCATTTGGCCCGCGATCTGGAAAACGAAACGGACGTCATGATCGATTGGTCGTCCCGTGCCGCCCCTGTTGCCGTCCTCGTTGACGAAATCGCGTTTAACGCGCAGAAATCGTTCGAACACGAATTCGTCCGACGGGCGAACGAACCGACATTATGATATTTGCTCGAGTGTGCTTCCATGGATGTTTTCAAGGACCGCGATGGGATATTGATTCGAAAACATGATTTTTTTGTTTTATCACGCACGGTCGATTGGTTTTAACCTAACAGAAAACATAATGAAAAGGACGAAAATTTGAACCATCCGCGCGTGGCTTATCGAATAACAGTAGTCGTGCATTCCGTCGTAATACGTGTCGTGAAAAAAAACATTAACCGGGTAGACGCTTCAACGTACCGCAGGGAGACGAAATAATCACCAGTCTACGACCCAGACCTGGTAAAATAATCGCGCGTTATGTCGCGTGAAATCGTAAATTAAAGTATTCTATTTACGCTTGGCATATGAACATTTCATCTTTTGAATCAACATGTAAAACTACGAAAATTCCACATCTAATTAAAAATAAGGAAACAATGAATTATATTACATGATATCTGGTTACAAAGCGAATGCCAAAGGTTACACGGTTAATGTAGATAACTCCGAGTTCGATGTAATCGAATTTTTCAAATCGATCGCCATAAACATAAAAATGTTAGTTATATAACATCTTATTTAGTTTGCGTTTATGCACACACATTTAAAATATACGTTATTGTACTACAATTTCTAATGTATGTACGTATGTTTTTTAGAAAAACTACCGGAATACTCAAACATTGAAAACATAAAATAAGATTTTTTTACGATACTCGTCTATAGGGCACGCGAAATTCTAGCATTTGATTAACGGACGGACTACGGGGAACAATATAACGGTATTCTGTTCGCAGTATGTAAAAAAAATCATCAATTATGATAATTACATTTCGCGTAATAATACACGGTAAGTGAACAATTCGAACATACGTATAATTTACCGTTGACATACCGAGTTATACGTTTAAAATATAGAACAGACCGACTTCAGTCAGTAGAAAAATGTAAATAATACGTAAAAATTATGACTACGAGGTTCCAAAACACGAACATGTCTGTCGCATGATCCCAAACCGTTTACTGACCTACGTCCGTTTGTTTGCGGGCCGCCCAGTATTGGCGTTTCATCGCTCACGTCGTCCAACGGAATGTATCCTTTGAGGTCGTCGTCGAAATAATGATTTCCATCCATTTTTGGTATCGCTTGCGAACGAACTGTCGATTTGCCACGTGAACGGTAGGTAAATCGAACGAGAGACCGCTGGACCGGACTACAATCGCAGCCAGGTAGAAAAGAGCTCGTAATTTTTAATCGAGACCCGATAACAAGTATTAGTGGTAATGCCGCAGTAGTAGCCGTCGTGATTTTTTATCACGCAGAAATCCATTAACGCGCGGGTCACGCGTAACGTTGTACTCGCTTACCGGCGCCAATTAAAACTCAACGTTCGACAATCGTACGGTATGTATGCGATTCTCAAGTGTGCCAATTATAGCTGATGTAATCCACAGAGAAAAATAATAATAACGATCGCGTGTTGAAAGGAGCCGCAGTTTCCGTTGATGTAAACTCGACCGTTCAATTGTTTACTCTCAACGAAAAGACGTTTTACTCTAGACTTCACACTTCGGCACGACTGAACGTTGACGGAAGATAATTGTAAATATTTCAAAATAAAACTGACTCGCCGAGGAACGAGAACGTCGTTCTCTGACCGCACCACAGTACCACACGGCAAAACACACGTGTATAATATATCCCGTTTCAGAGAGTCAATTATATAACATGATCGGTAACAGTAATTTAATCACTACAAAATAATACGTGTCCCTTATATGATTTCACAAACAAACGTATTTTAAACGGATAAAATATATTTTAAAATAAAAAATGCATTATTCGTACTCGTCTACAAACATAGTCTCTGTTTCCAAACGTTTTGTTAAAAATGTTTTTCATAAAAAGACGTAAACATAATAATATCATTTTCATTCATACACGCATTTACTTATCCACTTGACATTAAAATTACCATTTTTAATCGTTCGAAAAATGTTCATTGATAAAATAATACTATATTGAACACCGGACAACTAATGATGAAAAACAAAACGATATTATGTAATCATAACGTATATTTTAATAAATATATATATAAAAGCGAAAAGTTACTCACTGACCAAACTCGAAATCTCGCAAACTACTCGACCTATGAAGCTGAAATTTGGCAGGTAGGTAGTTTATAAGCAGGAGACGTCAGCTAAGAACGGATTTCGCAATAGGGCCGAATCAAGAAGGTCTAAGGGTACAATGCAACCAACCGTCCGATTAACCGCGTTGTACGGTCGAGTCTGCGGGTATGAAATTATACGGCTATTTAAATATATAAAATAAAAATAAAATAGATGCGTGATATCATAAATTGCGGTGTTTTACGTGATAACGTAATTTCCACGAGATAACAACGTGTAACAGCACAACACTTTTCCTGCATTAGCTGTTTTCGCAATATTTACGTATTATTTGACATGGAATATCATTTTTCGTACGATATTTTATTTGTCGCGAGATAATTTAATCGCAGCGACTATTCTCACTGGGCGGACAACTGGCGCACACAACTGGTATCCGACGATATCGACGGACTTACCTGCATCTTTTAAACGCTCGCGGTTCCCGACGAAAGTTTCACTTGCTCTCACAATAAATAAGTCTCGGGGACAAACATTCTCGCTGGTGGATGTCGACTTGAGAAAAGAGTGTTTACTCCGTGGAAAATTATATGCTGGCTTATCTCGAGTGGGCTCTCCTGATAACCAATACGTTTTGCTACCGAACAAAATATAACTTCAAACGTAGTGCACAGAGAAGCTTTGGTGTCAATTACGAACTGTTTCACTTATTGGCATTCGGAACGGTGTTATCGTTATAAAAACGTTGTTCCGCGGGATCAAAGAAATGCACGTGAATCGATAGGTTACACGATATTCCGTACAACATGTGTCGAAACAATATTTTCGTTTTCGACGTCACATATATGTATTTCTAATCGTATCATATAATATCGAGCTACTAATACAAAATTATACTATGTAATCATAATGATATATATATATATGTGCATCGATACAATAAATTAAGTTACAGTTACAAAAGCCCGGAGAAACATTAAAACCAAACGCTAAATGACGTCGGAACAATACGATTATATTATGAGATTATCTACCATCGTAGAAACTCCGTAAGAACTCTGAATTTCGAGAACGGTCGGCAATATACCCGTGCGCACTCGACAAAACGTAAATGGACTGCGAAACGCATGCGCCAGTCAGTATCCCGACACGTTGCCCCGTTGTCTGAAGTCGGTCATGACTGTAATCGATCCTTCGGGCGTCCTGTAAATCGCCGTGACGGCCGACTGGTCCTCGCCGATCGTCATCCGTCTCACGTGGTGGCCGACGTGTCTGAGCGCGTCGACGACCGACTGTAAAAAAACGATTACACAACGGGAACGGTTTTGTAATTTTTTTGTTTTTACGACGCGGAATTCGATAACTCCGTAATCGATTAGAATCGTGCGTTCGGACCTTGAGCACTCCGTATTCGTAATCGACCTGCGCAGGAACGGACCGGCGATAGAACCTCGGTGCTTCGATCGCTTCCTTCAGCGTCTTGTTGCGCCACAAAACGAGCGCGGACACCTGAAGCGCACAAAGTCAATTCAAAATCATCTGCCGACGGTGTTAAACGTAAAACGTATCGACAACATCCGCTCGGGCTGTCGTCGAGATAATTTTCGGTATCATATCGACCTAAACAATAACGGAAACGACGTTGTTCTGTTTAGAACTCGAAAATCGATTTGAAAAGTATTATCACGGTTTGGATTTTGAACATCGGTTTTCGACAACAAACAAATCCGATTTCGATAGAGGTTTTCATTTTCAGTGTCCATATGCACCAAACGGTGAATTTTTTTTTTTCTTGAGATCCGTTTCAATCAAACACACGACTGAATGGTACACACACAGAAAAACAATGGAGGGCCGTAATATCGGCCGCACGAACGGTTATTAAACAAACGAACTAATTACGAGCAAGTAGACGGTTTCCGCGAGTAAATAACCTCCGAAACGTGTGTGTGTGTGTGTGTGTGACGAGGGAACCGTAACGTTTACTCACGTGCGCGGCAGCGACAGCGGTTTTCGATCCCGCGGTCCCTCCGACGGCCAAAACCACGTCATCGTTGCCGTCGGTTATGACCGTTTGACACGAACAGAACGTTGGCTGTGCAGCGTTGGCCGAGGACGGCTGCGCGGCAGTGGACAGACCGTTCATTTCGTCGTTGAGTATGATGCCGGTGCTCGGCGACACGAAACCGCTGCCGAAGCTGCAGAGTAAACACAAAACGGTCACGTCTGGCAGACAGTTGCGTTCCGTCGCGGATCCGGTCGATTCCTCGGACGTCCGTTCGGTTTTCGCCGAACCGCGTGCGCGTTATCCCGACGGTTATCTTCACGTCGGGACGGGGACGGAGGAGCTCGTCGCGTCGGTACTTACACCGCGTTTACGGAACTCGCGACCGTCACCGCGTTGCCGTTCGAGTCCACGACGACTACGTTGTCGGTCGTGCGGCCGCCGGAGTCGTCTCCGTGACGCGCTGGTCTGTTCGCGGCCTTCGGACGTACGTACGGGTCGATTACTTCGATTGGTCCGTTTCACGCGGATCCCGCGGAACTCACTTGGACGCCCGAACCGGACATTTCGTCGAGCGCCGTCTCGGACGCTTCCACCAGCCGAACGGCGTCCAGACCGGCGTCCGGCGCGTGTGACTCGCCGCCATCCAGCGTCCGAAGAACGTGCGCCACCATGATGCCGGAATCGGGCGGCTGGCCCGAATGCAGTTTGTAACCGTTCTTCAATTTCGCCTCGTAACTCCTTTCGACGCGGACACTGCGCAACGGGGAAAACGTACATTTAATCGGCACCTATTTTACACGTTTTTCAACGCGAGTACAGTAACCCCCCTTATAATAAAAACTTCTATGATTATGCTATTAAACACGATATCAACTTTTTTTTTAGTAATAATTCTTTTTTATAGACCGAAAATATACTTATGCCTAGTATATGAGTCTAGGCAATGAACAAAACATTGTAACCACTGATCTCTACCACGAAAACACAAAAACCACCGCTGATATCAGATTCACGATAGTCGACTGTCGTCAACTAATAGAAAAACTAAAAAAAATATTCTTTTTTAAAAATTTGAATAATGTGTACTGTATAGGTACATTAATTTGCGATACGCTCTCAAACGCGCGTGTTGAAAATAATTTGGAACAGACGTTCGGTCAATGATTTCATACAACGCAAGACATAATACGAAGAGAAAGTTTGATCTAATACTATCCTTACGCGCGTTGATTCCCTAATACGGTTCAGTTAGGATTTTCCTCTCGTTCGCATTAAATGTTTTATTTTTCGTTTTTTAATCGACATTCCGGTAACAAAATAATAATGTGATTTCTCGTGGACAATATTTCTTGACGCAGCAAAAAAATCGACCGTCTTTCGCACACCAGCGCAATCGGCGGGCCATCTGTGATTGCAAAACGCATTAGAGGTTATGTACATTTTAATCGAGCATTATCATCTTGGAGATTTGCGATTGTTTTCACGAAACGTACGTTCGCCCGTACAAATCTATCACGAAACGGTGTGTACGGCCAACTTTTGTTTTTTCATCTCGCCAAATGGCCTAACGCAGTGTCGCGCGCGTATCGGTGTTTCATAATCGTTCGTCGGCTCACGTGTAATCTTCCAGGTCCTTGGCGGTTACGATTCCTCCCGCGCCCTGTACGTCCGACGCCAACAGTGAAACCAGCGATCTCTCATACACGGGGTTCATCCCTTCGTTTGCTATAATCCGCAGGGTCCGTCCCAATTTCGGCATCGTGTAAACGTCCCCCGGTCTCAGCAACTCTCCCGTTCGGTCGTTGAAGAAATATTCCCTGGTGACAATCGGAACACAATAACGTACGCCGGAATTATTTCGACAAATGACATCACACGCACGCGCGAACGTTTGTCGTGATAATAAATACGCTTGTTATGGAAAGAAAGAAAAAACGACCCCAGACCAAGCAGGACGTTGTCGGTCGACAACCGTTATTTTAGGAACGACCTACTTCAGTCCCGAGTTCAAGACGAGGTGTTTGGCGACGTTGATGTTGTCTCCCAGACGTTTGCTGACCACGACACCTTCCTCGCACAACCGTATCGCCGGCCGGACCAACGACGCCCACGAAACGCCGCCGCCGTACGCGTTGTACGCCACCCAGACACCTCGGAGCATGCCGGGAACAGCGATCGCCATCACGTCTCCTGGAACAGTACGTATCTGTACGTATCATGCGTTTCCCAGACCGTCGGGAAAGCCGAACGGTGAACGAAACGACAAAACGACGGCCGTTGGAAACAACGCGGTCGTCCCCCGGAGAGGCGGCGTTTCGTCACCGACTCTGTAACCGGGTACCGCGTCGTAAATTCGTCGTGACCGTTTTCGCGTACCGGTCGGCGGTCCGGTCGTCGTGCGGTTGGCGAGCGCCGTGAGGCCCACGGACGCCGGAGCGGCCGCGCGAGCGTTCACCGACAGCGACGTGCCCGTGGTCCTGTTGTAGACGGTCATCAGGAAGCCTCCGCCCACGCCCGTCAGGTCCGGACACGCGACGCTGTCGCACAGCATGGTCGCTATCGCCGCGTCCACCGCGTTGCCGCCGTTTCGCAGGACGTCGCTGGCGAACAAACGAAGAAGATCAGTTACGGTAGCGCCGCGCCGTCGTCGTCCGGTTCGAAACACGTTCTCTCGACGACCACGGACCGCGAGCGGACCAACAACCACGTTTTAGCGCGAAAACCCGACGTTACTGAACCCAGCCGGCTTGCCGCTCCGGACGAGGGCGATGGGCCAATACCGGCTGGAACGTGGTGGCTGTGGTACAGACGCAAGACCCAGAACGGGTGGCGGGGCTAGGGAGACCAACGATCGGGTGTCGCCGAGCGTCAACAACAGGTCAACGTGGTCAAGTAGGCTTAGGACTGAAACCCGGCCACTCGGAGAACTTACGTCCCGATTCTCGCACAAGGTTCGCCGACGGACGCGACGGCGGCGTTTGAATACCGGCCCATCGGGATGGACGACAACGGTAACGGGCCGACCGGATCGTCGAGGTCGGACGTCGATCCGGAGTACCGATACGAGAGGAACACCACGATCAACGTTATCGCGAAACATTCTAAAACGAACAATCTGACCGGTCGTATTCTGAAAACAACACGTTACAATACGGTTAGTATCTCTTCCCCCCCCCCCCGTAAAAACGCAGGTTTTCATACGGGTCACGTACGGCGTTATCGTTTACGGGCTAATCTCTTACGGTATCAATTATAAATACCTTAAATACATTATGTGACCGTACGTCCCGTAGGCGTTTCGATTTGTTATCTGTGAAAACAAAACGACCGGAAACGTATCGTCCCGTTCGATCAATCGGTCCGGGAAAAAACAACATCGATTTATAAACTCACCAGACGCTCGCCCCGAGTTCCTTTGATCGGAACGATTACACTCGATTATCGTGGCGCGCGTATTTTGTTTTTTTCGTGTCGATATATTTTCACATTCACGTCGAACGAATCGATGGTTAACACGTCGTGCCGCGATCAAAACCGATAGAAGTGCGAGTGGTCCCGCTAAACGAACCGAATCGGCCGAAAGCGACAGTTGTCGTCGTCGTCAATGTAACCTGAACGCTTCTCCGGCGCCGCACGTCCGTCATCGACTCGGCCGAACGCGAATCATTAACGGGCGCGGCGGACTGAAGCGGAACCCAACCGAAAAACCGCCGGCGAACTCAATAGGCGCAATCAGACAGAACGAATTTATGGAACGAACGTATGGACGCGGTCGTGTGACGCGTACGGAATGACGATTTCGAAACGCACGACGTGAATAGCCTCGTCGAACACGGGATTCGTCACGGACGCGTTGGAACGGAGAAACGCGTGCGACCGTGTTTTGGCTCGTTATAAATGATCTTCGTACCGACATGGATTTTTGTTAAAACGCGCGTCGTTTCGATTTGCCTCGCGAGAGTCCTACCGACGAGTTCTTTTCCGACGAACGCCAGACGCGCGGACACGGTGCGCGCACTCGACCCGACATTAACGGACATCAGACGTCCTCTAGAAAAAAAATATAACAGAATCCGTAAACCATTGCATACAGTATCGAGACGATCGGTCGATCGTACACGGTACGCGCTGTAGACGGGGGATGCAAGCACCGGGATACAAATAAATATGGTAAACAATCATACGGTTTTATTTCAAAATTAACGTGGTAAAATTACATTCATACGCTAAACGTTTGACATCACACGGTGATGGAACGAGTGTGTGGTGGTTAATAGTTTGAAATCGGTTTTAGGAACTTACAAAGGTACGTTTTACAGCAAAGGTTTCGTTAAAAGATTAATGCGATCGGATTAATATCCGGATGAATTGCCCGGTCGTCGAAAGTCTGGCATTGCCTCGATCATCCCGTGAGAAGATTTCGAGATGGCCGTCACCGCTGAACCTATAGTGTTTTTTAACCTTTTCAACGGGTGGCCAATGTCTTTGAGTTTTTTCACTACGTCCTACAAACGAACGAACAAACGAAAAAAACACGAATAAACTATTTGCTCCGTTGAAAACCCACACTCGTCGCACGTACCCTGGTCGTCCCGTACTCATAATCGACTACCATCGGCACGAGTTGATGGTAAATCCGAGGTTTGTCCACCGACTCCTTCAGTGATTTGTTGTACCATAATTTCATGACGGACACCTGGAAACATAATGCGGCGTTTGATTGCGAAAACCGAATTCGTCCGCGTATGATGACCGTTCGTCGCCGTAAAACAAAACAAGACGGTATATAATTCACAGTCGCGGAACCAAGGCCAAAGAAAATGCATCTCACTTGGGCGGTGGCGAGCGTGATTTTCGATCCTCCCGCTGCTCCCACGCCGAGGACGAAGTCGCCGTTTCGGTCGGTTATCACTGTCGGGCACATGGACGACATCGGCCGTTTGCCCGGTTCGATGAAGTTGGCCGGCGAGGACGGGATCCCGTAGAAATTGACCGCGCCCGGCGTGGAAAAGTCGTCCATCTCGTTGTTGAGCACGATGCCGGTGCCGGGGGACACGAAGCCGCAGCCGAAACTGCGCGACACGGGACGCGCGATGAGTAAACGAAACCGCTTCTCCCCCCAACCCGTTGCCGGGCCCGGCGGGGTCTTACTACGTGTTCAGCGTGCTGGTGGCCACGACCGCGTTGCCCGCCGCGTCCACCGCGACCATGTTCGCGGTACCGTGATCCGCCGACACGTCGAAATCGGCCCCGTAGTACGCGGGGTCGGACGACGTGAAGTCGTCGGACATCCTGTTCCGCACGCCGGCCACGTGGCCGTCCGACCTCACTTTCTCGTAGATCTAAACAAACGCACGGCGACGATCAGCAGTCATCAGACAACGTTCGGCGGACCCGTCGCTACGGTACGCACGCCGGACACGTTGACGAATCGACGGTCGCCCAGACGACTCCGCTCGCCGTACGCGAACTTGAACGCCTCCACCAGCCGGTGCGCGTCCAGGCCCACGTCCGGCGCCGGCAACGCGCCGTCCAGTATCCGGAGGATGTACGCCAATATTATGCCGGAACCGGGCGGCGGGCCCGCGTGCACCGTGTGTCCGCTGTCCAGGTCCACGGCGAAACACTCGTCCACCTCGACCCTAAACAGCGAAACGTCAACGGGATATACGCGCCGTCGCGCGTTAAACGAAAACGGAGGACGATGTTACGAGCACAACACCCGACTCGTTCTCCGGTGCCCAATTTTTTTTTGTTTTTTTGCATCTCTACAATTACTCGAAAAAAATCTCACGCACCAAAACGAAAACAATAAATTTGAATGGAATCAAGTCGAGTGACCAGCAGCCTTGATAAATTTTTAAGACCGCTGAAATTACACGCGCGGAATGTGAATTAAGAATACTGCGCGAGTGTATTGGAGATATGTTGTCATGGGATAAACATCGGGATAACTTAACGAGAGACGGGCAGTCCATAATGATGCGATTACAATCGCAGAACTTTTCGTTATGACTGACAAAAAAAAAATTGATTCCGCTAGCTTAATACCTATATTATTTGTTTTATGAACTAATTATTATTCAGGTTAACCGAGTTTTAAATTAATTTAAACCGCTTTGAACTTTTTATGAACTTCGATCTCGAGCCCAACGAGTTCGTAACATCATTAACGCATCGCGCGTCAAACGACACTCACTCGTAGTTCGCCAAGTCTTCTTCCGTGATAATACCGTTGACTTTGTTCAAGTCGTCGACTAACCGGCGCGTCAACGACCCGTTGTACATAGCGTCCGCTCCTTCCTTCGCGATGATTCTCATCGTTTCCGCCAACTTCGGGAACCTGTACGTATCTCCGGCCTTCTTCACGCGCCCGGTTTTCTCGTCGAACAACGCTCCCCTGCGAAACGCGAACACCACAAGTCGAAACGTTCGTCCGCACGTTACGCGCGTGACTTCCCGTCGTACCTGAGCGTCGTGTCGTTTTTTATTATCTCTTCGTGATTGTTCATGTTGACACCCAGACGTTTACTGATCGTCATGCCTTCCTCGCACAACTTTATGGTCGGCTCGAACAACGATTCCCACGAGACCCCGCTGCCGTATAATTTAAATATGGTCGCGTAGCCTTTGAGCTCCCCTGGAACCGCAACCGCCATCCCGCCTAGATTTTCGAAAACGAAATTAGCATGGACATACATGCAGGTATATTTACGAGGCGCCGAGTCGAAAGTGAACGCGGTTGATTTTTCCAAAAATTACACTTTCACCGCGGTACGTTCTCTTTAACTAAACTAATTTCAAGCTCTTCCAAAAGTACCACTTTTAAAAAGAAAATCATCTGTAACGTTGGACTTAACTATAAGTATGGATATGTTTATTATGTCGACTTAAAATCAGAAAGCTCAACTAGCTCGGCAGTTTTTTTTATACAGAAACCCGGCGGCAGTGTTAACACGTGTCCGCCGTCTGGTCGACAAGCGATTGGAGTGCCTCCGGGCGGAGTGTACGTCAAGGTCTAACCTATCCACCAACTTAGAAACGGACACTTACCGTGGGTGGTTTTGAGGGCGTAAGAGTACTAATCACTAGAGAACGGTAATATTTGCTTTGTGTTTTGTATTCCATAGATTTATCTGCCGGGTACGTACCGAACACGGAACTTCTGGGATTGTTCAAGAACATGGACGCGTTGGCCGCGGCCGGAGCGGTTTCACGCGCGTCGATCGACGTCACCTTCTTGGTCGTCGCGTTGTAGATGCTCATCAAAAATCCGCCGCCCAAGCCCATGTACTCCGGACACAGGACGCCGTCGCACAACATCGTGGCTATTGCGGCGTCCACGGCGTTTCCGCCCCTCGACAGCACGTCCCTGTTTCGGAACAATATCGACGTTTTCAGAACGTTTTCGATTTTCACGTTGCCAAACGAGTCGTGGCGGACCGTCTAGGCCGGTTCGAAATCCATGTGTAAAAACTTGTAAACGTAGCGGACGGGGGTTTTTTTTTTAACGATTTTCAAGCGACATGAATCCAATATCGGCCGTTTTTTTTTTTTTTTTGTACGCACATATTTCGTACCAAGTAATCCGATAACGTTTATCGATACAGATTTGAATTTGCTATGAAGTTTACTTGAGATCGATTTTATCGGGGGTTTTTTTTTCGTTTTAATTTAGACATATAACGTCACTTAAATTCGATTGATTTATCTCAAAACGTTAGACATTTCGGTTGTAACGACAATGCAAAAAATAAATACACAAAAAAATCAGAAACGAAGCAATAAACGTTAATCTAGTTTTTAACGAGAATAATTACAACTTATCAAATCTATATACGTACGAAAATGATGTTTTCGTTAAAATCGTCGCGATAGTTCAAACCGATGCACTTTGTATTATTTCATCAGCTAAATTACGTAACCGAATAAGCCGAAACAAATTATTTGATTTCTACAAAACGAAATCGACAGAAACAAAAAAATATATATATATAGGCGATATAAGTTTAATCGAATCGGTCATTTTGAAAAGAGGTCGTCTCCATTACTGTCAATCTGGAGAGTCGACCCTTTCTCAAAACGACCTATACTCGTCTTGTCTAAAACGAATAGCCTAGCTCTGTCGATTTCAAATGTTAACGTGTTACGTACGGCGGAGTCGGCCAGCGGATATCGGTCGGATATCGTTTAATCACGATTAATCACGACAACGTGAAAAAAATGTCCGGCCAAAAAAAAAATAAAAATATTAGCCGCCCCCTTCCCCGGACCAAGAACGGTCGCGTTCGCATCCGCTTACACTCCGATTTGCGCGCACGGACCGCCGTTGGACACGACGCCGGCGTTGCCGTACAGTCCCATCCGCATGCTGGACGCCGGCAACGGGAACTCCGGGTCCGCGGGGTCGTCTTCGTCGACGGCGGCGCGATGGGAGAACACGACCAGGAACGAGACCACCGCGGCCAGTATCACCAGTCCTACTAGAACAACGCAACGTTTTGATTGTAATCTGAAAAAACAACACCGTTACGCGTGAGGTGGGGGGGCGGGGGGAGCAGCGCGTCGTCTTGTCGCGTGGTCGTGGCGTTGGCCGCGAACCGACCACGATCGTGTGTTACGTATAAACCGCGTTGCCGTTTTCATAAAGGCCGGTTTACGCTTATCAAAGTAGTCACGTCCGCGGACCACGGATCGGTGTGACTTTGATTCGAGCACCGACGACAGTGTCTGCACTACATTCTTGTCTGTCCAAGTAAATTTATCGGTAGCCAAAATGGAACCAGAACCGGCAGACGTAGTGTTATCGGTATGCGGAGTTTTAGCTCAAGAGTGTGCAAACCAAATTATTTCTAATCGTAAAAAGAAAAGAAAAATATGGGTGCGAGATTGGGTTGCCAGGCGAAATATTTTAGGTGGATCAAATACGTTGTTAACGGAGCTCCGAGTGGAAAACAGACCCGGTTTCATGAACTGTATGAGGATGAGCGATGGTCATTTTAATATTTTACTAAAAAAATTTGAAACCCGTATTCAAAAACAGAACACATTTTTTCGAGAAGCAATACCAGCTAAGACAAAGCCGGAACAAAATTATACAAAAAATATAATTGTATTAAAAACTTATAAATTTAATATTTTAAACGACAAAACATTTTAACAATATATTAACTAAGTGTTCAATTCACTGAATGAAAACAAGTCATATTAAAATAAAAATGTTCTCGACACGGATCGGACAACACGACTTGAACGAGCTTGTCACACGTACGTGTGGTGTGTTTATATTATCAAAGTAGAATCCGTGCCACTAATTCGTGGTTCACGGACGTGGCTACTTTGATAAGTGTAAACCGGCCATTACGGACGAAAACTCGTACGGTTCACGTACGTGACGATTCGAAACAAATAGCGCCCCTCCGCGACAGTCCGCTTTTTGACTGGCGCGCGCGTCGTTTAGAAAAATCACAACCCAGGACGTTCTCCTTTCCATGGAGGACGTCATGGGGGGTTTTTTTTTATGATTAACGAAATATTTCAATTCGTTTTCGTATAAGACCCGACGGAGAAATCTATTTTTTTTATTTTATTTTTTTGTAAATTAAACTTGTACGTCGTACAACGTGTATAATACGATAAGGCCTTATGGTGTTTAGAAATCCGTAGAAATCGTACGGGAATATGTCCTACCCAACAGCTGGGGAGGAGTTAGGGGGACCTTTCAACCAGAGAATCATCTCGGGGAAAATGTAAAAGTCGAGAGCTAATGGAATCATGTTTTATGAACGTGTGAAAGCCAAAAATATAATGTTTATACACTACTGTGGCACTACCGTATTGGTCTCTTGGAGATGCACTATAATGTTGCAAAAAAAACAATAGCGACCTTTTTAATTTGAGATTTAACAGTAAAGAGGCGAAAGTGAAATTAAATTCAACGGTTTCGTAAAAAACATCAAAGCGCTAAAGTAATAATAATAATAATCATAATTGTCTGTCAGATGTTTGAGATATTCTAATTATGATTAGAAAAAACAACGAGAAAGATCTATTTTCATTAAAGAAACACGAGTGTTTTTGATATTAACACGAGAATGTAAATCACTAACGAAAAAAATTTTTTTTAATTCGAAAGAAAAAACATTTTACGTATTAAATATTAAAAAAAATGACCTTATAACAAATCGACATCAATATTGAGACTAAAATTGTCATTCTGTACGTTTTATGAACATATTATGCAAGGACTCACCAGAAAAACAAGTTTCATCTTCGTAATTTGGCATTACTACGACTTTTATTTGGCTCTATACATTATTAATGTATCCAATCACAACTAAACGTGTTTGATCTAATTAACTACGATTGTCCGACTGAATAAAACGAGTTTTGGATCTTTTTTTTAAAAAAATAATTCTAAAACAGAAGCTTATTGTTTATAGATACGCATCACGTCGTTACCACATTGTAAACACAGGAGCACATTAACATTTAAAAATCGAAACCCCGGAAATTTTTTTTATTGATCATTAGATATGATTTTGGAAATATATATTTCATTCGACTCGATTCCGTCAAAATAATAACGCATAGTATCGTATTAAAAATGTTTAAAATTTCGCGTACTAGTAAAAAACCTGTGGAAAACAGCGTGAGATTATAATGCCATCTATTCATAATCTTAAAACAACGATCGTACAATTATCGTATAGTTTACGATAAGAATTTGTTTTTTCCAACGAAAATATTTCGACAAAAAAAAAACGTACGACTGAATACAATTCAAACATATAAAACGCAGCTGTATAAATTTACGTAGTTTATACAATTATAATAAATGCGTCACATGACCGGGTCGAGTACGTCGTAGCAACGAGTGTTTTCTGGTAGTCGTGTTATATAATTTGATTTAAATGGCAATTGGGTAGAAACTCACGCCGGCGTGTACCGAACGACCTTCCGGGTTTCATTATAATTATTATTCGAATTTTAAGTTTAAACAGTCACATTTCAACAAACACGTGATCGATCTTGTACGCAGTACACGAGAATCGTCAAGGAAATGTGATCGTTAAATCCGATTTGTCTTCAGAATACGGTTTACGTTTTTCCAACGAAAAGTCGGGGTTGAAAAAATTGTTCTGTTGACGATTTTAAAATGATAAATCGTATGCAAAATAAAATAACAACAATAACAACCTTCGAAAATATCATATCGGAAACCATACGATTTTCTTCCGGCATGTTTTTAGGGAGAAAACGGTAGAGTTTTTGGCGCGTGTTTCGACGGTGTAAACATGAATAATAATAGTAGTAGTAGTAGTAGTAGTTCGAGATAATAGTAGTACGGTTCGATAAAAACAACGCGCAACTTAAAAACATTAATTAGTGGAGCACAAATGGACATTGAAAAATAGCGTTCCAAACGGAATATTCTAAATCACAAAACTGTTGGGGTTCCGCCCCGCCACACACCTCCCAGATTACCGTTAATATATAACCTAATGTCTAACCGTATTTTTTTTTTTGTTTTCCAATTATATACTCTATAAAATTTTTAACGGATTAACTATTCTACAACGTTTTATACAAACAAACAACTGATTAAAACCCGTTTAAGTTTAAGCGAGAATAATAATACGTAAAAATCAATTATACGAGAACATGCTTATAAAAAATAGAATTTTCAATGGCACGTCCGCGGGTAAATCGACGAACAGTCGTCGTCAAATAATGTGATGAGTGATACATTATAAACCGCCTTTATCAAAACCGTGTACTCGATACGGCAACGACGTGTTAACAATAATAAAAACGTTTAACAACAATAACATCGAACACAAGATTGTCGGGCCCCGGGTATACCGGTCGTGAGCGTTCCACCGCGTTCCTTCGAAAACCGTAATAGAGGGACGATAATTTTTGCCGCCAATTCGGACACCGATCGCATCCCGAACAACGACGACAGTCCGGCGAGGTTCTCGCGTGGGAACGTCGTCTTCGGGCGCGAGAGAAAACGCCGCTGTTACCGTTCCCGACACGCGGATCCTCGTCCAGGACGGCCGTCGGGCGTCGTAAACAAAGCGGCGAAGTCACCGACCGATCCGCGCACAACGTCGCTTACTTCCGAGCGGCGGCGGCGGCGACGTCTTTCCCGGGACGTCGTCCGTTGACGTTGGTCCGCCGGCGGCGCTTTTCCCGGACGGCGCGCGTCGTCCGACGTCCAAACGGGTCTTGTCCATTCGGCGTCGCGGACGGGCCGCGAGAAACGGACGCGGACAGAAGGCCAAAACGCGATTGCGGAGCGCGACAACGGACACCGCGTACGTGGACACGAACCGCGGGACCGGACTGCGCGCGCGATGTGGTCCGAAAACCGATAATTTATTCGAACCCGAGTGTTAAGAAGGCATGATTGTTATAAACACTTCAGCGGCGACCGCGCCAGGCGTATATACATATATATATAAGCAACTATCGTCGTATACGACTGTTTTTTTTTTTACTAGATAAAAATTTACTGCCGTATCGCGCATACAGAGCGCCCCGCGGAGATCTGACCGGATTTGTTCTCTCGAGTAGGAATTTTACGATATTTTCACGGGGTTTTTTTATCCGTATTATACGTGTAATCGCTGAAACTCCGCGTTATTGTATTTCAGATTTTTTTTAAATTTTTTTTTTTCACAACAGAACGAACGTTTTCGTTTCAAACAGCCATTTTGCGAATCGATTTTAAATTCAATTTGAGATTAAAAGTCGCGCTATTGTCGTTCTACAATTGTTCGAGTTTTATGCAAACGTCGATTACTTTCATCGGCCGCGTACGACGTTACCAGTTCGAAACGATATGTAGTGCCGGGAAGCTCGACGATTATTCGAATGGGGTTAGGTTAGGTAATAGATAATTATTATTATTATTATATTATATTATATTAGGCAATAACCTAACTACAACCGACAATTGGAAATAGCACAAGAGGATTTATCGCGTTTTCGAGAACTCCGCGGGACGCGTTCTGTATGCCGCCGATGTACGTGATATATTATGGTTACGTTCGTCTAAACATTGCACGTGTCGATTAAAACTATTAACGTGTTTTGAGAAGGTACCTGATAATCATACTGCCCATTCGGTTACCGAATTCGCCAACAGCGGCTAATCTAAAAAAATAAAATAAAAACGTATTACAAAAAAAAGTTACCAAGTATAACTATTAAATAACGAGACTAATCGAACCAGCGGTAAGATTGGTACATATAAGGGAAAACAATTGGTATATTTATAAACCATGAACGACATTGCGCCAAACAATATCAGTTTAGTCGGTCTACGTTCGGTAGTTTACTCGCGAGCGTCGGTCAAAGTGACCTTACGAAAAATTCGCACACCGTATTAACCTAAAATTTCTAGTGAAACTCGGAAAATCTGCGACCGAAAGTTGTCGGCAGATGTATACGGAGATGATTTCATGTCACGAGCACGTGTTTTTGAGTGGCCCAAACGATTTAGTGAGGGTCGCGAGGAAGTTGATGACTCGAGGCCACGTTGATCGTATTTTTCGATATAAAAGGCGTGATGAATACTGAACGGGTACCTAAAGGACAGACAACACTCGGAGAACGAGTAACAAGAGAGCGACCTCGGAGTTGTGGGAAAACGACTCTTGGATCTTGCATCAAGACGGCCTTATCCGTTAAGCGGTTTCTGGTCAAAAATCGAACGTCAGTGTTCCCCTCCCCCCACCCCTTATTCACCAGATCTTGCTCCGTGTGACTTTTGGCTATTTCCAAAATCAAAAAGCGCGTTAAAAGAGGAACGCACTTCGAATCGGTTGAAGCTGTAAAAACAAAATCGACAGAGGTATATTAAAAGCATTGCAATGAAGGGAATTCCAACGTTGTTTCAAGCCATGGAACACACGGATGGACCGACGTACTAAACGAGAAGGAAAGCACATATAGAAGGAGAATAACGTTAAACTGTTAAAAACTGTTAATAAAGGGTTTTCAAGAGTCTCGTTATTTGATTAAGCACCTCGTACACACGGATATTAATCGTTTTTTTTTCGGACATGAGAGATCCCGGAGACGGAGACAAAAAGGTGTCGTACGTTATTGGCAAAAACGTCCGCTTGTAAGCAGGTCGTGTTGGGACGAGGTTAGAACGCGACAGGCGACGAAAGTCGACAATCGTCGACGACTGTTTGCCGTTGTTCGTTTTACGGTACACCGCGACGGCGGCCATTGTAAACGTAATATAAGTGCGTGCACTTAAAAAACGAACGAACGAGGTTTTCTCCTTATGGAATACAATAATGGTTTCAATAACGTCTATGTTGACATACGAACAGGTTAGCGGCATTATCGAATTTCAACACTTCATTGACACTTTAGACGGTTCGACGAGTAGTAGGTTTATTTGAATTTAATTCGTTTAGATGTGCCGTTTCTTTTTATCGTAAGTGGTTAATAAAAAAAAATATATATACATATATACTCTGCGCCTCGTCAAAACTCCGAGACGGACGAGAAGTCGACGGTTTACCGAAATACTTGTTCGAAACGGAAACCCGTACACGATTTAACGTTTGACGTCAATAAACACGAAAAATTATACTGAACGGTTGCAACGTACTCTGTTTTCTTTTCGTAACGCGTCTGTCGAACGTATTTCGCGTCCCAAGCGCACGCACAAGATACGTTACCGCGCACAATCCGACTGTCGGACTCTGGACGGTTTACGCCAGGCGTGTCAAACACGCGGCCCGTGGCTGCCAATAGTAATGGACAAAATAAAAAAAAATTTTAACAAATTTATTTTATTTTAAATTATTAATATGATTTTGTTTTGTAATTAATTTGTAATTTTGTAAAGAATAAAATTGAAAAATTTGTATAAAATATATTTTTTTCCATTAAATGTTTATGAGCATGGTAAATTATTCACTATATTCGGCCCACTTGATACTTTGAGTTCGACATGCCTGGTTTACGCGGTGAAAGTTTGTGGTTTCCACTCGAAATCATTTCGCGCCCGCCCTCTGAAACGCATGAACAATACGAACAATACCTCCCCCGCGTTCTGTCGGACACATTCATCGATTTCGTTCGACCGTCGTGATGTACGTACATAATATAGTCCACGGGTGTTAGGCGAACACAACGTTACTTTAACTCTGTTATTAAAAAAACAACAACGGCATTCGCGTGTCTCACGTTGTAATTTTTAATATTACCATTTGAACGTTTCGAATTCAGGTTTATACGCGTTTTGTTTTTTTTCACCCCGAATCGTACGTTTTGTGAAAACCGATCGGCCGGTCGTCGAATATTTTTTGACGGAAAAAACAAACAATACCGTCCGCGCGTTTTCATTTCGACCCTTCGTACGCATTCCAACGCAACTGAATATACTCGTCCTTGTAATACGCGACGTGACGTTTTTCTTTCGTATTATCTATGTTCGAGTTTATGTGTTTTTTTTTCTTTTCTTGAATCAATCACGACTATACATAGTCATTTATTTCTGTCGTTAATTATCTTAATTTTTTTTTTTTTTTATTACAGAAATAGTGTAATTATACTACGTATACAGTGTAAACATTTTTTAATACAGAAATAGGTTCTACATTATCGTACGCGGTTATTTTCGTACTGCCCTTCGTCTTATCAGCCATCGAATTGCATTGAACAATTAAATGGGCATGGGAATAACAGCGAAAATTTTAACATTTTAAAAAAAATCTGTTTTTATTATATTACCACAATTAAAACAATTATTTTAGACGTTAATTATCGGCAAAAGTTAATAACTATAGTAATAATAAATAATAACCGACTTCCCACACGCTTTGCGTGTGAACAAACCGTTATGGTCCGATTGAGGTATTTTATGTTTCGTGCGGAGTGAAATAATAATCTATTGTCGGAGGAAAACAATTCTCGGGATGACGAAATTACTTCAAAAGTTTCGTATAACCTCTCTGTATACTGAAAATTGCACGCGGACAGAACATGATAACACGTATCGTGTCGATTACACGGATCAATTAAAACATTGACTTAGAAATAGAAATTACAAAGATAAAACATTTGGGCGATTAGGAAACGTGCATAATTGTTTTACGAATAAACCTGTTGACTTTCACTGTCGATCGCTAAGTCTTGAATATCTAAGATATCGGATACGAATGAAATAGAACGACGACTGTGAACAACAATTATTCTGAATGACAATTGTTTTATATTCATTTTTTAACCGTCGTGACGCAATATGGTATTCCCGTCCGTTCTGATCGCATTGCGAAACGAATAGAAACGCGATTTTCGTCAATGCAACGTAAACTAATGACAAGCGAACGGTCTTTGTACGACCGACGGCATAACGCTTGCCGACAATTTTAATGGATCAGATAAGAGAATTGAATCCGATGAATTCTATTTAAAAAGTAATACACGATAAGCTATCTCGTACGTATTAGTCAATTGCAATTTTTAACAAACCACTCGCGCGAGATTTCTGGGCTCGCGACTAAAACGTTTTGAACTTCATGTTGTATGTCGTTTGAATGACGTAACATTTATATATATACACAAACGCGTTAATGTTATTTACAAGATAGCACGTACAAAAAACGTGCAGAGAAAGAATTCGATTTTACAGTCGTACGCATTACTGCGGCCGTTATTGTAAACGAATTACTCGTGTACGAAAAGCGTTCGAATGCACTGCGAACGACTTAATCTAATACGATCGTGAACGAACAGTTAACAAACAAATGTATCTTTGTTGTTAAAAGATAATATATCTTAATAACTTATGGAACGAATTGAATAAATTCGTTTAACGCGTCTAACGGTGTTTATGTGCGTATTTGATATTCGAAACAACAACAGAGTACTACTGTTTGTGTACCGAAACGGGTTTGTTTTTTTTTTCTAACCGACAATTTCATTAAACGGAGTAAAAGTAAAACAAACCAAAAAAAAACTCCCCCCACACACGAGAAAAGAACATAATACACGTCCATCGAAATACGTCAAATATTGCGAGTCGAAAAATATATTCTACCACACATTCACGACTTGAAAGCACGACCCGAATAACGTTTCACAAAACGACGTACATAAAAAAAAACGACGACGACGAAACAAGATTCGACTACAAAACGTGATTACGAACAACTGTGACCGCGTGACGGTAAGTCGGTTCGCACGACATTTTCCATTTTACCTACACGCGCGTCGACTGATGAGTGAGCATTGGACACGGTTATACAAATACATTGCTTGTCCAGTCACTTTTACTCATGAACGATAAAACACACGACTCGAGTTTCTGTTTTGTTACTCGACGTGTTAGCGTGAAGTTAACCTCAAACAAGGATGTGTAAAAATTAAGTTCAATTTTCCGGGCGCGTTTTTTTTTTTTTTTAAATACGCGGTTTTCCGTACTATTTGTATTTTGTTAGTCACTAGGTCGGGGTTTAATCTCAGAGTCAATAAAGAAATAAATGTAATTTTTTACTTAAACTATATGTGTTACATGTCGACGTGGATTTAACGAGTTAAACACGAACAGATCCGGCCCAGCCTTGGTGATAATTATTCCTCCGGCGAGCCTACACAACATACCTAAAGCGTACCTAACCGTTCACAATTGTGCGCTGGACGCTACAGGCAACTTTTGTTAGTCTCGATACGGCGCGATAAATCGTCGGGTTCGACCTTCAAACAAAAACCGTACACGATCGATTTTCCACGCGTACGCCACCTGAACAGCCGAGGAGTAGTGCAAATTGCGACGTTCAAACGGACGTTACACGTTTTATGCTAATTATTCTCCGAAAGATTATGTTCATTCGTAAAAACAACGCGTACCACCGGCGTCGATCGAGTTGATATTATGGCTTACGTCACGTGAGTAAGTGTTACGGTGTACTAAATAACGATACGCATTCAAGGTATTTACCCGATCCGCTGATTTAAGCTACGCCGGCGATACGTTTCGACACGACGTGAAACGTAAACGATAATAAACACTGAACGAAAAAACAAACGCCGAGCAAAAACGTGGACGCGGAGAAACGGACTTGAACGCGCGACGAACCGTACTGAAACCGCGAACGTGCGACCGCGCCAAACACACGAAACTGGAAAACGGAGAGAGAGAGAGAGAGAGCGCGAGAACGTTCCGACCGGTTTTGCGTTCAGTGATTACCAAAGAACAACGACAATAAACGCGTCCTTGGTATTTATATATCGAACACTCCGCGCCGGGTTACGACTGTAGTACGCGTCCAAACAGATAGCACACGCTCGAGTACGGGCTCTGCCGTTCAAATACAAATAACGAAAGCCCCCCCCCCCCCAGACAAGTCGACGTGGCCGTTTCCGTGCGTTATGCGCGAAGCGAAATTTATTCCAACCGGATCGTAATTATTCATTCCGGCCGTGACGATACGAACGCCAAAACGATCTTAAACGGTTTGGGTTTTTCAAAATGCACGTTCTCGAAGCCGCGGACAGTGATCGCGTCTCAACAGCCGTACTCGAACGCGCTGTGCGTGTTCACAAAAACGCTTATTGTTATTATTATTTTCAAGCACATTGTTGAGCGGTAATGTTCAGTGTAAACAATCGTATAATAAAATGAAAAAACCGTTCGTGACGTTTGAAAACGATGACTACTTAAAAAGATAAATCTGTTATTCACACGTAACCTCGGATTTTTGTAGTAATTTTTTTTTTATATTTACGTACATATATATATATATTAAGAAATTAAAATTCATGACAATTCGATATCTCGCGTCCTCGTATCATCGCTTACACCGGCCCTCTTCGTTTCACATCCAACCGTCTATAATCTCGTATTTTGTCCGATTTTTAAGTGAAAGCGCCGATCAGTATATACTTATATAGATATGTTTCGAGTTTTAAACTCTGAATCGAACTATGGATACTTTCAATGAAACACAAAGGTAATATTTTGAAATCGGATCCGTTAATCTGCGAAAATACGCATTGTCTTCTGAACTATGTTTTATCTTAAAGCGTTTATTATATTGTATCTTGAGTGGTGTATTAGTAAATAAATTTAAGAGTACACGCACATTTTCAAACAGTTAATGTCTTTAGTTTCTTCAAGTTTAACCTTTTTTTTTTTTTAGATACTGGCATAGACGAAAAGAAGTTGGTAATTTGTTGTGCATGTATACGTTTTTCGCTTTTAATTTCCACGCTACAGTTAAGGTACATAACAATTCATGTTTTAGTAAACCGTAGGTATCTTAGAATCTAACTAAATAATTTGTAAATAAAGAACTGATAACGCTGAGTAAGTAAAGCATTCGGCCGTCTAAAGAGAATATTATACTCGTGTATACTTTGTACGAAGAGACCGGGAAATCAATATTTGTCGCATGTGATAACACAATCGTTTTCTTCGTCGGACAAATTAATCGTTAAAACCTTTACAGATACGCCATTCATATAAAACAGACATTTATTAATGGAATTTTGTATGCACGACTTAGTGTACAGATGTATCGTGCAGTAGCGATGGCATTGATTAAAACTCGATTTCACCGTTAAACAAAAATAGTTGGCCACGGGTTATATTGTTACAGAAAAACCTACAATTTAGATCATTTTGTGTCACGACGATAAATTAACTAGGGAATACCCATAATATTCTTTTATTTTTATTTTTTTGGAAAGGTATAACTCGATAAAAACGGATCTGGATACAAGGCGTATATCTTTCAATACACCGCCGTGTATCGTCCAACATACGTTTTCATGTACTTAAACGGTTTAAGTCGATTAAAAATCATTATTATACGTAAAAAGCTAGGAGGAGACTTACCGGTTGAAAATATCCGTCGGGGTCGACGGAAGAGAAACGCGGGCGATATGACTGGCAAAACAAAAAAAAAAAACCAATTGCCGTCGAATCAATGTAATACTTATTGTTACACGTTTGACTTACTGTTAATCGTGTAACATGTTATTATACTTCGGTCCGAAGTCCGACGTGGCCCGAGCGATGACGCGAAAACATCATTAATTGATTTCGTGTTGTACCGCAGACGAACAACACGCACTTGGATGAACGCGAACCGCGTATTAATAGACGAATATTGTGTACCGCGATTAATCAACAACGATTACGAATTAATAACTATAATATTACCCCGTAGACGGTGTTGAACTTTGTTATCAAAACCACTGTCGTTATCATTAAATCGTTCCTTATCACACCCAGCACCGGGTGCGTTATCGTACGAATTAAGCTATTCCGAAGTCAACAACGCGTACAGTTTTGGATAATATTTCGCGACGTCCTAATGTCGTACGCGTTATTCAATGATAGATTTAACTAAAAAACTTGTTGTTAACACATGAAATAAAAGTGCGATTGTATTTGTTTTTTTTCTTCGGTTTCATGTCGTTCGGTCTCCTACTAATAACGATGATTACAATTTGATCTTTGCCGGTCTACGGCCGTAACGTTTTGTTTTGTTTTTTTGAAACGCGTTTAGTCACTGAAAATGCCAGCCGCCGATTGTCTGTCATGTGGAGAAGTTTCTTATTCAATTTCGTTCGACGGAAAATCGTGCTGTCGATGATTTTTGGCTTCTCGTTAATATATTGCATCGTCAACTTCTTGACAGTCGTAAGTAATATCGTGTTTTTTTTTAACGACAAAATAATAATAATATTTAAATTTGTCCAACCATTTTAGCCACCCAAGCGTTCAAACACATGGCGCGCCCCAAGAAAACTGGACCACAGTTCATTCGTGTGGACGTCGGCCAACGGCGATTGGAACAATTCAGTACCTCAGAGTTGTCGAAACACTGTACAGGGCAAAGAATACATTGCAGATGACAGAGGTATTTCTGATTGAACGATATACTCGTATATGTATAAGTTAACTCAGCCGTAATTATTATACATTATTTATTCATCATTATTATTAATGTCTGCACTGTAACAGGTGGTTTGATTAAACCAAAAAAAAAATCATCAACCAATGTAATATGAACAATAGTAGTTTTATTTATTTTCCGTATCGTAACATTTTGTTTTAGATTCTCAAAAAAGAATAATAAATGTTTTGGTAATTATTAAAATGCTACAGATTTGTTAAACGCTATGTGTTGAAACTTTAAAATCATTTAAATAAAAACATCAAATATTTTATTTATTAAATGCTAGACAGGCTGGTCAATATTTCGAACTAGTTACAATACAAGTTATTTATCATTTTCACCAATTAAATGAACTTAGTTGATTAAACAATCAAATGAGTTGGTGAAAAGTTCCTCAGTGATTAATTAGAACGAGTTCTAATAACTAACACTATTATATCATTCATTAAAAATGTTGTTTCACAAAAATTGCAAACCCAAATTTATAGTTTTTTAATTATAACAAAATTCATTAAGTCTAGTCAACTATACATAAAGTTTTTCAGTTTTTTGATTATATTAGAAATTAATTGAGTCAAGAAGTAGTGTAAAAATTCAATTTTTAATCTTAGGAATACTCTTTATGAGACTTTTGACATGTTATCAACAACATTTTGTGAAACAAAAAACACTTGCTATTCGACAACTTTGGTTTGCTCTCAATTTATTAACTATTAGTCATTGTTCAAACCATTACTAAATAGTGTAAAAAGTATTATTTAAATTGTTCAAATATATTTTAAACAACAGGTAATTTATCAACGTTTGTGCAGGTTTCATCTGTCAAAGGAGTGATCTACTAGCAAACAACTGTTGTAATACATCTGAAAAACGTTATATATGCGATACGTGCAATGCTGACGGTTGTTGTATATTATTCGAACACTGTGTATCATGTTGTCTCGATCCTAATAAGGTCAGTTTATTAATATCATAATATAAATAGAAAAATGCATTAATCGAAGAAAAAAAAAATTTGTTTTTGTTCGATCAACAGAGAATTTTATTGCAAACAGTGCTGGGCAAAGCTTCAGAGACATTCCGTATACTGTTTTCAGCAATCAACAATCATTTTGAACTGTGTTTAGCGAAATGTCGAACGAGTTCACAGAGCGTACAACATGAAAATACTTATTTAAAACTGAATAAACATTGTTACACAACTGCAGATAAAGTACCCTGACAGGATAAAACTTAGTCAATTGGCTACAATTGGAAAATAATATATATATATATATTATCATGTTCAGATATATATATATGTGCTTAAGTTATGTCTTGTACACTCTTGTAGTAATTAGAAAACCTAGTCGTATGTCTGCCTTCAGTCTGTATATATAATAACGCGTGTGTTTGTCCGTGATTAAAGACAATAAAAAATATTTCCACTAGACAAATAATTCGAATTCTGTTTTTCGTTCAGAAACAATTTTGCTACATTATAAAAATAAAACAAAGTAATTAGAATGTTTAAAGAAAATACTGTAATATTGTTGTTAACGAATCAATGATAAATTTTCGATAGCATAATCTGTGCCAGAAATTTATTTTGATGAGAGCACTAAATTTCTTAACACCATTTTCAGAAGTATTACTAAGAGCAATTACTACTTTTGCCCAAAAAGATATGTGTAATATTTTGCATTTAATAGGACTGTTGTCGATGACGTCCATTGTCCATCTTTATATTAACAAGTAATAATACGGAAATTTATAGACCTATTTTTTACACAATAGAATACAACAAATACATGACTATTTCCATAAAAATGAAACTTTAAAGGTTATTCTGTGGTCACATACAGTCTTACAAATAATAATTAAGCGATTTTTTCAAACAGTTGTACAAAACATATATTTTGTTGATTTTATAAGTGATATTAGGTAGTATTCTATTTTTTTTATTTTATTTTATCAAACTAAATTATAAAACTTAAATGTTCAAGATGGTATAAATGGATGTACAATTAAATTTAAATATATTGTTTTATGTATACTTTTTTTGAATTTTAGAAATTACACATGTTATGGATATGACATACGTTTGTATAATTAATAATTTGATATTGTTATTAACGATGTAAATAGTACGAAGTTTTGTGTTAAAATATTACAACATTAAAACAATATTATTATGACAAGACATAAAAGTAAAATTTCAATCTTTTGAAAACTAAATAATAATTTTAAAAAACGAAACTGGACAACATATAAAACTCGTCGATTGTACTCTTTGTGAACATATGTATTTTGTGTATATATATATATAAGTCGAAGTATTGGTGTATAAAGTTACCTGTAAATAAAAATCGATTACATTGTGTGAGCTCGTGAACGAATTGTTATTGTTTGATTGCATTCTTGAAAACTCATTCACTATCGAAAAAACGATTTCGTATAAACCCGACCGTTACATTTTTTAATTTGTAGGGGTTCTTATGGAATGCCAGCGACGTAAAAGTCTTCAACGTTGTCTTCAAATACTTGCACGCGCGTATTTCTTAAAATATGTACAAACGCTTTGACTTTCCTGTCGACTTCTATCCGGTTCGTTGACCGAACCGTCGAAGTTTTATACCGATTTCTTTGTACTCGGTCAGACGTGTGACCAAGTCACACCGGGGCGAGCAGACCGACTAACTGCACCGGGGGTTTAACTACCCGTTTCGGTGTGTGAAATCAGCTCGACACCGTGTTTCGGGCCCATGACGGTACGCGTTTTGTTACAATCAATTTATCCGATCGGTCTGGTGTGCGTGTCGTTGTTGTACCCGACTCGGCCTTTGTGCGCGCGGTAACATCGATTCGTTTTACATTGTCTGTTTACGTACAGAAATTTTAATGTTTTGTCGTTTTCAAAAGTACCGAACACGCAGACGAGCATCGAGACTTAATGCGTACGATCAGCTTACGACAGTGTGTGTGACCTGACCGTTTTCGAATTATCGTAACCGAGTAACCGAAAAACAAATCACTCGAAACAATAACTGGTCAAAAGAATCGTATTGAATTCGCAACCGTTGGCGAATGGCGATTTAACGCCGTTGTTATAGTAACTGCACCGGTTCAGCTTATCGGCGGACTCGTGGATAGATTTAAAAAACGGATCTATAAACCGAACAATGTGTGACCGTAAGAGGTTTTCCATAGGCAGACCTAAACGCACGAGACGGCAATGGATATAGTTTGAAATCGCGGCTTATCGTTGTTTACAACGAATGGTACTGTTTATTTCGCGTCGAGTTATTATTGCCATAAAAATTACTACAAACGTATATTATTCTTAATGAATATCATAATGTGTAATGTTCTTATATGATAAATGAGCAATAATTTATCGATAAAACTTTATATATATATGTATGTAAGTATGTATATAATAATAAATCGTAAAATTAACGGGTGAACGTAAAATGTATAAATCGTCGGATCGCAAATTACACGATCGTTGCAGCGACTCGTACAATTCGGCAATTCCAAATTTCCTACACAACTCCAATGGTAATCGTTACCAAAAATTATAATTAAGGACACTACTGTATATAAGACACGGTACAACTACTAGATATTTCGTTTGCTTAAAAAAAATACGTTCACGTGTCTTGAATAAATGTATGTGATTATGAAAATAACGTATTAGTTAGTATACGTAAAAAATGAAAAATAGACGCGTGGTGGGGTTAAACGTTTCGTAGCAAAAATTGAAAAAAAAAGCTATACAAAAGGTCGCGATTTCACGGACGCGCGTCTTTTTGGCACTGAAATTCATAACCCCTTCCTCCCTCTCTTATCGCGTTAAAACAAAAAATAAAAATGCTTTCTTCGTGCTAATACGACATTGAGACAAACGGTATGCATGAAGCTGATTGAATGTGATTCAAACGAAAACGTAATCCGTTTACGCGCGACAAGACGCAAGACTTAACGTAAGGTCCGCTACGTCGTGTTGTCCGTGTCGCGGTCGGCGAGAAGTCGCGACGGTCCGCCGGGGGATTCCGGGACGTGGTAATTTGGTTCTCCGGACTCCGGTCCCGCGGACGTGACGTCAGGTGGTCGCCGGCCCGATCGTCGGACAACGGTTTTTAGGGAGAGGGAGAGCGGGAGATAACACAACAGCGGCGTCGTCTTAAACAATAATCAGTACATCATGCCGGGGTGGATACCGGACCGGTGGAAAAACACGTTGGGGTTGTTGGACATGGTCGGCTCCATCGTCGTGTACACGCTGTTGTCCATCCCCGAGAAGTTGCACATGTCTGGAAAACGAGACGCGGACGGGTTAGCGCGGTCTCGTCGTCGGGCGAGACGAAAATGGGGAGACGGCCGCGGAGGTTTCGGGAGAACAAGTCTCCGCCTGAACTCGCCCGCACTCGTCGGATATCGTTTCGACGGGGACCGCGAGTGCGCCCGGGGGATAGGGTTCTCACAGTTCTCCATACTTTCGATAAGAGAAAAATTTTGATAACCGATTTTCGCGGACGTGGAAACACCGACATAGATAATTAAAATCCCACGTCCCAAACGTTCGTTAATAAATTTACTAACCTTTAATTAGTTGAAAATAACAATAAACGTTTAACTTTTTCTACAATTGGAACTATAAAATAATGATTATTGTAAATGGTAATATTACGTAGACAATAAAATCTGACAGTATTAACCAAATAGAAATTCACTTTAAACAAAATTTTAAATCATAAAAAATTTAAAAACATATTACACGAACATATGAAATATTGTAGGTATAATAAAACATTTTATTACTGTATCGACCATCAAATACTCAAATACATATTTAATGCAGAGTTGTACATTTTTATCAGCGCTAAATTTATATTTGTATAATTTTATAATTTTGTGTTAATAACCTCAAAAAAAAAAAATTGAAATTATTTCTCTTATCAAAAGTATGGAGAACTGACCCTATCCCCCCCCCCGCGGTCGGACGAAAAAACGCACTGGCGGCCCCGTCCCCAATGGTCGGCCGGCCAAGAAAACACGCCGCGTGGTTCCATTTACCCGGCGGACATCTCGAGTAGATCGGCTGCTGGTTGTGGTGGCCTCCGCCGTGGTGACCTCCGCCCGCGCCTCCTCCGACCGGGCCGCCCGCGCCGGCCCCGTGATGCGGATAGTAGCAGTACGGGTAGTAGTGGTGAGCGTATGTCGGCGGGGCGACCAGCGCCACCCGGTCTGCAAAACGAAAAACGGAACAACGATCAACGGGGGACCGCTAAAAACGTTGTACCGCGTCGTTCGTCCACCGTCGTTTGTATGTGTATCGATACAAACCGTATCTGTATCGCGCGGAAACCGTGTGTGGTAGGAGTTTCGCCGACACGCCGGATGGGTTCCGACGACGTCGCGCAAAGAACACCGCGGGACGCAGGCGCGGATCCAAGGGCAGGGGGGCCAAGGGGCGATCGCCCCCTCCCCCGTAGACTCTTGTTAAATTTTTTTATTAGTATCGTTTACTATTATCTATGATTCTATAGAAAGACAATTTAAAATGAAGTTGTAGCTCGGTTTTTCGTGCAAATGTTACGCCGGCCAATGCACCACCATCAAACTCTTGAAGTGTGCGGACCTCCGTCGGGAAGACTGTTTAAAGTAATATTATCGGAATGGTGGTGGTGGTGGTGGCGGTGAGGGAAGACGGGGACACGGAAAGGCGCATTCACCCGGGTCTGGCCGCCGATGATACGAAACGAAACGACTGTTTTATTCCGGTTGTCGCGAACATGTATATATATATAACAAAGTGGTGTCTCTTGAATTACAAACGTCGTTTCCCGCGTCCGAAACGAACGTGCGGACAATCGTTTTACCGGTTACTATTGGGAATATGAAAAATGCGAAAAACGCCAAATCTCAGCGCCACGGTTCGGTAAAAAACGTGTTCGCGGAAGAAGAAAAAGAAACACCGCCGTCGGTCGTTAAAACGATCGCGTGGCTCACCTCCGAACGTGTTGATGGTGGACGTGTGCTTGACGGGCGTCACGAACGGTTTGAAGTGGAAAAACGACGGCGACGCGGGCCGGCTGAACGTGCTGAGCTTGTCCTCGTCGTACAGCCCGTCCCGGCCCATGGCGGCCAGCTGCCGGCCCTTGGGCATGAACATGACGAGCAGGACGAGCGCGGCCGTGGCGCCCAGGCCCAGCGCCAGGCACCCGTCCTGGTCGCCAGGTTGCGTGGCCCACAGCCCGGCCACGGCCCATCCCACGCACAGGGGCGCCGTGCAGCCGACGGCCAGCCCGATGTACATGGCCTCGCGGTAGTTGTCGCGGATGCGCCTGGACTTGACGGCCAGCACGGTGACGGCCAACAGCAGACCGGCCGCGTACACCAGCGAGCCGAGCGTGTGCTGGTACTTGGTGTCGCAGCTGTTGTCCAGGCCGTCGGTCCACTGAAAACGTTTACGTTGCCGCGTGAGTACGCACCGCGCGAGCTCCTGGACGCGGAACGGAAACGTCCGTCTGGCAACGCTCTCGTCGACCGGATAACGATGAACGATCGTCGACGAGAACGCGAGCGCCGCGGCACTTACTTGTGACGACATCAGTTGCGGGGGCGAGTAGATGAGCCACTGGATGCCGATGGCCAGCTGTATGGCCACCGTGAAGAACAGCAACAGGGCCTGGTACGGGGCGGGCAAATACACGCCGCCGTTGAGGCTGACCAGGAACACGCACTTGACGAGCAACGTGCCGAACACCATGGAGTAACCGAGCCCGGTGCACAGTCTGACGGTGGCGCACGTCAGCACCGTCGGCTGCGTGCACATGAGCCCGCTGACCGCCGCGCACATGAACAGCCCGCCCAGCAGCGCCTGTCCCAGGAACAGGTGTCGCCTGCTGGGTTCCGTTTTTCTCGTCTTGCACAGCACGAATATCTAGTCAACAGACCCGATCGGTTCGCATAAAGGACAAGTATTCGTCTCTATGGGTTGTGTCATATTTCCCCCGTCGGGTCGTATCCGAGTTACGCGAGTTACGCGAGGAACGAAACGGAAAAAAACGCGGCGAGTGTTCGTCGGTGACAGGATACCAAGGACATTGAATATTCCTGTTGATCGGGGGTCGAGACCGCGTTCACGCTGTCAACCGTTTTGTAGTACGTAGGGAAGTCGCTGACCGAGCAGCGAGCCGAGTGTCCGATCCCGTGTTTCGATCGCGCGGATCAGTCGGTTACCTCGAAAGTCGTTATGAGAGTCATGGTGAGCACCGACAGCACCAGCACCGGTAACACCCACGCGTCCCGCCGCAACATGGTGAGCGTGGCCGCGGCGTACTGGTGCACGCCCGCGTTGGACGATCCCGTGGTGATTATCACGCCCGGCGGCGGCGACGACGTGTATGGGCCGGACGGCAACAGGAACATGTCCGTGTTCATCCCCACCCGCCCGCCGCCTCCTGTCATCTGCACCACGCTGGCTGCCGCCTCCATGTCATCGCTGCCTGGTCATCGCGACCTGTTGACGGCGGGAAAATTAAAAACTGCAATTTGTTTTGCACATATTAACACGTGTATGGATTGTAAAGCGGATTGGCTTTCCTTGTCACCGTCGTTGCGACTGTCGACGGACCAAAACCGTGCGCGGAAGAGAACGTTTTTACCGTACGCTTCCGGTAGGATTCAGATGATTATTATTTTCAAATTTATCGTATCGATTTCAAATATAATACCCATACGAGAAAAGAAAGACATAACTATGGTGAACTAATCGACACGTGTTTTTTTAATAAGCTCACGAAATTTCGGTATCGTTTTGTTTTTTGAAATTATATTTATATATATATATTTTTTAACATTCGAAAATTGTTTTACCGATTTGTTATCATTTTCGACATAGGCCGGTCGTTGTGAACTACTTTCGAACTGCACGCGACACGCGCGCGTTCTCGGGAGGCAAACAACGCGTAGAACACCGACGTCGGTTTACTCGGCTGCGGACGATCGGCGCGGGCGTCGAAAGAATTCGTGGCGTAGAAATCCCGGGGGGAGTGGGCGGAGGGAGGTTGGTAGGGGGGAAACGGGAAAAAAATCGAACAAAGAAAGAGAAAAACGGACACTGCGGTCCGCGTGCGACGCGCGTCTTTCTTTTTCGTGTTCACTTTTCGGACGGATCCGAGGTCACCGGGAAATATATGTTTACTTGCCTTTTCATTTCAAATAGTTTCCGAAAACATACGACGTTACGCCTACGTTTTTTCCCCCTCTCTAACGAATGATTTATCGGGCCAAAACGAAAATCCATAATTTGGTATTTTACACTAATATATACTAATATATACACACGATCTAATCTACCGTGCGACTCGTTGAATACGAAGTCGGAGGGTTCTGTTAGAAACAAACTCGTCGTGTCGACACGGTTTCGTAAAGTCGACAATACGATTATTTCACGTCGTTTCGAACGCGTTGTGAGAACCGAAAGTCCGGCGGGGGTGCCAATTATTTAACACTTTCGGTATTCGAGACGGGCGCCGTGTTCGACACGCGAATTCCAAGTCGGAACGGCACACCGTACGCACACGTGGACGTACACACCGCGACGGTATAAAAGTTATTGACAACATTGAATCGCGTCGTCGGCAAACGGGTTCGACGTTTTTATCGACCTTGTACGAGTTATTTTTTCCACGCGTATTTATAAATATGCCGGACGACTTTTGAGGAGAACGCTAACGGTAAAATATGTGGTTTTCGGATCGATATTTACGTCCAACACTCGTAGAATTCGATTGGGGAAAAAACACGATTCGGTTCGTCGACGCGCGAACGTGCTGTTGACGACAGTTATGAAACGTCGGTGCCGAAACGAAGAAATGTTTCATGGTCGTCTGATCTCCTTACGGGAAGACGTTGCAGGAAGACCTGATTTGATGAGTCTCTGTGATTTTTTTCTAATGGGGATACCACAAAGCTGAAGTTATTGAACATCGTCGTCGTCCTTTAAAGAAATCAATGAGATCATCCGTGAAGAAGTCGCCGGGATTTCACATGACACGTTGGCGAGAGTGATGGAAAACTTTCGAAAACGAATGTGCGTCTCACGTCAAGGTCATCATTTGGACGATACAATTTTTAAAAAATAACTTTAAAAAACCTTATATAATTAACTTTTTATAAACAAAACTTTTTTTTCATATCATGTACCGTTTTTTTTTAATTAACCTCCGAAATGTATGACTTTTATATATAACACTGTTTTTTTTTTTTGATCAAATAAAGTAATCTTTTTTTTCATAACGTGTTGTAAGTTGCGTAGACGTACAAACAGCATGCATATATGTGCGATGAATTTCAATTTGGATCGATGTCAATGGCTGGATATACGTTATGGTTACTGTGAAAATTCGTAATTATCACACGGTTCTCAGCAAACACATGTCGTCGTAGATCACCTAATATGATAGAAAATCAATCATACGATTTTTTTCTCGCTCGCATATACACACACACGTGTCACGTACGCGTATTTTTTTTATATTTTATTTTGTCGAAGAAAGTATATATATATACACACACACAATTACGATATTATAACGCCGTCGATCGCGTTTAGCTGACCCTGTTATTTTTTTTTATTTTTTTTTACTGTAATCGAAGGAAAATTACCGATTTCGCGGTGTGAAATCACCGAAGACAATATCGAAAGCCATTACGGCTACGTACAACATAACGAAATCGAATACCGTTGTCGCGTACGCGCTGAGAATCCGAACAAACGGAGGAGCTGTTCTACCCCTCCCCTACCCGGCTCTATAGACGGTCTCTAAAAACGCGTTATATCATATACCAGCGTCCGTTTGGCTAACACGCGGTTGTTATGGTAAACGCGTCCCAACAACACGTGCGATGCACCGTTATATTATTGCACGGAACAAGTCGGTCGCGAGGCGAATCGTTTCCTCGACTCCGATTCGTTTTTCGCGTTTCGACGGTGAACACAAACGCGCGTGCGACGATAATCTCGTCGAATCGATTTCCGAACGGGACGTCCGCGCCGCGTGTACACAACTGCCCGTAAACAACGTCGTTAATTGTCATGAACGACCGTTTTGACCAGAGGTTCTCAAACTTTTCAGGCCAGGCCCTCCCCCCTCCACTTTGGTCAATCCTAGACGTGAGCCACCCCCACATAAAAATAAATTTTAATAGTCATGTTTAGAGTACCAAAAAGTTAAAAACAAACAACAAATATAGGCTAATATTGATATTCACACGGCAAATTTATTTTAAAATAAAATGTATTTATTATAAAAGGTTTTCATCAATTTAATGTGTTTAATTAAACACATGCCAACGTCAGAATATAAAATGTTATTCGAAACGTAATTTGTACCATAGAACATGGGAACGTTAGTCACACTATAATTATCAAAAATTATCTGAAACTATCTTATCATATTTTCTGACAACTGCCCCTGTCCCGATTTAAGATAACATCACAGATAACATTAACAAAAATTATTATCACGCGATTATTATTACGCAAATTTCACAAATCTTTTTCTGTCCTACCAATACAATGTTGATTTTTAAAAATTTTCTTGCGCACCCCCCCCCCCCCGGAGGGTCGCGCCTCACACTTTGAGAACCTCTGGTTTAGACCATTATGATGATTTTTTTTTTCTATGAGTAGTGACAGCACGTTATCATACGGTTGTGTTTTGAAAACGGTCGTTTCGACAATTTCCCCACACGCCATACCGTACTGAATCGTAACCGAAACGTGTCGAATTGATATCGTGCGCGAATCGCTTACTCGTAATACACGTTGACGCCGTCGCCTAACCGAAAGAGATTCGACTCACAGGCGGGGGGGGGGAAAAACAACGGCGAAGACGCTAACCTTAGCTTCAATCGACAACCCTAACCCACTGACGATCAGTCGACGTCGGACCGGTAAAAACAATAATCGTCGTGTCGGCGGCGGGCGAGGCCAGTGAGACAATGCGCTTATACACGGAACGTGACGTCGGCGTATTTTTTTATTATTTTTTTTTTTTTTACGACGGGGTCGAAAAACAGATTATTACATTGTCGTCGTGATAATATTAACGTGCCCGCAGTGCCCGGTCGGCGGACAGCACAACGTCGCGAGACGGCGTCCGGCGCGGACGACCGGGAACGAGAGGATTATTACGTCGTCGTAAGCGTGCGCCGCGCGGAGCATACGTAATATTATCGCGGCGCGCGCGCGTGTACGCGTGTGTACGCGTCTCTCGGGCGAAAAGAGATATTATCATTCTCCGGATGTCCCGAGACGAACGGTCGTCGTTTCTTTCTCGGCGTTTTTTTTATTATTATTATTTATTTATTTATTTATTTATTCTCTCTCTCTCCGCCGTCGCTTTCGAATTACCATAAATAACTCGAAACGCGCACACCGTTCGGCGGGACCTATACGCGCGCGTACATCGTACTATTATCATTATTATTATCATTATTATTATTATTATTATTATTATTATCGTTATTATTATCGTTATTATTATCATTATCATTATTATGCCTCTTCCGTTACGCGCAGAGATAAATACAAAATCGACGGCATAAGGAAACGCGACCCGACCAAGTCTCCGAATATATTCAAACGGTCGGACGTGGACGACTTTACGCGTTATTATCAATCGTGTATTCACGACAGACGCGCGCACTACCGCACACGGTATTGTTATTATTATTATTATTATTATTGTTATTATTATTGTTATTATTATTATTATTATTATTATTATTATTATTATTATTATTGTTATTATTGTTATTATTATCGTCGTCGTTGAAGTGCGTGTGCGATACAAGGTACAACGGTCGCGCGTCGTGTGTGTCTGCGCTTCAGAAGGTCAGTCCGACTCGGTTACACTCATTTTGCCCACAGCCCACCGACTGTCGACGGAGCTAAAAACCGTGCACGTGCACCGGGGGTCGGCGATTAGTCCCTCCGTGGAGGAGAGAGGTGCCGTGATAGTTTGAAGAAGGAAAATGTTCGCGGTCCAGGGAAAACGTCAGTCAATAGAAATGTATTTATTAACGTATTGAAAACGTTTAACGGAATAGAATATAGATCGGAAAGTTGCAGCATAATAACAGTGTACGGTTTTGTACTTTAACGAGAGAACCTAACCTAACGTGAGCGAGTGGTCAAAAAATTTGCCACTCTTGGAGAACCGCTGTTGCGCGGAGTTAGTTATTCATTGAAATTTCGGAGAACGAAGTTTCGCATATGTACGTGAAGCCGAACATTACGTACTTGTCCGAAATCGCGTTTTGCCCGAAAATCCTCGGCAGACGGCGGTTCCGTATAGTCTCAACTCCCCTATCTCATGATGGGCAAGCCAATGACTTCCGACGTCTTTTGCGTGCGGAAGACCGGCGTCGAGAGGAAAACCCCGTTTTGGCGGTCCGGATTCGGACGCGCGCGGGATCCGCAGGGATCGGCCGGACGGATTTCGTGACGGACGAGCGGACGAAAAACGCTGGAAACGGCGCGCACCGGAACGCGGCCGCGCATAAATCAAAAATCGTCTCGGACGTTGTTATTTATATACATACGTTTTTTTCCCCTTATCATTGTATCGCGCTCGTAAATAATATTTGTTGTCCCGCGAGACTAATGGCTAGACGTTTATTTTTTTTTCCTTTCTTTTTCCAACGCGCACGAGTGTACGTACGGCCCAGTGATATAATACCTCCATAATTCATAATTTATACGAGTTCCGTAGAAAATAAATATAATAACGTCTCTAAACGTAAATTAATAAGTTACACGGGTCGACGGATCTCCTCCGTCCTTCTGCGGTACCACGGCGCATGGGGTCTCGTGTTCGTGCTGTCGGACCCGATCTCACCTCCGCGCGCGCACGCACTCACGCACGCACGCACCGCATTATGTAACGTGTGTACGGAAGCTTACGCCGCTGCCGTACCCGCAAACTTATAACAATCTTCACTACATTTGTATATATATAACAACAACATACGACGACGACGACGACGACGACGACCGTCGTATTCGTAAAACGGTTGCCGTTCCGTGGGTGATTCGTTTTCAAAACGCGAAGGTCGACTTTCTAAAGTCCGAATAATGGTCGTCCTTGACCGTGACCCGTGCCTTTAGGTCGTACAAACGCCGTGCGCGGGCGCACGCACGCCGATCGCGTTCACGTGACGCGCGTATGACGAATACATTTCGAACGGTTTACAGAACTCACTGAAACTCGCTTCCGGACGAATGGAGATGTCGAACGGATTTTCCCACGCGAGACTACGCGGTTGGCTTGGATCGGGTCCGCGTGGTCGTTGTCTCGCTTTTCGACGCGTGGACAACGCGATCTCTCGGTTCCGCCGTCGAACGCTGCGCGAGAACCTCCGGAGAGTTTACGGCGCGCGTGTGCGTCATCGTCCCGTCGTCGGACGTCGTTCGCACGCGCACGTGTATCGCGCTGCGGTCGTTCCGTACACAACTGCGCATCGTACCGTCATCGAGGGGCGGTGGGGGGGGGAGGGGCGAGAGAGAGAACGAACGAATAAAATACGTACACGTGTGTGTGAGTGTCGTAAAACGAACCGGCGGAGGTGTCGGGTTATTGTTGTTGTGCGTTTGAACAGCGACGACGAGTTTGAAAAACCGCGCGCGCGAAACTCTTCACCGTCCGTCGTCCGTCCGGAGAACGAGACGTGTAACGTGCGTGTTCCGCGTTCGCGCCGTCGTTCGGAAATCGAAACGGTCCGCGCGGTAACATCAGAACACGTAATTACGCGAAGTAAAGACAACGCGGCGCGACCCTTCCGGGTTAATGGACCCCCGCGGCCGCGGCCGCCGCCGCCGCCGCCGCCGTGGTCGTCATTGTATTTCATTATTTTTCTCACAATCGATTTTTCTGCGGCGCGTCCGCGAAGTCTGGGACGCCACCGCCGTCATTGTCATTACGTTCCGTTATGCGTCGTCGCTCGTCGTATATTAATTATAAAATCCCGTACCCTTCGTGGCGGGCCGCGGAGCTTTTGACAATGCGGTCGCGCGTTCGGTGAGAACTCTCGTCCGCGCGCAGAAGACCGGCGGCGCGCTGCCGGTCGGCCCCCGCCGCGAATGTCCACCGCCGGACGGGAGTCGATAATTAAGACCGGCGCGACGTCCGTCTGGTCGGTGGTACACGTAGTAATAATAATAATAATAATACGCCGCGGAACAATACAACGCGGCGCGACCTTAGAACAACGCGACGCCGCCGAAATCTACTCGGACTTTCGTCCCGAACGTCGATCGCGTTCGGTTTTCACGTGTTCGGTAGATCGGCCGGAACAATGCGATATAGTCGAACGAATACCGTACGCATTATCCAACGACTATAAAAATGTTTATTCATTTTTATTTTTTTTTTTATTAACGTTAAACGTTTCGAACGTTTGTTTTACGAAAAACTTGTCTACCGATGTTTGTACGCACGTTTTTTCGACCGTTTTTAAATATATCGGACGAGACGTGCGGACCGACTTTTGGGTTATGTATGCTTCTTGGGTTTCATCTCCTTCCGACGTTTTTTCCCCCGCACAGTGTTTTCGAGACGTACGGCCGAGTCGTCCGCGCGCGATTCATAAATACGGTCCGTCGAAATTCGAGAAGGGACGCGCTAACCGTTCTCGGCTTCCCGTTCAGGTGTGTCGATACACGCGCGTCTCGCGAACGAAAATGTACCAAGGTTGAAACCGTTTGTTTTTTCCTCGTCTTTATAACACGCTTTTATAGGCGCGCGCGCACACGCCGCGATAACCTACAACTCGGAGCCGCGTCCTTCGATCGACCGCGTGACATCTTCGTGTCGTATTGTAAGCGTATTGTTAATCTCGACGGGTTTCGAATGGATACGGTTGGCGCGCTATACTTTTGTTTCTCGTTTTACGCGTGCTCGGTTACGTCGAAGCGCATCGAGTACACGCACTTCAACGCACTCCGACATCGCTCGACTGTAAGTCCGCCGTATGCGATAAAAAAACGCGTATTACGACGTTTGATTTACCGCACTTGAACATTTATTTTCGCGGCGTTCTCCTGAGTCGCGCGATCGATTTGAAACGCGCGGGCGGCATACCTCTCGAGATCGTTCACGTCCTGCACGGGTAACGACACCGTCGGTCGACAGACGTGTCGGCGGGTGTGCCGATATCGGGCGTGTGTAATGCGCGCCAAACGAGTACCGGGTTCACGCGAGCGCAGAGTTCTATCGCGTCGTGACGCCAACGGATTACCCGTGTACCGGGCACGTAAATCACGGGTGTCGCGAGATCGAATGGTACGGATTTCCGAGCGCGCCAACCGTGCCGCGTTCGGCACGTTCTATAAACTATGTGTATATTCGCACGACGGCGACAATCGCGAGAAAAGCGGAAACCAATTATTCGGAAACGGTACACGGCCGCGGCGGCGACAATTAATGTAATACGTCGCGGCAGCCAGCGCCTTCGGCACACGGGGGAGGAGAGTTGTTGAACAACGGCGCACTTCACGGGTCACGTCTATATTTATGGACCGTGTGCGTGCGCGACGACGCGAACGAGAAAAAAACGACGTATCGCGTGTGCAGCCGGTAAAACGATGCGTTCGTTTCGACTCGACGTCACGACCGTATCGTAACGCCATCACGTCCGATGCTGTAGTTAGAGGCCGTAGCCGTATTCAGGCCGAAAATACGGCGATTTTTAATAGTACCGCGTGCAGCCGATCGGTGTTTTGTCACGTGAATATCCGTCCGGAAGACCGTCCGGATCGTTTTTCAATCGTCGAAACGTTCCGCCGTGCCTGTTGTCGGGTTTTCTCTCGCGGAACGCCTCTTTCGTCGCTGATGTGCGTGTACGTTCTTCGGGCTTCAATGAAAACCAAAGGCGCGACGAGTTCGAAATGAATCGGAAACCCGACAAACGCGAGCCGTTGAGCTTTCCCGACAATCTTACCGAGTGCCGTTGATGATAGTATTCCGCAGAGGACGTCCGACCCGATAAATAGCGACAGAATAAATAAATAAATCGCGCTAATCGAAACCGATGTCGACGAACGGGAAAGCGAAAATACGAATGCTGCATACAATACAATAGTCGTGTAGACGAAACCGAAGACCGTAATGGTCGTATAATCATTTGCTGCGAAATTCTTCGTAAACACAATACGCGTGTACAAATACGTTTTCAGCGTACACGGCGACATTGCTTTTGACTCGAGTCGATTGCGTAAGATCCTCTAGTCCGAAGGACGACGAACGTGGACAAAAAAAATTTTCAAAAACGTTTAAATCATTATCTACTCGCGTGCTCCGAATAGCTGATTGTTGTGATGTAATGAAATACGCGATATATTCGCACGTTGATTTAAAAAATAATTTGCGACAGTGTTAGAATGTGAAAAAAACTATCGCGAGTTCAGTGTGCGGACCGAAAACGTTACCACCGTGCTTGCCCCGAGACTGTACATGTGCACGTGTATAGTAATCGTACTCGCGGTGTAGTATTTATTGGTTTTGTTTTTTAAATTATCAATCGATCTCTTCGGTTGTCGCGGCTGGTCGGACGGCGGACGTTTCGAAAAATATCACTATGAAACGGTTAGGTTATTATTAGTACGTTTGCGTCGGAATACCATTCCCCGTCCCGTTCGGATCGTCGTCGGCGTAAATAAATAATTGTTATGAGAAATTATTATTATTAATAATAATAACTCGACTCGTCTGTGTACGACGCGCGTTTCTCGAAAAATAATTTAAAAAAAAAAGAAAACCCCCCGTCCTAAAAATACGACGTTTGGTAATTTCGAGTACGACATATATGATCGTACGCTGCGTTAACCGCGAAACGCCATAACTTACAGACGTATATTACACGCGATAGGGACGTGTAATAAAAATAGTATCGTGCAACGTATTTAACGTCGTCGTCGTCGTATGGTAAATTTATAGCGGGCGGACATATCAGTTGCGGTGTAACGATAATTTATGTTGCGGACTGTAAAAAATATCGTTTCTCGTCCGGCGTTTTCACGTGTACAACGAGGAGAGGAGTGCATTACGAAATAGATTTGTTTTTCTAGTTTCTAGTGGAGGATAGGCGGGGACGGGATACCGTCTTGCGGCCTACATCCGCGACGGCGGTCCGGTCCAACGACGTTTCGTCCTCTTATCCGGTGCACATATCATGCAGGCGCGGGGAAAAAAAAAATCGATTCTTCTCGGGCGGTTTCGAAGAAACGCGATACGCGCGTGTGATTTATGACGTGGAAAAATCGCCGGCGACGCGACCCAAACGTACGCGAAATAGTGTGTCGTCGAAAACCGATTAATTACGCGTGTTTATTTCCCATGGCGTTTGTGTGTTACAGACCCGTGTATGGTATGCGACGAACGCGCGCCATCGAGAAATAAGAAGACGGTATTGACGGAGCATAAAAAAGAAATACCAATCTGATTTATATACGAAAAAACAGCGGCGCGCGCGCGCGTCGGATCGTAAAATAAAAAGAAGAAGAAGAAGAAGAAAAAAAACACTCGTTTTTTATGAGCTGGTTTCGCGCGCTATTCCGAGAATTCGTATCCAACACGTCGGTTACAATACATATATTACAATAATATCGCATAACACACGACGACGACAAAAGTTATCTCGAAGCGTCTCTGTGCGTCAGCGGCGAGCTCAACAGGTGGTGGTGGGGGGGGGGCAGGGAGACGAGGATTTCGTATCTTTCTCCCCCCCCGTGACGATTTTTTTTTTTTTTTTAATATCATTCGATTAAGAGTACGCGAATTTTCGAATCTTAACCGTATCACGAATTCCTTTTATTTTCTCGTGATTTTTGATTTAAAAAAAAAAATAGTACTTTAATGTTCTGCGAGAATTATACTCTGCACGCGTATCGATATAACTGTTTATCGTAATTCATATTATACAGATATACACCGTTAAGTCCTCTGATCTATATACATATAAATATATAAGTTGGTCAACAGTGTTATCTAATATTTGAACACTGTCGTCAAGTACTTTTCATTGTATTTTTATTCAATACGTCGCGGAATAATGTTCGTAAGACATAGAAAAATCAACGCAAATAGTCGTTTTCCCGATCGATATAAATTAGATATAAATACTGCTCCGTGCGATACGATTCAAATCGTTGTATAGGCTAACCTTGTGTTTTTCTGTTGACATTCGACAACAATAACGATCTGCGTTCGACGCACTTATTACATACGCCGTCCATAGCGAACACGACGAACGCGCGGCGTTGAAACGAAAAACGTTGTTTTCTCGGCCGTTCCTTAAACGGATAACGCCGTAAATAACGCGAGGGAGTAGGGAGGCGGGGAGGGGGGGGGAGAATGAATACAACAACAACAATAATAATAATAATAGTAATAATATAACCGTAAACGATCTCCGAGGCAAACACGCGCGCTAGACGTAATCACGGTCGACAGGGTGCGAAAGTGAACGAGGGGGAGCGGGCGGAACGTATATTATCGAGCCGTGAAAAGGGAACGCGTGTAGAACAGCTTAGAAAAACTGCGGTGACGGCGCGCGTGATATACGACGACGCCTGGCCGATCTGTGAGCTTCGATACGGAGGAAAACACGAATAAAAAAAAAAATATATATATATATATATATATATATATAAATAAAAAGGGTTGGCGCCGGACAAGCGCGACGACGTATATTCCGCGACGTGTAAAAAAAAAAAATAGGTGAAAGTCCGACGCGCGAGAGCTGACCAAACGCAGACCGATTCGTGTGTTATAACACAATGTCCCGTCGGGCCGAAGAGGTCAGTCGACGGGTCAAACTGTACATTTATATGTGAGTACGCGGATACAAAAAGTCGCGAGAGAACGCGAACAATAATTACGACACGCATTTTATTGTATCGTGTACGTCGCCGTCGCTGTTCGGCCAACGCGACTTTCGCATCCGTAGCCGGATTTCGGTTCCCGTCCGAAGTCGGAATTCTCACGCCCGTCGGGACCGCGATCGAACCGATCACGCTAGACGTTCCGAAAGTGTTTTCAAGACAATGCGTTTGAAACGGCCACTGAATTTTCCCGACTTCCAAGTCCTACCGCAGGAAAACCTAACCTTGTTTTATTGCATTAAAAGAAGTAATGACATAATGTTTCGAAAACATTTAAAAACAATTATTTTATGAGCTTTTCAAAATAATGTCGGATATTGGATACATACGCATGTCAACGAGATAGGAACCAATTCGGTATCAAATGTATTTACATTTTCTAGAATTGGGACATGAAATAAGACAATAGACTTTTTACACAGCGTCACAGCATCCCCCTCCAAAAAAAAAAAAAACAACAAAAATATCATACGCCTCTAAAGTGAAATCAGATTTCACGGGCAAAATGTGTCGCAAATACACGCGAGATTTTCGTATGTTTATGGACTACGGGTAGTGATTTTGCTAAAACCGCGTTTTTACGACAGAACGAGTCGCGAAATAATACAAAAACTGGCTTTCTACACAACAAATACGATTGTTTTCGGTTTTGTTTTTGTTTTTTCGTGCGGTCATAAATCGAATGACGTTCTTTTACGTCGACGAATAATTTCACTTTTGCGAAGCGATAAACGACTACTATATCGTTATGATCATCATCGTTATTATAAGACCATTGCAGTGACAGAATTGCGAAAAAGTCGTCTGGAGAGCAATCGACTTTTAATGCGCGTCTATAAATGAACTGCTGGACGGCATACGCAATGTAATAATAATATATACGTTTTCGGATCCATTTGTTCGATCTCAGTGAACACGGTTAAAGCGGTTAAAGGCGATTTAGCAATCGAACAGCACATTACGTTATTGTTACTATTAAAATTAATGTTATTATTATTTTTCCAACTCGACCTATTAAACGCGATAACGTCGTTGTTTGAAAATTTACGATTGTGGTCAACGCCTACCCATTATTATTATTATTATTAAAACGAACACACATATTACAATTTACTTTGGTACAGTATTATTAATACAAGTGCAACGGCGTCCGTCGTTATAATTTATTTCTTTCGCAGTCGCCGCATACGCACACACATATCGGAATATTAAATACGATATCCGTATAGCGTACCGGTCGTCGCTAACGGTCGGACGGAAATTCGTATTGTTTTAATCGTGTCCGAGTCTCCAGTACGTGTCCTAACCAGTGCCGTCACAACGCGATTCGAATTCCGAGACCGTTTTATTTCGGTACGTTTAAGTATTGTCATTTTACCGGAAAAATCGAAGACAATTCGTGATTCCCATACCGACGATACCGTTGAAACGCGCTGCAACTTAAGAACACGACCGATCCAACTAAATCACATACGTCTCTTGTTCATTTATTCGCGTATTACGAGTGTGTTTTCTCCGATTGAAACTGAACCGTTGTCGGCAATAGAGAACATACGAGGAGTATTGAATGTTTTCGATCGCGTCCACACTCTGTCGATATACGGCACGACATCCAATATGAACGAAATCTATTAAATACAAATCGTCGACGCGTAGCGGTTGCACGAATTCATTATTTTCCGCATGAGTAGCCGAGTAGACGAGAACGGCAAATGATATATATGTCTAACGGCAACCACGTGTAATTAAAAATGTAAACATGTACATTGTGTAATTGTTCGGCACAACAATGACTGAGAGAAATACTGAGTTTTTTTTTGTTTGTCTTCCGCGTGCAACTGAATATACGAAACGTACATTAAGTTTTAGCTCGACTTACCGTACGACTAGAACGAACACGACCGTAGGGAGCTCTTCGTACCAACACGCGTGTTACTGATAGGCAATCGATTTTATATTTAGTTTTCGAACGAAACCGTTAACGTTGCGAAATCTCAAAACGTATGTGATCATCACGCGCAACGTCATTGGCTCGGAATTCGTCGATGAATCACGCCGTTGCACGACGTCCGTTCGTGGAAAGAAGAAAAACAACGTGCATTACAAATGCATTGTTTTATTCGCTGTGTAATATGCGGACATTTTACGTGATTGATACTTCCGAAAAAAACGGCGGCCTCGGACATTCCGAGGGCGCCGAATTTCCAATGACATTTTGCCATTACGTTTGTTACATACGTGAGAATACGTTTTACGAGTTGGACGTCAGGTGCGTACAATACCATGTACATGTAAGGCTGTTTCGGATATCCCCCAGTTTACTAGGAGACCGTTTGCACAAATATGCGTGTTCAAAGTTAAAATTATGTTGTTTAGTTCGTTTTCATTAAATCGCTGTTCTTTTTTTTTTTTTTTAACTTAACGTATTCACATTAGGTTGATTGTTTGTTTAAAAGATAAATTAGGCAACGATATGTGTAACATTAAGTACTGCAATGTGTTGTTTGCGTAGTGTTTGATAAGATAAACGTAATGATGTAATTATATAAGACGTTGAGAGGTCGCGCGTCGCATTTTTCACCGTATTCTTTTAACGCCAATTAGAAAATCTTTACTTTTACTATTAGACGAGTTATTATTATTATTATTATTTTTTTTTTTTTTAGTTAAAAAGAAAAATATAAGGAACTCTTAATTTAATTTATATATTTATATTTTTTTTTATTAATTTAAGGAGTTGAAAAAATTAGTCGACTCGTCCGACCTTGCAAACATATAACAATTTAATAAAATGTTCGATGTCGACCGATTTATGGGATAGTGTGGATAACAATTATATATATAATGTCGTCGTTATTAGAACATTTAAGAAAACGACCAATCAACAAGTGATCTAATGCACTTAAAAGTACGCGTAAGAATTTCGATGAATTATATATATATTATGGTATCATTGTATTGTGTTATAAAACGATTTATAATGTGTTTAGAAAGTATGTAATGGCGTTATGCGTTCCAATACTTAACCCGCCTATGGAACAAAATCGACGTTTAAAAGAATAAACAGACGCGTGTCTAACGTACTATTATGCAAAATTAATACAAACAATTAAAAAAAAAACAACAACAGCAACACGACGACGACGAAAAATGCAACGAATAAAATAGGTGCGGATTAGTTGCAGTGTATATAATATACACGTGATTGTATTTATTTTTACGCCCGGAGAAAGAATTTCAATTTGAAACGAATGCCGTTCAAAACAAAACGAAAAAAGATTTTACATGGATTATTTCGAGTTCAAAAAAAATAACGACTGTTTTGTCTAATAACTTTGAACTTGTACGTTGAAGTAAATTATCGTCAATGGATTTCGATGGAATTAAAAATCGACAAATGACTTTGCAAGCGAATGCGCAACAGAACTGGGCTCTGAATTGGAATGTCTTAAACGTCACACTTCCGCCGTACTGATCGATTTATTAAGACTCATTCACACACACACACACTCACACACAAAACGTACGAGATATGTGCACGAATATCTTTAAGAATATTTCTCATCGTTTCTGTAACGACTGTTAGTTGTAAACGAAGTAAGCTTAAAATCGCGGAAAATTACTCGAGGCACGTCGATCTTGTCCACGGAAAACGAATTCGCAAGAAAAACATTCTACGGAAAATGGACTGACGAATCGCCACCCTTTAAAACTTTTGCTTTGTTTATGCAAAGCAAAATAGAAGTCGTATAAATCGTCAGTGTTTTATTTAAAATAAAAGTTATTAGTAAAATACACGAGTTATGTTTTCGCCAAAACGCAATTTTCGTTGTAGGTTTGCCGAGGACGCCGCCGTTGAGATTTCTAAAACACATTTGCCAACCAATCGACAAAATTAATCGTCGATCGTTTTCCGCCGTCACAACCAAAACAGAGAAATACAAAATACCAGCGCAATTGTCGAGAACGATTAGAGTTAAACATCCCGTTCTGAAATCGTCCTGTCTAAGACGGGGGACATTTATTTACGAGAACGTATTGTAAATAATCGATTTATAATTGAAAATAACAGGCACAGTTAGCGTTAACGATTCCCCTCCCCCTCCCCCCGCATTGTGTAAATCATACATCGCGGTCTGTTTACGATCGACGACGTTGGCCTACGTTCGAAGCGTCGCGGCAAAGTCGACCTAACCTAACCTCGAGCGTTACGTCTAATCGACATTCGTGTCGTGGCCAATCGTCGTGTAAACGTATGAAACGTATATTTTGATCGGACGATTTCGAGTGGAAACGTGGATACCGGTGGACGAGCCGTGTGTTGTACACGTGCGCACACAACGACCTCGCTCATCGCTCATCTATACGAATGTAGAAAAGCAAAAACGCCCCGGACGGAAATTCGACGACAAAACGATATCGCGTAAACTGAGGAGAAGGGAAAAAAACCTGCGCGATACGCGTGCACATTATACACGCCGTCCACGCGCCGAGTTCGGAAACGACGAAAAATCGACACCTTTTGTCGGAGAGAAAAAAGTTCGCGCACGACGTTGCCGCGTAATCGTCGTACACGCACGCTCGTGGCCCGGCTCGAGGTTGTTCTTCGGGTCATCTCGTCGTCGTGAGAGATGATTTTCTCGCTTCGCGTCCGTCAGAACGAATGCGACAAGAAACACGTGCGTGCGGCGTTTTCTTTCGACAAATTATAAACGGAAACTGTCGGGGTTTTTTTTTCAAAACGTACCGCTTGCGTACGGGCGGGGAGAGAAGAAACATCCCATCCCTTCTACGATTAAACGCGGGCAATGCTGGCCTATCCGCCAGATCGTGTCCGACTTCCCAGGAACACGCCACGCGACGATTTACGCGTCTGTCGATAAAACGGTTTTTTGGCCCCGAGCGATTCTTCGATTCGGCTCGACCGTTTCGTTCCGAGACGAAAATAAAAACAAACGGTACGAATTCGTCAAACGTCGTCGATTCCGTGACGGCGTTTGACAAAACTCTGGTAAACGATTGCTGCATGACGTTTGGGACGGTGCTATCAGTCGGTTACCACACGACTATAAAAACGTAGACGCGTTTTAACATGTAGGCACGCGCTTTTTATTTAACAGTTTTTATACACAGTTCCCTCCCCACCCCCCAATTATAATTCTGACCACGAAATTGCAGTGTTTTAGTCGACATTTGTCGACAATTGGATTTTTTTGATATCGTGACGAAGTTTTTTTTACGAACCGCCATTTTAGAAGTAAGTTTGTTATGATCAAAACCTACCGTTTTCCGTGTATAATACCGATTGAATAAAAAAAAACCAACTATTTCGACGATTTCATTGCGAAAACATAATTTGCACGGGTTTCGTCAGTCAGAAAGAGAGCGAAACGTTCGACATCTGAACGACATCGACGTTTCGTGGGAAGGGGAAAAAAGCGAACACACACATCGCGCACACGTCGGGTACTAATAACCGCCGTGCCGGACGCGCGACGCGAAGAAATATCGACCGAACATCGCCGTTGCCGTACGCGGGAAAACATTATTCAAAAGGACGTTGCACGAAACCTATGTCGGACCGACGTTAACGTTATCGGCCGGTTTTCAAACACGTCGGGAAACAGGGTCGCGAGTGAGGGGAAAAATTAACCGTGTCGTCTCGGTGACCGACCGGGTCGTCGTTCGTGGCGCGCGCGTTTGTGCACGTTGTACACGACGCGGGACCTACCGCGGAGAGTCGTGAACACTAACCGTGTACACGATATCGTATGCGGCGGAGACAGATTCGACTCCGGAGAATGGAAGAACACCAACATGTTTTCGCGCCGGTGTCGGAATCGTGACGTGATGTGACGTGTTGTACGGTGGGGGGGGGGGCGTCGTCGAGAGTTTGGTTACTAAAAATCGTGTCTAAAATTTAGATTTTAAGCGGAGATTGAATGGCTATATTGAGACTATGGGTTTAAAATTTATAGCTTACAGAAATCGAATGAATCTTTTTGGGACACCCTGTATTACAACGAAGTGCTGTTATTAAAAAAAAATGTTATTAAAACATTTTATTTTTAAGTACATATTTCTGTAGAGATTCGACGTGCATATTGAATGGGTGGGTTAGTTAAGAGCCACCTCTGCCCCAGTTTATAATATAAACTGTACCTGCAAAAACCGCAAAGCTATAATAATGATAATTGGTTTTTTTTTACAATTTCGTCCGCCGAAACAATTGAACGCGAAATTCCCAAGTCTTTAGAAACACTGTGTGTGTGTGTGTGTGTGTTGGGTGCGCGTGTATTCGTATAATAATTTATGTTACATAATTAGATACCTGTTGTACTCGGACTTATGCTTACACGATAAAAACACAAGTAGTAAATATATATACACTGTACACTGATAATAATAATGCGTTTTTCTTCTCACAATTAAACGGAAATACATTTTACGGATCGTTATTGCCTTGTACTGGCTGACAGGTATTATAATACGTTTACTTGTATATAATGTTTAATATTATTCGTATCTACGTTGTACGGCGGGAGGCGGCTACCTTTGTGCACCGGAGTGTGTTGATGAAACCGACAACGACGAATCCAAAATATAAAGGACGAATCCAAATTGTATAATTAAAAATACCTTTATTCGTTCGGCGGCGCTCGGTGGGCCGTCGGTCCTTAAGGCCGTCGAGCGTAGCCATTGTCTCTCTCGTTCCGACCCGTTCCCAAAAGCGTTCCGTTCCAACGTCGCGAACGTAACTAACCTAACATAACCTAACGATGTCGTCGCGACCGTAACATCGTCGTGTTTTCGTGCGTTTTGGATTTGTGCATGCGGACCGATTGAAAACCGCCAAGTTAAATTCCTTCGTCGTTTGTACTATACATTACGCGATCGTGTAAAAAACGTGAAAAAAAAACAAAGTAAAAACAACACGTAATTATTTCGTAATAGCGTGTATTCTTTTCGTGAAACAAACAAAAAAACCGGTGAAAGCCGTTCGGAACAGAAAATCGCGGTAGAAAATTCGAAAACTTTCGGCTACAATATCAAGCAACGCGCAATAATGGGCAGGTACATTCCGTCGGAGAGAAATACCGCATAATATGAGAACAACGCGGTCGTAGGCGTTGGGAATCCGCGCGCGTAAGTACGAGACGTCTAATTTTCTCTCAATTAACGGCGATATAACATCGTAACAGAATATTACACGTGGAAACGCACGCTATGTTCGTAACGACGTTCGCTTTTTTTTTTCGCCGTCACATTGTGTCGGCGAATATTCTCACTTTCACGAGTTTATTGTTATTTTTTTTCAATTTTTCGTACGGTTTTCTCGTCGCGGACACGTATAGTATACATATACTTTTCCGAGTCCTCTACGAGGAAGTCCTTGAGAACGGATCGCCGCACGCGGAAGAGAAGACCAACACGATGTATTGACATTCGTGTAAATAATATAATACGCATTGCGGCCACACACGCGCACACACATTTTTTACACCATGCCGAGACTGGACGTTTTGTACAGCGAAAACGTATTATACACATTGTATTGTACGTACGATACCCTTGGCGCGAGATTGCCCTCGCCGGATGCCGCGCCGTACTGACAACGCGTGATAGGACGCTGATCATTATTGTCGTTATTGTTATAGGCTGCGAAATCGTCCGGTTTTAGTGCAACTCGCGACGACGTCACGCGAACACGATCGGCCGATGTCAAACAAAGAAACGTTTTTGTCACGTATTTGGATTCGCCATCGAAATCGCTCACGTTTGGTTACATATTTATACATAGGTACACTTATACCTTAAGCGTTCCTATACATCTTCTTCTTCTTCTCCCTCGCCTCTATCCCAGCTATTTGGGGTCGGCCACCCGTGTTCTATACCTCAACTTAACACGATCTCCATATCATCCATATCCACACACCAGCAGTCTTCATATCACACCCAATCGCATCCAGCCACTTCTTCTTCGGTCTTCCTCTTACTCTTCTTCCTTCAACGTTCATTTCCATACCGCCCTTACAGCTTCCAAATTTTCTTTTTTCATATCATGACCAAACCATCTAAGTCTATTCTGTCTCATCTTATCCACGATCGACGCAACTCCTATGCTTCCTCTTACGTATTAATTCTTCATTATCCTATCTTCTCTTGTCACTCTACTCAACCCTCTAAGCATTCTCATCTCTGCTACTTATTCTCTGCTCTATTTTTTTGTCAACCACCCGAGATTCTGAACCATTCAACATAGTTGGTCTCACTACAATCTTATAGAACTTACCTTTCAGGCTCATTGGAATTATCTTATCACACAAAACACCAGACGTTTCTCTCCACTTAATCCACTTGTATTTAATACCATATTTCATATCCTCGTCAAAACTGCCATTCTTTTGCACAAAGGACCCTAAATACTTAACACTTTCAACCTCACTTCGTCCCCGCTTATTGTCATTACACTCCTCGTTTCATCGACTTGTTCTCTTTCATCAATCTCATACTTTATATACTCTGTCTTACTTCTACTAATCCGTAAGCCCTTTTTTTAAAGAGCTAAACATTACAATATATAAATATTATATTATATATATAAATATATTTATATTACAAACGAGTGTATTATATAAATATATTAAAAAGAATTCTCGTTTTACTTTGTCAGTGATTTAACATGTAATTGACATCGCTCCTATATAAATATAATATACGCCGTGTGTTTCGAGTACACGTTTACTGGAAAATGAAAATAAAACGTGTTACAAAATATTTCGCTTTGTCTGTCACACATTTCATAATTATAAAGAAAATTTTCACAGTTGTTATTATTTCGTTCGTTGTACATTAAACACAATATAATAGCCGATTGTTAATGTCTCTGGCCGGCAAATTATCGTTTCGACACTTGTAGTTTTTTTTTCCAGCAAAAATAGTAACTACGGTCGTACATTATAGTCCCAAAACAGTGTTGGTACACCGAACACGTTCGTTTACATATCCGTCAATAATAATAATAATAATAATAGATATCGGTCTTATATAATTATGATTAAAATCGTAAAAACGATTATTTTTCGAATACTGCACACTATAATGTGACCAGTATGTTAATAATATGTACACTTCGTCCGTTGTAACAATGGAACGTTCATACATAATATGAGACCGCGTTGCAATGTTATTATATTGAAATGCACAAAGAAAATAAAAAGAAAACTGTCCGTCGAAAAGTACGAAATTCGCCGTCGTCCGAAATCCGGTTTTCAAAACTAACACATATACGTAACACATAACATGTGATGTCGCGTTGATATTATTCACGCCGAACAGAGGAGCTCTACGGAAAAAATCATGTAAATCGAAAACCGTCCGTTTTCCATTATTCGCACGCGTGCCGATGTTTTACTAGTGAACGCTCTCGAGTCGGCGTGGAAAATATTTTATTATCGAAACCAATACGGTTTACAAAAAAAAAAAAAAAAAATTGAATAAACGTTTACGAATACGTATATTTATTATCGTGTCGAAACATAATTTATTTGCTACCGATATCATAATTAAAATTAATCAATAGCTCGATTACTTGGCTATGACATTTTTGTCCGATGTGAACGGCCAAAAGGCAAATGCGCGAAATCGATTTGTGAACATCATACATACTAAAAAAAGACTGTGATGATTATTGTTATTGCGTGCAAAAATCAGCGCTTAAAGTGAGTTTGACGAAAACGTTTTGTACGCGCCGACCTGATTTCGTCACAGAGATATAACGAAATAAGTATTTCGTCTGAAGAACAGCGGAATCGATATATCGTTAAAAATAATAGACGATAATGGTGTGTTGGTGAAATAAACCGTGTCCTACGACCATACTGATTGTCTCGTGTTCGAGTGTCGTATTGTAATAATCGAATCGTCGTTATGTGCGTCCACGTTTGAAGTGAACAGTGAGCAAAAGAAAAAAAAAAAAATGACATTAAATTGTACACACACTATAATTTCACGGAACTTTCGACGACGAGTTTTTCGTGTCATTCAATACCAAAAGCGAGCGCGTGGGAATATCGAACGGTCTGAAAATCATAACACAACCCAATTTCACCGTACGATCTTCGACACGACTTTTCAGATCTCAGACCGAGGTATGGCGAAAACGTATAAAGAAATTCATTTGTACCGCGTCCGAAAACTGCCGTGAAGCGAACGCGGTCGTCCGCATATTATTACGTCTACACATACGATGGAAATATCGCTTTTTCCCGTCCCGTGATTATTTCGTGGGATACGACTCATATTGATAAAACAGCGCCTTGCACGCGATCCAGTGTACGGTCGACAGATCCGAAGCCCGTACTTACACGCCAAGCGGACACGCTCTGCCGGTCGAACCGTTCGACCGATACGTCGTCGTAAAATCCGACGTTCGTCGTATATCAACTCAAAAATAAACGCGAAAACTCGCGTACGCCGTTTAAACGCGCGACGGTTTCGCCGTTATAACAAAACCAAATCGATGTACACGTAACCGACGGCCAGGTCGACGACAACGCCATCCCGCGAAACGATCCGTGACGAACGGACATCACAACACGCGTATACCGCGTGCGAGGGTAACCGCACTGGTACACGTACGCGAGAGCCGCAAGCCATTTCCCATAGGAAATAACGTTACCGCTGCGCGTATAATCGTAATAATCATAATTGTCTCATCGGATTCACGTGTAATATCGTTATAACATAACAGTACACAATAATATAAATATATGTGGATCGACACGCGACCGGTAGCCTATACTTATTCTGTATGTACTTAGGCAATTATCGAGTGAACGGCGCACGCTCTTGTACTCGTTCGACCGATTCGTAATATATGACGCAGACTTAGGAGTCCGCATTGAAAATAACAAAACAAAAGCGCACGTTTCGACGGACAAACTCGTACAGCGAATCTACGAGCAAACGTTCGACGGGAATTCAACGGGATTTTTATACATTTTTACGTTTCGCCACAAATCAATAACGGTTTCACTTCCAATACTATATGTACGCTTCTGTAATATGACGCGACGCGATGTAACATTTCAGAAACGAAATATAACATTCGGTTTTCGCGTAAACGGACACTCGTCGGAGAACCCCTCCGTCGCGATCGAAAAAGACACACAAAAATACGAATTGGCGTTTAATACGTCGTTCATCGACCGGGACGCAACACGGACGGATCTGTCGGCCGATCAGCCGCGACCTAAACGCTTCCTGCGCAAAAAACGATCCGTGATAAATCGGTATGCATCGGTAGACTTCGGGCACCGCTCGCCGGCCCCCGAGAAATCTTCCGCAAACACCGAAACCGCGTTACGCCGTTTTTCTCGCGCGCGCACGCGTATATATTGTATATGTATAATGTGATGTGTACATTGTAATCCAAATGAATCATCCGAAAACACGGGAAATGACGCGATCGTCGATCGAACGCATTCAGAATAGTGTAATCGTACATCGCGCGCGGTCGCAGCTTCGAATAACGCGTCGTGGTGATTATGTTACGTCGATTTATTTTTTTATTTTTTTTTTTTGCCTTTTTTTTTTCGCCCCGGTCTAGAAATGCGACGTTTAACCGTTAAATTCGCGGCCGGATACACACGCGACACCGGAATCGAGATTTTGCCGGTACATCTCGTAACATTACGCGTAGAACCCCTCCGTCTCCAAAACATTTAATAATGATTTTGTTGCGTGCAAAGCACGACAACCGCGTTGGATCGATTGTATCGTTCAATAAACGTGTAAACGTACGGTAAAAATACGATCGCGTTCTTCTTGTTCTTTCCCTTCTCTCCCAACTAATCGGTGTCGGCCGCCCTAGTCATCAACTTCCGTTCGACTCGATCGAAGCGGTGACCTCGGAGACCACGACGGCCGTGTATTAACGGCAATATTACGTAATCTGGCAATTTATTCCGATGAATCTTTTTTTAAAAGTAATCTCATTTAATTACTACGTAACACGTTAATACCCAACAAAATGTATTCCGGTCAAAAAGAAACTGCCCATCCCGCGGAATGGGATGTTAAACGGGTTTTCCGGCTTTGTTTCGACATGAACACGCGAAACGGCGAAAACTGTTTTCGAACAACGGTCGGGAATCGATACGTGTAACGTCATTATTGCTATAGTAAAACAATTACACGTCAGATGGAATTTTAAATGTTTTCGAATATTATCTCCGTCAATCAAAACATAATATGTTTTGTCACACACGTACTCGTCAAATTGTACGGTTTTCTTTCCCTTCGAACATTGTAAATAATCGTGTGTTTATAAACAATTCTCGTCCTTGTTCGAATATCATCACCGGTGTGAGAACCGTTTTCTTTTCAAAATGTCGATTACGTAAATACTGTAAATGTGTGAAAATCGCAAAGAAAAGAAGAAAACGTTTCGTGTACATTTCTAATATTAAACGAACAAAATAATTGAATACTGAATGTTCTTCATCTTTTGCAGTCTCTCTCTCTCACTCTCTCTCTCTCTTTGTGAACGATAATTAGACGACGTACGAATTAAACGCAATTATGATTTTTCCAAGTGTATTAATACATATAACATATGCGCTGTAAATTATATAAGGTCGAATGAAACGCAAACGACTCTCACGGTACCATACGCACTTATCGTGTACTTTACACGCAAAGATGTAAAATGTTGTTTTCGAAACTTCGGAAATTGTAATTTCCAACCGTTGTTTTAAATTATGTTGTTAATACGATATTGAAAAACAATGAAGAACACAGATAAGATCCATTAATCGTTTAAACAGTACTCATTGTTTCGCGACGATGTAGATTTTCGAATAGTTTAAGAGTATATGCTAGAGAACAGTTATTCAATTGTTGTGTTGAATTTAACGAAATCGAAACAATACGCGCAGAAAACAATATTTTAATCATACAGTTACGTTCGTTTACTGTTATAACTAGTGATAACTTGGAATAATCAAACCTACAATAATAATAATAATCACTCGAATTAATAACCGCGTTCGTCGAGTATATGAGAAAACATGCATCAACGTACGCGTGTGGTCAACATTTTAAATAGTTTGTTTTGGAGTTACACGGTAATTTGCTCTAATTTTATTTTCCGAATCCGACGGACGTTTTTTTTTTTTTGTTTAATGATAATATTACCAGTCAAAACCAAGTAGACTAGAGTGTCAAAACGATTTAACGTGTAAAGGGTTCAACATGATAATAATATATTATACACAGGAACAAACTTGGTAAACACGTTACAGAGGCTCGGCGACCTTAAAAACGCATACGCAAACATATTAGATAATAGATATCGTTTTGGAGGTGAAAAAATACGCGAATTTCCGAACATTAGACACGGTCTGAATGACATTTCTACAGTTTTGTACGTTTGAGATACAATATTATACTATATGCGAGCATATTCTCATGTGTGTTACGCGCATAGCACTCAACTATCGCGTTCAGTTTGGAAAATCTGTTTTTGTGATGACCTCGCGCGTTTGACACCATTATATGGCGGTATAGGAAAACGTAAAACTTTTCGTTTCCGGTTGTTTTATATTATTAAACGCCGACGGAAATCGTTATGGCGGATGATTAAAAAAAAAAAAAACATACGTACGCAATAATAATAATAATAATAATAAATAATATGAAACCGTAAATATTCATCGTACGGTGTGCGGTTCGAGTGGCGCACATGTGTATTACGAATACAACGCGTCGCAATGACAACACTGTGGCGAGACGCCGACTTCGTCTTGGGCAACGAAGTAATAATCACCACGTTATATTGAGGCGATCGGCACAAGTCTCACGCGAACGAAATATCATACGAATTATCACGGACACTGGAAACTTCGTTTACGAAGCGATCGAGTTACAAACGGCTCGCTCGATACAAACGCAATGTTCGCGATACACTAGTGACCCCTCTCGGTGTTCTGTTAGCGCTCGAACAACTACCGTCGAAAAAAAGTAAACGCGATCGCTCCGCATTTCCAAATACGAATTAATAGCCGCGCCCGCGACAGGACTCATACCATCTCGCTCGGACGAAATCGCCGACCGAAACGATTTCCGAACCGATGCGCGACTATCCGTTGTGCCTGTTCTCCGTCTGTACGCAATTAATTTGACCCGGTGAAATTTTTGGGATTCCGTGCAATCGTCGAACGAACCGAAAAACATAAAAATTCACAGTGAACGGTACGCGATTTTCGACATTTTACATAACGACTGGGTTGCGTCATACAAAATACCGGATTCGTGTCCGTACTGCCGGTAACACAAACGTACGCGCGCGCGCGCGTGTGTTATAATCGATTAAAATCGAACGAACCCGTTCAAAACGTCGGCGGACCGTTAGTCTCGGACATTTTCGCGATTGTTCATGTAAAATGGTACCCGCGTTGTACCGGTTTTGTTTTCTCTTTAAATAAGTCGGAACAAGAGTGCGCCGAATCGCATGATCATAGTGCGATACGTACCCGCCGTCCTACGATCTTACGTGCATTATAATTAACCGTGTGTTGAAAACTAAAAATATACGATGGAAAAAAAAAACAGGCGCGCGTATAGAAAAAAAAAAAAACGAAACGCGCGTGTGTTACACGTAAACGTTGTGTGCGCGCGCGCGCGGTTCCTAACGGCTAACGAAATAATAGTAATAATAGTAATAATAGTAATAATAATAATAACAATAATAATAATAATAATAATAATAATAATAATAACAATAACAACACAAGCTACTCGATTGGTCGCGCTAATGGTTACATGCGTGTTACAGCTCGTTATCGATTTGTTTCAAGACTTTCAAGATCATTATTTCCCTGTCCGGCATACGTGTGGAACGCGCCGCACACACAATATTATATTACGTATCGCGCGTCATATAGAAACGGTTTCGGTGCACCTATTACGCGTGCACGACGTACACACGTTTTCTTTTGTGTTGTTTTCCCACTTGTTTGTCGCGTTGTAAAAATCGAAAATCTCGCCGCGCATCGCGCACCAACACTCGATTATTTTGTTATCGACGGACGCGTAATTCTTCACGTCCCCTTTGCCCGTTCGCAAATGCGCTACAACGAAACCGTGCGATTATCGATTTTCGATCCCATTTGGTCGGTGTCTTATGGTTGTAGTTCCGAAATCGGATACACGCCCTACGTGACGACGCCTCTCTCGCTTACGTTTTCCCGATTACCGCCTAAACTGAAAAGCACATCATCCCGACGTGTGGCTCGACGTTTCAAACCGGGAACAGTCGTGAATCGCGTGTGTCGCGAAATCCAATAAAATGATGCTGACGATTTTCCTACCGGAGCCTTTATAGATTAGTGCCTTTCGTACGTTGCGAGCGAACGGACTGCGTATAAATACGGTTATAGTTCCGTCGATGACGAATACGCGTGTGTTTACAACGATCATTACAATAATAATATTACGAGCAATGACACGATCGGTTGTCGTTATAATAATATATTTGTTATACTCCGTATATCCACACGCACACAGACATCGGTAACAATAACAACGATAAACAGAAAACGGCGAACGAATACTGTGCGGTCCTAATTTTTTCCGATCGTTTTCCGAGCGAATCTCGACTACGTTTAAGCGTTCAACTTGCCTCGATGGAACGGATTACGACGGTGGCGGTGGCGGGGGGGGGGGGAGGGGACGTTTGTTAGACGTTTGAAAATGAACTGTAACGAATATTCGACGCGTATTTCAAGTCGTACTGATCGGACAAATACTGTATGTAAACTGTTGTAATCATTATATCGTCGGATAAAACCTAGTGTAACAGTATTAAGAAAACGCGGGCATCTTCTTTGTTGCCGGACATGAGCTAAATCGTTTTATCGCGTCTACCTAATTGGCGTGGTCGTGAACGGCGAGTACAGTAACAGCCATTGTGTAGTAGTAGTAGTAGTAGTAGTAGTAGTAGTAGTAGTAGTAGTAGTAGTAGTAGTAGTAATAGTAGTAGTAGTAGTAGTAATAGTTGTTGTATTAATAGTAACACCAAATGAAACGTATAATCTAAATTACCTTCGTCCCGACTACATTTCATATAATTATGACTCAAATTATACAGTTGAACGTGTACATTATTTAATACACACGAGTCACGAATTCACGATGGCCGATAAAAATAACGTTTACAGATAACCTCTTAAACGCTACATAAAGTAAATATCTACGAAGTGTTATACTGACGGGTCAGAGCGAACAATGAATACCTAATAATATTACGTTTGTTTGTTATTACTTTTTTCTTCGAAAAAAAAAAGATGTCGAAAATACTTTTTACGCTATTTTTACTATATATATTATATAATCGATGATGATGTATTACACGTACAATAACGATTACTCTGTTAGAAATGCAATCGTTTTAACGTACGTCATTGGGTTTAGAATTTTTACTCAAACATCGTCGATACTGTACTGAAAATTCCAAAAAAACATATATCTTCCAATAGAATCAAAACGATCTATATAAATCGTATTTCGTTTATAAAACCCGCACAACCCTAATCTAAGGACGATCCGTTCGAGTCTGAGCAGCAAAACCTCTGCTTGATACCTCTTCGTTATAATCGTCGATTTTAATGCAGCCGATGTTTGATGCACACTGTCATGTTTTAGGCATATTTTTTTAGGGGACGAAAATAATGTCGTTCGCAGGCGAGCGCAACATTCATCGACAAGACAGTTTATTGAATTTACATACAATCATAACACTAAAGACTAAAGTTTAAGTCACCTGTTTACTAGCACGAGAGTTTTGAATTCCTCGATGACTCCGACCTTCATTGATGTCGATTTCTTAACGTTAATTTTTATTCAATAGGAATGAGCAAAAGCGATCTTAAACGTTCTTGCGTAATCGTGCTCCCAAGTTTAGATTTAACAACGGTTAATTTTAAAGATAGAACACCCGTCCATACGGTAATTTTCACAAAAATATGACAAATTAGTAGAAATCGTTAAAATTTGAAAATATCCGTCTGTCGTTTTTTATCAAACTTATACGAATACGTCCTATCCTGAACTCGTTGTCGCAGTGACTAACTTAAATTCTAATGAAAATTGTTTATAATACAACTATGAAAACGACATTTTCCATTTATTAATGCGCACCTGTACGATGTAATTAAACATATAATTCGTGATATTACACAAATTATTTCAAAATACCGTTGTATAAATGCCGTTCGGTTTTATTGCAAACTATGGTCTGGAGTCTAGACAATGATAATTTCTTAATTTTTTTTTTCTTAAACTCGACGGATGAGAAAACAAATTGTACTCACTCGTTAAACAGTCTCGACAATGCTTTTCTTCGTAACGAAGAACTATATGTTGGTCACAGCCGCCGATCGCGACGCTCGTGGCGGAGATTCAAAACGTTTGCCACGCTGCACTCTGCAAAACACGAAGACAAAACCGTATTAAACACACGTTTCAATTAGCGAGTACGACACACACACATAAGGAGGTGTACAACATGATATTATTTTATATAATATTAACGCGAGGGCAACGTCTCTTGCGCGGGTCCTTAATCTCTGGCGGTCGTAAACGCTGTTCGCGGCCGCCGAACACAACGCGTATGCATAAACAATACACATACACACACACACACACACACATACATGTCCGCAATGAACGACGTAAAAAAAAGAAAACAACAAAAAAACAAATTCATTACGGACGTGTGTTCGTAACAACCGCACGCATGGACGCGTTATCAATGCGTTTTTGTATCGCGTACAGTACAAGGTGATTTTTTTTATCGTGTCGGAAAATAAAAATAACTTTTGTCGTGTTTTTTGCATTTGTTTTTGTTTTTTGTTTTAGAAAGTTGTTCGCACGTTCCGTTCAATATTTTTACTCCAATCTATTATTGGCTGTATCAAATTTTGATTTTCAAATGGCCTAAACTATTTATATGTACACGTTTTGATTTTTAAATCCGATGAATGTTTCCAGAACATTTGAAACGAAGACGCGGTGAAGAGAAGTATTTTAGTAGATATCAGAAATGTTTGATGGTTACCATTCACTATCTAACAATATCTGTCAGATGCGCGTTTATTATCGTAACAAAACAGAACGGCCTGATCGAATTTTCGAGTAAAACAATAATTCGCAAACGGAATATCGAAGCGAGTTCCTGTTAGACGGGATAGAAAAGAAATACTTGGATTGCCGAAAGCTCGCGTTTGTTCGACGGCGGGAACGTGAAACCCCGGTCTGTAAATAATCCTTAAACGATCTTAAACAACGAATAAAAACCGGCGAAATAAAATCGCCGGCTCCGCGTAACAAAGACGTCGACGCTCGGGGACCTTTACGCGGTTTTCCGGAGGCCGGAATCGACGTCGAGTACGGCACGACGACATATGTATAACAACGTTTTGCGTGGTCAATCGCCCCACCCGTACGCGGTCTAATGACCCCCGCGACGACCGTGCGCGCGTGTTTTTGTACGCGGTTTTCGCGATGTGTATTAAATAGTACGTTGCACGGAAAGGACGACAATAATCACGGGCGGACATACGCCAAAAACGAAATCGCGTTCTTTCACCTAACGCACCGTCGGAGAGAGACGATTTCGTTTTGTTTTTAATGCTCTGCACGCGCGAGGTTTTCGTATACCTTCAGAGCCGAACAACGACAGTTTTATTTGCACGGACACGTGAACAAAATCCGATATTAGTGTGAAGAAAACGGCCGATATTAGTGTGAAGATACCGGTCGGATTTGTACTGCGATCGTTCGAATTCTCGAGAACAATAGAGACTATTGAATGGGAAATATTTATTCTGTGAAAAAAAAAATAAAAAATATGTGTGTATTTTTTTTTCGAGCGCGGTAAAAGTGAAATTTTAGGATTAAAAGAAGAGAGTATTATTGTCTTGACTGTTTGTGAATACGACATTATAGTAAAATACAAAATATTGTGAACGAACCCGTGAGACAACCGCTCTAACGGTTTGTTCGTAACGCCGTTTGAACGTAATCGTTTTTACTCACAAGTCACGGCACCAAAAAAAAAGTTTCACTTCATAAACCGCTGTTTATAAATGAATTTGGCTTGCGTGCTTTGTGACGGTTCGAAATTAAATTCATATTGGAAAATAAAACCGAAATACAGTAATTGTAAATAGGTTTTTATCTTACTCCGTTCGAAGATAGTTATAATGAGGAATTGATATTTGAAAATAAGCGCCGGTAGAATCATTTGGAAGACTCGTTATAATGATAATGTATTACACACTTATTTACTGTGTTTATTGTATTACGCACGACTTGAAAACGTGAAAATGAAAATAATTCATAAATCCGTGGAGAAAACAAACTGTTATCTGAAAAGTGAATTTAATTTGACCGTGAAACGAGAAGAAAAAAAATAGTTGTAGGTATAAAAACGATATAAAGTTTTGTACGTCCGACCGATTAGACGAACATTAAGCCCGTGATGAACCAGATGTGTATTTTTTGCTCCCCTCGACCGCGGCTGATCACTACCTGAAAACTCGCGCGAGAAACCAGTTTGTAGGTAAAAAAAAAAAATTAAAAAAGAAAGAAACAGAAAAAGATAGAACGACGGAAAAGTAATTGATTAAAATTGTAATAATTCCCGACGAGAACCCGTTAACAATCGGACATGGAACACACTGAACTAGATTTTTTTTCTGTCACACATTCTCTATACACGTTCAAACAACCTGTCTAAAAAAACAAAAACAACAACACGAAAATAATAATAATATTTTGTGTAGTTTTTTTTTGTTTTTCAAAAAATTAGTTTTCAACGAAACCCGTCTATACACGCGAGTTTTGTTCCGGCTAACTTTACATCATAACATAGACGGTTGTGTATATAATCTAATATCGAGTCGTATACGATATTTTTTATGAGCAACAATATTTTGAGACCGTTGACGGTTTTACTTTTTAGTTCGCGCCTATAGTCGCCGCGAGAAACGAGATAGAGAACGGAGATATAACAATAAGCACGCAGACGGTATTATTGAAATATTCGCAAAAAAAGAACATTAATTTCGTGATCAACGGTTTAATTCGTGTCGTATACTTGTATAATGATAATAATAACATTCTTGAACACGCCAAACGATCTCGCATAGTTACTGATATAAATTACAAACCAAACATACATCGTTTCATTTTTTATTTGATATTTATACGTACGAGTATATATATATATATATATATATTTATGATTTAGTTGTAATTTATATGTCATTAAACATTTATTTATAATTAATTATTCCTCTTCACGTCGTGTGCGTTTTGTGTGAAACAAAAACGTACACGCCGATCGGAGCGATGAATAACAACCGTACAAGAAGACCTCAATCATAATATTGTATACGAACGCGATGCACATTGCGAATAGAGAGTATTGCATATAAAAATAGTTAATAATGTGCTATTGTCGATTGGGAAAAAATAGAAAATAATCCTCGTTGAGACTTGTCAAAAACCACCGCCACTGCTGTCAAACACACGTGATAATAATAACACAGCGTATTACGTTAACACACATATATATAACTAATTATGAGGATAATTTTCGAAAACCGATTTGTTGTCGGCACGTTTTCGTCGCACGGAATAACAGTAATTATAATAATCGTGAAAACATTTTCGTTTTTCGACTGAGTCGTACGAAACGCGATCGGCTTTTTTGAAAAATACACAAATTATTCGCTTCAAAAAAAAAATAATAATAATAAAAACGTCTATATTACATAAACTACTACGACGGCGATTTGATGGGCATCGTGTGTTATTATAATTGTATCGCCTCGACAACATTCGAATGCAATACGTACTCGTGAATTTATTATCTCTAGAAACTTCAAATATACACCGGATACCATAAAATTGGTGAACGACTACAGTAACTGATGCCGGCACAAGCAATACAAATATAATTGACTATGATATTTGAAAGAAAAACAATAACAAATCGTCTACATAAAGTAGACATGATGTACGTATGCGTGTTGAAATGAATAACAAATAATATGATAGTGATCTATTGATGTTCAAGGATAGGACAATAATTGATGAATGATGGTGATTATTATTGTATGTATAGGTACGATGAAATGACCTCAGATCGTTTGTGACCAAAATTGGACTTTAAAATCTCTTCGGCTGGAAACTGGATATTGATTATTTGTATTTGTCGCGCACGTCACGTCCAAATCGGGTACATTGTCGTTAAACACGGTCGTGAATTTTGGTCACACCCCCGCCACGAACCCGGCGGAAACCGTTCCTCGAGGCTCGCGCCATGACTGCAGGATATCGGTCGGCGCCGCGGATCAAGGCGCGCGATATTATTCGACAGAGACGGACAAATCGGTTTTGCAAAGTTTTTTTTGCGGAAAAACGCGTACAATTCTCGAGCGACATTTGTCAAGGCGACCGCGGTCCGCGCGTGACATTTCCCGTGACTGAAAATGTGTTTTTAAAATCCCCCTGCCATTTCGATCGGTTTTGAAAACAAGTAACGGCGTCGAGTAAACTTGCCGGCCGGCACGACTTGCGCGCACGCGGTTAGAACGTGCGACGGTGACCGCGCGTCGGAACAATGACCAACGGCGGTCCGAAACAAATATTCATCGCCTAAAGTCACTCCGAACCGATCGAAAAACACCGTTTACGAGGACCGGTCCGGGGGCCGATCCACAGCGATAAACCGGCGGCGGCGTACGACCGTTAACTCGGCCGGTTCGTCCGACTCGCGCGCGTACGCGAACGACGACGGACGACTACGACCGGTCGACCGCCGCGCGCACGTGTCCGTATGTAACCGGCGGGCGCGACACAACAATAATAACGACGAAAACGGTGACCGACAGTTTTTTCGATACGGCCGTCGTTCCGTTCGGTAAAACCAACACGACGAATCCGTTCGCGGGTCCCAAAGTCGTTATGCGTCCGATCTGACTTTACGATAAACGCGCGTGGTCGCTCGTTATCGTGTAAACGCGGGCGCGCACGCGTTTTTTTTTTTCATTCCCTCGTGCCCTCTCTCTCTCTCTCTCTCTCACGATCCCTAAGGCGGTTACGATAAGGATCCGTACACGATCCAAAACGAGTCGGGCGGATTTTTTTTTTTCTTCATTTCACTACACCGCGTGTCCGTGTATTGTTGTTAAAACACGCGCGTGAAAAATGTACCTCGTTCACACGACTCGAACGCGCCGGCACGCGCGTGCGTGTTTCAAGTTCGATTTTAATTTATACGCAGAACGCTGCAGACGCCTCAATAATATATACACGTATACACACGTATATATGTGTTATATATGTTCATCGGATCGTACGCGTTATCGCGTATTGTGTACCGACGACGACGAGGTTTCTTTCTATTTTTCTCGCCGTTTCGTTCGCGTAATTTATTTGTTTCCGCGTAACGCTACGCCATTACGTTATAATCTAAACCTGAACGTGAAATCATCAAATCCGTTCGTTCCGAAGCCGTCTCGTTTCAACGCGTTAACAAGTTCGTCGGCGTGCAACGACGGATACGAACCGTGTGCGCTGCCCAATGTGAATCGTCGTACAAAAATATCCCCCAAAAGTAGACCGTCGTTTTGCCGTCATCGCGTTGGCTTCGCCCGACAATAATAATTTAGTGCGCGGCGTTGAACACGTCATTCGTCGTGACGAAAAAACAAAACGTCGGAACGCAACTGTTCGTTCGGTGTTCCAAAAAAAGCCATTCAAAGTACTCGGACACCGTCAAATCAATCAAAAATATTTTTAATAAGCACACGTACAGTCGATAGTGGAAAAAACTAAAAACGTGTTTACAGTAACGTTGTTACGACTACGTGTGATTATGTTTCACGCCACTGGACTCGCACTGGCCGACGCTCGCTAAACGTTTAACGTGATGGTCGTTTAATTAGTTTTTTGTTGTCTTTTTTCGCGTTTATCGTTTAATCAAAATAAACACGTGTCTCCGTAAATGAATAACCCACGAATACGTTACCGTTCAATACGAACGTAGACACGTAGAATATTATACCGCGTCGTCGTGTTTATACGCGTTTAGATTACCATTTTGATTAAGTAATAAAACTAGATAATAAAATCCGGGCCCGCGCACGGGAGTCGTAAGCGACTCACAAACGCATAAATTACCGGAATCGGGGTCGACGGCGCCGCGGCGTTCAATAATATCGGCCGTAGCGTTTTGACGAAAAAATAAATAAAATACGCGTACGTATATATATGCACACACGGACGGAGTCGATTGACTAATGGAAAATAACGGTAACGTGACGAGCGCGGTCGTCTGAAACGGATAGATTATTCGGTCGTGAACATCGATTGGCCGTCCGCGCCGACGGTACTGGTACGGTCAACCGGATACGGACACGAGGAGTACGGATAACGACCCGACTACGCGGATTCGTGCGCGAAAACGGCGACGAACGTACGCGGCGCGCCGGTTTACACGGTGACGCGGAACGATGATGACCGAGACGGGAACACAGAGACGACTCAATTGAGCAACCGAAATAAAACGCGCACGCGGTCCGTCCGGCGTAAAACGTTCGCGCATGATTTATTCGTTCCCCGGCCGCGTCGCCTCCGCCACCGCGGTCCTCTCGGGCGTTATCTCGCGTAGGCCGATCTCGGACGAGTACGGGCCCGGTCTTCCTTGACCTTCCGTCGCCGCCGCCGCCGCCGCCGCAGAGGCACGTGCTCGTCGGATCTTGATCGCGACCGTTTCGGGCGAAACGACAACTGCGTCGGGCGACGTCGTGTGTCTACGTGCCGGACGGTCGTTTCGCCGCGGCTACCGGTTAGGTCCTGCGCGCGTACGGCCCCTTGTGCACGCGTACAATACCCCGTACACCGTACGCGCCGATTAAGTCCGAGACCGTCGCCCGTCGTCGTTCGCGATCGCATCGTCATCCGCACGGGGAACCGCGCGCAGAGAAATGGCTATGTTAACGATTCGGCGTGCGTGTGTCTACGAGCGTTTGCCGCACGAATCCGTATTTCTCAACACGCTCTGCGCGTGCACACGTAACACCGCGCGGGTACCGTGCAATACAATACGGCGGGGACGCTACGTCGAGGACCAGAGGGTTTTCAGAATGTTGTTATTACGCCGAGGAAACGTTCGGCCGACGGGCGGTCGAACCGACGTTGTTTGGAAACGCAAGCGATTTTTACGCTGCTGCGGACGAGACGAACGAAATCGTCGAAACGGGTCCCGTTAATTTCGTTTTACACGTTTCGCCCGAACAAACCAATCGTTGGCAGTTCACGCAAGTGTTTCGCGACGCTCGGATCATATGTCTTTCGTTTCATCAGTCGTACGTGTCAACAGTGTTACGGGGGGGGGGGGGGGGGGGTTATTTCAAATTTTCGGGTAATTTTTGCTTTCCGCTAAAAAAAAAACTAATATAAAAACGTGTACAGAACGACTGTGAGAGGGTTAAACTATTAGTATTTAGCGATCGGACGGTTGTCGACGATATTATTTTGAAATAAATGTGATTTCACAGTGCGACCGGAGCAGAAAGTAAAGTCTGGCGGAAACGGTGAAAATAACGAACACCGCGGGCGTCTGAACCGTGCAATATGTACGCGAAAAGCGATGGAAGGTACGCGACGAAGGTGGCGGCCGTATTGAGTTTGTTCGCAAAACACACCGTGCCAGAACGATTCGGCAACGGGATAAGACTATATACGGGATGCGTCGGGAAACGTCAGGACGACCGGAACCGACGACGTCGCTGCGCACATAAAAACCGTTTTGTCACGTCGCATCGGCCAAAGGCTTTCCCGTACAACACGGTCGTAGACGTTTTAGCGGCGCACGAAACCGAGCCGGTCGGATTAAAAACGGTAAAACGATATGCCATACGGAAAAATCGCATTACCGACCGCGTGTCGGACGTGCGTCGTATGTGTGGCGAATTAATCGCGCGGGCCCGACAGCGTACGCCGTGGCGCGTTCGGATATATTATTGTCATACGTGTACGCGCGTCGTCGTCGATCGCAGTCGTCGTCGTCGATCGCAGTCGTCGTCGATGATCGCAGTCGTCGTCGATCGCAGTCGCCTTCCTTTCCGCCCGCCGACCCCTCTGCGGACGACGTTGCCGGGCAATAACGTTAACGTTAAGACGGATTAGCCGCGCGAGATTAAAACGGCGCGGAATATAATACATTGTATAATAATAGCATACGAACGCGCGCGCGCGCGCGCGGAGTTCGAAAAATCAGGTTTCCGACCGCGTCGGGCGGGCGGCGACGGCGGCGGCGAAGGCTTTTACGATTTGTCGTGCGGGTCGGTCGGCTGCCGGCCGCGCGAGACCCGAAGAACAAAGACAAGTAAATAAATAAACGAGCCGAACGCACGGCACGGCACACAACAAAGGTCAACGTATTTTATATACATACATACATATATATATATTATATGTAAAACAATATGGAGAAGTCGTGTACGCGGAGAACGTCGTCGCGTACAGGAGTTTAAAAGATCATCCTCATTCGGTACGTCGAAGCACACACACGTGTATATGTGTACGGAATAGAATATTCAACAGAAGGCAGGACAAAAAAAAAAAAAGAACGCGTATACAATATAATAGGATATTCTATATGTCATTATAGTTTCGCCGGGGTAAAATCGTCTGTACCATTAGCGAGAGAAAAAAAACCACGGTTTACGGTACAACGTATGCTTTGGCGGGGTGGACGGCGGATACACATAATTCCCGATTACGCGTAATTTACGCAACTATATTGTCCTGTGCGGGTCTGTAGTGTTCGCATGCGTGAAACTAATAAAACGCGACATACATACATGTATTACGATCGTTTTTACCAACAGGCATACTAATCCTTCCCCGAGAAATCGTTCACGTGTTACACAAAACCATATACACTACAACATACAAAAACACAGTCCAATTGTAATTGGCTTATCATTCTCTGCCGAATTACAATCCGTACTCTGGTTTTTCTTCTCCCCTCAAAACATATTCTTCTGGGTTTTCGGTGAGTCATGCATCGGACATAGCTTCCTTCTCGCATCCCCATTATCGCTCTGTTTCTCCTTTTATTCCCTTTTCACCTGGGTTCCGTAATCTCTCTGTGTTCTCGTTCGGCACGTCTTCGTTTAGGTCGCAATCGTCTTCTCCCCGGTCGGTTCCTTCAATCTTTCTTCAAATGATTGTGTTTGTTGTTCTCTCCGAGATAGTCTCCAGTATATTTTTCAATCCTTCCGAGTGCCCAATGCTCCTCCAATCCCCCGAAATCGTCCCCATCAAATCCGTTATTAATTTCTTCCTGTCCGACACGGTTGTTCTTCTAACGCTGTTGTTATTCAATTCTGTTGGTTGTACATCCTAATCGTCTGACGGTTATTCGCCACAATAAAACTATAAATATTTAACGCTTTTGTAGTCTCGTATCCGAACACACGTGTGTAGCGTGTCCCACTCACGACGCGTATACGCAATATGTCATTGCGCGTTACCGTGCGTCGGTCGGACCGCACGACGGCGGACGGGGACGTGTCTCGTCGTCGAGAGAGAAATCGAAAAACGGACGAAATAATAACACGTAAATAAATACACGGACAACGGCGCCTAGCACATCGATATCCCGTCGACAGACGACGACGGTTTAATGAACTAGGACTGCTGGTCGGTCGGTCGTTTATCAGACCGTGGAAACGCGGCGGACGCGCCTCGGCGAGATCGACAGCTTTTACGGAGAGGGTCGCGTGCTCGTGTCGTTTTCGAGCTACCGGCGTTCGCGCGGGCGAATATTAAAAAACACGACGGACGACAAACGAAAAACGCCGTTTTTTCTTTTTTTAACTAATAAATAAAAAATACGGCGTTCTAGCGTATCAGTGCCGTTTCAAACGTTTTTACGGACGACACCGGGCCCGGACTCGGCCACAACGTTCGCCATTTTCCGTCCCTGGAAATCGACGGCGGGATGTTTTTCAAAACAAAACGCTGTTCCGCGTCGCGCACGCGATATTATTGAGACACGACGCACGCGTACAAAACACGTGTGTTACGTATCGATTGTATCGCGGACGACGCTTCCGGAAATCGCGTCGATTTCGCTCGAATTCGGTATAAAACATTGTACAACACGACCGAAGTCGAACAGTACCCGAACGAATATATCCGGTACTCCGTTTTTAAATTAAAATCACGAAAAACAACAACGAACTCGTATTCGTAGTCATTATTCGGGTCTTACACACGACGAACGTCTGAAATATACATATATTTTACGGTACATATTTAGTAAAGCGTGTCGCTTTTTTTCTTTTTCTTTTTAACTTGGTTCGATTTTGCCAACAGACGACACGCGGCACCTCGCGTGTCGTCAATATAAGTCGACAAAATACGTTCGCGGTTCGTACGTACAAAATAAAATGATATTATTATCACGGAGTTATTATCTCGCGCGCGTTCGACGTTATGACTATACGTGTTGAGCGGCGATTCGCAAAACGGTCGTCGGTAATTTGTTCGAGACGAAAGCGTGGAAAGCGACGGTCATTAAAAACGACAACGGACGCGGGGACACGCGCGGTTTTCCGCGACCGTATTCGTTCAGAAGCAGGACTGTAGCCAGAAATTTAGTACGGGGGAGGCCGGAAAATAGTTGATTCAGAGGGGAGAGAAGGGTGTCACATGGATAATTCTGTTATCAGAGTAGGAATAATTGAAATGAAATGTGTTATTACACATGACCGTTCGTGTGCGCGTTTTTCGTCTCGTGTATGTAGGAAAATTCCAGAACTCGCAGAAAATATGCGGGGCCCTCAGAATTTCGAGGAGGTGGGGGCCAGGCCCTACGGGCCCCATTGTTGGCTACGGCCCTGTTCGGAAGCGATATTTCACGCACGCCGTTCGAATGGTACGTATATAAATGTATAAATATCATAAGTTGACCAAATTAATATTAGAAGTAATGGTTATATGATCGCATCAGGACGTTGTCAGCAACTACTTTATCGACGTTTTTCAAACAGGCGACAGTTGATGTTATTCGTCTCAATTATTTAAAATTGATATCTATTTTCACAATGTTTATTTTTCCGAGTTATTTCCGTCATGTTAAATATTAAGTTACTATTATCTACTGCTATTGGACTTATATATTTTAATGATTTTAAAGTGAGGTATTTCATATTTTGCACCTCCTCCCACAACCCACCAAAAAAAAAAAAAAAATATTTTACAGGTACGCCACTGCCGTACATCCGTCGTCAACCCTGACTCGCGTACCGCAATTGTTGGCGAGCGCGCGAACTCGGTGCAGGTACACGTACTCGTCGCCCCGGGACCGGGATTCGTTCGCCGACCCGGTCGGATACGGTGACGGACGCGACGATATAATTGTGCCGGCGAACGCGCCACTCCGTGAACAAGCGAACCCAATTCTATCACTATGATACGCGAAGAACGACGTTTTCCAACGCGGTTGTCGATAGACGTACGATTTCCATACGAACGAAGTCCATAATACAGCGACGTCGTAAAGCGCGAACGGTTTTCGCGTTACGTCACCCGGCCGACGAATACGGTTTCATAATCGGCGGTACGGACGGATACGATTTCGTGTTATGATTTATATAGGCGCCCAGTGTCAAGGCTACGCGGTTAGGTCGTCGTCGGGCGTAGGGGACGTAGTGATAATAACGTCGAGGCGCGTGTGCGACACCTACGACCGTACGTATACACATTATATTTATAATACGTACGCGCGCGAAGAGAAAGCGCATATATATATATAGTGCATTGTTACTGCAAGTGAAATATATAATAACACGGCGATTACCATTATCATTATTTAAATGAATTATTTATGTACCGCAAATGTGTGTACGCACACGTACGCCGTATTCCATTGTCTGGAAACATTTTTTTTTCCTTTTATTATTGTTATTATTATTATTATTATTACACTTGTTACTTTTTTTTTTATTATTATTACTATTGTCAAGTGGGTTATAAATCATATCAACGTTTTCCAGACAATATCGCACCACCGTAACGCGTTGCGAAACGACGGCCGCGACGAGGGAGATTCGATGACGACGTCCTTATCAATATAATCGCGACTTCGTACTATAACTTGACCGCACGACGACGACTGCAGAAACGTTCCAAACCAAATATTACAATATCAAAACGCCGTCGTTCGATATTACGTTACGAGACAAATCACACAGAGACGTATTTAAGGGCGCAGCACACGTGCTCGGGGCCGGCAAACTATCCAAGTTAAGTCGGTTAACGATGGGTTTTTATCGTTTACTTATCATTTACTAACATTATGAAAATACGAACTATTTCTAGTTACATATTATGAATAGCTATATATTCATTTGTCGTCAACAATTATCACTGATAATGTTTAAACTTCCTTGAAATGTCCTGAGCCTTGATTTCAGTCTAATTTCAAGTCAGTTTTAAAAATGGCCAAAATTATCAGAACGTTGCGTCTGGCCATATATAATTTGATCGTAAATACTCGTTGATAATTTCAAGTAGTTCTTCCTCCTTCGCGGCGACACTTTAAACAATCATAAAGAATGTTGGGAAAAAAGACTTAAAAATTTTATCGACATACGCATAGAGCAATTCTAATCGCGGCTCTAAGTTTACAAAAACTAGGCACTGTTAAAACGTTATTTGTACTTGAATAGCGATAAAATAGAAAAAAAAAGTCGATGCTTGTTTCATTACGAAATGGAAATAGAGTTAATATAGTGACGGAAATAACGAAAATACAAACAACTTTCATTTACAGGGAACGACCGCGAGGCGTAGTACGTTCCAGCGTGCGAGAAATTTACATGTAAGCACACGATATCGAGTAATAATTATATTACTATATCGAGAATGATTAATCTACATTATAATGCAGTCGTGTTAAACAACAAATATACTTGTAGGAACGAAGTTGATTTGTTTGTTTTGTACTCGTAATGATGTCGCGTGTTTTCGTGAAGATATGAAACTACTAATAAATCACGGAAATAAAAGTGAAATAAATCATCGTAGAGAAATAATATTCCCGTCTTTCCCCGCATGAATAATTCATTCGATTTTACTTTCAAAGCTTTTGAATATTGAATTAGATTAGACGTAACGTCATTCCTACGGACCTGCAGACCCGGCGCAAAGCGACAAATGAAATATGAATCGTTTTAAAAATTCCACCGTTTTCTCGCGCTCGTGACGTGAAACGATTTTCATTAAAAAAAAAAAAAAATTAGAATCATTATATGCGCCCGAAGCGATTCTCACAAGACGGTCGTAAAATTAACGTGGTGCATTTAATAGTACAAATAATAACAATATTTAACTAGACGCAAGTCGGTCAATGTAGTTGGCAATAAAATTATTCTTGCTCTTCGCGCACGTTCAACGATTTCCCGTGACAATAAATACCGTCCCTACACACACACACACACACGCTTAAATCGAAATCGAAACTGAGACTGCGACCACATAAAAATCAATCGTTGATAACATACGTCGTTTTTCAATTGAAAAATACCGCTACGTGTTTAATAATAATTACTGGAAACGAAACCGTTTAAATGATAACGCCGGTCGACAAAACCAACGGGACGTATTACGTGTACACGGGGACGAGACGGAAGCAATTAGTCAGCAATACAATATAAGCAATATTCTAGTTTCGAAAAAACTAAAACACTTTTTTTATATTAATTTGTTGTACTATTTGACTTTTTTGGACCCCCCTCCACCAGATAATGTTTGAAAATACGCGAATTTACTCGCTACTCGGCCGTCGGGTTTACTCGCTGAATGCAATATATTGCTCCAGGTCGCCAGCTCGCCGCGTATACTGAACACTCGTTGCGAATAAAGTTGACGACCACCACCACCAACCGGTCCACTTTTGTCGCCGGCTGTAGTGAAATCGCTCCGTGTAATCGAGTTAGCGCAGGCGAGTAAATCCGCCCAACGTAACCGACGCTTTAACCGAGTCTCGGAAAGGCTAACCGCGGCAGATCGTTCGCGGCTCGATTGGCGAATTGACGTTTGTCTTACGAACGGCGACGAACGTACCACGCCGTGATCAATACACGTTTTTATACGTAGCGATACGACCGCTTTCTTCTGCTCGGCCAACACGGCCGAATCAATAATAATCTCCGTCGGGTTCGATAACAACCGGTGCCCGGCGGGGCCGCCGCGGTCGGAACGGGGCGCGCGCGCCGGAACGGCGGGGCCATTCATATGTTACCCGTGCGCGTATGCATTACGGTGTACACGTATTTCGTGATCGCCATGGGAAACGAGTGCGCTGCAAGGTCGCCGAGGACCAGATGTTGTGTAACGATATTTTCGGCTATTAACCCGATTCCCGAATTAACGAATAAGCCACGCGGACGCCCGTGTTATCGTCACAGTATTGTCGGACGCATAATACTATATTCCCGTGATTCCTTTACCCGCGCGCGCAATATCTTTAGTTTCTTGTTATTTGTTTATACACACCACGCGCGCGCGTAATCGATTCGCCTTGGAATCGGCTGTCGCGGCGACACCCGCACAATAACGATCGTCTTCCAATAATGTAATAATCGTTATCGTACGTTACGCTCGTATTCGACGATCGCTGTTCGGAACTGACGGCAACGTCGTATTGTCGGCACGAGGGGAGAGGCACGAGATTTATTGTCGCCACAAGTCCATTATTATTCGTCCGTGTTCGCCCCGAACGAGTGCCCGTTTATAGAGCGATGATCGTTGTCCTCGCGCGGCGTTTCGACGTTACCCACTCGGTTTCCACGTCTATTTGTCCGTAATGAGATGTATAGACGCGTGCTAAACAATCTACGGCCGAACGATACCCTCGGATATTATGTTGTATCCGAAAACGTTATCGTTACGTTTATATAATATCAAGACGTATTGCGACGTATTACGTTAATTTTCCCGTTGCGGACGAACAACGCGACGACCGGTCCCGTTCGGGACGTACACGATGTTCTCCGTGCGACAACATTAACAATATGATCCGTTCGCAGCTAGATCGTGAACTATGAATTCTTAATCCACGACGGTCCTAAATAAATGTCGTCATCAACCATAAAAGACGATTTTACACGTCGCAAAGTAGCGTTTGTACGTTTTTGTGCGTTGTTTTAACATTTGAACGACGACGAGCACGCGGTTTTTCTATTTTTCGTACAACGAGTGTAGACGAATTAATGCGTGTCTCGGGAGCGTGGACGGGACGGCCGATTTCGTTTTCTTTCAATACGCGTGACGCGTAGTGCGCCTACGCCAGTTTTCCTCGGATATGTAAGTTTGTTGACCCATCGCGTACGTTACGTGTACGCACAATGTCTTTGGCGATCCAGATAGTATCACAACGGCGACTCGGATTTTTTTTTTCCTTCGTTCTCCACGTCCATATACGGCGTACATATTTATAGTAAAGCGATAATAATAATAATAATATTATTATTATTATTATTTTAATGAACAGCGCGCGGATTTTTTTCCAACTTCAGAATTCGTGCGCCGTACTCGGAGCATAATTAAAAATACGAAGATCGTGAGTACGGCGAAACCATCGGCGAGGAGACGATATCGACTTATTATCGTCCGTATCCGCCGAGACGTGCGTAACCGTGCGAGGTGTCATTGACTGATAATACACACGAGCACACATTGTATCGCAGTTCCTCGGAAACACGAAGAGAAACACACAGAAGAAGAACGAATTCTCTCGAGACCCGAAACACCGTTTCAAAAAGAAACCGACGGGAGATTTGTATTATATGTGTGTGTGTTTTGTTTTGCATGTATAACACGTATTGTGTAACGTAAGGGAGTACTCTACATAACTCTTTTCATTGAAATCCCATTACATTGTTTCGTAAGAGAAAAAAAATTGTTTATTGTCGCCATTAAACGCAACAAGTAATTACTTTTCGTGCCTCGGGTCGTTTTTCATCGAACAAAAAAAAAACGTCGATACGTATTATATACATATATAAGCCTCTCCTCTGACAATGAAAAAAATCAAAAATTAAAAACACACGGCCGTACTATTCGATTCCGCCGTTAAGCATTTCAAGGGCTACTCGCAAATATCGGCAAACGATTGAAAAGAAAAAACCTCAACGTCCATTGAAATGAATACGAATATGTCATTTATATACACGTACGTCGTAAGTGTCTACACATATCGTATCTATAAGTATTCCATACGAATGCGTAATTTAATGTACCATTGTAGACGTCAATGTCAAAACGTTTAATTGTAAACGTCGTAATGTTAATTTAATTTTTGTGCTTTGTTATCCTTTGGACCGCGTAGATATCGTATAAAATCAATTATTATTTCACTAAATTAACATCCTAATCGTAACATCGATTATTTATTATTATTATACCTATATATTAAATGTTTTCGGTCGAGTTGATTACGAACGTCCGGAAAAAAATATGATAATTACGGCAGAGAATTATACGCCTTAAAACCGTGTTAAATGTGCGTGCAAATGTGCCCAAAAAATATCATAATATGCTCTAAAAAAAAAAAAAAAATATAATATTTTATTTTAAAATCAAAGTTTAATACAAAATATCTAAGCGATACAAAATATTCACTAAAAATTATATCTATAAAACAAAAATATTTCCTTGATCCCGTAAGTGACAATAGTAATACTCATACACAATAATTGTATTTTTCAAAAAACGCAAATTTTAATAAAAATAATTTATAAATCGTGAACAGTTATTGTAAATTACATGGTATTTTGCGAGTTTTGCCTAAAAATAATATAAGTTTTTCTCCAATTAAAAATGGAACGTTTTAGTACTCGATATTTTAAAATATTTATAATACTCGTTAAAGATACTAGAATAAAATTATGCATACTGAATCATTAGATCATAAAATACGTACTGGTAGAAACTAGCTGGTTTCTGACCAACTAATAAAAAACGCAAAACCATATAAATATCCAATCTAATGATAGTAATTAGTTTTTATTCCATAACATTAAATATTTTATTCTTTGCCGCGTATTCTAATATAACTTTATTAAATAACGTGAACACGTATGAAAAATAATTAAATTCCCAACTAATTTGCTTACGAGTTGTTGAAAATCACATTGAATCGTTTAATGAAGTATATTCGCATGATTTTATTGACGATAATAACTCATAATAGCCGTTAAAAACATCAGCAGAATTTGTTTTATTGTTTTATGATTCAATTATTTGAATTGTTCGCAGAGGATAAATTGCTGTACGGTTTGAAATGATTAAACGAGATAACGTGTTTAGTGCTGTGCGTGCACAGAAAGACCTCGAGATATTAATATCTCAATAAAACAGGCGTCATCGATATAATACGGATAATCAAATCGCGATGAACGTTAGACGTTTATATGCAGTTTATGCACTCGGGAAAGTGTGTAATAAATTAATATAAGTGCAATATAGGCGTCTTGACGGAAACGAAAAAACAATAAACGTTTGCAAAAAAAAAAAATAAAACGAAATAAAACGTATACGCACCATATCATAAAACGATGTCAAGAAACTATATAAACGTTAGTTAGATTTATTGTATACACGTCGATAATAATTTGCCAACAAAATGCAAATCGGTGTCGTCGAAAATCACACAATAAAATTATGCCATTTATTATGTTTTTCAACGATTAAACATATGTACGTTCGTTCCTACATAGGTATTTTGATCGGGTACGAATGTTTTCAAAATCAATCGCGGTATGACAATTTTTTAAGTTTTAGGCGTTAAACAACGGGGAAAAAAATGTTAAAAGGAATCACATTTTCAGTACCGGACACACAAAACGACACGGAGAGGATACAATACGATTTCGTGTTGTGAATCGATCGCATAATATACGAGCAAAAGGTTTTCATTGAACAAATGTCGAAAATCACGTAAAGACCTATAAAGACGTTATTCATCTGTTATACTGTGACCGCGTGGGTTCGGTTCGTTATTTTCACAACAACGCGTGCATAGTGTTTTATCCGCTGGTCCGGAAATAACATTGGGAAACGTCAGGGGAAAAATAATAATAATTCACGATTATTCCTTAGAAGACTTGTTATATACATACAAGTATGACATGTCGATGGTACGGTATGGTTCTCCCATTGTCGGCCACGGGTAAAAAAAAATAAGGACAAGGATGTACAATCGAAGAACAAATAAAAATAACGACATATAACGTCTGCGAGCACACATCGATTCGTGAGTTCATTTATCCCCCGACCTACAGCGAGAACAATGTCCAGACCGTATTTCTCTCCCCTCGCCGCTTCCCCCGCGCGACCTGCATTTATATATTATCTATTCGCAAAATCTCTCAGTGGACCTGCTTCTTCTCGGTGCCATCATGAATGTCTCTTGATTTATGGGACGACCTCCGGCCAACGCTAGTATTGTCATGAGTATTATACACATACCTTTTGCAAACACGCGCGCGCGCGCACACACACATACTACATATATTGTTTACGAACATGTCGTCATGTTAAGAAAAGAAAAAAACTGCTCGACATTGACCATAAAAAATTCACAATTATTATTGGACCGACCTCTCTAGCAGGTATTTCGATTAAAAATTTACCAATATTTTTTTTTTTTTTTGATATTATTGTTTACGTAAATACTATTAGTTACAACTCGGAAATCCACTAAATAACCGTATCGAACTTATATCGACAGGTCAGTTTGACTATTTTAACTATCCCTCAATATGTTTCGACATATCGGTGGTAATACTTAATACATTACGTACCGTGAAATATTCAACATGAAAATTTACTTTGACCTTCATTCGTCGGTTTGTTTAGATATTTAGGTCGTCTTACCAAATTATAACAGTGGGGCCATACGTGACTCATAAAAAAATAAAATAAAACTTGATATAACTTTGTATGGCTCAAGGGGCTGGTAAATCAATTCGGCGCACAATTATGTTTTTAACACTCGTTCAATACAGCACTGTAAGTAATCTGTTCATATGTGTAGGTATAGTGTATAACCCCAGGAGAGACTTAAACGCAGCGACAATACACGGAAGAGGTTGACGACCGGAGCAAAAGAATATATTACGTCGGTTTTTTTTTTATTTCTTTTAATAGAAAAAACCCATACATTTTGATGAATTCGACAATTCATAAGGAAAATAATGTATTATAGTTGCTCTCAACTGATTGAAAGAACAAAAAAATTACAAAACATACTAACTAAAATGAAATATTATAAACTGTAAATACGTTTTATAAAAGAAGTACATTAGCTGATAGTTAGCATTTTAAGAAGCAATTAACATTTCACGTGTTTCAAAGCAATTACGCATAGTACATAATACACTATCATAAAACCATTAAAATACTCTTAATTGTAGATATTATGTTTGGTAGTATGTTTCTAATAATATGTTATATTACAACAATATAATATGATTAATACGGTTGATCAAAATAATATATATATATATATATATATTTTTTATATTTAAGTAAAAGTAAATATTTAAAAAATTATATCAAGCTCTCTAATAAAACGGATATTTATAATTAACTATACGGATTTCGCGAATACTTTCTAAGTCTCTCGATGTAGAATACAGTAAAATCACTATACTTTTATTAAATTACCATAGAAAAACAAAATGATTAATATAATGTAATCCTGAGGTGATATGAATTCTCGGCCGTGAAAATAATGAAATTTCAAGAAAGAAAGAGACGCCACAAATTAGTCGTTACCGCTTAACACAAGGTTTTACTCGTGGTCACGCTCTAATTTTATTAGTATTATGCATACAAAAGTTATTTCCAAAAAAAAAAACAAAAAACAAATCCTACCGAATGTAAAACAATACATATATATTAGTTGATTAAAATATAAATGGGTTTTTTTTATTTTATCAAATAATGACTGCGCTTATTTAACGTGATTATTTTTTTATCATCTGTAATTTCTAAATACAGTTTTAGGTTAAAATTAATTATCGGACGTGCATGCAAATAATAGCTGCTAAGGTCAATTTATAATTGCGGAACAGTCCGATTGCTATTCACAGTTCGCGCGCACTAGATTTGATTAATGTGTAACGATAACGACGATATATCGTCGGAAACTTACGGTGAATCGCGCGGTCCAATGTATTCGTCAATCGGCAACTTAACTTCGTGTACTGCGTATTTTTATTTAAAAAATTAATAATAATGATAAACAATCAATGAATAAATCGGCGACACGTAAGAAATTACGACTAAACTTGATAAAAAAAATAAGATAAAAATTGAACACGATCCGACGAGAAGCACGTGCAGCTGGAGTACGTGAAGAACGAGTGTGGTGGGTGACACGCGGCGCGCGTGTGAGTGGGCCGCGTCGCAAGAAGATACTGACCCGACTGGCCGCGCGCTCGTTCGTTTCGTATATTTTAGAGCTGGCTAACTGTGCACACGTTTTCCCCGAAGACTCACGGGAGAGAGAGAGAGAGAGAGAGTGTGTGAGAGAGAGAATGAGAGTGAGAGCAATCATTGTTTTCTTGGCGGTCTCTGTAAGGAAACGGGATTTTAGGAACCACACAATGTACACTCGTATAAACGTTATTTATTTCGTCTTTTAAATCATACGATGACCCTTTCACGGGAAACGTTTCCGACCGTTTCACTCGGTATAGCCGGTAATCTCGTCGCTGTACACGTACGACCGTTATTACTTATTTATTAGTCGTTATTACGATTGTAATTTACGATTATGTTTTTCCTCCGGTTTTACACTTTGTACGCTAACGTATTCTCAATTCGTATAACGTACGTTTATGTAAATATTATAATTGAATTTTAACGAAAAAACACGAATAATGGAATATGTTTATAAAATCAATAACGTTGAATGTATCTCTCTATACATAAATGACTTACGAAACATAACTTCTACGCTCCAACTATCAAAATATGCAGACTCGGATACAAGAAGGGGGGGCATCGGAGTAATACCTCCTATCACAAGTTTTAAAAAAAATCATTATTAAAACGTTTATTATAACTACTATAATTCAACTATCGTTGAACAAATTATGGTAAGATCTGCTTAAACTTTTATTTCAAATATAGTATTGTACACGTATACGTTTCAAACGTTAAAACATATTTTAAACATTTAATCAATTTATTAAATACATTTTGAAATAATCATACCTAGTTGATGTATTTAAAATCGGTATTTGATTTTTGAAAAAAAAAAACATTTTTTTGTATTAGGTTATAATATAAGTTTTAAATATAAACACATTATGAACGATAAAATCTTAAATTTTAATTTTTAACTTGTTATTATATATTTATTAAAAATGTAAATATAAATTATTTAAACCTATTATAATTTTTTAATATTTTGGATAAATTATTCCAAAATAAACTCAGTCTCAATCCTGAGGTCGGCATATTTTTAATAGCCCTAATAATATATATTTATGCACCCCCCACCCCAATTTAAAATTCTAGATCCACGTCTGCAAATATATATTTATTGAAATCGCTTTTGAAATAATAACGATTGTCGACGAAAACGTAAATAAAATATTCGACCGCTTGTATATCGCGATATTATACATTTTAAACAAATAAACCGACTACAAAATTCAGTTTTACATTTATTTTTCGAGCACGAAATGTGTGTAGAAGTAAGAAACTATAATTTTATTATGTGTTTAAGCACTTGGATATTTTCTTTTGCTCTTTTTGCCGAGAATATCATATGCATTATGAATTATGTTTTGTTATTTTTCACGCCTAAATCAGATAACAATGACCCTACAAAAACCATTTATCTATATAAACATCGTCCTATAGACAGACACGTATTTACCCGAATCAAAACATCTTAGAATTTTATACGAAATCGTGTTGTCCGACTAAAACGATTTTTCCTACCCAATGACAAGTTATTGTTTGAAAATATAACCAAATATACCTAAATAAATACTTAATATTTTTCAAGATGGAATCCAGCACGTATGTTCTTCGGTTTCTAAACGTTTGTTTAGGGAGAAAAAGACATACATATATATATATATACCATTGCCTTATAGAAATTCAAAGATACGATGCTATTCGATGACAATAAAGACAGGTTAGTATGGGTCGACAACGTAGCCACGGGAGGTTTTCATATTCTAATCCTTCTCCCATCACCTCTCCTCTTCCCATGAACCTTTTTTTTCAATCCAATCAATAATACATTTTAAGAATATATGATAGAATATACAATTCCGTATTAAACGCAAACATGTATATAAGTATTTGACCACTTAATAGTTATATTACAATTAAGCGCCTGAGCACTTGATTTGAAATATGATTCGAAATTATACGATTTTAAGTTTTAAATATGTGTTGAGTCTAGACAAAATCGAAATTGATTATCTCAATGATTATATCAATAGATAAGCAATCTGAACGTTAAAACCAAAACTGTGAAAAACTTTTTTCTAGCTGAATAATGTTTACTGAAACAACACGCACGTAATATACGTGACTTATATCTATAATAACGTGATATTTTTGTCGTTTATTTAAACTTTACCTAACTATTAATTGTTGATAAATTATAATATATAACTTGGTTAAAATACTTGCAATCTTGTACAACCTTACGACATGTACGTGCGTGTACATGTGTCAACCTATAGAAAGCGCCGTGTTAAATACATCGCTTAACGAGATTAATTATGAAATGTTTGAACAAGAATACTAATAATCATAGTGATCGAAAGACATTGACCGACTACAACATGTCCTCAAAATCCCAAAATAAAATATATCTAGTGAATTTGTGACACGTATATGGTTGTTGATCTTCCCTATTACGTACTGCCGATGAAAATGTCTGGTTGACGAATACAAAAAATTCACAAACAATTCGATCCAGATTGATAATCTATCTAAATTAATTAATTTTAATAGACAATCAATAACGAATCAACTTTGTCGAAATTCAGGCCCGTATTTGTCAAATATACCAATCAACAACAACAAAATGCCATCGCCCTAAAAATCTTATTTTATCGAGTGCCATTACATAATTATATTAAACATTTTTTTTTTTTAGTAAAGAGGTAAAATAAAAATTGTTTAACATTCCAAATGTCAAATAATTGGATATTATTTCGTTACTGTTACTTATTTTTCGATATTCATAATAATTTGTAGTAAATTTGTAGTAATCGAGAAAAATGCACGTTCAATGAAAAATAAGATACACGCCAACATATAGTTAAAGAGGATTATAATTCGTATTATATAATTCCTCAACAGATAATGATGATATATAATTAATGTTCGATTCGTGTATTTATATAATCCAAATAAAATGAAACGCTTTGAACGTGCCAATGTTGGCGTTTAATATTATTAGGACCTAACCAAACACCAATAAAGATCTATTACTAAAAATTATAAAAATATATATAATAAAAAATTACAAAATATGTATTAAAAAATGTTACTAATTTATCGATTTAATTTGACTGCCCCCTTGTGTCGTCAGGGACAACTGCTCTTCCGCGCCCTCCCTAAATACAAGCCACGTGGTGACATTACAAAAACCTTTCGCTAAGTACCTATTTTTATGTTTTGATAATTAGAAAAAAAACGTATATATCATGAAATATTTGAAAAAATAGTATCGTATAACGATAATAATAATAATGAAAATGGAAATGATTATCCAAATGTTATGCATGAATAAGTACATAGAGATTTCAACGTTAATAATTATTTTAGACATATCGTTTTTCAAAACGATTATATTATGAATTTATAATACGCTATATTTTGACATCCGGTATTTTTAGAATAACCATTACATAATACCTACAGACAAATATTCTATAGCGCTATTATATCGCTATTGGATAGGAGAATAATAAACCACCGCGTGGGGGGCCATCATTACAATACTATCCATTTCGTCATAATCGATTTTTTATACAAAAATAGTTATTTAAATCTCTTTAAACTCGAAAATCAAATATACATTTATTATTTTGTCGATTTACTTCAATTTAAATTGATTTTGAAAATTATTTTTTTAATCTTTTAACACAAAACAAATTAAATTATATTGTTATTTTACCTTACATAAACTCATTGGATATTGTTGAATATTTTATAGAAAACATAATAATATAGTTAAAAACAAAATTATTTGTAATATATATGTATTAATTAATCTCAAAGCTGTTCGTTACCGCTATTCGCTACGATTTTATGATTTTACGTACCCATCCTAAATACAATTTATCCGCAGAAAACCTATTAACACTTTGTTTTATTAATGTATCTAGTGATCGTCTCAAAAATGTAATTAAATAATTTTGCGTCGTCAACAAATAGAAGAATATTACATATATATATATGTGTGTGTGTGTGTGTATATTTAAGATCATTTAACACAAAATTTGAAAAAAGGACGGAAGATGAATGGTCGGGGGACTGCAATAGTAATTGTTTATATATTTTACAATTTGTGATCCGTGTTGTAAAAACGATGAAAACCAAGAAAGCAAATGATACCGAATTGTATTAGTTTAAAAACTACTATTTTAATAGTAGTAGTAGTAGTAGTAGTAATAGTGTTTGTAGTGTCAAACATTAGTATACCAATAGAGATTATATATATTAAGCGGCACGTATACCGTATAATAATAGGTCGCCGTCAAATAAATACTTAAACGATTTATGGGATAGATTTTTAAGCCCACGTTTACAGTTAGTCCATTATGCGCACGTGTAAGACTACCGACAATCGTGCAACTATAACGGTAGGTGTAATAATTTTTGTTTTTTGTTTGTTTTTTTTTTTTTTTTTTTTTTGATAGGAGGGATTTGTCTCACCCCGTTCAAATGGGAAATTATTACTATACTCGACAGAAAATTAATTCATATTACCAGCGCGTCGAACAGATGGTGTATAAAATATACTTATGTTCAGACGGTACAACACACTGCTACTATACGTGTAATAACTTTGGGAATTTGAACAGTAATCGGGAAAACAGAAATATGTGCTCGCGACGACGCGTATCATATACACGTGTACGCCGGCTAATTTAAAAGCCAACAACAAAAAAAAAACCATCTTTCAAGGATTATAAAATTGTTTTGAAACGATATATACTAGCATATTCATTGTTCACGTTATATTTTTACGACAGGTTACCTACGGTAAACCTAAAACATAGAATTATTTTTTTTCTCCACGTAACAATGTATTATGTATAATATTTCGGTAGGTACAAGTTTCGTTGACGTTTTTTTTTTTTTTTTTAATTTTTCCAATAAATAATTTAATATAGTTAATTTCTCATACCTATGTATAATAATATGCGTATAATTCAGTTTTAAATCTTATTTCATATATTGTATTTTATATATTTTCTTAATTCAATTAACAAATCCTCATGTAGTCATGTAGGATCATATAGATTATAGACTCAATTGGAGATAACTCAAATATAGTTTATAGTTTAATTACAAACAAATATTATAAATATGTACATTTAAAATTGTAGAAATTATTTAATTAAAAAAATATTAATACTCTTATAATATATATATTATTTTAAATATAATATATAATATATCATTGATCCTACAGGATTCCTGATAGCGTAATGGGTATAGTTTATATTTGGTGTTTGATAGACAAAGAACAATTATTTCCTCTATATTTCAAATTAAATTTAAAATTAATATTTTTCCAAATATATCGATGTTTTTTCAAATACATCGAGTTTTTGACATAGATTTTTTTTTAAACTTTCGATATTATTAGCATCGGTGATTTGAAAGAGACACATCGATGTTCATGAAAAAATTTCCATTCCTACGTGTACGTCGTATCTACCAATAATTATATACAGTGAAATTGATTAACTGTTAACTATTGTTTGCAGTAACAGTGTAGCACACTTTACGTGAAGCAGTAAACTACAAGTGTGCGTTGGAAATTGCATAACAATATATGAATGACAAATATACGAAAAACAGTCGACACAAATTTTTGTTGATTTTTATTATTTACAACCGATAAATGATAACAATTAACAAAGTCTATAATTCCAAAATTAAAATCTAGTTGAAAAGTTAATTTTATAATAATTCTGAATTGGTTGGTTTAAATTCTCAATAACTTTTAGACTAAATGCGTTAAATTGGATAGGTACATGAAATTACCTAATCGAAACGTAAAATAACTAATTTTTGTTCTGATTTTAGTTTTCATCAATATAATACCAAAATGGTAATATTATTTGACGTTTGGATCTTAAAACGAAAATTTTAAAATGATTACGGTATCTCGTATAGCAATTTTATTAAATAATTATTAATTAAATTTAGTATTTCGCATTTAAGAAGTTAAGTTTTTTTTTAAATACAATTTAAAAAATGTAACTTTTATAACTTTAACTTAAGTTGTTAAACGTCTAAATTGATTAAGTCGCATATTTTGGTAATTCAAAAAAACCCATCTTCCGTTCTTATTTTATACGTTTTTTTATTACAATTAGATTAGTTTTCCGTCAAAAAATGTCGAATTTGTTAAAATAAAATAAAATAATAACAATCGTTAATTTACCGTAAACATTTTCAATTGATTACAACCCGTTCGAGCGAACTCGGGTAATTATTAAAACGCAACACGGAAACGCACCGCGAGTAATCGAAACGAATTTATTGTCACGAACTACGAACCGTGTTGAATGTATTATTATTATTTTTTTGTTTTTCGTATATCTTACGCGTAAATCAAAGCGTCGTCCGCGATTTCACGGGCAACGTAATTTACTGATGGCGTGCGAAGCCGGTCCCACACTACTCGCGAGTGTATAAGCAATTTTACAATCATTGCGCGATCAATGCCCCAGCGAATTCGATCAGTTTTCGAAATATTTGCACATGCATACGTATTTTACATCAATAAATCGTACGCGCCAGAAAAATATGTACAATCCGTCCGAGTCACAATCAAAACGGATACTGATTTATTTCCCGAAACACGGATAACCGCCGAATGTTATGTTTTCGCTCGTCCGCCATCGACGGACGACGAACATTCCCGCCGTACAATGTGCGAACCATTCCGAGAACGGACGAGCAACGTAGACAAGTCAAAGCAATCGCTTTTTGAACGATTGACGACTACGAGTGTGCTCGCGAGTGTCAACGATTAATCTCACCGTGAATTAAGCCGGCCCCAAGCTAGTCGCGAGGGTTAGAATTTTTTTAACATACCCCTTTCCAATTTTTCTTAATGGGACGCCAAGAACGCACTAGCTCCCCACAAGTCAATGAGACATTCACCTCTTCGGGAACGTGCATTTATTTTAATCTTTTGCATCTCTCTTCTAATTTTTTCTAATTCAAGCACCGCGAACGACTAACCCGACAGTTCGCCGTCATTGCGCGATCATCTCTGTACGATCCTAACCTAACCTATACCCCGGTGTCCGCGAAACAAAACGCTCTTTGAACGATTAATTTCGTCGTCACTCGCGAGCGTCGCGGGACCGTATTTATAGTTATGTGACGTGTAGAGCGGCGCAAATACGTTTCCACAAATGTTCGGGGAAGAAATTATTAATTTTTGTCTTACCTCGGTTCCGCCACGTCCAAGTTCACAGCCCATCTGCGAAATCGGCCACCGATCGAAAAGCACGTTTGACGTTGTCCGAAACGCGCGATTGGAAAATATCACTAGCCGGCCGTCGGCGCAAATGTTTTTCAGAAGTCTCCGACCGGGGTTCGACGACCCGAACGGTCTCCTCGTGTACTGCGGCCGCGATACGGTTAAAGCCTGCTAAACAACGCGTTCCCGTCTCAATAGACCGACAGTGGTAACAAGTATTGTTGTACGCTTTTGCACATGGCGGCGATGACGAACGTTCCCCGAATGACGAGGCCCGGTTAATCGAATTTCGCTTCGGCGAATCGCACAATATGTTAACCGGCGGAGGCGCGCGTTTTCCACTGGTCCTATTGTGCGCGTCGCCGTCCGCCCCGGGGGCTGGTTACCGCCGCGGGTAAATCCCGGTTCGTTTTATACCGTGTTATTACTTGTATTGTCATCGTCGTGTTACATAACCGTGTTATATTACCGTACCGTAACGTGTACAGAGCGATCACAACAAATGTATCGCAACACCGTACGTCTCGTCGTCAATGGGCCAGATCGAGGCGTTCGAGTGTTCGCGAATGTGTATTACGAGAGAACGGTTGTTTCGAGGAAGACCACAGCATTTCGTGTGGATCGACGAAACGGAGAGAGGCGTCAGGTGTGGGCACGGGCTAGGCTAAGGTAAACCTATAGCACGGTAATGAGTCCAACGATTATGTTCGGATCATAATGTTGGGCGGTAAATGTAGCAGAGACGAGAATGTTAAAGTGGACGAGCGACACCAGAGACGACAAAAAATAAGAAACATAAGAGGTTAGTGTGGCTTCGATGATAGTAGACTAAATGCGAAAGAATAGACGAAAAGCGTGTTTTGAGAAGAGAAAAGACACTGAGATCAGTAAAGAAAATGTATGTAGAAGACCGAAAAAAAAGTGGTTGGATGTGATCGAGAGTGATAGAGAAGGCTGGTGTTAAGGATGCGGGAGATAGAGACAAGTCGAAGTTGAGGACTAGGATAGCCGACCCTAAATACGAGCAGTTAGAAGAGAAGGCGAAGAAGAAAATACAATACGTCTCATTAAAACTGCTGAACGGGTTTCGATGACGTTTTATACCGATACCTTTTTTCCTCGTTGTGTTACAGGCTATTTCTCGTTTCACAGTCTCAGTTGTTAGGCGAAAAATAGTTTTGACATTTCATCATTCATACATTTGAGCACGTTTTTATTTCAAAAGGGTAAACATATTTGCAGTTTGTCGAGCAAAATGTCTATCTACGGACAAATTATAATAGCTCTGGTTTTTGCATAAAACCTATTTTATTTATTGGTTTGCTTAATTATATAAAAATAATATATTGTACATTGTGAGTTGTTAGTTTGTAAATTCAATCAATAAGTAAATGTAATTACAACACTTACATATTTAAATTTTTTTTTTAAAAAAAGCAATCGCTGACGACACAGAACATACGGAAAAATATGTACAATCTATAAGCTAACATTTACCATAGTTTTAATAAAAATACTTTTGAAATTGAGAGATAAGCTTAAATAGAGGATTCGTATATTATTTTAATCAATAGATTAGATGTAAATATTACAACAATTTGAATTCATATTATTAAACCCTTTGAATATTGTGTCAATCAATTTAATAAATTAAACAAAACAATTGATAATAAGTGATCATTTACACTGTAAATACTTTTTTCAAATTTACAAAATACAAATTCCTAACAAACTTCCATACTTCTGTTATGACTTTTAATGTAATACAATAATCTCAAAATTGAGCTGGGTTTGATCCCAGGTATTCGACTTGCAGCTCCAATCTGAAAACAAAATACATTTGTTAACGACACATATATCCTATTGCAAGTTCTCATTACCTACCGTTTGTGGACGTACATAAATTAACTTTTCAATTTCTTCTTTCGACATACTTAGTGACGCACTGTAAATAAATAAATCATTGTAAAATTGTACATTGTCACACATTATTATCATTAACAACAAAATAATAAGTATTACTGTGTGTAATCTATGTCTGAAGGTAAAATCAATGATTGTTCGAGTTCTATACGCTCTACATCATCCTGTTGGTCACGAACAGACAATTGATACAATGCCTCAATTTTTAGTCGCGTACTAATTTTAACATCTCTAAACTTTTTGCCGAACTCATCTGGCAATATTGTTTCTAATTGTTGTAACGTGATACCATCAGTAGATAATCCCAACACTTCAAAAGCCCTATGACATAATTAATTATCAATAAATTATCATACGCTGCCGTTTAATATAAACTATAACGTTCATATATGTACAAACGTTTTGAATTCAGGATTTCTAGATGTTTTCAAGCCCAACAATTTTTTCCACTTGTACATGCTTAGAGAAACTGAACTCAATAATTTGATACAGTCTTCTAAATCAGAACGTATGCTTAACGTTTGGTCATAACGCTTCTTACTGACACAACCGATTTCATAACCTGTACAACACTGCTAATTATTTCATGTATTATAATCTATTAAAAAAAAAAAATCTATTGTTAAAAACAAACCCTTATGCGTTAGTCTGATATCTGCATTATCAGGCCTCAGATGTAAACGAAACTCGGCACGACCAGTAAACATGCGATATGGCTCATCCGTACCTTGTGTGGTCAAATCATCAACTAGAACACCGATATAAGCTTCAGTCCTACTTATTGTAAGACTATTTTTGTTTAAGGCCTGTAACAATTGATTAGATATGTTTTTAATGAAACATCTATAATAACGTAATGTTTCAATGCTTACACTGGCACCAGCATTTATTCCAGCCAGTATGCCCTGTGCGGCTGCTTCCTCGTACCCAGTTGTACCATTTATTTGTCCTGCAAAGAACAATCGGCCAATTTTTTTCGTCTCTAATGTAGGATACAGTTCTCTTGGATCCACATAGTCATATTCCACTCCGTATCCTAAACACATGCTGTTAGTAGGTTCCACGATTATAAAATAACAATATTTTTGTATTATATATAATATAATATATACAATATAATACAATTATATATAATATAATATATTGTACCTTACCATACTGGATAATATTTGCATTTTCTAGTCCATTTATGCTTCTGATCATTTTTACTTGCAATTCTTCAGGCAATGTGCATGAAAGCCCGTTTGGATAAATTACGTCACTATCAAAGCCTTCTACTTCAAGCCATATTTGGTGATTTCTGTCACGAAATCTATCAACAATTTTTATAAATAATAAAAATTTTTTTAAACTTTTGATTTAAGCATTTGATGTTAAGTAATTTCAGATGAAATCAGATCTGATTATTATTAAGATACATTACAAAAAATTTTACAATTAAATTACTTTGGTGTTAAGAACTATAATAATAAAATAAATATAGAATTTAAAAATACAATAAATCCATAAATTTAAAAGCAATGCGAAATTGATAATTGTTTTCCATTTTCTGTACATCTAACGTGTAATATAGTAAAATCAGAATGCAAAATACTTTAATTGTTGTGTTTAGGTTTAAGCATGAATCAAGGGGGAAGGACAAAGGGTGTATGCATCCTTTCCAAATTTTAAAAAAAAAGCATATATATAATTCTCTAATTATCGTTATTAAATAACAACCAGTGACAAACTGAGCTGGGCTAACGAGAAATCAGAAAATTTCCTGGTGAGCTGATGCTTGCTACTTATATACATTAAGTATATGAAATATATAATATATTTAAAAATATTTAAGTATAATTGTTGATTTAACTAATCATAATTTATTAATTTATTTTATATTTACTCATCACATTTCTGTTTGGGAAAGATTTTTAAAAGTAATTTTACAATATTTTCAATATGAGAGACTAAAGACCACTACTGAAATGATTTTTCCTAAGCCAATTTCCTCTATTTCACTACTAATAACAAATATACTTTATCCATTATATACATTGGTGCCCTATCTCATAAAAAAGTTTAGGATTGGCTTCTGTTTAGGTTACAATTAGGTTTACAAATCTATCACTTATGTTCTCGTGGAGCAATAATCATAAAACCTATGAGGTTGAGTTTTATATTAAAATTACACACTAAAGAACCTTTACATAAGAATTTATTATGAAATATAATATTAAAAAGCTTATATACTTAAGAGATTTAGATTCGAGTGACGGACAATATCGAGGACCTTTTACTTCTTCCTTAACATGTCGGTTTACATTTAAATTATCAATTACAATTTGATGAACTTCACTGTTAGTATACGTAATATATGTCTTTATTTGATCTTCGGGCTGTATAGAATAATAAATAAAATAATAAATATATTTCAAAAAAAAATAATGGGACAATGTATATTTCATTTACTCGTAGCCAAACTGAATCGTTCATAAATGAAAATGGTGTCGGTACACTGTCTCCAGGCTGACTATTTAAATTTGTAAAATTAATAGATTGTTTTTCAATTCGAGGTGGTGTACCCGTTTTCATTCTTCCCGTTTTGAATCCTAATTTTTTCAAAGTGTTGGCTAGGCCAATTGATGGTTTGGAATTAATTCTACCGCCTGGTCTAACGGTCATTCCACTATACATTTCACCGTTTAAAAATGTTCCAGTAGTTAATACAACACATTTGGTTTCTAATATAATTCCACTTTCTACAAATTAAAAAAAAATAACAACAATATTACTCATAAAAACCAATATAAGCTCGAGAAAAAATGAACAATCATATTACCCAGCGACACTCCTATACATTGATTATTGTTGTCTAGCAAAATGTCGTCTACAGATCCTTCAATAACATTGAGATTAGGCGTGTTCTGGAAAAGCTCGGCTTGCATGTGATTTTTATATAGTTTTCTGTCTATCTGGGCTCTCAGACCCCATACGGCCGGTCCTTTTCTGCGATTCAAAATCTACAATTGCATTTACAATAGTCGCTCTATTCATGTTGGATCATTACTTTGTAATGGATACCGGACAGATCACAGATTTTGGCACAAAGTCCGTCCAACGCGTCAATCTCCCTCATTAGATGTCCCTTGCCGATGCCGCCGAACGACGGGTTGCACGACATTTCTCCTGAAATATAGAAAACAATACTAATAAGCCACACGTAATCTAACAGTTTAAGACGTCCGTGTAACCTTACCGACAGACGACTTCTTGTGCGTCACCAACAAAGTGGACGCTCCCATTCTGGCGGCAGCTGAACACGCTTCGGCTCCCGCGTGGCCGCCGCCTACGACGATTACGTCGTACCGACGTGAACGGCAACAAACGTATTTACTTGAAGTGAACGATCGAGAAACACGTAAACGACCAAATCGTGTGACAGACATGGCGAACACGCTTTGGACGATAAATAACATCCAATAACCGACCGCAGTGAACGCACACACGAATTATGTTTACATGTATACAAATCGCAATAAACGTAAAACGGTAAAACACATATTATACTTAAACACTCGCCGGTTCCGCGAGTTTCGTCAGTTATCACAGATCAAGTCTGACGTTCATGAAGTTATCACAGACTATATTCATATAGCCCATGAAGTTACGAACAATCCTTATCAAGATTAGGATCTGATAAAGATAAGAACGGTTAATGAAATATAATTTTTTTTTAATTTCCTCTTGTTCTTAACGTGTTTTTGAGTATACCGTTAAAAAAATAAAATTAAAATATGGGTATTATACACTAATAGTTAATTTATCGTCACCACAAAATTATGTAAAATCATTAAATTGTAAGTTTTTCGACATTAATATATCCTGCCTGTAGACAACTATTTTTATTCAACGATGAAATTAAATATAAATCAATGCTACTACATAACACATCTGTACACTAAATAATGCATACAATATTCTGTAAATATATTTATTTTGTTGAAAACGTCCGTATTGGTGTTTATAGGATTTTGTTGAGATTAAGTTTAGTGTGGAGTGAGAGTTTTGATTTTGAAGACGGGATTTTAGTTTCAGTTTGGCGGTGTGTATGCATTGGGCCCAGGTCAATTTTTTCTCGAAGTGAACACCGAGGTACTTTGTAACAATAGTATATTGTTCATATCTTCGTTTTTCGGTTTGTTTTTGTCTGGGTACATTGTTATTGCGTTTGAACGTGAAACGACGATATTTTATTTCTATAAATACTGGTTTTACCACACCCGCCGCACGTACCGTACGTATTTGTTTGTTTTTCCTCTGCAAAAGAACGTGAGAAAGTGCAAAGTAACGAGATTACAAACCCCCCCGACGAAACGACCGTACGTTTTACACAAGTCGCGTCGTAAATAATCGTGTGCCGGGGGAACGTGCTCTTTTCTCGCGCACGTAAAATGTAATAAACTCGTACGCCCCCCAACACCGCGCGGCGTGCGGTTTTCGCCGACGGAGCGGTTATTGCGCGCGCCGAGACCGATCATCTCGCGCACAACACGCGGGACGGGCTGCACGTGGCGGCCGGCCACGCAAAACGCGTCACGTCACCCCCGCGTAGGTGCGTGTCGTCTGCGAACACGTTAAACAAAACGTGCGCTCGTCACGTTCGCGATTCGACCGGGACCGTTTTCCCCGGCGCGGTTCGAGCGACCGAAGGTCACGGAGCCGGGCTCGGGAATTCGTTGCGCTGAGAACCGCGTCGAATCGGTCGCGGGAAAAACATATGCGAAATTATTGAGTAGTGAACGTTTTTTTTTTTTTTTTTTAGTAGCTAATACGCACGACTTTTGTACAAAAAGACGGTACGAAACAACACGAATCGCGGTGATCGGCGAAGATATCGGTAATACCGTATCCCCTTCCACACATGTTATCTTAGATGATGTCGTCGTCTGCGTGTAGCGAATATAGATTTGTTCAACGCAGTTTAGAAGACATCGTTTGAATCGACGGGTTAGTGTTCGGTGTGAAAAACGTTTATAACGCACTATTTGCAAGTTCCGTACGCAGTTATCATTCGGAAGTCGTTGCGCACCGGTAACGATAATACCGAACGGTTTATGTTTACGTTTTGAAACGACTGCGTGGGACGAATGTTTTTGAGGGTTTAGCCGGGCCCCATATTTGACCGCCATAGGACCAGAGTGGTCTAATGATGGTTGTTGGTTGATGAATCAAAACTTTTTTTGTTTTGTTTACACAAAACGTGCGGTAATGAAGAAATACGAACGCAAAATGCAACGGATAAAGCTCGATTCACACTCACACGGCACGACTCGACACGACACGCACTCAGTTGATTCCAATTTTCGTGTCGAACGGTCGAAAATTGTTCTCAACATGTTTCGAAATTAAAAATTTAAAGATTTGGCAGTGATGGCATTATTGCTCGACACCGACGAAGAGGAAAATATTGATCGAGCGGTAGTCAAAAGACGATCTGTATGGGTTCACGATATTTTAAAAAAAAGAAAAGTTGATGGAGAACATGTAACTTTGTGTAAAATGTTGGAAGAAAAATTTTTTAAATATTTTCGAATGTCAAAATACCAATTTAATGTTCTATTTTGAAAAATTGAGAATACTATTTCCAAACAAAATACGCGCTTTCGAGAAGCAATACCTCCAAAAGAAAAATTATCTATAATAATAATTATAATATATATAATACAATCTTTTTATATAAAAATCAAGCGGTTTAAAAAAAATCGTTATTAATTATAAAAATACATTAATTCCTACAGGTACCGACAGACCGACAAAACATTCGAGCAAAGAATGTTTTGTCGTGTCGTGTCGTTGCGGAGCTTGCCGGGTCGGTATGATTTACCGTATTCGATTATATTGATAGAATATTTTGTCGTGTCGTGTGAGTGTGAATCGGGCTAACGCGCGTCGTACGACAAAATACCCGACGAGTCGTTATTTCCCGATAACGATTTTACAGCCGTAGCCCCGGATGTGTGTTGAACGTTTTTTTTATCGAAAAGTGAGTATATCATCGATTAACCGAATGGAATAAAACGTATTTCCCGTCGACTGTCGTCCATACGTGTATGAAATATTATCGCGCAAAAACACAAGTTTCCGCATACTCATTGGACTTATTAACTGTTTGTTGGTTACAATATTTATACACGAGTACATAACGCATTTTACTGAACTTATAGATTTAATTTTTTTTTAATTGTTCATTTTTCGCATTGTATGTGTTGTGAATAAAATTCATCAGTAAACATTTACGAAACACAAACAAATTGCATTATTACCAAAAAAATGCTTAAAATCGCAAAAAAATAAATCGGATTATTAGCGTACTAGACAACAAAACGGACGGCAATAAAAAAACATGCAAACGCAACAAGTCCTAGTCATAAGTATACGGTATACCAGTCACGTAGCAAAAAACTTATAGGACCACGGCTAAAATATATATATATAGAGAGCACATCGAAAAATAAAACGAGTAATCCTCTTGGAATGTACTTGTTTTGTGTGTTTGAACGAAGAGAAAATATTGTTTTCATCTTTATAAAAAATTCAACATTGTGACATACCGTAAGTGGTTTGGCCTAGCCGTCCCTCACGGCTGCGTCACTGACATGCGTTCACGGGGGAAATGTTATAACAGATATCTCTCGTCAGATTTCGCGCCAAAACGTATGTAACCGTGTTTTATTGTCATACACTAGACAATAGTTACGTACGACGAACCGTATAGCGAGTAAAAGTATTTGACTACATATTTACGGAACATGCCAAATATTGAAAGACAAAAAAAAAAATTGACGACTGAAGCTTGGTTGAACGATACGTACGAAAACAGTTTTAAAAATGTATATTATCAGCTCATAAACGACTATAGTGTCAAAATCACCGTACAATAATCTCTCACTATTAACTGGGCGCGTCCATCGTTTTCTTTGCGCTCGAGGGGGTGATTTTTTTTTGCAAACAACTTTTCGTCATCAGTTTTGATAGAAACTGACGTTTTGTCCCTAACGTGGTCTGGAAAAAGTAACGTCCGTCAACAAAAACGCTCGTGTGACCATACTCTTTGTTCCCGACGCCTACGTAATTTGTGCGTACGTTTACAACTTTCTAGCACGTTTGCCGTGCACGTGTATGTACCGGGTGTAATGTGGATAACAGAGGAAAACTCGAAAACGATTTTTCGAAACGACCGACGAGCGAGTTCCGTAGTCGGGCTGCACTCTCGCGCGGCGTCCGATGTATAAATAAATTAAACGCATATTTATCGTTTGGAAAATTTGTTTTCGTTTCGTCAAATCGGTTATATATACACACTCTTCGTACGATAAGGCGGGTAAGACGAGTTTTACGAAACGATTTATCGCCGTCGGGGTACTCGTATGATGTATCTAAACATAACCAATTCAGGATTCCCGTTTTCAGTTAACATTAAACGCGAAACGGCGGCGGATGGTCTGCGTTCAAAATTTTTCACACCGAAATTGCGTCCGAAAACCACGTTTTTTTTTTTTCGTTTTTTCGTTTTTTTTTTTTTTCAAATAAATCCGTACCCGTTCAAAACGATGACGACGAACGCGTCGCCGTTCTTTTACAATTTCAACTTCGGCAGTCACGCCGCATTCTTTCATCGGAATTTCTGTTATAAATTCAACTACAACAATAACAGCTCGGCATTGTTCAAGAACCGTTTGAAACTGATAAAAGAGAATTTCGCAGCGGTCAACAGCCATTATTTAAATGATGTCGTGTCGGCGGCTCATCATTTTTCATCTCCGCCGCCTGCGACAGCCGACGACAAAAACAACGAACACACGTGGCTGAACGAGTTGCGTTCCGTCGCGTCTGCGCGTGTGGAGTTGATGCGCAAAACAATGTTAACGCACACGATGACGGAATACATGGAAGTCTGGCAAGACAAACGGAACAAAATGTTACGGGACAGACGGTTCGACGTCCCGTTCAAACCCAAATATCCACGCGAGGAGATTTTGATGAAGAAAGAAAACTACACACTGATTTTGGATCAAATCCGAAAACGTGCCGACGACGAGCGGCAACGGGAAATTGTATTTAATCACCAACAACGTACCAGAGAAATATGCTTCAACGCTGCCCAGGAAAAAGCGGTTTCAATCGTGAGTGCTTTAAACAGTTGTTTCAACGACGAACAGTTGGTGTTAAATATCGGCGAACAAATGGAAGTTTACCGTTCAATGCAGTCGAGATTGGACGTTTTGAAGGACGTTCAGACCGTCGACGAAGCGCTGTTAATCGCCATGAAAAGCTTGTTGGAGGAGCTCACGTCGTACGAAAATAATGTTATAAAGCCGGTACGAGAAGAGTTGGAAGCGCACAAGTTGGGAGCCGACAATAAGACAAAACTGTTAACCATGTTTTCTGTTAACATACCGAACGAGCTAGCTGTAGTGAAACAAGTCAAACGACAATACGTTGCTCTAATTAAAAATCACAGAGCGCTATTCAAAAACCTAACTACTGTGAAGAGCCTACCGTTCATCAATGATCCGAACACAAAATTGTTTAGACAAAATGTAACTAAGGTTATTAATACGCTCGTCAATACAATATCATCTACCAGTGCGTCACATTTAACCGACAAATACAATAAGTTAAACGCGTTATTGAGTGGAAAACTTGTTTGTGTGGCCAATATGCGCGTCTTGGTTGGTGATAACGACGAAGCGTTATTGTTTTGTATGGAAACTCTAGCATCGAAGATAATCAGTTATGCCGAAGAAGTGATATCTGCCAAGGCCGAAGCTGCTTATGAGATCGCTGCTGTTGTAACTAAACTTTGGGGTGTACATCAGCAGTTTGGTAAAATCATTTTGACCAAAATAAAACAAAAATGTCCTCTGCTAGTTCCATTTGAATATCACGTGTCAAAAACCTTCACTGCCAAACGATTAAACAAAATACCAATTGGTTACAAGTTCGATTCAACAGGGAATATTGAAACCGACGACAAATACTTAAAGCGAATGACAGGTATAACACGACTTTACGCAGCTATTATAGTTACCTCATCAAAGTCTGACCAACCAATAATCGGCCTAAGTCAAGCATGGATTTTTGTGGCTACTACGTTGAATCAAAGTCCGATTGCAGACATTACGGCCACTATGTTAGTTGAATTTCTGAACATTAATGGTTTCCAAATGCATCAAATGTATGGAAAGCAGTTCATTAAATTATTACAATATATCGATACACATTATTTAAAGAAAATCATTCTGGTTACACCTGTAGGTCGTGGAGGGCCAATTACTCGTTTAAATAGCTTTATATCGAAAAGCCTATGTACTGGGTCAATCGAAGAACCTAAAGGTTTGCTATCAACCGATTTTTGGTAATTTTTATCTGTTATTACTGTACCTTATTATATTAGTATCTACTGAATTTCTTTTATTGATTATGAAAATGTAAAAACAAAAATCCAAAAAAAAAAACAAAAAATAACAATAAGAAAAAAAAAGTACAAATGATTTATTAGATAAAAATCACTAATTTATTATAAAAAAATTGTATTATGTATTACCTATTGTTAATAGCACTACTTCATGCGATGTTCAAATTTTAACATAATTTTATTGAATGTTGGATTTAGTTTACATTTTTTAAATGCTTTATGATTTATAGTTGAAAAGATACATTTTTTTAATTTGGATATGTATACATAATTGAATATATTTTTTTGTATTAATTTGTAATCGGAGAAAATTGCTTGTTTATTGAGAAAAATGCATATTTTTGAGAAAAATGCTTATTTATAGAGAAAAAATTGTATTACACGTTACATATTAGTTATTATCAATAGCATCACTTTATAATTCGAATTTTAACTTAATTTTATTGAATGTTGTATTTTTAATACATTTTTTTTAAATGCTGTATGATGTATAGTCGAAGATACAGTATTTAATTAGGATATAATTGCCTACGTTAGTATTTTTTGTCGTATTAATGTGAACACAAAATTTATGTAAACAATTTTGAAACCATGTGAATTATTTATTTATTATTAGTTATATTATTATTATTTTTTTTTTTTATGAATTTTACAATTTTGATGAAAAATTTAATTAAGTATGAATAAAATTAACTGAACGGGTGTGTATACTCTTACTTTGGTCGTTTTGTATTTCAGTATGTCTACCTATTTAACTGTATACTGCGTTATATTTTCGAGCATAAATTATAAAAAAACATGGAAAATTACATCGATAAATTGATTTAACCATTTTCCAACACACAACGGTAATCGTAGTACTCGTCGATTCATTTTCTTTAAAATGGTCATATCGTATTGTTATCATAATGATCGGATTTTGTGCATGTCATGTACCAAACGTGCGAAATCCAAATTCGAAACGTGATTTTAGGCGAGTAGTTTTATTTAAATTGGTAAAAAAAAATCATTTCTCTTAAAAAATAACGGGTTGTTTAATTGATTTCCAATTTCATTATGCGCACGATTCTTTTTCAACCTTCATTTCGATCTTCGTAATTTTTAGTTTTTACACCGTTTAATGCTTATTCGCGATTAAAAAGAGATATCGCTAAAAAAATAAAAAAAAAAACGTATCGCGATATCTACTTGATATTTTCTCCGCTGCACGGGAAAACAATGAATCATGAATATGTTTTTGGAAGTTGCTGTTAGTTGTGGCCCATTTGAATTATTCAAAAACAATCACGTAAAATCGGTTAGCAAAAAAATACTCCGCATTGCATTCCGGTCAGCAGTGAAGGCGGTGCGGCACGTAAACGAATACCAGTGGACGTGGGCTTACGCGAAACGGGTCAGACAAAAAAAAAAATTGTATCCAGCCCAAAAACATGTATACGAGGTATGGTGTACGGCAATTAAATAACGAGAATTTGTTTCTAGCACCTGCCTCAAGTGATAATACTGATGTCGTAAAAATGAGATGATTGTCTACCGAGTATGATAGTGATGGGTGTTGAATTTTGTGCTGTGCGAATTTTTAAAGTCAGCGGTGTAGCGTCGTGTGACGTTTCTTGTGAAATCCGGCAAAAAACAGGCCGTAACTTTACGAAAATTTAAACACGTGCTCGATAGTGACTGTCTGACAATCGCGCGTGTACGAGGGGGGCCTGAATTGGGCAAAACTTCACCATGACAATGTCGCCTGCTCACGCGTCGCTAAAAGTGCAAACAGCCCCGATCTGGCTCCACTGGCTCCACTGGCTTTTTCCAAAGTCAATGGAACCAATGAAAGGACGCCGTTATGAGGATTTGAAGGACATTCAACGTGCTGTGACGTCGGTGTTGAAGGATCTGAACAACTCCTGAATACTTTTAGGGGCGTTTCAAGAAACGGGAAGAACGTTGGAACTGGTGCATCAGACCCGGGGGACAGTATTTGCGAGGATTTATGCGGATAACAAATAAGTGATTAAAAATTCTTGTTGATATTTAATTGCAAGCTTAACGTAGCCTTCGACGTCTTTGTATACCTTCTGTCCGTACCGATTTGAGATAAGAACCGACGATTGCACGGCCAACGTTTGCGCCCGACGGCGTCATTTTCGGATCGCGAGACCGAATAATCGTATAATTTAACTGTAACGCGAATGTTAGTCAAAAATACCTTTGAACGACGGTAGTGATTGCAAAAACAAAACGCCCTAAATTCGTTTACTCGAAAAAGTCTGCACGGAAATGTATCGAAATACTTCTGTGCGTGCGTTTGGCGGTATTATTATTATTATTATTATTATTGTTGTTGTGTGCGTGTACTTTGCGCAGATCTACGCTGACGGGTTTCTTCGAGAATTAAAATCGTATACGTTCCGTAAACTTGATAATTAATTACGTCGTTCGCTGTTATAATTTATAGTTTTTTTTTTCCTTTGGAAAACTAAAACCTTGGATTAAACGCGTTCAAAACAATTTTCGAACGTAAAAATAAAAATGTAACCGAGCTTAACATATAATATTATTATACAAACATATATATATATATAAACCACTAAAAAATTTAAACGAATACGATTAACGATCGTAGGTCACACCGGCTTGCCGCGATGTTTAAAATAACATACGTTTTGAACGGATTGCCAAAAAAACAAAAGAATAAATTGTATGTATTGGCGCGGTCCCAATGTAAAGGCGTCGGACGACAATAAACAAATCGAACCGCTCAAAAGTAAGTAATAAGCATGCCTCTGTATCTGATCGTGTGAAATAATACGTTTTAAATATAAATTCCGATCGATATATTAGTAAAAAAAAAAAATATATATATATATAATTTTACAATATACAGAGAGTATTGTTGTTAGTTAACGGTTTAACAAACTAATCAATATTTTCGCGTAGGAAAACGCGTGTGTTGTATATGTGTCGGCAATTAAAACGTTTAGTCATCGGACGACTTTTAAGAGTAGAATATTTATCTCTATCGGATGTTGGCAACATGACGTGTTTAACACAAACATATTCGCAGCGAATAATAAGCAATTGGTGTTTTAGATATATTTTAAAAATAATTTCTTATAATAAATATTTATAAGACGTAACTAAAAAAAAAAAAAAAAATTTAAAAATAAATATCTTACTAATATATATAATGAGCAGGAAAAAAAAACAATAGCAAATATAAAGAAAAATAATGCGTATTTGTGAATGTGTGTGTGTGTGTATATCATATGACAGAGACTACATGAAGTACGCCTTGATTAGTATATAACTTAAAAATCTATTAATAACAATTTTAGAATGGCTATTTCGTATACTACTTCACAAAACAAAAAACAAAAAAAAAAAAATTAATATTATACATTAATAAAAATCTAAAAACAAAATGATGTAATACTATATTAAAAATATAAAAGCCAAGTCATTATTTCCTTAGTTTTCCGTTTGTATGGATATAACTAACTTGGTTCGTTTTATGATCGCATACGTTCAGATCTTCGTCGGGTCCTAAACAACGATAATAAAAAAAAAAAAACAACAACAAAAAACACACGCAAAAACAATATGACTCGTTTTCCTAATCGAGTATGCGACTGATTGCGAGTGCGGTGCGAAATTACCTTTCAAGTAATGACAGAAATTCTTCGACTTGTCCCAATCTTCGACCAGTGACAAGTTGAACATGGAATACGCCGCGTTGCCCGTCACCTCCGATTCGATGTCTAGGAATTTCGGTAATCGGTCAAGCAGCTCCTGGTCTTCAAGAGCGGAGTACGTCTCCAGTAACACTAACCCTTCACACCTAAACCAGAATAATACAATGTCGTCGTCGATTGAGCAACGAGTGTTATGAAAATTACGTGTAATTTTTCATTTCGGTTTTGTCGACGATTGTGGGGGAAGACGTTTTAAAATTTGAAATAATTTCGCAACGAATAATACGAGCCGGTTGATATCATGGATGCTATCTAGTGCTAACAAGTCCGGAAAGAAAAAAAAATCGAAAAGTTCGAAATGTTTTTTTTTCGTGCGGCACTAAAAAAAAAAACACACGTCTGGATTGTCTACTCGGCGAAATGGGAGTAGGGGAGGAGACGACATCAACGTACCAAGCGTGAATAATAATATACCGTTCACGCCCGTACACACGCACATACCTCGGGTGACAAGGTTTACAATATATGTCCAGTTGGAAATACTGGTTGTAGTGTATGAAACATCGCCTTTTCTTGTAGATCGGATAGTGGGTTTCGTCTTTCTGCGACAACAGGTTCACGTAGTCTCTGTGACTCAGCTGCGTTTTCACTTCGATCACCTGACCTCGGACTCTCGGCCTGCGAATCGTATGCGTGTAGTTCCAGTGGCCTGGAAACGAGCGTAAAAAAAACAAAAAAAAAAAAAACAAATGATCATCGGTCGGTCGGCGGCGGAACGCGAATGAATGGCGGACGGCCGTGGAGAAAAACCTTTTTGTCCGCGTTTCCGCAGCCGAGCCTGCATGTTTTTCGTGTACGTCTGCAAGTAATTGTGCACGACGTCGAAATCTTGAAACGGCGGGAACAGCTGATCGCTGGGCAGATACTTCACTAACCATTTGCGTTTTTTCGAGTTCGTCGCCAGCCGATCGCCCGTGTCCAGACCCAATTTCTGACAGACGGCCTGTGCGAGAAACGGCGACGAAAAATAAAAAAAACAAATAGAAAACAATCGCCGCGGTCCCGCCAACAGTCGATTTATATTTACAGCGATCATTCTGCATATTTTGTTCTCGAAATCGGACGAGTTGTCAATGACATCGAAATACGGGTGCCCTATCCAGGCCGCCGACGCTTTGATGTCCAAGTTTTTGGCCAGCGACACGTCCTCTCTTCTGCTCGTGTGATCCTACGGACAACGGGACGTGAAATTTAACACGGCGGCCGTCCGTCGACGGGACGCATACGCGCGGCGCTGTAATGATATCGTACCTCGGTCGTATAAAAATCTTCGGCGCCGCACGCGGCAGACACCATGTGTATTATTTGATTGTAACGATTGTCTCTCAAGTCGACCATGTTCAACCCGTTTTCTTTCATGATCAGATCCCATTTATTACTAGGTATATCTACAGAGTTAAGGGTTAATTGTGAAATTGTTTTTATCCCAATGCATCGTATGTTGTTCGGGGTTGAAATAAAAAAAAAACAACAACGACAATAACAATATGTTCACATGGCTATTGAAATAACATCATTTCCGGTCTGTTGACTTATTTTTAATTTACGTGTAATTGCTTTACCAAAAAAGTATATTGTATTACCCACAAAAAACAACAATGTCACGAATATAATTTATTAGTTTAGCGAGAAGACTTTTTGATTAATTTAGTATTATGCTATAGTTGGTATAACAATACAAAAATAATTATCAGTGAATAATTGATAAAAATGAACACTGAAGGTTATTTAACAAATATATATGATCTAAATAATCATTAGAGTAGTATACATTGTATATAGCTGTGTAATGACTGTGTGATAAAGTAATTAATTTTGAGAACAGAAAGTAAAAACGAATGTCATTAGTTATCCAATATTAGATAAAAAAAAATATGGAAAATAATAATAATAAACAAGTTTATCCTATGACTAATTATTTACAAATCATTAATGACATGTGCATTTTATAAACGTCACAGCTTCCACATTTTTATCTGTGTATATTTTCATTTGTGAAATTAAATTTCATGTCGGTTTATATTATTATTATTATCGTTGTCAATAATTATTAATAACGCTGTAATAATATATGAATAGTTGTTATATTACATGCGGCAGCGTCCATAGCACCTCTGTCACAGATAATTAGACAGTCTTGTTCGCATGAGTCGCCCAATTCGAAAAATGTATTTTCTATTTGTAACATACATCTAAGAAGGTTCTCTTGAAATTTATGGGCTGCAATGAAAACAAAAATAATATTATATAGGCTAACGATGATGGTTTCCTTCAAGGACGTGTTTGAATAGTAGTATTAAAGCTCGGCTGCGCGGGCTTATTCTCCGTCAGCATGCACATTTCCCACCCGTCGACACTGTCACAGTAACGCTTTTTAATATGATTTGCGAGGCTTTTAAAATCAATATTATTATACAAACATGACACGATAATGTACACACACATACGCATATATATATATTTGTATATATATTCTTCTTTTCGAAAGGATATAATTGATGATTATAATTTGAAGAGCATTATTACGACCTTCTGAATTTACGACCTATATTTAGATACTATATAAGTAACTGTATTAAGCCATATTTAAACGCAGCTTAGAGATTGCTAAATAATTCACGGTCATCGTAAAGAATGTGTGTTAATTGTTGCGGTGTAAGAATAACAATATTTATAAACGGATAAATGTATGGCACAAACAATGGGGCGAAAAGAAAAAAAAGTCGTGCCCAATGTGAAAAACATGTTCTAAACGACTTATGACTGAATTTGATGTTCGGCCAAAAATTAAAAAAAAAATATAATAATAATAGCAATACAAAAAAAAAGGAAGTTGTTTATCTTTATATAAAATAAAGGACAAATTGAAACTCACGCGTACAGCGTGGCTAATACAAGAATAATCATCTAATTCGCTATTGATTACCTTGGTCGTCATTTAACTCAGAAAATTTGACACCTCCGCTGTAAAAAAAAAAAAACCTAGATGTAAAAACTAGACACTAAACAATGATTTATACCTATTAAGAATTCAAGATGAATTTCGTTTATAATTTTTAAGAAAAGTATACAATATTTGAATGTTATTTCAATACAAGCTTAGTTAAATAAATATACCTGTATGTTAAATACAAACGATAGATAAAATTTTTTTAAAAAATAGGAAAAATTATCACCTTTTTTAAATCAATGATTCAATACCAATTTCAAATACTAATTGAAATTTACCAATGACGATATTGTGTTGTTCTAGACATTTATTTTGATAAAAATATACCTTTGAATGTTTAGACTCAGTGACACGCAGTCAATGCTAAATAATTATAACGAGCTGTGTATAAAATCTAAAAATACAGCGATTTATATCTAATTTTACAATTGAATATTTTTGTAAATTTATTTTAGTTATTAAAATTAACAAATTTGAATATAAAAATAACTAATTCCATTATGACACAATCGATACATTTTGAAAAATTCTTATTAGTTTTTTTTTCATGAAAAACTTCGTTGAAAATTGTTTTTCGAGTATAACGATCTAGTCGTTATTTTCGTATATTTTAAGATAACATAATTAATGTAGGTACGACACCTATAGTCTCTATGTATATATACTCTTTTATTAATCTGTTTGATCTAATTTGGTTGTTTTAATTATTTCTTGTACATTTACCATCTTTAATATTACAATATTACAAAATAAAAAGTATGTAAAATAAAAGTATGCTTCATTTAATGAGTATTTATATTATTTGTTGTTTACCTTAATAGAACATTGGCAGTCTCTGGAACTCTATACACCTGAATAATAAATATTTAGCCAATAAATATGTATAAACAATACGAAAATAATTATTTAATTACTTACCTTCCATCCTAGGTTTTCAAAAAAGGTACTCAATCTTGACTGTCCTGTTGTTTTTCCACCACAAGGGCCTAAAATACAATAAATGATTTAGTTATTATATGTTTAAAAATGTATTATTTATTAAAAATTTAATTCAGATAAAAATCAAATATGTATAATGAATTTATAAAAAAGTTTATACTTTTTCATTTAAAAATAAATTATAATTAAATGACGAGTTAAGTTTACGAATAATTTTAATTCTAGATTACACAATTCATTACGATACTCGAAATTTTTATGTACAAAATACCTATTGATAAATATTTAAATATTTCAGGTCTTTTAAACACAACAAATTAATTAAAATACTATAGTTCCGTCAACAAACCGTTTTCTTCAATCACGTCTTTTTAGTTATTTTTATACATTGCATAATATATGTCTATTGTACACATTTTATATGTACAAATTCTATAGTTTTCTAACATATGAAATTAAAAAAAAATTCGTATCGTATGAACAGTAACAAATATTAAATTGATATATTTCTAATTGACTTCTAAAATAAAACATTAAATAATTCAAATATCAACAAATGATTTAGAAAATTCATTGAAATACTTCAAAGATAAAGATAAACAATTTTATTATAAATATCAGAGTCGGGAATTTGAAATAAAAATAAATAAGAATATAAGCCATTGTACGAACATATAGTTATTAAATATAATTAAAAATAATAATAATAAGACTGAAGTTTATCTAAAAGTTTTAATACAAATATCAACTGTTGTAAAAGACATTAACAGTTTTTTTACATAGAAATTGTACAGTAATAACATAGTTCATGTTACATTAAAGAAATAAAACTTATTAAAATGAATGCATGAAAACTTAGAATATAATACACATGATTTATGATCATGATTGTATATAATATAAGCTTATTATAGTTAACATTATATGTCGTTTATGGCTTTACTTATGTAATATCTAGAAATATGAAAATAATTTACAAAAAACCTTGAAACAAGAAATATTTTACAGATTTACAATAAATAAATAATTAATGCATTTTTCACCTAGTACTACGATACACACACACACACATATATATATATATAACTATTCATAAAAATTCTAAATTCGTGTATTTGTCATTACAGATTTCTCGTAATAATATAACTAACTACGATACTATAATATTTAGTTATGCATTTAAGCAATTTACTTTTTTAACGCTTTCTACTAAAATCGATAACATAAAATAATTTTAAATATAAAAATGACTACCTATATTGTATTATTTATAGATTGTTGGAAGTTTAGATCCCGATAATATTATACATATACGATGATCACTATAATCGAGAGGATTTATTGTAATGTTATCATGAAAATTAAAATATTTTTTATCCATTTCCACTATTTAATATTTCATTAATTAAAGAAATTATATAAAAAAATAGAACTGTTCCTAACTTGAGTTTATTGAAGCTTTCATGGATTGGAAATTTATTATCTGTGTGATTTTCGGAAATATCCATGTTGTGGTTTTTATTTTTCTGACGTTTCGAAACCGTTACAGGTTCCATCATCGAAGTATGTAGTGCACGTCTGACTGTCGTGACTACACTTATTAGAATTTCAGGTAAAATTAATTAATATATACATGCTAAACATTTTTTTTATTATTATTATAACAAAAGTGTAAATGTACCTATATAAAACATTTTTATAAAAAGAAAATGCCTATACTGATAATCAAATTTTGTCATTATTAATGAAAATTGTTAATTACAATAAAATAATAGATAATCTATTATTAACTTAGTAACAGAAAATAATATAATTAAATACAACACTAAGGATTATTCTTAAAAATCAATATCAATCAATATTAAAGGTCAAATAAAACCTAATTATCAAAACTATATAAATTGTGTATGACCTATATATTATAACAGTTTATTAGTTGAGATACTATTTTTAAACTCGAATTTTGAAATATCGAAGTATATATATAAATTGCCGATTTCTTTCAATAATAATAATAATAATATAATAATAATAATAATAAATTTAATTGATAAAAAATTAATTTTTATTTTTAAAAAATAAATTTAATTTTTCTGAATAATTAATATCAATACAACATTATAACCTTAAAAACTCCTAATATAATCTTCATGGAATATTTTTCATTAAATTCTTATGTCAATTAACAGACGCAGTATCCGACTATAATTGGTTTACAAAATATACAGAGTATAAAAGTACAAAACTAATTATTATTATTATTATTATTAGATATATAATAAATTATAATATAATATTACCATTACGAGTTCATGATAAAAACACATAACGAATTTAAATTATTAAAAAATTAATGTAATTATAACCATCATATTATGTACAATATACTACATAATATAATAGGTAATAAAGACGCATTTTTGCATTAGGGCCAAAGTCCAACCAAAGTATACTCTTAAGAATGTTCATATATATTATACAGGTTAAAATATGAAAACAACAACAATTATTTTACTGCGTGTTACGTTGGACATAGTAACAAATGAACTATATATTAATTATGCACGTGAACACTTAATCAAACACATCCAGAGGTAGTGGAACTACTTGTTCTTCGTTTATAAAAACAATTGATTTTAACATTAAGTTACGAATAAAAACCCAAATAAGAGATCAATATAATAAGATAAAAATTAATAATATAATTTAGTAGGGTTTACGTTTTAAATTTAAGAATTGAAATTGTATAAATTAATTTTTTTTTCATAACTCTAGGAATAAAAATTGTCTCCAAAAAGGTTATTTTCTTTTCACGTTTTATGCATTTGCTCCGTGTTCGTAATTTAAACAACAACTGCTTCCTAAATGTTATAATTATTTTAAAATCTCTGATTATTGTATTTATTTATGATTTATTAATATATCACATTACTGCGACTTGAAATATAGGCGGAAAATGTGAAAAATTATGAAAACTATGATGAAAAAATTACATTTTGTTAGAAATCTCAACAATATAACAGATGTCTAAAAATATGTTACGTGATAACAGGTACATAATAATATAATCAAATTTAAATTCAAAATACTGGCTATAATATTCTCATTCATTGCTGTGTTCAATTTCAATTTGAATAGTAATAAAAATTAAAACTGCAGTGTTTTGATTTATTCGTTAACAATTGTATACGGTAAAATAATAATAATCCCGGTCAAAGTATTTTTAACAAAAGGCAATGCGGTTAGATTATTAATTATTAAAGATGTTATGTGAACATATCACAGACATTTAATCACCATTTAATTTTTTAAATAGGTACCTAGCTAATCATTTAACGTACTCCTTCACATGCTACGTGAATTTTATATGTATCTATAAATTTATTATTTTATTATGCACTTCTTTTTCAAATAAAACGTTCTTATAATACAGTATATACGATCCGTTTATATTTTAAAACTCTTCGCCTCATAACATATAAGAAATATACGCAATAAAATTGTCGACAATATTAGTTAAACTATTTACAAACAAAAATTGATACTATAATAGGTACTTATAAAATTCGGATATATTAAATTTTGTATAAACAATGTACTAAACCAATCGACCAATACAATCAAATAGAACACGTGTATTGAAATAAAAATATAAACCTTAGGTAGGTACCTAATATATACAGATTACAGGTTCACTAATATGGATTATGAATATATAACGTAAAATTAAAATTAAAGAAATGATTAAAAATCCATAATGTAACTGGAAAAGAAATATATATATAATATGCATACGATACATTTTGAATAATGATCTTCTAATGTAAATGCATACTAAGTAGTACATAGATATATGGACATTCAGCTATCATTATTACTTTTTAATTTTTTTAACTTAATTTGGTGGCATTCGAGTTGGACGACTAATATTCCCAAATAACCACAGTATACTATATATAGTATATATATATACGTAATCATTCCTATATTTATGATAACATGATCATTTCGTTGCTAAATACTAATTCACACTGACCTCGCCTATTTTATTGTTCAATCTATAATTAATAACAAAACTAAATTCCTTATTTCATATATTATGTAGGTCACTGAGTACCATAAGTATGGACTTTTTGTATTCGTTTTTAGTAATTTTTTTAATTTTAAAATTAGTAACATTTTACATTATATTTGTTGTTTGTTTAGTAGATTTTACTGTAGAAATATTTTTAAAATGATTAGTCTATTGTTTAGAACTTAATGAACAATTACATTTTCTGAATATGAAAAGTAGTTTTTTTTATAGATAATATTTTTAATTAATAGTTTTAAATTTAAATACCAGTTATTATCCCAGATGACTAATATTTATTAAACACTATTGCCATAGTTTAAATCAATAACGCAAATTTAATTCTCGTGAACTGAATTGTGTAAACACCCATGTGATTTTATAATTTAATTAAAAATCATAAGAGCGTAGGTATAATAATATTATTTAAATTCTCGGTAATTTATAATTTAACGAATCCATCAATATTACCGACTTGTAAATATTATATCTTATAATTTACCTACTGATTAAAACTAACTTAATTAGTATAACAGTGTTACGTTTAAAGAATGATAAAAATTTCAGTTTATTATTATTTATTGTCGAATGAAAAGAAGAACAAACATTATATTCTAGAAAATTGTAAATTAAAATGTTTGTTCTGTCAGAAACAATACATTTATAATGACACGTAATTTAATATTATGTTATTACTCTGATAACTTAACACGCGTACTGTTGAATAAATTACTTTCTAATTGAGTTTAATACTTTCCTGAGGTTATTGAGATCAGAGACAAGTAGCATAAAAAACTGTTACAAAAATATTATTAGACACTTGAGATATTTATAATAGTAAAAGTATAACCAATAAATTTTCAACATTTTTTTTTACAAATATTTATTTTTTAATAAAATGTATAAAATATAAAATTCATAGTTTCTAAATATCACGCTAATATAAATGTACCTATAGGTACTATAGGTAGGGCTTCCCCGAATATTTTTTTAATTAAAAAGCGGTAAAACTAAAAAAAATGTATGAACAGAATACAAAGAATTTTAAGTTTTGAAGTTTTTATTATTTTCAAGTATAAAAAGACTTATACTTATATTATAGAAAAATATTTTTTTATGAGCGTTTAAAATTTATAATTACTAATTACGATGAATGTATACGATAGGCATTGTTTAATAAATTTTAATCGAGTTGATAGTGACTAGTTTTCTACATTAAGACGTGCAATTTGAATAAGGTTAATCGAACAATATTCTAACCAAGCTATAAAAATATGTAGGATTGTACATGACAATTAATAATTTTTTTCTCGGTTTGTTTTATGGGCATTTAAAATTTGTCATTGATATAAATTTATCATTGCTTTCAAATTGCACATAACATACTAATATAAACGGGGTGGGTGCAGACCGACACTGAGAATCATTGTCCATGCTGCTACATTTAACGAATCGTTATTTCGCGCACAAAGTGATTTTGCGAAGACAATTGAAATCTTGTGTGATTTTCTAAAAAATATATTGTCATCGCAAACCAGTAGGCATGAATATTACAAAAAGCACGACAACATAACGCTGCGACGAAACAGTTCAGTTTCTTGGCCGTTACACGATTTTATCTACTCATTACTAAATTATACAAAAAAACAACTATACAATATAAATGTTGCAAAAAACAAAAAAAAAGTGTTTGACCATACCTATATTTTAATATATTATAGATCACGGACGGTCCCAAGTTCCTACGTACGAGAAAGAAAATGGTTTTTTTTCCATGTAAAGTAAAAAAAAAAAATTATGGTAAAGTATAAAATAAATTAGGTCTATATAATACATATACAATATCAGATGTAATAGAACTGTAGACTTTAGAGTTACGGTTGTCATGTTTTTAATGATTGCTAACTTTTTTCCTCAGACTTTTATAATCGGGACCTAACTAGTATACTACCCGAATAAACCCGGGATCCAACTCGGATGCAGACGATTTCGTGTTTGCGTATGTGTTTGTCTTCTTCTTAAAAAAAAAAAATTTAATGAATAATAATGACTGTGACGCGGATAAACCGGACCCGTCAGAAACGTTTTTGTTCTGCTTCTAATACTCGTTACATAATAATCTATAATATACCTCGTAGAATCCTATGCGGGTAAAAAAATGCACCTATACGTGTAATATAATATAATGCCATAATAGGATATAGAAAAACATACAAATAAAGCCCTAGTATACACAAAAATTGGATAATGCATACGCCTACTATACGCAAACAGACACAAAACCAAAAAAAAAAAAAAAATCGAGGTTAGCCTTGAGATAGGTACTTTATTGTTCTCTGTGACGAGGTTCGTGCGTGTAGTGTACACACCACATTACCACAACGTTCGTTTTTTTTTTTCTTTTTTTTTTTTTACAACAATTTTACACAATTGAGGAAAACGGAACGTCGTCAACGCATACACTGTAATGGTTTTGATAAACATTTAAAATTAAATACATGTTCCACAGACAATATTTACGGAAACCTGCTCGTCCAATATCGTAGGTAATATCGTTAGCGTTGAAAATTCAAACGTAAGTATACAGACCGAGAGCACCCGTACTACCCGTATGCAACGAACGCTAATAGCAAATACCGGTGAACACACCGGGAAAAAAAAATTCCATTAATCAACGTCGCGTATATAATATTCCGAGTACGTACCTCCGCTACCCATACCGTCCATCGTACAATATTTTTATTGACCAAATAGTAGAGTTTGGTTAATACGTTATTAGGGTATGGATTTTCAAACGGAATACATACGTCAGATAGCGTTTTAAGCTTTACAAATCGTAATTGTTTTTTTAGGCGAGTAAATAAAACGTAGAGAGAAAAAAAAACGTTTTCTCAAACGGTATCGATTGGATCGTTTTTAACTACGCGGATTTTACTAAAACAAATCAATCGAATTGATTTAGGTATGGGAACACATCGTTCGATTTCATCCTACGGCCGTTACATTTTCCGCGTTGTCCTTTGGCCTCGTGATATTCAACAGTTCCGCGTAAATAATAACGTAACGTAAATAGTCGCGTAATTTATCGACGCAAAGCTAATGTAAACCGAAACAATAGCGTACGAAACAAACCGAGTGTCCTTAGTTAAAATAATAATATGCTCTTGGATAAAGCACCTCCCATTATATAGGTAACACAATGTATAGCATCGATTTTATGTCGGAAAACGCGAATGCCAAGTTAAGGATATCTACATACATATTAAGCGAATCTCGGACGTTTGACCGTTTTTTTTTTTTTTTACAACCATTTTACAGGGGGTGGACAAGTGTCCTGAATCCAAACACACGTCGTGATTTCCAGTTACGTTCTAATGATTCACGGCGGAGATCGACGTTTAATGACATTTCAAAGAAATCAATCGTAATTTTAAATCTAATATTCGTCCGTCAAACACATCATCTCACATGCGTTTATGTGATGGCGAAGTTGCACTGTATTGGCGACGAAATGACCATTTTAAACAATATTATTGAGATTAGAAAATCCATTACATTTTGTGCGATCGTGGTCGTGTTGGTTAGTGTTTTGAGCTCAAGCGAATCAGTGTTTCGTAAATAACCGGATTCGACATTCGTATCATGATGATCAAATCTCACTATTATTATTGGTTTTTTTTTTTTTAATAATTTTTCAACAAAAAAAATTGTTCCTGATCGGTCGATCAGACATTTATATATTACACTGCACTTACGAAATTGTATTGGAATCAATTATTTTACACAGATTTTGTTTTGTTTGTTGACATAGACATACGTTTACGTCAATAGTACAATATATAACAGCTATTATACGGTGTTGTCGCGTTGGTAGCCGTACGGGTGTGACGGACTTTTTTTTTATTTTCTTTGAGAAGTAAAAATAGGAAATTTATGGCGCTTACTGATAACGAATTACAACGACACAACGGAAACCACAAACGCAGTGGAAATAAAATAAAACATTGAAATGAGCGATTTCTTTTTTCCTCTTCATCTAAGAGACAATCGTAAATATAGGTGTTCGCGCGTAAGGCAATAGGCGCGAAATGCAAACCGGTCCGTGGGCCGTGACAGACATTTGAAAATTGTTTGAACAAAAAACCGCCGCCTCCGGAAATTAACGAATAAATAATGTACAATTGCAGTACGTTTCTGAGGTCATATAAAAGTCGTACTCGTTGGTCGTTCGGTCAAACTTCAAATGTATACGTACCGCAACAGCTTGAGCGTTTTACGTTTGCACTGAAATTCGTTTTATAGCGAGACCGTAAGCAACGGCTATTTTTTTTATTTCGAAAATGACACATCGTTATACACCAACATACGCGATTTTTTTTTCTTTTCTTTTGTGTAAAAACGGCTCGCGGGGGACCCGGAGAACCGTCCGTGAAACCTAAAGTGAAAACAGAAGTTGTATACCCGTATAAACTGTAATTACCTGTTCCGTATACGAACGCATAATAAACATTATTATTGTTGTTGTTGTTGTTGTTGGAAAAGTGACATTATTATATATCGCATTACGTTCAACAACAACTCGGCATTTAGTCTTCTACGAGACGGCGTCAAATAATTTCCGCCGTGGGTCCGACGTGCCATCTAATGATGAAAAGACGGCGTTTACGATTAGTCGGTGGGCCCCGTGTCCGCCGTGAATCTGACGACGGGTCGAACGAGAAAAAAAAAACCCACCCATCGGCAAAACGTTTTGCCGTAAAAACCGAGCGCGACGCGACGGTAACGTTTGGACCACGGCCATGTTATAAATGCGTCCAAGACGCCGACGGGAAACGTGCGTGTGGGCAGTCATCTTAGGTTAAGTAATACGTTTTATTAATTGCTTTTTGTCTCTGCGAGCTGGCTTACCTCCGGTCAGTACGATTTTGTAGAGTTTCTTGATTTTGCCGTCCATCGTGACGACGGGAACTGTGGCTAGCGGAGCGCGCGTTAGCTGCGGCAGGTGGACGACGACGGGAACATGTGACTTTTGCGCGCGTCGTTCATTCGTCGTGGCGGCCAACCGACTGGGCCGTTGTTCTCGCGACGACGACAAACACGGCGACGGCAGTCCGGGAAAAACGACCGCGGTCCGCGACACTAGGCCGCGTGACGGAATAATAATTAATTAATTAAATTATAATAATAATAATAATAATAACAATAACAACAACAACAACGACGACACGGTCGTCGGAATGACGCGCGGTCCGACGGCAGACGAACGAATGAGTACGACGCGTCCGTCCTCGCGGCTGCACACGGCCGCGACGTTTCGCACGAGAGCGAACAGAAGACACGACCGACCGACCCGACCTGGTTCCCGGCGCGATCGTTTGACGGTTACCGTTCTTCTGAGCTGCTTGCACAGCTGGCCGCGCCGCTGCTTCGGCCTTATCACCACGACGGCGGCGGCGGCGGCGGCGGCGGCGGCCCCTGTTATCACCCGAAGCGGCGTAGTGATCCCATAGCGGTCACGAGGTGTCGTCTTCCCGCCCGTCGCCGATCGATCGACGTTGACGTGATAACCAGCTAATCGCGTCCGCGTGTTGATCGCCGTCGAATGATCGTCGTTCGTCGTCGGTGATAACGGATCGTGTTTCGCGCCCTCGTTCTGTTACGATCCGGACGTTAGGACCGGGTCTCGGCGATTCGAAACGTGCGAAGAAATACGCGGGTAAAACGCCGCGGCGGCTGTTATCTTATAAAACCGTTGACCGCGGCGGCACCCGTTTTTTATTGTGATTGTTATTCGGCGAGACGCGTCCGATGTTCGTGATTCGTGGAGGTTACACTACGTTGAAACTCGGTTTACTTCGCTGAAAACGTTCGTTCGTCGTTGTTCGACCGGTTTGCTGATGGCCGTGGACCGGGGCGAGGAGGACATGAAAGACTACGAGTTTTACGATACGGACCACGAGGAAGATTCGGACAGGGTCAACGACGATGACTACGACGACGACGACGACCACGACGACGACGACTACGACGATAACGACGACGACGACGACGACGACGACGACCAAAACGACAACGACCAAGACGACAACGACGACGACGACACCGTGAAAACGCACGAGAAAAAGAACTTGACGGGAACGTCGCCCTCCGTTTGTTGTAAGTACCAGTGCGTGTCGATGTTCGACGACGAGTTCAAGTTACGTCTGAAGTCGGATCTATCGAAACTGAGCACAGCGGAACGACGCATTTTTCTGTTCGCCATGATATCCATAAACGAGAAAAAGAAAAAGATCCCGAAAAATACAAAATCATCGAAATTTTTCGAGTACACCGTCAGGGAGTATGGCGTCTTGCGGACTGTGTGTAAGACTGCGTTCATCTTCTTGCACGACACGACACAGGCATTGGTACGCACATTGTGCATGAAAATGGCCGCAAACTGTTTAATACCCACAGACAAACGTGGCAAACACGAGCAACAACCAACTATATCTGAACAATCGAAAGAATTGATAAAAACTCATTTCTTTAGCACCCTGGAATCGCCTACTGTAAGTTAAATTTTAATTCAATTTGTCTGTGTAAAGTAACAGCCCATTTGTGTTTTATAGATTTTCAAATGTTCTAAGAAACGTTCAGGAACACCCAACATTAATCAGTTATGGCTTGATTATAAAAAGAAACACGGTTAGTATAATGAAATGTATGAGGCATTTTTACATTATTGATATTCTCACATTTATTTGCGATTATCATATGTATTATATAAATATAATATAGACAGTCATAACATAAAACTTAAAAGATATTTTTAATTGATCATAGGTTCAGTTACACAATTGTAGCTATATAAATATTTCATAATTTACTATGTATTATATATAAAGTTATAAATATATATAAATATGCTAAATTTTTATTTAACATCCAAGAAGCTTAATACAAATTAAGTTGATGCTTCATTTAGTAATGTAGTGGTTAGGTAATGTTGTAAATTTTATATTGTTGATTTAACTGTTGTGTTTATTATGATTTCAGGTCATTTATCCCGTTCAACATATACAAAATATATTCGTTCATTTTTAACACCAGACATTTTATCAAAATTTATGTGTGCGAATGAAGCACAACTACTTTTAATCCAAGTAAAAAAATATAGAAAACATTAAAAACACACACACACACATATATATATTATATCAATTTATTTTTTCAATGTATTTGGTAATTTTTGAATGATCTTCACACAGTTTAAAGAGTATTAATATTAAATGTAACAATTATATATGAAATACATATAAATATTCATTATCAACAGTTTAACTATTTGTACTATAAGAATAAACAATCATCTGACAATGGTTGAGTATTTCTGTGAATAAATAAATTATTGGACCATTCGATTAAATCGTATCGATTATGGTCACTATTGTACAATTGATATTAATTGGTTTTTAGAGAAAAAACTACTGAATAGTTAAAATAACATTGACCGATTTAATTTTTTATGCATTAATATGTGACAATTCGGCAGTACCCGTATTGACATGTGGCCTTATAAATATTGTGTAGCACTAGTACTTATGAGCTGCACCTGAATTGAAGCCATATAACTGGTATTATTTTACAGGCATATTTTCTACTATTATACGTGCTATTGTACACAGTATGGAATGCATAGACACCAATAGAAGTGTTGTCCTTTTCACGGAATTACCAATCGTATTTTTATAAATGCTGCTTTTTGTTACATTGTTACATAAATTTTTTTCCACAGATTAATGTCTAAGTAATTTTCTGTACAACATGATATTAGTTAAACAGTGTTGAATGGAAAATGTGTCATAGGAATTCCATTTTTAGAAAGTTAGTTTTGACACCAGATAAATGGTAATAAAAAGAGCTCAAGGAAAGTACAATCGTGTACATCTATAATTAACTAATCATCTATCTCAAGAGCAATTATTTTAGATTATACTTAAAAATAATGAATTTTTTTTTTAAGATATTTACTTAAATATACTATATAGTTCTAACAATCGAAAAGACAATTTTTCATCCACATGTCGGCGTTTAGCAACAAATCTCATCATATCATTTTTGATATAATCTACATTGATTTTTCACGATCATGGAATATTGTAAAGCACCGAAAATTGGAAATTTTCAAAAATAACCCAAAGATTTTTTTTCTTAAACCGTCTAATCTATTAAGCCACTGATATATATAAATTAATATTAATAGTATAAAATGTAAGAAAAAAACTATTCAGATACAAGACGACATCTTTTTTACAAATTATTATTTTTAAGATTGTGTTATATTATATTTATATCAATTTATACATTTAAGAAAAAAGTTTAGTTTGTATTCAAAAATAATTTACTATTAGGTGTATAATAATATATGCGTGTGTATTTAATTTTCATAAACACAAATAACTAAAACATTTTAAATTTCAACTCTAATTCAACATTCATTACAGTACACCACTTATGTCTTATTGTCATATCAAGTTTTAAGTTAATTTAAGGGATTTTTTTAACTTATAACAAACATAAATATATGTAGCGTAATTTTACAAAATAAAAGGGCATAATATAAGGAGAAAAAAAATTTACAAATAAATTATGTTTTTACCCGTTTTTATTATTCTATAACCAAAAATGCTACAAATTATGTACTATCGTCATCATCAATCATCATTATTATAATTATTAATATTATTATTATGAATAGTGTCTTATTAATACATTTAATAAATTGCTTAATTGGAAGATAGTCAACATTACACAACTATATTAGTAAGTTGGTGTTAGAACACTTAAAAAGCTCTTAAAAAAAAACCACTATAACAGTGAATTATTATAGCCAACGTACTCCGACAAGTATTGCATAGTTAAGGAAAAAGGATCACCAAGGCATGTTAATAATTATTTATAATTCAATATGCAAACAATTATTAAATGTTTCGTGAAGTCAGTGTACCTATTAGCTTGTGTCTACAAAATAAGATATAATACACATATTCTGTCCAATCCTTATTAAATTTTTGGTAACTTTGGTCTTACAACTAATGGGTTGTTTTTTTCAATAGAATCGCGCCCATTTTTTTGATAATCGTAGGAGCAATTGTGTGATTCTGAATACCTAAAACATAACAGAAAAAAAACTATAATTTATAATTCTAAATATTACAAAAGCTGATTTAGACTGTATTGAATTCTAATAATCTTAGATTTTCGAGACTAACATTTTTTACAGTTTATAATATTAATAAATTATAAATGTCAATAAAATGTGTAGATCAGTGGTTCTCAATCTCTTTAAGACCGCAATCCAATTTCTCCCCTGAAAAAATTATTGCAACTCTCGTGGTTTTACATTAACAGGATAAAAAATTTAAAAAACATAAACTTCTTAGAATCTATATAATTGAAAAACACTTCTTGCAATCCACCAGTGGGTTAAAGTTTGAAAAATGCTGGTGTAGATGATTTTCAGACTAAATACAGAAAATTACGAAAATATATATTTGAAAAAAAAAAATGCTTTTTTAGTTTGAAGACTAGGACAATTCATACAAGTTCAATCACATATAATTCCATCTAAATTAAATCTTCATTAGTTTATTATTTTTATTTATTTAAACACGTTTAGTTATAATATAATAACACAAATTACTATTTGAATAATTCACAACTCACCTATGCTCAGGACAGAACATTAGCCCACACCGACACGTATACTGAGCGCTAATAGTTAGTTTCTTATTGCATTGGGCGCAACGTTTCTTCTTTTTCTCTACAACTTGTACAGCTGTAGATTGATTCAGATCCTCAGTTACGGTAGCTGGAGCTTTTTTATCTACTCTATTACTTTCAGATTCCATAGGTTCTTCATCATCGTCAAGTTCAATAGGCATGTCTGATCTGTTCAGAATCCTATGTATAGCTCCTAATCCAGTGTTGTTGGATAAAGACATGGCAGTCATTTGTTCAGTCGGCGATGCTTGTCTAGACACGTTGATGTGGATATTGTGAGACAGCACCATTGATGAAGTGCTAGGGCGCCTAGACCAATCTGTACTAGACACATCAATATCCGTACCAGATTCTGAAATACTGAAATCGCAATATTTTGATAATATAAATATTAAATAGCAAATACATTTAATATGTTTAAGAATCACTAAAAACCATTTGAAAGAACAAATATCATACATAAATCATTGACTCTTGTTTTACTTAAAGAACATATATTCGATACACAAAAATAGTCTAATATATTATTTACAACTAATAATATCAAATAAAATTGTAGTTAAAATATGTAAAACATATAGTAGGCACTAATAGATCAGTAGGCTATACATAACAATCTTAATTTAAATCTTATATAGATATGTTAATATCTATAAAATTATATTAAACAATAAGTATCAACAAATAATAATATAATTACTTTGTTAATGTTAATGTTTATGTAATAAAAATATATTGCAAAATATTTAATTTAAAGATATAATAAATTGTAATAAAAAAAAATTGATAATTTGAAAGATAATTACATAATACTCGAATAATAATTTTTTGTTTTAAATCTATTGAATCTTTTTATAATAAAATATTTTTACAAAATAGAAAATTGATAAACATAATTGATTCTGCTATTGAAAACTAAAATGTCTATAGTAAAATAATTTCTTGAGTTTTTTTATATTTAATAATGTATATTATAATAATTATAATGTGAACATAAATAGATAATATGATTATTAAATTACCTGTCAATACTTGAAGTACTACCAGTATGTCTAGGATCATTCATGATATGGCAAAGTTGTCTAGTCGTAGTCGCTTTTGTATTTTTTTCAGAACATGCGCTTGTGATTGTTGGCAAAACTGGTATTCTTGAAAATTCAGCACTACGAACATACTTCTCCAGAACAGGAGAAGACTGAACAATTTTAGGTAGTCTCCAAGTGTGTCGTTTACTATCTTTTTCAGTTTTCATTTGTGATCTTTCAGGTGCTGACTTACGATGTTCAGATTTTGTTCTTTTTACCTGAAATTTTGTTTAAAAATAAAAAATGAATATATTTTAGATTTGTTGAAATAAATAAAAATATATCTAGTTTCTATGTAAAAATTAAATTGTGGTCAGTTACATAAATTGTATATTAGAATTTTAATTTGTAAATTACTATAATTCATCATAATTTTATAAGGAAATGTATTTAAACAATAAAGCTATTAAATTAAGCGAACAGTCATAAATAAGTAGAGCACAAATAAATACATTTTTATAAATTTCCCTTAACTAGAACCTTTTCATCATATATTATTTTGTATAGATGATAATATTTAATATATAAATGTATAAATAAAAAAGCATTTATAAAATGACTTGCAAAAAAAACTTTAAATTATTATAGTATTTATGAAGTTTTTTAAATCTTATAGTTCCATGAAAATTTTGTGAGGATAATATTGTTGAAATTACAAACATAATTAAAATATACTTATATTCTATACATATTAATTTTGAGTAAATAGATAAAACATTTTATTTTAAAAAAATGTATAATTTTTGTAGAAATAAATAGAAGTTGCTATAATTACCCATTAAAATAAATCAAAGTTAAATTGGAAATATTTGAACTTAACTTTATATTGAAAATATGTCAATAAATCAATATAAAAATTGTAAGAAATATAAAATTTAATAAATAAACTTCAGAATAAGATAAATCTACAAAACAAATTATATAAAATATCCATAAACAATTTAGTCCGTTCAAGACAACATTTCTGGCATATAAAAACATCATAATAAATAATTATTTACTTTAGATTTTGATGAAATGGAAAGTGTTTCTAATTTATGTTTCAACTGCATCATCTTACGATATGTCACATTATTGTCAACGGACTGTTTAGATTTTTTCTTTTCGGGTGGTTCTATTGTAAATGTTTTTCTAAACAGGGTAATTTTTTTTTCAATATATTATTTTAAGAAAAATAAAAAATATATTTATAAATATACTTTGGCAATTCCTTTAAGCTTGTTAAGGATCCGTTATTTTCAATAACTCGCAGTAAGTTGATTACTTCGCCTTCACGAAATATCAAGACTGCAAGCCTACTGCCTGGAGGTGCATCCTCTAATATTTCTTTTCTATAAAATTAACAATAAAAATTGATTGGGTATTAAAAATCATACACCTCAATTCTTAATATTTATTAAGTATATTAAATAAGCATACTGCAAAATCAAAAACAAACTATTTAAAAAAATTATTAAAAACAAATTGTGAATCAAAATAAATGATAATAAAGGAAAACATCTATCATTGATTAAAGAGATGGTAAATTAATATTGTACTCAATACAAGTGAATATTGCAGTAAAATCTAAATATATTGTTACTTATGTAAGAAAATTATAATTTTCAAGTCTATATATAGGTATAGGGAAATTTTGTTTTAAAATATTTTGAGCAATACAATTATTATTTTTAGATTTAAATTAAAATATGATGTCACTGACTTGTTAAGATTAACCAATTGTCGAATGGTCTCATTGTCTAGAGGCAACATTCTACGACTTGTACCAATGGGTCCACCCTGTAGGGACAATACCAATCGTAGTTTTGTTCCATTGCAAAGATTATTGTAAGCTACGGTTGTATTGTTGGCCAAGATTTTGTCACCCAAAAGCAAATGTTGCTGATTGACTGGTATACCTGCGGAACGATTAACTGAAATAGGAGTCCTGAATGGAAATCGATAATTAAGTGAGTAGTGGGTTTAAAACGAACCTTCGACACGTTGTATTCGAGACTTTAGAGAACTTATATAGTCGTCTGGCGACACGGAGATTTCAAATGTCGTGCCGGTCAGCGTTTCTATAGTAAGCGATATGGGCGAATCTTCCAGTTTGTCGTCGTCACGATTTGATCTCCATTTTTGCTTGCGTGACATGCCTGAGTGAATCGACTATAGGCGTACCGTCGTCAGTCGTACTGTTTGTGTTGTTATAACATCACGGGACGATGGCGATCGATCGGGAAACGAAAACCGCGTCAATACGTCAACTGTAACGGTGAGAGAAAAAAAAAAAACGCAATACACTGTAACGATGACATCATTGGTTACCATAAATGGCGTAACAAAGTGAACTCGCGCTATCGGGGGCTCGGCGATTACACAAATAGCGTTAATATTGAAATGCTGTTATTATTATTCACGACGACGAGATACTGCGTGACCTTAAGGCTCCCCGAGCCCGAACGGTCATGCACCTGCCTGCGTCGTCGGACTTACCCAGGGCAGCAACATCGTCGTGTCCCAACTGCGAAACGGCCGAGAACGGCCAACGGGCGAGGGTGATAAGCGAACGACGGATATTCGTCGCTGTTGTCCGAACGATCGGTGTGCGACGTCGCCTCGTCGACCTATCGCCCGTACGCGCGACACCGAACGACAGAGCGGCGGCGCATCGTCGTCGTGCCCACCGCGACCGCGAACGACTCGTAACCGTACGGTGATATTGGATACGGAAACGCGAACTTCGCACCGAGCGACCGAACGGACGACGATAATAACGGTGCGCGCGTTAGGTTAGGTACGCTATTGTTGATTTCCGAAACGCGAACGTAGACGACGGAAGATAAGAGAAAACGCAAAATCAACGACAAAGCCGCGGCCGTTGTCGCCGTCGCCACCGCCAGCGGACAAGGACGCCGTGCTCGTGTTTCGGAAAACGAGCGCAGAAATGCGACGACGACGACGACGACGACAACGGGGAGACGTCGGCGGGCGCGTATGGCGAAGAAGGGGCCGGAACGGAAATGTCGCGTAGAGAGATAATAAATTATAGCGAACGTAAAATAATACCGACGACGGCCGATGAAGCGCGACAGTCCGGAGACGTTATATCATACCCTATTGTTATGCGCGTTGTTATTTATACTTGTACACATTACACGTTGCCATTAAAACGCGAACGACGACAGTCGTTCCGTTCCCGCAGATCAGTCCGGGTTACACGAAAATGTCGGCTTTGTTTTCTCGCGAAACGGGTATTATTTTCTAGCCGTAAACGCGTTATAAACGTTGCTCGTTTTTTTCCTATGGACATTTTTTTGTTTTTCGTCGTTTTCGGGCCACCGATATTGGGTAGTGGACGCGCCAGAGTTGGCTTCACTGTAAATCATCGCGGCGGGGCGCCGAGCGACAGGATAATATTGTTCTGTTGTCTGTCCCACTCGCTATGTCTCGCTCGCTCGGACGCGATTACGTTCCCGTCGCTACCCGTGCGGTCGTATTCCACTCGCCGAGTACCCGGGGACGTCGCGTGGCTATAACGAACCGTCCAGACGAAGATAAATCGATTTTTATCTAGGGAATACGGAACCGGACAAATCCAAATCGTAATACGCGATAACCGTTTTGCGACGGTCGAGAATTAGTCCGTGGTGCGAGATGTGTTCAACAAAATTTAATTTACAGTGTTCAAAGGCAAACGTAGTTTTTCCCGTTCTCGAAAACGACGGTAGTCATTATGGCCCCTTCCCAAATGATTGCCCGGAACCGCGCCTTAGGTCTGATCTAAGTCCAGTGCGGACACACGTGTTATTTGGACAAATCATAAGACGAACAAATTAATCGATTGTCTATTGAAATTTGAATCGATTTCGTAGTAAGCGTGCTACCGGCGCGGCGGACGCATAAACGAAAAAAACGCACGAATATGAAAACAACAAATAACTAGTCAACACAGAGCTGTGAAAACCGGAAATTTGATGAATGAAATTAGACGCGTTTTTAAGAAATAATTATTGATTCTAGTTGGCGATACACGACAAATGTACGAATGACTGGAAGGGATTTTTACATAAAATTGCAAAAGCGGAACTCCGAGTAACGACATCATGACCACAGGGAAACGGAACGATATTAAGTGTCGCCGTGACACTAACGATATTTATGAAATTAATCCGATTAGAAACCCGCCGACGAATTGTTGTTTTAAAAAAATATTCGTCGAATTACTGTGCTTGTATGTAATAATGCGTTTCCTACGTACGCTGGTTTTGACAATTTGCTGACCAAATGTAATGGGATTTTAATAATACGTTTTACAAATACAAATTAAATCACTGCCAGTAGGTTGGTCTACACAACATAACGTAACATACTTTTTTTATTTCTTTTTTTTTTTACAATGCATTTAATCTACAACGATTGAATATTTATTTACCGTATTATGTGTATGCGGTGGCGCACAAACGGATTTATCATAACAGGGACGGGCGGCGATCGGGCAATACGTTATTTTATAGATTGCGTGTTTTTGGTGACGTTTTCTGAGTCGACGTCGAAACAGTCAGGTTGGGAATTAACGGGTTACAGAGTTGCTATAAAACAACCGGTTACTGAAAATCGCCAACTTGTAACTTAACTCGTTACATAATTATAAAAAGTTGAAACTAAAAGGTATATAATTATATAATTATGTTGACTAGATAGGCATATGTCATAACATTTCAGTTTTTTTTTTTTTTATTTTAATATCGACTAAATAAATTGAAATTTATTCAAGTTTTATATTTGATTTCATTTATATCGGATGATGCGAAAAAAAAGAAGATTAAAAAAAGTATTAGAATTGATTAATTTTTATAACAATGAAGAGATTTGAAAATTTGTGATTGTATTCGGGAAATTTATTCGTCATAATCATGAAGGTGCATCAGAATTATTTCTATAATTGTTCTATATTTCGATTCGGTCTCGCAGTACTTCGTTATTATTTTGAAGACTAAGAATATTTTGTACATCAACCTTTTTAATTTTGTTCAAAATTAATTCGAAGAGATTTCAATGACTCCTTCAAACACTTCTTGATGAACCACCACTAATTCGGTTTGTTGATAACATAGGCAGTACCCCAATATAATACATATTATTTTATTACTTATAAAAAACAGATTATCGTTTTATATTTTAAATATTTTCAAGAAACTTGTGGAAAAAAATTCAAAATGTATCATTTAAAACTACAACATTTCTCGTAGTAATTATATTTTATTTTTTGTAACCGTCAAAACGGCAAGCAAAATCTCATATTAGAAAAAATACAGAAATCGCTGATTATTTGGTAAATATTACATTATTTTAATATTATTAGTTATAACTGCATCTAACCTAACAGTTTATGATCAATTATTTTTTATGAAAATGTCTATAATATTATACAATTTTTTTTTTTACTAAATAGTATGATAGAAAATAGAAAAAAACAATTGTCTAGACAGATTTTCTAACGTAGCATTATTTTTAGTCAAATTCCCTATTGATAAACTCAGCGCCATAATTAATAGCAATGTTCTAATGAAAACAATCTTTAAAAAAACAATATTAAAACATTTGTATAATTCATTGAAACAACGTAAGAAATATATTCTAAACGATTAAAGTTATATATAAATAATTTGATTACAGTAATAAATAAACATTAAGTAGGTAGTATATGCACTTACACTTAATTAACGAAATATTTCAAATCATAATCTGATGTTAATTCTTAAATGTTGATTACTAGTTCGCTACATCACTACTAATTGCTATTAATTATTAAACTAAAACGGATAGCAAAACATGTAATAACTTTTTCTTATTATGTAGGGTTTTTCAATTAGAGCGAGCCGATGTTGATATTACTGTGTGGCCGTGCGGTTGTGATCACTTATGTCTCGTCTATTGTTTATTATTCGGTCACTAATGCCAAATCGTCGTGGCCAGTTTCACGATTGAGCAGCGTGTTCAAATGATCAAAATGTTTTATGAAAATAAGTGTTCGATAGTGCGAACGTTGCGTGCATTGCGCCCATTTTACGGCCGACGTAACGGTCCTTCAAAATCTACTCTCCAACGTTTGGTGGAGAAATTCGAGACAACCGGTTCAGTTAACAATCGACCGACATCCGTAAGTCAAAGAAGCGCCAGATCGGCCGAGAACATCGCCGCGGTACGTGCCAGTGTGCAGGAGAACCCGGGGCAATCGATTCCTCGCCGTGCACAAGAACTCGGCCTTTCACAGGCTTCAACTTGGCGAATTTTGCGCCGGGACTTGGGCTTATTTTGTTCGTAGATAAGTTTTAAAAAACATAGTTTTACAAATTGCTACCCATACGGTTAAGTATTCTAGTGCCTACCGTATAGAAAAATCTCAACATCATATAGAACATATTTTTAAAAGTGATTAAAATACAATTATAAATATCTAACAAAATATAATCAAAATTAGACAGTTAGGTATTCAAATAATTTTTTTTAATATATTTTGAAAGTTATTCAATAAATAGTCACTAAATAATACAAGGGAAAAATAGTTTTATACATTAACACTTCAAATTATTATTTTTTATACACTTGAACACATTGTGATACATTACGATGAAAAAAATTCAACAGTATTTTTTTGATTAGGTATTTTTAAATTTAATACTTATGATTTAATTTCACTAAATTTTCATTTATATAAAAGTATTAATAATATTTATCTTGTTTAAAGTCTTTTAATTGATATTTATAAAATATTCAAAAATATTCATGTAGACATAAATTAAATATAATATATTTAATCTATGATATAGGTACAATGTTTTGTTCAAAGTACAAACTAATAGTTTATTATTTACTATGATTTATGGATATTTAATGTGAAAATCTTTTATCTCTCTATATGTTAACCATTAACTTTAATGACATTTGAGAAACAGTTCATTTGATATTTGCTCTTTAAACAGACAACACAATGTTCTACATAACATTCAAGGAAACAATAAATACTTTTATTATCTTTAAAAACTTGTCATTCGAAAATCAAAAAAATTAATCTGTACCAGAAACTTGAAGGTACATTACTATTATGCAGAGGTCATTTCATAAGACATTTCTGTCCAAACCACTGGACCCTACGAAAGGCCTATATTGACATTGCGATAATTCGTTGTCGGGATTTAAGAGCTATAAGCTTACCATGAAATGTACATAAATGCTCCAGCTTTTGGTATGAAAATGCTTCTCGGTTTCCGTTCAATTATTAAACACTGACATCGGTGCATTCACAATGTACATACAAGTCACCAACTTAAAACTTGTCGTTGGATACCGTCGGATGACAGGGAAATTAAAACTGGATGTTTGTTAGAAACCATAGATTTATTACATAATTGATATTAGAAAAAAATAAATTGTGGTCCGCGTGTTTTTAATTATTTGATCTATTACGTCTTTGTGATTGTGGTTAAATGGCATTATTGAGCAGTAGTAGCGAACAGCATAAACCAAAGTATGAAGCATAGGACGAATGGTATAATCGTGATAAATTATTTTAAGAGTAATTATTTAATTTGTATAAATTTGTAAGAGAAAAGCTCTTTACATAACGGTGGGTACAACGCATAGACCCGTATAGCAGCGGTGGGTCGTTACTGCTGTAATCGGTACAAAGTAACAATTACACTGGTGTAACGAGTACATTTGATCGGTACGCGTTCGTTCCGTCGGTACAGTTTTTTGCCAAATAATCCCCAACGGTGGCGGTACCTGCCGTCGGCGGTCGAACGTTAACGAGTCGTAATGAATAGGTACATTTACAGCTGATGCCCGATAGTTATTAGCGTGTTACAATTATTGTGGCATTTGTTGTACAGTGATAAAAAGTACCGATTGTACCGAGTATTTTGGAATCATTACATTAATGTACTTGTACCGATAATAACGACTACATGAAAAGAACGAAAAATCCCATCATTACAGTTGGGTATTCTGTCGTATACACAATGGTGATTTTGTTATCGCTCGACCGTCGTGCGGTTCATATTATGATAACAATATGACCATGGTTAATATAATAGGCTTTTTTGACCAAACGGTTAAACCACAGAAAAATTTAAACCAGGATGGACACTGATAATAAATTACACGGGCTTATGGGAATACTGTAATTTGAACTAAAGTGGCACCAGTGTAACCACCAAATCAAGGAAATAAAATTTGTACATAATCCTTTTCACCGTACAATACTTTTATATTGGCGATTGATTTAAATGTATTACCTACGGACTAATAATACCGATTTTACTAGATCCTAGTGAAGAAACTATTTTAAAATATGCACCGAAACATTACCTAGTCACTTGCCATATGCAAAAAAATCTAGTTACTAGTATGTTAAGCTGAAAAACTAAAACGTGTTAATTAATATTAAATTTTCAATTATTGAAATATAATATCATACATTATAGTGTATATTTTCAGTAATAATGTTTAGTAATTAGTTGACCTATCTGTTATTAATTCTAAATACGAATATCTGTATATTCATGTATTCATTACTGCGCATAATATTAACAACAAATTATTGTTCTTCTATACAAACAGGAAAATTAAAAATGTTGTTGACAGTATGAACGTATGTAATGTAAACGGGAAATAAAAGTTTTGTATGGTTAGGTAACACTGCAGCACATTTAGTCCGTTATCATACAAAATTGGAAGTGACCGTTTTGATTTAATTTATTCTGTGACAAGTTGTCATTGGCAACACGCTATCGTTCAGTAAACGGTGGATCGTGGACAACGTCAAGGTGTTTATGGGTTTTCGCGCCATTTGTCGTCTATGTTATCAGATAAAAAACACCGTTCTCCCGGCCATTTTTAGCTGTTCAACAATTTTTCTTTGTGTAAAGTTGTCTCAGTCCCATTCCCGTACACATCGTGTTGCGTGTAAAATGTTTACTGAAAATGACAAATCGCGGATGTACTGAAACATGTTCGAAATGTAGTAAATCCGTTTAACAGTTTTTTTTTGTTTAGCGTTTTTTCTGTATTGTGCGCGTTTTTAAATATAAGTATAAACAAACAAATAAATACCATCGTTTGAAATGTCTGTCAACAACAACAACATAAATTATGAAATTACACCAAAAAAACAAAAATTGGACGATGTCGTCGAAGGATCGATCGTCAAAGTAAAGCTTAAGAATTTCATGTGAGTTGATTTGTTAGCACAATTAATTGTGATACAGAATCTAAAACTACATGTATATTTATTTTGTAGGACTTTTGGTGAAGTTGAATATACTCCACAAACAAAGCTGAACATGATAATTGGGCCCAATGGATCTGGAAAGTCATCAATTATTACTGCTCTTATATTAGGTTTCGGCGGTAGTCCAAAAGACATTAACAGAGGAGACAAAGTAATTCTAATTGTTTTATTCATATTTTGGTATATTTTATTTTGAATAATAAAGATTATGATTATTTCTATATACTAGGTTAGTCATTTTATAAAAACAGGGACAACAGTAACAGTTATTTCTATAGAACTATACAGGAAATCACAAGAAAATATTCATTTGAGGAGAGAAATATTTGCTTCCAATGAAGGTTGTCATTATTACATTAACAATGTATTGACCACCAAAACAAAAGTAAAAATTATTATATAATATATAGTCTATTGTTAAATATATATCTTTTCTTTTTTACAGTACATCAACGTAGTAGAAAGTTTTAACATAAGGGTGCATAATTTGTGTCAGTTTTTACCACAAGATAGACTAGAAGATTTTTCTAAATTAGATCCTAAAGGTTTATTATTAAGTGCTTTACAGAGTATTGGTAAGTAGATTTTAGTTTGAATAGTTTATTGAACTTTTGGTTTTTCTTTTATATTTAATTTCAGAAAATCAAGAATTATTAAATAAATTTGATGAGTTAAAAAAACTTGCTAGTAGCATATCTACTTATGATGACGATCTAAAGATGTTAACGAAAACAATTAAATTAAATACTTCTGCCAATTTGAAGTAAGGCATTATTCTATAAATACATCGCTTCCCATATTGTTTAAAATACATGGTGATTAACATTTTTGAGAAACAACTTGTGTTATCGATGGAAACCTATTTTGTGTTTTATTGATTTCGGATATCGAATATAATAGTAATCACAGATATCGTCTCGCTTAATTTGCAATTTATTATAAAATAAAAAGGTTTATTGAAAAACTTCATTTTGATGAATTACATGATTTTTGGCCCATTGTGTATCTTAGGTTAACGTTAACAATATTTTGGATATTTAAGTAGGGAAAAGTGAATTGATTCTCATAATCATGAATGAATAAATGTGTGATATCTTGAGTATTAATAATATTAGCTTATAATTTATAATTTGTAGGTTAGAAACAATAGTCAGCTCATTTACCAAAAAAAATAAATTAAAACAACAATTGTTGACTGTGTTTCAAAAGAGATTTTGGTGTTTATATAAATTGGCTTGGAAACAAATGTCAAAGGTATGTATAGTATTGTTTATTATATATAAATGGTTTGTTATTTTTATTTCATTTGATTTTTTGTTTGTTTTTAAAACTTTTTCTTTTCAGGAATCTAAAAATAGTATAGATGTGGAAAAATGCACCAATGATGCTCTTAATCTTATTAAACAGCAAACAGATCTAATTACATCCATAAAATCAGGCAAAAGAGATTTATTGAAAGTGGTTTTGAATAATGTAATTAATTTGATATATAGTCAATAATTTTACAGCTAACAAATGTAAATAATGCATGTTTTTGTTTAGGAAAATATTTTACAACTATTATTAAATAAATTGAATGAAACCATTGATTCTGCCATTTTCTCCATTTCTGATTTAAATAAATTATTTGAATTCGTTAAAAATACTTCAGTAAGAATTGAAGATTATAAAATGTCTATACAATCTATGGAAGAGAAGTTAAAAAATATTTTAAATGAACCATTTAACATTGAAGGTTATATTTTGAATGTTTTATCATTTAGTTTGTGATTTTGTTATTAAAGAAACTAAATAAATAAAACATTTTAACTTATATAGACTGTAAAAAAGAGTTTGCTGAAATCAATAAGAAAATCACAAATATTGAAGACTGTGTTAGTCCATTGAAAAGACAATTAGATGATGTTAAAAACAAATTGGTAGTTCAAACTGGAAAAATGTATGGTACGTTTATATAGTATTTAAATTTAAAAACAAAATGTATATATAGATGGGCTAAAAGTCGCGTTGCACCTTTAAAATCAATGCAAACAACTTTTTAATACAAAAAAATATGTAATGAAATAATAAAACATGCACATCAACAACATTCAATTATTGCCAGAATTGTCACCGGTTTTAGATTATATATTACTAAAAAGTTATGGCGCTGAGACTGCACCATAGCACTGAAAGTGTGACATGACTTTTGGTCCACTCTGTATAATATCTAATTTAACAATGTATGTTTTATATTAAGTAATTGATCAAGAAATTGAACGTGAAAAACAAAAAGAAGAGAGTAAAAATCATTTCTTGCAAAGAAAATATCCAGAAATGTGGAAAGCCATGTGTTGGTTAAGAAACTGTGATAAATCATCAATTTTTGTTGGACAAGTATTTGATCCATTATTTACTCAGGTATTGTAAAATAGTGAAACCAATGATTACATGACACAGTGGCCACTCATAGACCAAATAGCTGGTGGTGCACATTTAAAAATACTGTAATATTTTAATATCTTATTGCTGTCATCATAAGCTTTTTCATCTATCTCTTTGATATGCATGCCATTTGTAACGATGCATTCTGGTATATCATTGATGTTTCTTTGGTAACTACGTCCGTCTAGCCATAGGTCATCCAAGGGTGCTTGTTTTATTATTGTATGATTGTTGTATTATTTATTTTGTTAATACGTTTTTAAATAATTGTTCATCTGCTATTCACGCATGCTCAACCCATTCTAAACTGTTTTGCTCATAATGAAGGACAGTATATCTGCCCTTTATATGTCTTTATATTCTATGGTTTATTAACACTAGCAGTGTAAGGTTATTGCAATACACTTTGCTGTGTATTGGTCAATGGTGATGCCACTTTCCTAACGCCAATATTTCACCATATATTCAAGTATTTAATGGGATCATAGAATACTGAAAATGCTTTGAAAATCGTCATCACTTATCCACACATCCATCATGTGGCAATCAGAATGTGTTAGCATATAGGCCATAGTTGATATACAAATGGTCTGCGCGTCAAACTAATAAGATGTTTATAGTATTTTTTTTTAGTTGAACAGGAGTGAAATTTAAAATGTATATGTACATTTTAAGCATACACCATGCCTACTCATAATATACGGTTGCTATGCCCAGTGAGTAATAGTAATACGAATTACCAAGAAACTTCTGGCTTAATGAAAATACATGAAATATATTACGAGATGATACATTTTACATTAATCTAACAACTAAACTACTTCATAATAGGCAATAATAAATAATTCTAAAGTAAAAATTTTAATGAGGATATTTAAAATGTATCTAATATCACTTATTTACTTATCACTGGAATTTATGGTGGTACATGTACTTCTGTGTAAAATTATATGAGCTACAATTGATGACACATAAATTTATTTTTATTTTTTGATTTTCATTTATATATTATTATTATATATATATATTATATTGTAGATTGAAGTTCTCGATAAAAAAAATGCAAATTATATAGAAAATATTGTGAACTATCGAGATATGATTGCATTTGTGTTTGAATATGCAGAAGACTTAACTACATTTAATAAAATAATTAAGCAAGAGCGTTGGCAAAAAATTAATTCAATTTCTGCTCCACCAGCTAATTTCAGTATCAACGAGACACCAAATATTGATATAAATATTTTAAGGTAACCAATCATAATATTTAATGTTACATTGATTACTTATGTATATTACAGTACTACAATAGTATTTATTATAGACATGAGTATAGCAGGATACTTAAAAATACTTATGTATATCATTTGTGGGTTTATAATGTGAAAAAATAATATTAACGATTAATCTAATAAAGTATTTTTTCCATTAATTAAAAATCATAATAAATTAATAAACTAAACTAAATCTTTTAAAATTATTTAAAAGTTGTTTTGAATGTGAAATAATATGCATGTATATATATATTTTTTTACTTTTTGAATTTGTGTTGATAAAAAAAAATGTATATTTGGGACTGAAATATTATTGAAAATAATGAATATTTATTCTGTGATAAAATGGTATTATTAAATATAATGTTAGTTGTATTTATTTTCGTAAATATGTGTGGTAATTGATGTTTAAATTTTTGAAATAGACAATTTGGTTTCCATTCATATGCATTAGACATGATAAAAGTTCCACCGATTATTAGAAGATTTTTAGCTAGAAATTATGATATGCATAACATACCTATTGGTTCTCGGGAAGTAATTAATAATCTACAGAAATTGCCCAGTAAAATTGGATTCTTTTTTGCGGGTACGTCAATTAGAACAAATTTTTTGAAATTAAATATCGTTCCATACATTTTAATACATTATGCTTTAATTTTGTCCATAGGTAATGATCAAATCATTATAAAAACATCATCTTATACTGGCGAGAAGATAATTAGACAAACTCAAATATCAAATGATGCACAATTTTTATTATTTTCTGTGGACTTAAATTTTATTCAATTACTGACTGTAAAGTAATTGTCAAAAGTTTATTATTGTTAAACAATTTGCATTCGGAATGTTTATTACTTATTTTTACATTAGATGTAATGTGGAAACACTTGTAGTCATTTATTTCATCTGAAAAATTCATCAATTAATCAATTTAATTGTATACACAAAATTATCACAATGTTTATTAATAAACTATTCAGTTGTTTTTTTTTTTTTAATTGAAACATTCAATGCATATGTTGAGTAAAATAAAATATGTTATCCATCCAAATAAATTTTGTCTAATTTTTTTGTTTTTTGTCTTTTTTTTTTTTAGGAAGAAAGAAGCTAGTGCAGAATGTGAAAATTTTGAAAGGCAACAATCTGAATTTCTAAATCGGATCAAAATTACTGAAGACAGTCGTCAGTCTTTGCTTACAAGAAAAAAAGAAATACAAGGGACTTTTATGAAGTTTCAAAACCGACAAAATGCATATGATAAAATGATAAAAGATATAGGTTTTGCACGGAGTGAACTTGTAAAAGAAGTAGAAAAAACAACGAAATTCAATAGTCAATACGAGGTTTGTTAGATGTTTGCGATTTCAATTATTAATTAATTTGTTTACGGCTTATAATTTCATGTTTGTTTTGTTAGCAATTAATTAATAAATACTATGTTTCAATGGGTGAGGCTATGAAATTATTTGAGGACTATAGTTCACATATGAACCTTTTTATGGCTTCTGTAATCATTATTAATAATAACGGTGTAGACAAGCATGACGAAATTGGAGTTTTAAAAGAATTGAATAACATCTTTAATTCTAAAGAGGTAAAAAAGTTATTTGTGCATATCAAATGTGGATATTAATTTAATTAAATTTGTTTTAAAAGGAAACTCTTGACAAATACTTGAAGTATTTACAAAGATTGCAATGTGACTTCAACAAAATAGAAGAAACAGCTTTATACTTGACCCATGGAGTGTCTCCATATGATAAAAAATTATTTGAGCCGTTGAAAGAAAAGTTTGAAAAAATAGATCAGGACAATGTTGACGAAATAGATGTATTAATTGTTGAGATAAAAGCCAAACTCAGTTGTCTCAATATCGATCCCAAGGCGCCTCTGGTAATGTTGCTGCATACACATGTGACTTTTTGTTAAAAAAATAAATAAATCATACATTTTGTATTTGTTTATTGGATAGATAATAGAAGAATACAAAAATCGCAAGTTGCAAATTAAAGATATGGAGAGTAAATTCAAAGATTTAAGTAACACTGTTCAATCCAAAAAAAATGAAATCGAAACCTTACACTCTGAATGGTTTCCAAAATTACAAGAACTCTGTAATTTGTTGAATATAAATTTCCAGAGTTTTCTCATCTCGTTCGGTTGTTGTGGTGTAATTGAACTAGATGTTGGCATTACAAGGGTAAATATTGTTGTGTACTTGCTTAACGATAATAGTTATATAATGATTGTAATGTTAAATCTTTGTTTTTGTCCATAGTATGATTACCAAGCATATGGGTTATTGATAAAGGTGCAGTTTCGCAACGAAGCTCCTTCATTAATGATGTTAGACTCTAAAAGCCAAAGTGGCGGCGAACGTGCATTGACCACAGCGTTGTTTTTGTTAACCCTACAGGAAATCACACATTTCCCATTTAGAATTGTTGATGAAATCAATCAGGTTTATAATTAAATTTGTAGAATTAAACATTTATTGATTAGTAGTCAATGTGTAATTCCTATTCGTTTATAGGGTATGGATAAAATCTACGAACGAAAACTCATGGAACTGTTTATGGAGTTGTTTGAAAATAGATCTAATCAGTATTTCGTCGTCACGCCAAAGGTTTGTGAAAATATTTTTATGCAAATAGATTGTTTAGAATAAAACCTTTTTTCATAAGTTTTTTTAATTGTTTTTCCGATACAATAGAATTGTTTGAATTGTAATGTGTAATCCTTAAAGCGAATCTTTGACTATGGAAAATTGCTTTATTCTATTTATTCGGTATTTTTGATATCTCCTCTAAACAGTTTACGATCATATAAAACTTTCACATATATGATAACCAAATTTCTATCGTTATGATAAATTAAACTCTAACTAAACAATACTTAAAGACAATTGAATTGTTTGTTTTTTTTTATAGTGGAAATAATAATTATTGTCTCTGTGTAGTGTTACATTATATTAATATGATTTAAATTATGATTTACAACCTTTTGAATTATCGACATGTAGTTAAATCTACAATGCACTCACGCCAATAAATAATAATCATCAGTTACTTCTTTTTACTTGATGTTACAAAAATCGGCCTTTCAACATTCCTTAGAAAAAAATGCATTTTTGATCCCCTTTTAGGAATTTCACTAGTATGCATCAAAAAAAAAAAAAACTTACGCTTTCATTTTCTTTTTGTTTCAGCTGATCAAAAACCTTACTTTCAAAAACACAACAGTGGACATAATATATTGTATGGCAAAAGTGGAAGAGTAAAACGTTAACCAAATATGTTCCCAACAGTTTTATTATTATTTTTTTATCTTTTTGTAAGTTGAAGGTTTAATAGCTGTAAAAATTGATTGTATATAAAAAAAATATATATATTTATATATATGAATAATTAGCCAATGAGTTTTATGTAATAAATAAATATAGAGTTGTATAAAATTAGACTATAAAAGTCACCGTCAGGTACAAAGTGAAAAAGAAAGTACAACAAAAGTGAAAAATAATAATAACAGATTGTGTATAATGTTAATTAAATGTATTATGTTGAACTTCTTGATAAACATGCAATTCTTGCAAAACTAAATTTTTATAAATTAATATTTGGATAAATATTATTCATATAGATTAATATCTGTACAATTAAAACGTCATTGTTTACATGACTTTAAAATGTTTCAAAAATAACGAACGCTCCATGGCTTCTACAAACCCGTCCATAATTTTCGTTCTTGACATATGCGGATCACATTCGATTAGGCTCGATAAATATTCCGAAGGCATGGTCATTTTTCATAATTAAATGACTCCGTACCGACTTCACGTTGGTACGACGTGGCTCCCATGGCGTCACGTACTCTGAAAAGAAATCGCAAAACGCTCCATTAGATTTCTATACATTACGTGCGTCCATGAATGCGCAGCGATGATGTTCACCGAATGACACGGGATGAGCGTACCGCATTGCGTTGCTCGATCGGACGGATAGAGTTAGGTGTTCCAGTCCGTCGGCACGAGTTTCGGGTCGTGGCCCATGACTTGGAACAGAAGGTTACTCGGTCGACCTGGTGTTCGTTACGTACGAGCAGTTGGTCCTTCCGGATGAACTTTTTGGAACAGAAGGCGCGTCGTTCGTAGTTCATCGTCCGGCCGATCGGCGCGTTCGCTTGTGCACGTCGGGTAACCGATTGAATTCGCCGAGGGGTTGTCAATAATAATAACACTCACAAAAACATAACGCGACATACGTTAAGGTTAACGTAATCGACATTGGAATCGTGTTCGACCGACCAATTTTGTCGATCGGTTTGAAGACGTTTGAAGCTACGTTTAATACGCACATGGACGAAACGCGAACAACGCGGTTCGATCCGTAAAAGTATTGGTTCGTCAGTCACGATTGACCGTGAATTTCTTCGGTTTGTCCACCGCGGTCGTTAACGCTGGAAACAGCCAACTCGTTTCGTACGTGTTGTACGACGTAAACATTCGCTCGGACGTAACGAACCAAACGACAGACGGTCGTACGGTTTTACGCCGCGCGGTCATCTGTTCGATAAGTATCCCGAAAAGCGTTGTCCAAAACGCTATGACGAAAATCGTATCGTAGACGCGACAAACATAACTCAGTTTACGTATGCTCGTCAAAGTGAATATTCGAAAACTACAGGACTGGGACATTCCCGAACGGCGCCGGTACATTCGAATTTACCGTCACGACGACCGTAGTCGGGTGCCCCGCCCTGATTACTCGCTCGGCTGTACCAAACGAACAACTAATGTTGTTTTCGGTTCGTCGGCAGTCCGTACAATGTTATGGGTGGACCAACTGACCAATACGCGCAATTAAAACAGAGTGGTAGTCGAGACTGTAAAAACGGTGTAGGCGAAACACGTCCAACTGGTGACAAACCGGTACCACGGGCGAGGGGTAAGCCCCGGCCGGGTCAAGAGCAGACCCGGTCGACACCTCGGGCAGCTTTGGCTGTTGGGATCGGTTACGTGGTGGCAGATTAGCAGGAGCAATCCATGTGGTAAACGGCCTCGCGAGCTAGACACCGGGCACGCACGTCGGTCGAGGAATAGCTCTGAGAGTGCGGAATGGCGGGGCATGGCTATGCTATCGATCACGCCGGCCCGTACCTCAAAAGAGACTTGGAAAATATCCCTGTGTGCCCCTGTCGCCATACCGGCGTGGTTACGACACCGGAGGGCAGGTGTACCCCATAGTACATCTACGGTGCTGATGGAGCCGGTCCCCATCGCGGGATCGGGGTAACCGCGCGTGATAGCGGTTGTCCAAGCGGTACGAGCGGGGTTCCGACTCTCCGGAGTCGGGTGGTCCGCTCGCCGCTCGTGGTTCAGACAAACGACGCGTGACCGTTCAGGGAGAAACAACGCTACAGTCTCCTCGGAGGCTGTACCGTTCGGTTCGAACAACGCTCATGCACGCTTGTCTTCCGACATTAGTCCCCAGGACTACGAATCGGTCGACATGTGAACTATGGGTGTCAAAACCCGGGAATACGGATTACTCATTCCGTACCGCACAGGGATGCCGTTTAGAGGGGGGGGAGGCATAGGGGCCATGGCCCCCTCCCCCCTTAGAGATTTTACATTTTACATTTGACAGTACGCGTTGTCGTTTTTCGGTTAGTTTGAAGTTAAATAAGTTAATATAATAGATTCAACTGTAGTAGAAATTAATGTTTATTTTTTTTTTTGCAAAAATAAAAATCGGTAAGATAACCGAAATAATTTTTACTATAATTATTTGCTTATATATTATTTAAAGTAATAAATAGTAAATGTCCATATTTTATGTACGTATTCATATATATATATATGTTTAAGAGGCGTCTCACCCGTATTTGTTGTCTCCGTCTATCTTATAGGAAATATAGAAAAAATATGCCACTTATAACATGCCACTGGGTTAATTTCTGAAATTACGTGCTCGATTTACATGCGGTTTTTGTAGATAATTTTTCCAAGACGGGCATAGGTAAGGACGTCACGTTTATAATAACATTACGTTTGCATGTGTATATACATGAAAACACATCAAATGAATTCCAGACTGCTTTGATGGATTCAGCTCTTGCTATTAGTCATGTTTTAAATAATTTTTTTAAATTGTAATTTATTCTCAATATTAATTTCTTTACTTAAAACACTATACACGTGGTATTAGCAGAGAAAAGTACGTATAAACTTTTTGAATTACCAATCATGTTTAATATAGTTAAACTTACCCTACTAGAAATGTGTTTACTCTATGAACTTCACAAGGAATATAATGTACTTCATGGTCTACTAATTGAAAATGCTTAACTTGTTCTCCATTTAATAATCCTGACATATTATTTGTAAAGTAATTGCAACATTTAGTAGGTAGGTAGTTTATAGGGAAGACGGTAGTGATAACTAACCAAAAAATTTCAAAAATTTTTACTTTTTCATGAAAATTACTTCATGAAGTAGTGAAGAATATCTGGAAGTAGTGAAGACTTTCTAGAAGTAGTGAAAATTTTTCCTAGAAGTAGAGAAGAATATCTGGAAGTACTGAAGATTTTCTAGAAGTAGTGAAGATTTTTCTGGAAGTAGTGAAGATTTTTCAGGTGCACTGAAGATTTTCTAGAAGTCTAGAAGTAGTAAAGATGTTCTAGAAGTAGTGAAGTTTTTAGAAGTGGTGAAGATTTTTTTAGAAGTGGTGAAGATTTTCTAGTTGTAGAGAAGATTTTTCTAGAAGTAGTGAAGATTTTTCTAGAAGTAGTGAAGATTTTTTAGAAGTGTGAAGATTTTTCAAGAAGCAGTGAAGATTTTTCTAGATGCAGTGAAGATTTTTTTAGAAGTAGTGAAGATTTTCTAGAAGTTGTGAAGATTTTTCTAGAAGTAGTGAAGATTTTTCTAGAGGTAGTGAAGATTTTTTCTAGAACGAACTGAAGATTTCTTCTAGAAAGTAGTGAAGATTTTTCTGGAAGTGGTGAAGATTTTTCTGGAAGTAGTGAAGATTTTTCTAGAAGTAGTGAAGATTTTTCTAGAAGTAGAAGAATATCTGGAAGTACGAAGATTTTCATTGTATTAGTTCTTTAAGATGTTTCTAGAAGTATTGAAGTTTTTTAAAGTGTGAAATTTTTCTCTCGAAGTGGTGTTGATTTTTTTTTGTAGAGAAGATTTTTCTGGAAGTAAATTTTTCTTGAAGTAGTGAAGATTTTCCTAGAAGTGGTGAAGATTTTTCTAGTTGTAGAGAAGATTTTTTCTAGAAGTGGTGAAGATTTTTTAGAAGTAGTGAAGATTTTTCTAGAAGTAGTGAAGATTTTTTAGTAGCGAAGATTTTTCCTTGAAGTAGAAAAATATCTAGAAGTAATGAAGATTTTTCCTAGAAGTAGAGAATTTGATTTTTCTGGAAGTATTGAAGATTTTTTCTAGAAGTAGTGAAGATGTTTTTAGAAGTAGTGAAGTTTTTTTTAGAAGTGGTGAAGATTTTTCCTAGAAGTATTGAAATTTTTCTAGGTAGTGAATAGAGTGAAGATTTTTCTGGTAGTGAAGATTTTTTTTAGAAGTGAGATTTTCTGGAAGTAGAGAAGAATATCTGGAAGTATTGAAGATCTTCTAGAAGTAGTGAAGATTTTTCTAGAAGTATTGAGAAGACTTCTGGAAGTATTGAAGATTTTTTAGAAGCAGTGAAGATTTTTCTAGTTGTAGAGAAGATTTTTTCTAGAAGTAGTGAAGATGTTTCCTAGAAGTGGTGAAGATTTTCTAGTTGTAGAGAAGATTTTTTCTAGAAGTAGTGAAGATTTTTTAGAAGTGGTGAAGATTTTTTTAGAAGTGGTGAAGATCTCCTAGAAGTAGTGAAGATTTTTCCTAGAAGTAGAGAAGAATATCTGGAATTATTGAAGATTTTTCCTAGAAGTAGTGAAGATTTTTTATATAGTGGTGAAGCTTTTCTGGAAGCAGTGAATATTTTTCTGGAAGTAGTGAAGATTTTTTTAGAAAGTGGTGAATATTTTTCTAGAAGTAGTGAAGATTTTCCTAGAAAGTAGTGAAGATTTTTCTGGAAGTAGTGAAGATTTTCTTGATGTAGTGATGATTTTCTTGAAGTAGAAGTTTTCACTACTAAAAAGTTTCTTGAATTAGTAAAGATTTGAGTATAATTTTTGAAAATTTTCTGCATTTCCGCAATACGATCGAAAGCACCGATAACTATATTTAAATAGTATATAATTATAATATAATTTATTATATATATTAAACTATATAGTTTGTTACAGTGGTAGCAGTGTGTGCCCTAACAGTACATTTTGTCGATCAGTAATAATAATAATAATAATAATAATAATAGGGGATTTTCATGTATGGATTATACATTATACATATACGGTCCCCTTGTGCACTCCCCCCATCATTTCGAGTACTGTGTATATACGTTATATTGCAAGTAAAAAATTTATATGATAATTGTAATTATTTATTTGTAAATGAAGGTATAATGTAGATATAAAATTGGTTAATTGGTTTATACTTTATAATACGAAGTTTGTTAATAATAGTAATAAATAGTAGTAATAATAATAATAATACGTTTTACTTTTGGTGTAGTATCCTCTTAAAATTACGGTATAAGTAAACATGGTCATTATTATAAATTGGTTAACTAAAGTACAAATAATAATATGACTTCAGAATGAAAACGTAAGCGTCCCTCCAATTATTTTGAGCCACTTCGACCACTGGGTCAGACACGTTCAGTAGAGACCGACCGCGCGAACAGAACGTGAGTTGTTGGGCCGTTGCCGTGGTAGTAGTCGGTGGTTTAAGTTCTAAACGTGGTACGCGTTCTGGTTGTTCTTCGGTTATGTTTTTTCGTCGGTACCCTTACTCGAAAACTCGTGCACGAAACGTAAAAAACAAAACGACTTTCGATTTTTATTTTTATTTTTTATTATTTAATTCACAAATTTATTTTATACACCAACTCATAAAGATCATCTTAATGTCTACCGTCTAATGTCTAAAAAAAAAAAAAAAAACAAACAAAGATTATACAATCATATTTATCAACTTACAATTATTATAATGATAATCTAAATCAAATTTACAAAAAAAAAAAAAAACTTTTAAATAATAATAATAATTGTGTTAAGGCACTAATTAACCCATAATAGTATATATATAATATATATATATTTATATATGTGTGTGTGTGTGTGTGTATAATTAAACGAATTATTATTATTCTTTCACGATATACGATATATATATATATATATGTATATATATGATAAAATTATTACTATAAAAAATCTAAACAAAGTACCTAATTAAAAAAAAATATATATGTATTTATATGGCAGCCGTGAAAATCAATACGAATGAAATATACCGAAAACGCTATCACAATTACACTGGTCGTCGGAAAGAAAAACCGATCCCAATTCGGTTCGAGATTTTCTCGTGAAATCATTATTTTATCCGGCCGGTTCGAATCACCCCGGTGCCCTTTTGGTTCTGGCCGAAACTTGTTGGAGAAAAACCGCGCCGGTCACACGCCGGTCGTCGTTAGGCGCGACGAGCGAACCGAGACGTGCCCCGGGGCAAAGGACGTGCAGACAGAACACGAACGTGGAGGAGGAGGTGCCGAAATCTCGTCGGGTCTCTACCGTTCCCCTTCCCCGGCCGTCTGCCGAGTTCTTCTGTACGCTCTGGTGGTGAAATAATGATTTTGGAAAAAAAAAAAAAAATAAAAAATAAAAAACAACACACCGGACGACGCGTCACCGCGCGTGTATAACATTATATTATTATCAAAGGCACTCTATTTTTATACGATTAAAAAGTCTATTATTATTGTTGTTGGTAGAGAGAGAAACGTATGCCGTCGACGCGCGTCGATCGCAATGACATTCGCAATCGATTGTACGGTTGAGATTTCGCCGCCGACCCGTTCCTGTACGTGTTTTTTACGCGATCGATTCAAATACGGTACGTCGTTTACGCGTACAGGTCATGTGGGCCCGCGCCGAGAAAGTGGCGCGGGCGGGGAATTTATACGAAAAAAAAAAAAATTAATGATAATAAATAAATAAATAAATAAATAAATAATAATATGAAACGATATCACAAATGAATTAGAATAACGCGAAACCGTCGTAACGATATACAAGGCGCGGGAGTGGGGGGGGGGGGGTGGGGGAGGAGTGTGAGAGAGATAATGAACAAATATACACGCGAGAAACAAAGCGAGACTAGTTTTAGAAAAAATGTATCAACAGCGATGACGTCGTTGGCGGTCGTTTGCCGAGTTTTTCACGGAAACGGAACGTTGTACGCGCGCGCGATTCGTTTTTCCGTTTTCGAAAACGACAGCGCCATCACGATCGGAGGATTTCCCGGCGTGGCGGCGCACGTATGCACGATGCCGGGGGCGTCGGGTCGGGTACGGGGCATTACAGTCGCGTTACACAGTTGAGCGTTTACAAATAATCAATACGAATTAAAAAAAAAAAAAAAAAAAAACGTCTAAGTAATATATATATATATACACAAATAGTTTTCGCGATACGATATTTTTCCTCGATAAGTTTCTAGTATAACACCGCGTCCGCACGTATCGTACGGACACACCCTGTGTGTGTATGTGTGTGTGTGTGTGTGTGTGTGCATAATACACAAAATACGATAACACGTCGCGTGTAAAAAGCCCGAACAAAAAAAAAAAAAAAAAAAACAACGACGACGTGCGAATTAAAAAACGAAACGAAACGAAAAATCGGATTTCGCGGTATCGTTTCCCGCTAACGTCATAAATATTTAGGAACTTGGTTCGCCCCGCGGCGTTCCGGCCGTCTGTCTATTCCATGTGCCGGTACTTGTGCGCCGTCATCTGCGACAGCCCGAGCACCGCGTACTGACAGCTCAGACAATGGTAGTGCGTCTGTTTGCCCGAGTGCACGCACCCGCCCGGCTGGCCGCACGCCTGCGCGGGCGTGAACTTCTCGAAACCCGCGGCCATGATCGAGTCCAGCTTCTGGTGCTGGCGCCGGTGCGCCACCACCTTGTTGGTGTCCGTGCACACGAACTCGCACTTCAGACAGTGGAAGTGCGACGCCTTGTTCTGGCCGGTGCCTGCGGAAAACGTGTTACCGTTCGGTTACTCTCCGTCGACGGTCGGTAACCACCCCTCACCCCCCGCAACTACTACTACTACTACTACTACCACGGGCTGGCGGTGACGTTTTTCGCCTTTTTCTACAGTTCAACCGCTGTGCTCATAGGGATGTCTTTTTTGTTTTTTTGTTTTACGTTTACCGCAAATTATCATTTTTAATGATTCGCGTATCGATAAAACGCGAGAAAATCACGTTGAACGATAATCGAAATATGTGGGAAACGAGAAAACGGTTTATGACGGAAAACGTTGACAGCGTTGCACGATGTACGGGACACTCACTTATGGCGGACGTGTAGGCGCAGTCGGCTCGTCCGCAGGACACGTTGGCCCTGTACTGTTGAAAGTCGCCGCCCATCAGCGTGTCGAGTCTGCAAAAAACCAATAGCTGATGAGTGGACGAACCGGCGGTGCAGACGGAGCGGTCGCCCGAACCAACCTCTCGTGTCTGGCCGTGTGCTGCACGAATCTGGTCTTGTCGCAGAAACTGTAACCGCAGTCCTGGCGCATGCAGTGGAAATGCGTCTGGTGTTCCCGGTAGCCGCAGTGCGCGTAATGGCAGTCCTCGTTGAACCTGTACCGCAGGTATCCCTCGGGAACCGGCTCGTCCTTGAGTATGCGCATCGAGTTCTGGACGCGCGCCTTCCGCATCTCCGGGCTCATGTCCCGCGACGGCGACGCCGTCCGGCCGTGCTGCTGCTGGTGCTGCTGGTGTTGGTGCGGCGACGGCGGATGATGATCGTTGCCGGTGGCCGCGGTCCCGTCGCCGCCGCGGTTCAACAGCCCGTTGGTCAACATGGTCTGGTGATGGTTGAAACCGGGCGGCGGCGCGAACATCAGACCTGCGGGGGGAAAAAAACGAAATTCAAAAAAACCTTCGGCGCGATCCCGACTTACCGAGCTTACCGGTCGGCGACGAGTACATCGCCTGGATCGCGTGCGGCATGAACGGCAGCCCTTGGGACGTCATCAGCGACGCGAACTGTTGGTTGGCCATAGCGGCCGCCACGGCGGCACCGAAACCGGGAGGGTACGGCGACAGACCGGTCGGGTTGCCGTTGTCGCCCGGGATCGGCATCATGGTCAGCACTGAAATCAACCGTCGATATACGAAAAGCGTATAAAAAGCGCGAAACGCGAAACACGGACCGGAGACGTGTTTTTCTTTGCGGGACGTGCCGAGAAAACGCGCGGTACACGTTTTCGTGCGACGCGGACTCACCGGGCGGATGTTGCGCGATCTCGTCGTCGTTGTCGTTGTCGTTGTCGTTGTCGTTGTTGTTGTTGTTGTTGTTGATGCTGTCGGGCTTTCGCATGAACGTCGACATGGCGCCCGGCGTGTGTTTGACGATGTGCGGCTTGAGTTTGTCCAATTCCGAAAAAGCCTTGAGAACAACACGGGAGACGAATGCGTTTTATTTTTTAATTTTTTTTTGTTAATCCCGTACGTTTATCGCGTGGATTTCTCGACCGGCGTATGACGGGACCTCGGCCCTTTCCGACTGAAAATCGCGCGGGCGGTCGGCGGACGAGGTGTTTTGAAGACCGGAAACAAAGGCGACACGGATTTATTTGTCGTGTGCGTACGTCGGGGGATGGGTCAGCCGACCAATCGATTTCGCTCGTTACGATAATAATAGTGATATCACTGGCCGTTCAAAGTCCCTCCGGACCGGGTAAACGCGTGGGTCGGTGGTACCCCGGACGAATCTATTATCCGATACCGACACGGTCTAGCGGGGTAGATTTTTCGCGACCGGTAACCGGGTGCACCAACTATGTGGCGAAAATCGCACGTGTTCACGGCGAACAACAACGGCCGGGGAAAAAAAAAACAATACGAAAACGATAGTAAAATACACCGGCACAGTCGCACGCCACCGCGGAAACCGTTTCGTCCCGGAAACCGTTTCGCGCACGCTTTCCTGTTGTCACGTAAACGCGTGTGCCGAACGCCGACGCCAACCGCGTGACTTGTACGACGCACTTTACACGCACTTTCCTCCAGCACTCCCAGCTGGTACACACGGACGGGCGCGCGGACATGCCGAAACGGACAGACGAAAAATATAAAAAGAAAAAAACGATTCGTTGAAACGGCCGTCCGCGTTTACGTGACAAAAATCATAAAATCGATCGTCAATGCGAAATACACGCGAGACAACGGTTTAGGACCGCGTCCAGGTTAGCGAACAAATGTTGATTGTTTATTTTGTCGACAGGACGGGCGACCATAGTTTTTACGTCGTTGAGTGCGAAACTCGCGCGGTGTTGTTATCGAACATTTCCGCAAAAACGAGTCGGGCGGGAAAAGAGTAACAAATTTCGTACGTATAGTATACGACGGGCCCATTAAACGGTTTCAGTTCTAATCAATTTAAGTGCACATTTCACACTATCGACTGTGATTAAAATTGATGATGGCGTGAAAAAAAGAATAACGAAATAAAAAAAAAAAACACTCAATATTTGTAAAGAAACGGAGGGTATCCAGTTACGTGTCTTGAATTTCGCATCAACAACTTCGTTAACAATAACGAAAATAACAATCTCGTGAGAATTTCAAGCACATTAAAAAAAAAAAAAAAAACTTTTTCGGCAAAAAATTTTTGGTTTTTTTTTTTAAGGAAATAAAAGAAGGAAAAAATCATTTTTTAAAAGAAACGAGTAGTTTTAATCGATCGCGGAATCGCTTCCGAAAAAGAAGAAAAAAAATGATTAATGATTCGACGACAAAAGGGAAACGGGGAAAAAAAAAAAAAAATACGCAGCCGGCTCGTTTTGTTATTATTATTTTCGCCTACCCGCGCCGAGAAAATCGATAATCGATCAGCATCAACGTCATCGGTTTCCGCGTTCACCCCTTTTGCTTTCGCTTCGATTTTTTCTTCGCCGGGCGGTTAGTTTTTTCATTTTTTTTTTTTGTCCGGCGCGCACAAGTATCGCGTTAATTATCGTACGTGAATCCGGCGAAAACGCGCGGGGTGTAAAAAAAAAACCCGTTTTTTGAACATATGCAATCGGGTGACGCGCGTAACGAAAGAGTTAAATGATTGACGACGACGAAAGGACACGCACGCACGCTACGTAACCGTTTGTCGCCGTTTTTTTTTTTTTGCCGTTTTTTTTTTTTTTACACCGCGCTCCGTTCTTTTTCCGGGTGTTAATTTTTTTCTCTCGGGTGTAATAATAAAAAACGAAACGAAACGAAACGATTAAAAACGAACGTTTCCCCTTTGACTTTGCCGTTCCGCGCGACGTCGCTAATGATCGTGTTTCCTCCGGGTCTCCGGCCGCCGGTTTCCCAGGGTTTCGTCACGGCGCGCCTCCGTTTCCAACGGCCGCGGCAACAGGTCTCGCGCAGCGGTCCGATCCGTCGGTGTGCTCTAGGCGACGAACTTTCGCGCGGCCGCACGCGTTACCACGGCCGGGTTTAGATGAAGGGGAGGGGTCGTCACAATTTCAGTTAATTAAAACCGTGGAAATTTATTTTGAAAATTAAATTTCCATCAAACTAAAACGGGTACAACGTAATTGGGTGTCTTTCAAGTCGAAAAATAATAATGTTCTAGAGTGTAGATGAGTTTTGCGCGATCGCCGTACCGTGTGAATATTATCGAACGTATTTCCTAGATACGCACATATCGGTCGGGAGTCGTACGTTAAAAGTCGTAGTTAATGACTGCCGACGAAGGATCCATCGTAAAAACGATCGGGATCAGTGAAATTCAATGGCGTATTTACGATTGTAACACGCAACTTCAATGTTTGAGTTTTGATGTCAACATTTCTAAAATATTTCGTTGTTTTATGATTTCCATTGTAATCATTACTTTAAACATTTAGTAGTATCTTGTAAATACATGTGATTATTATTACATCCCCCCCACCAAAAAATAAATAAAAAAAGAGTCGTGAATATGCCACCGGTGAAATTATTAATTGTTTGACGTACAACGACGTCGAAATGGAAGAAGATTGTCATCCATATATTGGGGTCTCCACGATATATTCCGCCCACGGGTCATCACCACATACCTGAATCCGGCCCTGGACGTTACCGTTTATCGTTTCCGATCGGAGCGGGGTTTTTCGTTTCGTTTTTTAAACGCGCGAGTTTAAAGTCGAATGCGATATCCGATTTCGGTTTGCACGTTTAACACGGTTCGTGTTTATCCGTCGCCGCGATCCCAGCACGCGCGCATTCAAACCATCGACCGTCTCGACTTCAATCCGTCGAAATTTTTTCGTGACGAACAATTAACGCACAAAAAAAAAAAAAACGCTCGATTTCGTCGAAAAAACCGCGTTCGTAACTAGGTCGCGGCGTTCGGGTAAACACCGCGGCGACGACGTCGTCGTCGGGAGAAAACCCGCGTGCGAATTACCTTTCTCTCTGGCCTTAAAACGCGTATTTCGTACAATATTATTATTATTATTATTATTATATCGTGTAGTATGACGCACGTGTTGCGAATAAAACGGGAAACGACTGTGTAGAGATTGAACGCACGAGATAACGCGTGGTGAAATAACGAAAAACGTTTTTTTATCCTCGATTTACCGCTTTAAAAATTTTAAATGTATTATTTACCCGTGTCGACGGAAAGCGGCACGCCCAAATATTTCCTACGGGTAAATTTAACTCGTCGAATTCGTATTTAAATAAAAAAAAGAAAATCAAACTTAAAAGCGAATATTTGAAAAGAATAAAAAAAATGGTACCATTAAAATGTTTACCTGATTGCACGCGTTACAGTGATAATGTTCTTTTCGTTTGAGTTTGCAAAATGCGCGGCTGCACGGTTGCTCGGGTCCGTATTTCTCATGCCGCTCTAAGCTCATCCATTCCGGTACGACTTGAATGGTGACGACTGGCTCGATACTCAGACTGGAATCCATTTTCGATTTGTCTGAACAATAAAAATAATTTCTTATTAATATATATATATGTATACATACACTCGGACAATATTTAACATTTTACGAATAATTATTGTGTTTTTACTTTCGAGCGATCTAGTGTGAAAATAATAAGACGTGTATAGTCAATCACTTCCACCAAAAAAAAAAAAAAAAGCGAAGGTTCTAAATAAATACTATACATGACAATAATAACTAATCATTTCTGCATGACCCACCTGTCAGGGTTGCAGGGTCTGAGAAATTTGGAGAGGAACTCTTAGCGTTGGATAGGCCGCTCATAGGGTAGAAAGTGCCCGAAGCCTTCACCACTTTGAACAAGACAGAAAAAACACAAAATCAAGACAATAAAATACTACGCTGCGACTTTTGTCGTTGTTATTAAATACATTTTCGAAATCGTATTTGTTTTAACTTACCGGTCGTCGACCGTTGGCTCGTAGCTGAATCGGACGGGGAAGGGGTAGCTTGGGGTCTGGTCGGAGACAAAATCTCTTCCTTGATATGAGTTTCTGCAACAACGACAATCGACAACGACCGTTAGTCGTATCGTTTACGTATTTATTGTACGCGGGGCTCACCTAGTTTGTCGGATATTTGCAGTCCGGCTTGATGCTGTAACAAATGTTGAGCCATCTGTGTGTACCTGGTGAACGAGTAACCGCATCCCGCCCGCACGCAATGAAAATGTTTGTTGACCGTATTGCTGCGTAAAAACCAAAATCGATTAGGTTTGAGCGTCTTTTTGTCGTGTTTTTTTTTTTGGTTTTTTGCGAATCTTACTTGACGCACGTCTCCAGCCGACAGTCGACCGAACTGTCGAAAAACAAGAAACCTTCCATGATGGTCACGTTGTCGTGGAAGTGCGTGGAGTGAGTTTGGAGCTGTTCGTCGTTGTCGGTGGCGAAGAAACATCTGGGCCGACGACAGTGATAGTGCAATGTGACGCCTTCGCTGGTGTACTTGCAAAGATTGTCCGGACACCCGTAACGGTATTCCTCGAAACAATGTTGTTCCTGAAAAACGCGCTCTGTACAATGACACGTTGTGGCTATAGCCCTGAGCGGCAAACAAAAAATGAGCGAACTTGTGGTTTTTTCACAACCGTTCACAATTGTTAATACGTTAATTGCTCAGAGTCAGATCGTCGCGGAAGGGGCGGCAAAAAGTATTGGCCCAGGGCCGCGAAAACTTCAAACACGTTTACTGACTAAGCCCGGCCTAGAAACAACTCGTTTCGATCATGGCCGAATCGGACGTTTTCGTAGGAACGAAATCGAATTTCAGCGAGAGGACTCGCCGAAAATACGATCGATCGAAATCTCAACCATTTCGGTCACAGACATGCGCAGACTCCGATTTCAGGTGTGGCTTTTATTTATTTATTTTTTTGACCACCCGCCCTATCTAATCTGTGATACAACTACATGCACGTTTATGGTGTTAAACTGTCATCGATTCAACAGTGATCATACAAAGCGACAATAGAATGAACACCACGGAGCCACGACTGACCGACTGACGATTACCGTCCGGAGCGTGATACGAACAATTTTTATGATAAGACCGATAGAAAAATGTTTACTGATTTTCCTAAAAAAAAAGAAAAAAACGACCGCGCACGACATATTAACACGGCCGAACCGAGTGCACGTCGAAAACGTCGGACGCGCGACAATTACTGCGCAACGCACGGTACGTAACGTGACGCATCTTACCAGCGTGGTCTGGGTGGGCACCTCGGCCTCTTCCGACTGTTGTCCCGACTGCGACGGTTTGGGCAATTTGAAACTGGTGAATATCGCCTGGGGCGAGTCGCCGGTAGAACCACCCGCGTAGTCGTTCCACACTTCGATCACGCGGTTCTTCGGCGGCCTGCCGCGCTTCCTCCTGAACAGCGCGTCCAGCGAGTTGTACTGGCCGTACGGGACGTCGTGACTTTTGATGTGCTCGCCCCGTTCGGACGGCAACACCGCCTCGTAACATCCTTCCTGAAACACGCGCGCGCGCGTCGGGTTTCGGTTTTCTATTAGTGTGCAACGAACGGGATGTGTGTGCTACACTATGTCGACTATGTTTACCAAAACGCAATGGAAGTGCTGTTCCTTGGGACACGTGTCTTGACAATAGGCCGGTCCGCCCGGGTAGAAGCTCTCGTTGATCCGTTCCTGGTTATCGTGGTTGCGGGCGTGCGTTTCGGCGGCTTCTTGACTTCTGTACAATGTCGAAAACGTCGATTAGTATTTCGTTTTCACGATTATCGGGGTTACTCGGCGTGGACAATCAAATTGGATTTCATTTTACACTGATCGCGGAATGTGTCAAGGTCATGGAGGAATAGGCGTCGCGAAGCAAAACGTTTTGGTTTCGTTCGAACCACCACGCGGTCCGTCTGATTCTCGCCGGCGACGAGCGCGTACACGTACCTGACGGGCGTCTCGCAGTCGGGCTCTTTGCAGTGGAAATGGTCGGCTTCGTGCAGGCCGCACGCCGAGCCGCCGGCGCACATGTGCGGTTTGAACCGCGTCAGGTATCTGGGCCACATGTCCACGTCCTCGGGCGACCCGTCCGGCGCCGCGCACGACGCGTTGTCCGTGAAGAACCCGCCGTGGCCGGCAATCTTGGACGACGCGCGGGCCGCGCACAACGACAACGACAACGACGACGACGACGACGACGGCGGCAACGGTTGCAACGGCGGCGGCAGCGGCGGCGACATCGGCCCGTCGCTGGAGCTGTTGCTGTAGCTGGCCGCGTCGCCGGCCTGCGCGGCCAGCGCGGACAACGAGGCCAGCGAGCTGGCCTGCTGCTGGTGGAGGAACTGCAGCGAGCTGCCCGGCGAGATCGACAGCTCGTTCGTCTGCGAACGCGGCGAACCGTCATTAGCACCGCCGCGTCCGCGCCGCGCGACCGTCCCCGGCCCGCCCGCGCTCACCTGGTCCGGCGGGTTGACCGCGACGCCCGTCATGTTCATCACCGCCTGCTGCGCCAGTTTGAATTTCCTGTACGCTATCTCGCTGTCCTTGCGCTCGTGCTTCCTCTTGTGGCTCAACAGTTGCCCGCTCGAATGCAACACGTAGTTGCACCCGTCCCGCACGCAGTGGATGTGATTGCACACCTGCGAAAACCGGCAGTTGGAAAAGCCGCACGGGTCGGGCTTCATGAACTTCTTGAACCCGTCCCTGGCCAGCTGTTCGTCCTTGATGTGATAGGTTTTGTGTTTTTCTGCAAAACACGAGACGAAACGGGAAAATCAGACCGTTCATACTTCGCGCCGTCCATCCGCGTCCGTTCGGTGGAACTGCGGCGTTTGGCGAGTCTCCACAGACGTTTTTTTTTAAGACGCTCGTTTTAAAACCGTTAACACCGTCGTGTCAATGGAAATAATAATGACCGAACGATGTTCGCCGGTGTTCAACGATACGTTTCCGATAACGGAAAATCAAATTATCGTCAGAAACGAAACCGCCAGAAATTCCATGAGAACTCGATAGTAAAACCATTGACGACAATAGAAAAAAAAAATAATATATGGAAACTTATTGTTGACACAAAGTCCAGACTCTCTTTCCATTTTCGTTTTCGACGTCGTAATAAATCGTGATAATTTTACGGGGACCGTCTGTTTGTTTTTTTTTTTTTTTTTAAATACCCGAATACGGCTCGCACGTTTATTACATTCATACACGCCGAGTTCGCGACTTCACGTATTGCGCGTGGGGTTCGTTATTTATTTTACGCGGTGTTTACTCTGCCGAGATTGTCTGCACGAAAACAACACATTGCGTACACAAAAACGGACGGTTATAAAATAATAAATTGGAAAACAAACAAACAGAACGGTACGCGCCGAGTATTTCGTGTGTCTGCGTGAAACTCACCCATGTCGGCCTTGTTTTTGAACGTGAACTGACAGTGATCGCGTCTGCAATGGAAATGGGTGGTCCTTTGCCCGTAGAACGCGCAATACGGCGTCCGGCATTCTTCCGTCGCGCGGAGCCTCTGGAATCCTTCTTGTATGATGGCCGAGTCCTTTCGGTGGTAATTCGCGTGCATCTGCACGTCGGACGTGCTGATGTACACCTTGTCGCACGTGCCCTACGCGGAACGTCGAAATGTATGACAGTCGGCTGCACGCGCGCGGGTAAATTTTTTATTTCTCACCTGGATGCAATGATAATGGGTTTGTTTGCGATTGTGACTGCATCCCTGATATCTGTCCGAACAGTCGTCGCTGGGCGAGTACCGCATGAAACCGTGTTGCAAGCTCTCGTCTCTCTTTTTGTGCCACTTGAAGTGTCTGATCATCTCCTCTTTCTTCACGAACACCCTCGAGTTGCAGTCGAGACAATGGAAATGCTCCCTGTAAACAAAGACCATTCCGTGTCACGTACCGCGACCGCGCTAGGGTGGTCACCTCGCGCCGTACCTGTAGTTCAAGTCTCGGCATCGGGCCGACCCGCATTCCTGACAGCTGCTGAACCTCCGCACGTAACGCGAGTAATCGCCGCTGGTCGGCGTCGTACTGCCGCTGCCGCCTCCGGCCGCGGAAGACGTCCCTTGCAACACCATGGTGACGTTGTTCAGGGCCGAGGCGATCGAAGACTGTTGGCCGGTCTCGGACCGGGCCGTGGTGGTCAACGCCAACGGGCTCAGAGACCGTCTCGATGTTCCGTTGTCTGGCGAGGGGGGAAAAAAGAGAACAAAATTGTAAAAAAAAAAAATAATAATAATAATAATAATATAACAAATAAATCGCCCGGGTCACGTATTATTACGCGTACGAATATATGTATGTATACGCGCGTGACTTATAAGTCATCTTTGGCCGGGTGTCGGGTTACCCGTTCGGTTCTCAGCAAGGCCATGAGAAAAACAAGCAATTTTTTCAAATCCCAAAGAATCCGTATATCGCGAAAACAAAACAATAACGACAATACGAGAAGCCACCGGATAGGGTTAAATCATTGTGTCCCGGGTAACCTGAGCCGTCCGTGTCACCTCGTTTTACCCCAAAAAAAAAAAAAAATTGCGTGTCCCTTTCTTTGTAATACGAAAATATAATATATATATATAAATATATATGACGACAACGTGTATTCGCGCGATATAAAGTTGCAGAATGGGTTTTTTTTATTATTTTTTTTTTTTTGTAAAAAAAAAAAACAACAAAAAAAGGAAGAAAGAAATATAAGGTGGCAGACGTAACCCGATGCTGGGCGAAAGGGGTGACACACGCACAAGGAGAGACCGGACTGTTTTCCCATAATTACGCGCGCGGTAGACTCGCAGTGGTCCAGGTGCGCGCGCGCGTAGAAACGAAATAATAAATCCTTCGCGAGACCAACCCTTTCGACGGACGACGACAAAAAAAAAAAAAGGTCGCGCCGTCTTTTTGTCGAGAGAGAGAAAAAAAAGAGCGAAACACAACAATGAAACATGTGATGTTTAAAAAAAAGGGAAATTTATCAAAATAGGGAATCGCTACGTTGCATTGTGTTTTTAAAAGAGTTTACTGTCGGTTTCGTAAGATGATTATTATTATTTATTTTTTCCATTACGTGACATTTCGAATTCCCAGCAATAATCGTATCGCGGAGAATGTAAAATAAAAAAAAAAAAACCCCGCCGGAACGATTCGCCTCGTTTTCGTACGGCCGCCGTTAAAGTCTTTCTACACACCCGTGTACGGTGTCGGTTTCCGGAAAAAAGCGCGTCGACACACGAATGACAATCGTACGCTTTTTATTCGGGTTTTTACTCCGATGGCCGGTCCGTATCAAGAGCGACGTCTCAAGGAGATCGCGTGGGCACAAAGCACACTCGGACCAGACCGAACCCGGTACGTTCGATATAAAAGCGTCATTATGCGGTCGGCAGTTTGCGAGTCATTCGTTATACGGTCTCACGCCCTTGACACGGATAGTCGGTTTTTACGTGTAAAACGGCGATACGATATGCGAGTTTTTGTTGATGTTGTTGTTGTTGTATTATACGTGTTACGTCCGCTTTTGAATTCGGTAAAAATTCCGTACGGGCGTTTTCGAAACGTGAAAATAAACGACGTCGAGATAAAAAAAAAATAAACAAGAAGACGAAGGCCGGAGGAGTTTTTTTGTTTTTTATTAATGAACGGTCGAAACGTATATACGAAAAAAAAAACGCGTAACGGAATATTTCGTTATCGTCACGTCGCGAACGTCTTGCCGACCGAAAGTTTTCTTACGACAGTCCCTGCTGGGCGCGCGCACGGCGACGTTTTCGTCTCTCGTCCCGTCGCCGTATTGTGTGCGCGAAATCGAAAACTTATCGGATCCGGTGCATAAGCGGTGTTCGCGGATCTGCAACGAACGCGGACGGGCAGACACGCACGACGGCGAAATTAGAAAAAAAAACGTAAACGGGGAAGAACGTTATTAACGAACCGGTGGGAGGGGGGGGGGCAGGGTAGACGCGTATTGTTCTAACGGAAAACTATTGATCTCCGAACGAACCGGGTATATTTTCTTTTTTATTACATTATCGAACTTTAAACTTTTTAGCCATTGTTCGAGAGCGCGCCATTGTACGGTTGGCAAAAAAAAAAAAAAAATGTAAAGAAAAGAAAAAGAAAGAAGTTTAAACGTACGGGGGGCTCGCAGAGACATTTCAACGGAAACCCGATCGCCATGGTAACCGATTATTGTTGATATTATTGGAAATTCTTTCTTCTCGTTTCTCGTTTTTATTTCGTTTTTTTTTTCTTCTTTCATTTCTCCTCTTTTCTCGACTTTTGAACGTTTCCCTCCCTCCGTTTCAACCCGTCGACTTTAAAATTGATTATCCCGCGCGACGGCGGACCCGTCGCCCTCTGCCTACCCACCTATACAAATATATATATTTATATGTACACAAGCCGATTCAATACAAATCGGTTTAGTCTCTCGGGCGGTTTTGATTTTTCGCCCACGGCGCGTCAAAAATAAAAGCCAAACGTTTCCGAGCTGTTATCGAAAATCAATCACGTCCGGTACGAGAATCGGAATGGGGTTTGACGCGCGGGTGTCGTTCGCGTGTAGGACACGAGTGCGAAACACGATGTAGCCGATGTACGGTTTTGCGCCACTGGATTATCGTCGCGAAGCTCGACACCCGTCGTACGTCAGACACAACAACGTGTGCGTTTTTTCTTTAAAAAAATTGTCCTGCTCTTCTTCACCCGCCCCGTCCCCGCTGCCGTGTAACCCCATACATAATAATAATAATAATAACGACAATAAAACGCGCGCGTAACGTGCAACGTACACCGAATTTCTCGCGTATCGTTTTTCCCGTGGGTGTAGTGAAAATTACCTCGGGCACAAATCCATTTAGTATCGGTGTCACCTGCGATACACACACACACACACACACACACACGTGAAAAAGAAATAAAAAATACATATTCCGTCCCATAATTCATCGGATACGCGTTTTGAAAGGGACGGTTTAACAAAAAAAAAAAAAATATATATATAAATAAAAAAAACGCCGTTTTTACCATCATCGCGTATACGGATTTCACGGGTATAACGTCGTGTTTTTTTTTTTACACAAAATTTAAAAATGATGATGAAAAGACACGATAATGGTATTTGAATTGTACGCGCGACGTGTCTTAAAGACACGCGCACACACGCACGTATATATACGAGTACACACACACACACACATATTTATATATATGTATGAGGTCATGACGAAGCATAAACCGAAACGCTTATAGAGGTGTGGGCACGACTCCTCCGTATTATATGGAACTATTCGGATTTAGTGGGGAAATAAGAAGAAGAAGAAGAGGCACGAGTAGAAGAGAAATAAAATAAAAAAAAATCGTTTTATTTATTTATTTTATACTTTTTTTTTTTTTTGAAGGTTTGTATATATATATATATTTTTTTTTTTTCTACCGGTATTATATATACGTAACACACGCGGCGGGCATTGTACAACCCGTTAGGAAAAGAACATGTGGGTAAAATAAATATTAACAGAAAATATCTGTGTACGCCGCCGCCACCGGAGGTACATATAATATTTGTTCGTGCGGTGAAATCTGTGATATTTTTCTCCGCGTGATTAATGGCCGCCCGTTATCTATTCAACGCCATACACTGTGAAACAACGAGGAAAAACATTATACTTCGTTTTTCTTCTTCTTCTCTCTCTCTCCCCTCGATTTTCGACTTTTCTTCCGTCCGACCGCAGCAACGCGGGGCCTAATGACTTCTCATCAAAATGTCCGTGTTGCTGTTTGTTACGTTTGTTTTCGCGCGACTTGTTTCCGAAAGCGCGACGCGATTTGTGTGCCGCGTTGTCGTTTTCGCACGCCGAAAAAACGCTATCCGATTACGAACAAATAATACCCAACACGGATATTGTTGTTGTTTTTTTTTTTTATTTTAAACGGTACGAGCACGTTATTTCTCCTCTTCCGTTTTCTCGCGTACGTGCGGTTTTATTTCCGACACCGCCGTACACGGTCACGGTCTGCGGACCGCGCGATTCAACGGGAACGCCGAGAAAACGCGTTCGCGAAAACGAATAAAACCGAATAAAAAAAACGCGCAATAAACCGACGGCGGGAGCGGACGCGAAATTGTGCAATTCGATCGTCGTTGCAGTCGTCGTCGCACGATCCGAATCCGAAACGATATAGTTTCGCGCGTGCGTGTGCCCCCGCCGCGATCGCGTGCACACAATCAAGTTGTACGATAAAATATGTAAATGATATTATTATTTCGGATTTCGCAACGTATTTTCTCCTCCTTATAAAATCGACGAATATGTAAACAAAAACCGCGCGTTTTTTTTTTTTTTAGCGCGGTGTGTCGAAACGTGAGGAACGTTGCCAATTTAGCTCGAGTGTTACGGGTAAAGTGTTTTCATGACGAATCGATATCATAAACAACCGGCCGCGTTTCGTTTGCTGATAAATCGCGTCGGTTCGAATGCGCGCCAATACGACGGCCAGAAGTCGGATCGACAAGTATCGGCGTTATTATTATTATTTTTTTTTTGGAAATCACTTGTGTTAACACGGTTTTTTTTAAGGAGGTTTATTACGCTCAGATCAGCGCTGGCCGCCGCCGTCGTTGTCGCCGACAACGGGCCGAAAGACCGGTATAAAAAAAATATTCGTTTTTATTACGAGTTGTTTACCCGTGGTGGATTCGTCGGGGGAATTATGTTTTTAAAAAACAAGTGACAAATGATTATCATTACTGTTTTATTATTATTATTATTATTGCTGTTGTTGTTGTAGTTGTTGTTGTGTTAGCGGAGATGAGCCTTCGTCGTTAACGGGTTGTAACGCGCGTGCCCGTATGGCGTACGCGCACGTACGGGACGCGTAGGTTTGTTATATTATAAATAAATAAATATATTAAAATCACAGTCGGGAGCGCACTAAACGACAGCTCGAAAAATAAAAATAAAAACATAGACGACAACACTTTTATCACCTGGTGGCGGGCCGTCTCGGTCTCGGCCGCGGACCATCGTCGTCGTGTCTTGCGTACGTAACATTATTGTTGTCATTATTATTATTATTATTTTTTTTTTTCCCGCGCACAGTTTTTACGACACGTCCCGAGACGCGAACCCGCCCGAGTTCCGCCGAAACCGGATTTCGAGGTGTGCGCAATGCAATAACGTACGCCCGTACCGTCACACGCATCGCGTCGCATCAGCAACGGCGACAGCGGCAAAACGCGTCACCCTCTTTTGCGGAAACGATTCGCTACCGTCCGTCGGGCGCGCGAAATTTTTAATCCCGTATCCGATTTCTGTTTACGTAACCGGTGCCCGCCATTATATATCTATATATGTGTGTGTGTATTGTAACAATTTTCTAATTTCTTTCAACCTAACCTAACCCCGCCGCCGCCGCCGACAAAACGGTCGTCCTTAATCCTTTCCTTGAAAAAAAATAAAAAACGTACGTTAGGGGATGTGTGCGTAGGGAGCGTTATATGTAAGCAGGAGGGACCGGTTTTTTTTTTTTGTTCATTTCGACCTTTTTATACAAAACCGACCCTTCTCGCGATACGACATATATAGTAAAAATCACTCTTCATAATGCTCGTTCGCACATAACCCTTTTTTTTTTACGTTTTCTACTAGATACGCGTTTATAGGGCAAAACATACACGTATAAAAAACCTGTGCGTGCGCGCGTACCGGAATACAATATTTCTGAAGGGGTTGCAAACACCTGGACCCAAAATGCATACGAGCATACGTCGTGTATTGTGCGCGCGGTGAGCTTTCCTCCTTTCCACCCGTCCCCGACCTCACGCCGTCCGGCATACGCGTGTGCGCGCGGAACACAACACTCCCCCACACGTCACCGCGGAAATCGCGTACAAATCCCGCCGCGAGACGGTGTTTATAATAATTACCGAAGGAATATACGTGCGACGCGTGCGATATCCAATAGAAATATTATGGCGGTCGTTACGCCGCGCGAACACTGTTTCGTCGGAACGTTTTTTGCGCGTTCCTAAAGCCATTATTCCCGTTTCGTTTCGGTTCGGAAATTTTAATTTATTTGGCGAAATTGATCGCGCGACGCACAAACGATTTGTTATATCAAGCACGTATGTATGTATATATATATTTCTAGCCGGGTTTGTGAAATTATATATTTGTGTGTGTGTGTGCCCGACGAAACAATGAAATCCGCTATCCGATGAGTTGATATTCAACCGGCGGCGAATATTATTGTTTAAATTTCGTATAAATAAAATAATAATAAACCTGCGATTGAATACGATATTCGATTCGACGCGCATACGATTTTTGAACCGTTGACAATTTTCACTGGATGTTCGTATAAATTATTTTCGCCATTCGGCATTTGAAAAACTGACCGTTTATATTCGAATTGAAATCGGTCGGACGACCGTTGCGCACGTAGTAGACTCAACCGACGCGTTCTCCCCGTCGACGGCCGTCACTTATTATTATTTTATTTCTTTTGGCCGCGTCGATTTTCGGAGTCATACGATGGACTATTTACGACGTATTTTTATGATTTTTCGACGGACGTCTCACTATAATGCGTTTGCGGCTCGCGTCCGGCCGTGTAATAAAACAGCAAATTATTGGCGGCGGAGAAAATCGAATATTTCCGTGTAAAAATAAAATATTTATTCGGGTGCCGCGCATACTGCAGTTCGGTCATGCGCCAAACCGTGACATTTTCCGTGTACACGTCGTTATAAATTATTAATGAGCCAGATATAATAAACGTCCGCGGAGAAATAACAACAATAATAATAATAATATAACGATACCTGTATACGATGTAGAACAGTCGGTCGTATACGCGTGCAGTGTACGGGCGCGTTTATTATACGCAGGCGGAATTCGGAATCGGTAAAAATTTAAAAAAAAAAAAAAAAACAACACTCCATAACTGTTTTTATTAATGTTGTTTTTTTCTGCGACCGAAAACCTACAGTTTGTCGATAGAGTTGTTGAAACTCTATAGAACCGTAAAAATTCGAAAAAAAAAACCATTTAAAATCAGTCGATATAAAGATATATATGTAAATCAGGCAAATAAAAAAAGGCATTAAAAATTCGAAAAAAAACGCCGTTAACAGTACAATATTTTCTTCTTTATAGCTTGGTGGTAATTTATTGACAAATTAACCTATCGAAATTGATAAAAATAAGGCGATAAAATCCTAAATAAAACGTCGTTGGCGCGTTCAACCTCTTTAACGTTAGCAACGGCTAACGTCGCGTTTACTGAGCCGATACGTGACTATTTTCGATAGTTTGTTATTATTTTTTTAAAAGGGCTTACGGTTTCCGACCGAGCGCGTGATCGACTTAATGTCTGAAAACCGTATAGTTGTAATAATAATCGTTATCGTATAATATTATACGTACGTTTCGCACAGACGTATAGTACATGTTGGTCGTGTATCGTACACTGCATGAGGTATAACGAAACAGAATGAGAGAGGGAGAGAGAGAGAGAAAACAACAAAACAATTTTACCCCCTCGTCGGCCGACGAGCTGGTAAATTCGTTTACGGGGAACGGATGTGTCTACTGTCTAGAGTGATAATTTGCATTTCGGTTAGTACGTGTATACATTTATACGTGTACTTCATACACGTGTAAACTGGAAATGTATTTCGACGTGTAAATAATCGAAATATGACATTTTACGTTTTTACATAATTTTGCATAAGTAATTTCGAAAACTTCTCGAGTATACCTGCACGTATATACATATAGTATAATGTGTGTGTACATAATAATAATAATAATGTACACGAAATATTTACGACTGTAAAAAATATATATAAACGGAAAAAACGACGTTTACGGAATTTTCCCGACGCAAAGACACAAACACACACACACACCGTCGTTAATAAAATTCGCGTTATAAAATATTATTTTACATTGTTCTCCGCGGCGGTGTGTATGTTTCGTCGAAATCGACAATTTATTATTGTTTCCCCTTCCCCGTCGGACAAATCGACGTTTCTCGATTTCGGAATGGGAAAAGTACACTGGTATATTGTTATTATTACTATTATGACCGATTCGGTAAAATGAAAAAAAAAAAATAAAAGGCACGCATAATCTAAGCCCCGAGAAATAATCATTATTCCGCACTCTGGGTGCAATTCAACCGGGTCTTCTATTCGTACGTCGCAGCGGCAATACGACGCATGTACGACGCATATATTAATAACGAAAATAATGTTAATACCGTCTTATCGCGACCATTCCTCAGCATTATTATTATTTATATTAATTTTCTCGGTTTATAAAACGCGCGCACAAACATAAATCGTAAACATATTCCGGACAAAAGCGTACACGCGTCCGTTGCGACGACGTCCCGAGATCCGCGGCGTTTCGCGTGTATCGGTTCAATGCGTTTTCTCGTTTTCGCCGCCCCCCTCCCCACTAATAAAAAAATTTAAAAAAAAAACGACGATGACGACGGTACACGAAACGAACGCGTTATGTCCGTTGAAGTACGCTCGTGCGTACGCGTTTTCTACTAACGGATCGGCCTTGAACTGCCCGCACAATACTTATTGTTATTATACACGCACACACACACACACACATATATATATAAGTGTGTGTGTGTGCTTACTGTGCGGCAGGACTTCAATTGAAAAACCGTTACGAGTTTGTTGGACAGTATACTCCCTTGTATCCGCTGTCCCGCGGAAGCATCGGCGGGAACGTCACACGCGCGCGTCGCAGTGATAATCACGTGTTGTCGCGGCCGCACGTGATTTCGCGGACGTGGCCGAGATAACGAAAAACACGATTCGTGTTTTTATTTCCACCCGTGTTTTTTAACGCTCACGTGCGTTGTACACACACACGCGCGCGTGCTAGTCGTCGGGGCGTACGTACCGTTTTGAGTTTTCTCTTTTTACGACCGAAACGAGATCGGAATCACCGGCGGTGGCCCGAGAAAACGGGCTTCGCGCGGTTTTTTTTTTCCATCATTAATATTTCGTCGGCGGCGTGGTTTTTTTTCTTTAATAGTATTTAATTAACAAGTGGCCGCGAACGGTCTTTTTGTACTGCCCACGCGCCGCCTCGGGTTTTTCTCCACCGGCGAAAGCCATTACCCCGCGCCCGCGCCCGTGCGTTATACTATAAGTTACTAAAACGTATACACATACGTCGCGTTTTTATTTTTACCACACCGAATTTCTCCGCACGTATCGTACTTACTCTCCGCAGCGGCAGCTCTATTAATTATTTCGTTTTTTTTTTGTGCCGCCGAGAAACGAAAATATCGTTTTTTATGCTCTTTCGATTATCTAAATATATATATATATGTGTGTGTGTGTGTGCACAGATGGCGGATGGCGCGAGGACCGGACACGCGGTTTACGCGCGCAGACGATAATCGACGTTCCGTGTACATTTCGTGTCGCGTAACGGGCCGCGCTGACGACGTTTGTACATTTTGTAAATCGCGTTTGTTCCGTTCGTTTTTCGCGTTATTCATTTAATATATATATTATATATTACATATACTAAACGTGTACGATCCGAACAACAGTAAATAAAAACGTGTTGAACGTTCGCGGGCAATATCGCCGAACGAAAACACGACGATAACGGCGCGGTAATTGTTTGCGACTTATAAATATTTATACGCCGCGGCGACGTTAAATTACACGACAATTTTTTTTTTTTTCCCCCCAAACAAAACCGAATAAACACAAACGGTATTGTAAATTCAATTGTACCCGATCAAATTAATTAATAAAATTATCGTACGTTTTTCAAAAGGCATACGACGCGTGTGCACGTACACACACACACGCGCGCGCGCGCGCCGTTTGGTAATTATAAAGCTTAATAAAATTTCTGGCGCGCCGCCGTGTATAATTACGCGATACAGTCTCGTTCAAATATTGTGAAACGCTAATTGTATGAATAAAAAAAAAAACGAAAAAGACGTAATATGTACTACGGAATAATTTTTGAGTGTTATTAATCGCCCGGCGTCGTACTGCCGAACACGTCAAATATTTACACGCCGCGCGCAACGGACTATCGAATTATTTTATTATATATATATTTATGTCGAGTAAACGGTTTTTTTTTTTGTTGTTTTTTTTGTGTACACACACGAAACTCTAATTAGCGGTTTTAATCACACGCGCGCGCTCATTATTATTATTATTATTATTATTAGTTTTTTATTATTTCTATACTAATAGTTAGAAAAATATCGAGGAAAAAAAAATTGCGTGGAAACAAATTTCGTTAGATATCAGAGGGGTGCCGGCGGCCGCGGGTTGTCTGTAATAAACGCATAGAAATTCGTTCGAGACCAAAGGTCCGCACTCGCACGCACACGCTCCCCGCACACATACGTATTGTACTCGCACGCACCTGAAACGGTATCGTAAAATATAAAAAAAAAAAAAAAAAAACACCAAGGGCATTACCGACGAATTCATAAATACTTAATTACTAGAGGACAATAAAAAAACCAGACAAACGTTGTGTTTCCGACGTTATTACAGCAAACAATGATAATTAACATTATAACCCGGTCGGCGAACGAGGCGAATCAACACATGTCGGTTTTGTACGAAAACGATAAAACGAAAAAAACCCCCCCCCCCTCTCCACGAAGTAATAAATCCAAAGACGAACGGACGGAACACACGTTGCGTGCGTAGTTCCGGCCAGCGAGGGAGATGGGGACGGCGGTTTGATCCGCGCTGAAAAACACCGGTTAGGTCGTTTTTCCACGAGACGCGGTTTTTCGTTTTCCCGGACAAGACGGAAATCGGAGACAATCACCGGCCGCCGTGTGGCGTCTAAAATATATCGTCCGCGGTCGTTTGAATTCTCGTTGCGCGCATTGTGTCCGGCCGGCCGCGCGAAAATGTCGTTTCTTTTGCGCACACGCGGTTTCGCGACGACCGTTTCTTATTGTAAACGCGGCGGCGGTCGTGATGATAAATATACTCGGCGGCTGGTCGGATACGACGTATGCGTTACGTGTAAACACGAACGTGTAGACTTTTGTATTCGCTACTGGTTCTGGCCGCGCGCGCCTTATACCGCCGATAACGATAACGCGACAATGGAGTATTGTGCGCGCGCGTATAACGATATTGTAATACGCGCCGTTTACGCCGTTATCGACGACGTCGGACGGGGACGGTCTTCCGAAAGCCGATCGGAAATAAGAAACGCGTCCGCGGTCCGGTCCCGTAATTTTTCCGTGCCGACCGCCGGCGATTCAGACCTTCCCGTCCTCCCCGCTCGCGGATTAAGAACGAAACCGGACGTTCGCTCTATTAGGACCGTGCGTGATCCGTGCCGTTGGTCGTACCGTATGTCGTACGCCGTCGGTGCGCTTTTCTACGGGATCAGATCAAAAAAGACTTCGCACGATTTGTTGTGTACTTCGCGCGGCTGAAACTCGGAAAATCTGCGACCGAATGTTGTCGTGTCAATTTCGTGAGGGTCGCGAGCAAGTCGATGACTTAATGTTATGTTGATCGTGTTTTTCGATATAAAGGGTATGATAATGACTGGACAGGTACCTCAGCCACGGACTGTTAATCAACGTTATCGTCTACAATTCTTGACGACACCCGGAGAACGAGTAAGAGGAAAGCCGCCTGAATTGTTGTGGGAGTTAAGCATCTGTTAAGCAGTTTCTGGTCAAAAACTCAAAGGAACCCCTCCCTTATTCACCAGTGCTCGCTCCACGTGACTTTGGCTATTTCCAGAACTAAAAAACGCACTAAAGCGAACACGTTTTGAGTCAGTTGAAGCTGTAAAAACATAATCGAAAGACGTCGCAAGAAAAGGATTTCCAACATTCAACCTAAGGCAAATACGGACGGAACGATGTATTAAACGTGAAGGGAGGAGGAGGGGAGTATATAGAAGGAGAAAAACGTTAAATTGTTAAAAATCGTCAATAAAAAGATTTTAGAGTGAAAGTTTCCTCTTAGAGGCTACACCTATTCGGGCGTTATTTATTTTTAGCCGGTAACGCGATTAGCGGACATTTAACGGTGTGGCGGACGACGACGCGAAGAATGCGTTTTTCTTGTTTTTTCTTTATTCTTTTTCGTCGTTATTGGTATTCCGTCGGTTTTTTAATATTGTATTATTATATATTTATAACCACAGCGCGCACGCTAGTACGTGCGCGAAAAATACGTTAACGTGACATTTTTTTAATTAACGCTGTACCTACACACACACACACATATATACATATAAAAAAATATTCGGTCGGATCACTTCTCCCCCTTGTATTCGCCTTCGACGCGTCCGTCTCTGCGCTAATACCAACTAAAATAATAATAATAATATCGTGCACAGTGCGTGACGTTAATACGTAAAAAAAAAAAAACGGTAAGAAAAACAAACGAATTCAAAAGCGTACAAATCACACCGTTATTCATGAGCCGCGACGATGGCGTTATCGAAAACACGACGAGAGAGACAACAACAACAAAAAAAAAATCATTCGCTCCGGCCACTCGAACTTGAATTGCGCAAACACCGTTTTTTCGAGCTTTCCTGCTACGCGTAGTAAACGACGTCGTTTTTGACTTATCGCTCGAGTGGGTTTTTTTTTTTTTTTTAAACCACTTAATTTAGGCGAACCTTATGCCGTGCGACGGTCCGTAATCCGTTGCGGACGTATCCGTGTTCACGACTGCGACCGTGCGAGTCCGGCACAATAACGGGTCGAGACGGAAATTCGGCGAGAAAACGAATAATCTTGCCATCCGCACCGAAACGGGATTTCGTTTTGTACGGTCACGTCAACGAAACCGAAACGCGTGGAACGCGATGACGCGACGGGCCGCCGTCCGTTATCGTCAGTTTTTACGTGTTTTTTGTCGTCCACCGGGGGTCGCCACTCAAAACCGAACACCGCCGGCAAACGACACCACACGAAGATAACGTCCTGATGGCGTTCCGAGGGCGAAAGGGACTCTATCTCTCGTTTACACGTGTTGTTCGTGTAAATACGCGCGCTGGTTGTTTTTATTATTTTTTCGTCGAAAAAAAAAACGCAGAAACGACAAAATAAAATAAACCACGTCGAATGAGTGACAAGCGTGTCGTGTTTTTTTCCTCCGTCCCTGCGCGCCCGTTGCCCGTCTAACACTTGCCACGATTTTCGTCGTACACCATATCGTGAACGACACACACGTCCCCGTTCACACTACGCTTCGTACTCGAACCAAGTATAAGTTTATACGTGAAAACGATAGACACAATGATGTTGCAGCGCTTCTATCACCGACCGGGCCGATCGAATTTCGACTTAAACACGCGTCTCGTACTTATTCATCACAATAACGACACCGTCGTGTTCGGTTGGTACGCCGGATATGTTTTTTTATTTTTTTATCGAAATCCGACCGGTGATCCCTCCCCAGATGATTAATTGTCCGATTTCGTTCTACTCGCCCCCTCGTTTTTTACAGTGCGCGTGCGTATTTATACGGGCATGACTCGGTATACACATTTGCTTTGGTCGTCGGTTTTTATTATTTCTGTTTAGAACGTTTTCAGAAAAACGCGATATTATGTAAACGTCATGGTTTTTTTTTCTTAACGTTCGCGGAGGATTGCGGAATAGTATTTCGGAACGGGTTTTTTTTTCCTTTGGCTGACAATACAACGCGTGTTAACACGAGTTGTGCCTGCGGGCACGTAAAAATTCCAAAAGTATTTTTACCATCGTCCGAGATTCTCGATTTTGTTTTTAACGTTGACTCGTGAATTTCGTGGACATTTGTTCCGGTTTTCGTCGCGTCTCGTCGCCGCACAGTGCGCGCGCCTGCGGAAACCGTCGGGACGTTATCTCACGGAACGCGTAAAATTATACGTCTCGTACGAAACAGATACCGTGTAGATCGTGCAGATTCCTCGACGACAAAGCGAACAATTAGCGTTTATATTAGTCACCGAGCCGCACTACATCGTGCGCAAGTTGTTGGAATTCGTTTGGAACGTAAATGAACGTCACTCGTCTGGTGGTTCATCCCGTCCGCGCGTAATGTAAACGTAAGCCGAACGGTTCCGTACGGTTATCGTATTTGCTGGTTGTCGTCATGTGTGTGTACAAAGCCGGTGACGATGTCCAACGATCGTCGGAATTTAATTCTCCGGCGGGACGGACGAGCGAACGGGTGGGGCGGTGTTTTCTCACTCTCTCTCTCTCTCTCTCGAAACCGTAGATTTCATTATATGCGTACCACGTGATCTGGTCATCCGGGTTTTGATTTGAATAAATACGGTTTTAACCTCTCAATCACGCGGGACCTAAGGGCGACGAGTAAATCGTCCGAAAAGCGGTTCATTAAAACGGGCTATTGTGTTTGATTGCTAAATTGTCGAGTCCCGCATATGCGCGTTAAACTCTTTATTAATATAATATACATTTTTTTTTTTTTTTCGTCGTCTACGAATTCTTTCTTTTTTTCCCTCACAATTATTACGGTTTTCATCTTTTATTATTATTATTTATTTTTTTTTTTCGAGTACGCGCATACGTATCCCCCTTCGTCGTCTGCCGAACGGGTTAAGAGGAAACGACGTCGGACAAACGGCAATTGGTCTTTATTGCTCTAAACTGGTTCTGTTAATAAATTTAGATTGATACAAATGCCGTATTATAGGCTAATGTATATTGTCACGTACGACGGCGAGGGCCTGTGCCGCGTGTCGTTGTACAAGAAACGCGAGCAATTGACGCGGTTCTTTGCGCGGTACCGTCGCCGGTGCGAGCGACGAAACATAAATCGTCACGAGACGGAATTGGCGAAGAATCGCGTGCGTTACGTACCGAGCACGCCCGGGACGAAAGGGTTTTTCGGACGCGGAAAAGACCGTTGGCGGATCTTCACGTGAGAATACGTGAATGGTAATAAAAAAACGATAGGAAAAAACACCCTCGGGGTTAGTCGTAGGGGAAACGGGAGAAAAAGAAAGAAAAAAAAAAAAGAGGAAAAGAAAAGGTTCGGTAGAAAACAATCGACGATTATACCACGCGTCGGACAAAGGCATCGGGTTACGCGTCGGCATATCGTTTTTCTCCGCATTTTTGTGGAAACCTAACCGAGCGCGTTTAAGTACGTTACCGCGATATCGTTCGGGGTGCGGTGTTTTCTCGTCTTCTCGCCAGTACGAGCGCGTGTTCGCGTGTTTGTCACGGACACGTTTCCCACGTCGGATTATCGTTGTACGCCGTCCGGACCCAATTGGCCGTGCCCATCGGCCCCGCCGCCCGAATTTTTATCCGTACGCGATTATCGTCCGTACGCACGCTCGGGGGTGGCCGACTTTGGCGGGACTTGAGTGGTCGGCTTTCGAGTTTTTCCGGACGGTTGTCGCGACCGACGTCGACGTTTCGATTTAGTATTGGATGACGAAAAAAAAAATAAAATAAAAGAAACGATACCATTCGATAAAACGAATTTGTCTAACGCATGGCGGCCGTAGTATTTATTGCGAAACAAAAGTTATTTGTTAACACCACAAATCGAACGGTGTGATCGTAGTTAATTTTTATATTCCAGCATCAAACAGAAGAACATTATAAAACTATATTTTTTATGTTTTCGTAAAAAAACAAAAAAGACGAAAGCGATCGTCTTCTTAAAAAGTCCGATGTTTGTAATTAGCGTTCGCATAAACCTCCCGCGCCGTCGCTGGTTCACAACTCGGTTCAGATATTTTCGTAAAAACAACCGGCAACGTCGAAAAACTCGACTCGATCTCGACGGCCGTTAAATAACGACCGGCCCCGGCGTGTAGTCTCACGAGGGTTTTGGAGACCTTTTGATGTGTCGCGTGTGAATATGTTTTTAGTCGGTTTCGACCGCGATCGATTCGAATGTTTTGGAAAAAGCCAAAAAACCAAAAAACCAAAACACAACAACAACAACAACAACAACACCGCGACCGTGGTGACGCGTACGAAATCTCGCGTACGCGGCGGCGGGACAGGAAAATAACTGACGGTCCGTTCGTCCGCCAAGGTTTTAAAATAACGAGAAAGAAAAAAAAGGGACGACGACCCGTGCGAAACCGCGCGTCGAAAAAACCGCGCGCGCCGCGCCGGATTCCGCGGGTTCGTCGATCCGTCGCGGGATTTATTTCCGAACGAAAAAGGGCGAAAAGGCGCGCACCGGTATTCGACCTTCGCGCGCGGCCAGCGCATTTCCCGCATTGTTCGGAAAACGCGACATTTGCGCGAGCTTTTGGCCGTCGGCTTGACACAAATACCGTCGCGGACCGAAACGAGACGATAGGAAAAGAATAACGAAATTAAAAAAAAAAAAAAAAAAAAAAAAGAAAAAACCCCCGTACCGTTCGCGTCCGTTTCGAACGCTCGCACGAACCCCGTTATATAAATATACCGTAAGCGAGCGCACCGAAATAGACGGTCGACGGGCGGGCGGACGGGCGCGGTATCGAGGTTAGGCTTCCGTTTCGTTTGCCAAAGAGAGAATAAATAAATACGCATTGTTCGGCCGATCGAGATTTCAGTCGTCGGACGTCACCGAAGTCCGTACGGTCTTCGATCGACCGACTTGGACCAGTCGAAAGTCACTACGAGAATAAAACGGTGACGACACCGAGGCGGCCGCCGGGAGACCGCGCAGCCCTAACCTAACCCAACGCGCGCGGTTGTCCGCCGCTTCGGTGGTCACCGCAGTTACTTTCCAATTTTTACGCGCCCGAAACTTGACCGTACGTGATACATATATATATATTTATATTTTTTCATTTTCGTCGTCCACTGACCTTGAGCGTTGGTGTAGGTCGGCGTCGGCACCGTGAGCGGCGCGGTGACCGCCGAGTGCGGCGACAGGGTCTGAACGCCCAGCGACGTCATCGCAGCTGTTGTGGCGCCGGCCGCGTCCCTGTGATGGTGCACCGGCGGTAACGGCACGATGACCGACGGCGAGGCGTGCTGGAAAAACGAAACAAACAACAAATCCGTTCAAATTTTTTGTCTTTCCGAACGAATGTGTTTTGTGCGCGCGCGAGCCGTTCCCGATAAGCGCCCGTCTCGTCCAAAACCGTTCGATCTCATCGAATGGTTTTCCGAAACGTACTGTTGTAAGACCAGCACTTCCGCACTTCCATGTTTTTTAAGGCGTCAATTACGTACGATGTTTGGAACACAAGCGAATTCGTTGACGCGTCTACTTCGCATTTACCGGACGATTTCTTGAAAAATACTGATTGCAAAATTAACTGTCGATTATTTAAGTTTTCGGTTTTAAACATTTTTCCACCGGTATACACCAGAGTAAAATCGATATCTCGTAAAATCATCCGACCAATGCACATTTTTATAACATGTCCTCTTTGATTTTTATTCTGAAGTGTTTCTCACCGAAATCACGTGCTGAAGGAAGTACTGAAGGAAATAGGTATGTTTTCACAAAAACTACTGACCTACGAACTGCCGTCGCCGAGTTACGGAGAGCAACGCCGTTTCCGGAGCGTCGGATACATTTTACCTTTGGTGTGGCGGCCCTTTAACGGTTTTCGCGGCGAATTACAATAACCTATCGTGATGTTATTACGCGGAGTGAAAACGCGATCATTCCGTACGCCGAACGAGGGCGGGAGCGAAAGGTGTAGTTTACGATCAATAAAAAAATATTAACGTTTAAAACAATTATGATTTATGGTGTAGAATATTTTACCTAACCCGCAGAATCATGGTCCGGGAACGGACGACGCGCGTGAAACGCGAACAAATAAATGAGTAAACACGAAACAATAGAACGCCGTAGAGCGGCGTCTTGTTGTCTGTACAGTTCGACAAACATAACGTTTTCGGTAGTTTTCATTTCCCTTATCTGGTCACCATGCGATCGCACCGTCGATTGCGTGTAGGGGGCCCGCCCATTGGTTCATTACGATTTTGCGGAAAACGGAGTGTTCTTGTGCGGCTGACAAACGAAAAGCAGCGACCGCCGCTCGGTGTATTGGAAACGATCGTCGCCGTCTTGGAATCACGGTCGGGAATTTCCGTACGGCGTATTCATAATTTTAGACGTCGGAAAAAATAAACCACCCACACTCACACGTTCAAATCACAGGAAACAGTAGCGATTGCAAAAAAAGATTATCATTTTGTCATTGTGCGTTACGTTTGAAAACAGTGCGCCGAGAATTTCCGTTCACAACGAAATTTCGATCAAACCGTTCGCGAGTTTTGTACCGCACACGGAGCAATAGATTTCATAACCAGAAAACCGTTCACGTGTTTTCCAGCGATCCGGAGTTGGCGTTGAAAAACCAGCCGTTCGACCGGCACCGTTCGCCGTTGGCGCGCGTACGTATCGCGGGTTCTTTCGCATTTCGTTCGGATAAGAGAAGAGAACGTTATTACCGACGCCGCCGCGAGATTGTCGTTGCGCAACCCGGTTCGGTTCAACAACAATGGACGGCGACGACGCGCGCTCGGCCGTAACGAAACCATTTGCATACGATTCGCACGGCGGCGGTCAGACGACGACGACTTGTAATCACGTCGAAACGATACATATTATGTCGCGTGCGACAATACGTTAGTCGGATACGGGTTTTTCGGGCCGGCGCAACACGCGGAAGGCGTCGACGGAAAAACGACGACGTAATTTTTTTTGTTACGGCCTACACAATACCTAATAGTTTGCGAACGAAAGCTATGTTATATTACAAGAATTTGTTCGTTTGTTTTGGTATAATTCACTAAGAAAATCTTGTCGAAGTGGACGGTATTTTCGAATGCGATCCGTCTGAACACTGCGCGTCCACTTCGACATAACCTTTGCCAAGGTTTTTTTTTTTTGACAAAAACGTTTTGTTACGTTATCGAGCGATTTGTTTTCGTTTTTTGAAATCGAATATAAACCGTGACGTCGGGCCGCCCGTTTTGACTCGCACGGCTTCGGTCCCCCCCCCCCCACCACGAACGAGTGACGTCTCGTTCGAATTCATTTACGATTTCGCAAATTCCAAACCTCGCTGATTTGAATCCGCCGGCGGAACGGGAAAACCGCGTACGTTCCTCTCCCGCCTAACCCGTTTCAATAACATATCGTTCTTTCTATCCGTTCGCCTTTTTTTCTTCTCTTTGAGGTCACGACGTCCCATTGTTGTTCGCGCGACCAACGGCGGCGGCCGCGTGTCGTTATTATCGCGTACTCGACGCGCGTGCGGATCAAGGATTTTCGCGAAACCCGAATCCGCGGTTCCTCACACGTATTGCGAAAATGTGCGATTTACGCGTTCGCTCATATTAATCCCGATCCGATTTTTTTGTCGACGACAATGGCGACTTTCGGAGAACCGACCACGTCGAGAACATTTTCAAACGTCCGCGCGACCATTTTTTATTGTTCACACGCGTTAATGAGCAGCCGTGCGTACAGACATTGTGTGTACAGAATAGAGTTACGTAAGCAACGTTCACGAAAAAAAAAAAAAATAAGCTGATTCAAACGTTATTATTATTATTATTATTACTATGGGTGTGTTATTACTTCGGTCGTCGACGATACGTTTACCGAGAAAATATTAATCATATTGTAAATACATTGCATTGAATAAAAAACAGCAGAATCTCGCCCGTTCACCTATGCGGAGAAAAAAAAACAAAAAAAACGGAGAGAAAAAAAATACCGTGCGCGGCACGCGCGGATAACCGCAACGGTTTGTTTTGAATTCGAAAATAGTGCACGATAACGGTTTCACGTACAAAGAGCAAAACGTTAATTTCGTCGCGAAGACGTTTTCACTTTTCATCCGCCCTCAAAATATATATCACAAAAATCGATGTCAACATTTGTTTTCTCCGATGACTGTGGACGAATTTCGCGCACTCCCGTTAAATCTATTTACGTAAACGCGGACTTATATTGTGTTCACGCTCCGGCATAGAGGCGCCACGTCGTGTTATCATTTGTATTATTATTATTATTATTATTATTATTGAAGGTTAATACGTTGTGTTTTTGTTGCGCGTTATCTGGAGAAATCGTCAGACCTGACCGCGGTGCAGTTGTCCAGAGATTGGAATTCAATTAAAAACGCGCAACAATAAACGCGCGAACAATGTGCCGTTTCGAGTCTAATCCTCCGTCGTACGGGCGTATCACGTGCGCGAGTCGATAAATCGCGAGAACGGCGAACAATCGTAGGCCGGATTCGTTAACGGACGACGGAAAGACAAAAAAAGTCCCTATTCACCCTTTTCCACATACCCTACCCACTCGCAATCATCCAGTATCCGGTGTCGCGGTAAACGATATCGTTCGAGACTCATGACGGCGCGTGATCGGGACCAAGCACCCCAAACCCTCCCCTCGAGTATTTCTAAAGTGGAAAATTGTGTAAAATTGTGACTCTAACGGATAAACCGCGATTCTTTTGTTTTACGGTTTTCATTTTTTTTTTTAACCGTGTATTATAATTTTAACATTAAACAGTAAAAATTATCTTTATTGTATAAATCGGGGTTATTCATAATTATTTTTGCCCTCTTGAAAAAATTCTGGGCGCGTCGCGTCGGGCGGATTTTTATTTATTTTTTCCAATAACATCGGTTATCACCGCTACGAACGTTTTTATGTTTTCGGTCACGAATACGATGCGTTTCATCGTCATCTCGACGGTTTGACGAATCGTTCGAAATAATAATAATAAAAAAACGATGCTTCAATTCAAACTAAACCTAACCTGCGCAGTACGATGTCCCTTTTTCGACAATGCGAAAACACTTTACGTGATCATATTCACCCGATACCCACGATCGATTCGTTTGCACGCCACTCGCGCGTATCTGCGACGGAGCCGGAAAATCGTGTGCGATACGAAAACGTTTTAAACACGAAACGTAGCGATTTGTGCTCCGGTTTGGAGTTCAAAGTGCGACCGCGAGTCCCCGGGGGTCCGAGTGTGAACGACCGGAAAACGAGTTGACGGGTTTATTCGCGTTGGAAAGCCGCGGGAAAATATTTTTTTTTGTTTTTTGTTTTTTGCAACTCGACTCGCGAACGGGAACGGGCGTGTACGGGGGCACACGGTCACACGACGGTGTGCGGAAAGGTCGCCCGAATTTGTCGTCCGACCCGCATTTCGGTCGAACGGTGTGCAAATTATTAATGATTACGATTGTTGTTGCCGGCAAACGCCTCTAACAGATGTTAATTCGTATCGCGGCGATTGTGGTATACGGTATACGTTTAAAAAAAAAACCCGTACGTCGCGTATTTTTTTTTACCTTCGACGGCTTTCCGCTGACGCGCGAAGCAACTGGTTTCGCGTGCCGCGTGTACGAAAACTACACGACGACGACGACGACGACGACATCGCGTTTACGATTGTTTCGTTCGGTCTCCGCGGTTTTTCTGCCGCCGGTCGAAACGTACGCCTCGTCCGGATCCGAAGAGATCACATCGGGCTCGCGGACTTCACGGGGAGAAAAATGTAAAAACGCAACGGTGCGACAAGTCGAATCGCCGTTGTCCGGGACCTGAGTAGCAGAAAACGTTTAACGCGCCGTTTAAACGATAAACGCTCGCGAGAAACACGTGTACCGTGTTTTTGTTCCCCCCGGACAGACTTGACGCTGCGGTCAACCGGCCGGAACGCGTTTTTTTTTATTTAACTACGTAATTTGTCCATTATGTACGCACACGAGCGTGCGCTCGCGCGATAGCGTTAACTTGGACGAGAGCACATGATAATTATCGCGGGAATAATAATTAAAAAAAAAATAAATAATGTAAAACGAAACGAAATCATGACGATATTTCAATCGCGGAGAAGAGTATTGTTGAAATTCGTTCCGTTTCGCCGTCGGGCGGAACGACGTGTTTCATTATGATTAGATCATTTGACGGACGAGGGCGATGTCGTTCGTTCGATCAACGGTAAGCCCCGAAATGAACGAAAATCCACTTCTAATCTAGCGACCGACTTTTGTGTACGTGGGGGGGGGGGGGTCGAGAGACCGTCGAGTGTTTTTTGTCCGTCCGTCCGTTAAAAAAAAAAAATAAAAAAAAACGGTCGAGCGAAATTCCCGTGCGCGAAACAAACCTGGTACGGTTTTTTTATGTTTTTTTTTATTTTTGCGTTGTACGTTTGCGGCGTTCGCGACCGTACACCAAAACGTCACGTCGACCCGTTTGCGAAATATCGGTATGCATTCGAATGATAATATTTTAACTACGCGTGGTTTTTAAATTCGTCGCGACGACGAGGATCGACGATTTGCTATCTGAAACGCACGCGTGTAACACGACGCGCGCGGGCCAAGAAAAATTCGCGCGTTTACGTTGTATAATATATTTATTTATTTTTTCACGATTACGACGTAAGTCGTATAAATTCGCGCGAAATTACAAATCGCGAAAAGAAAAATTGTCCATGCAAAACGCCGTTCGGAAAGACAAAAAAAAAAAAAAAAAAAAACACACACACACACATATGTATGTATATATTTTATATTGTCATTGTCGACGTGTTTTTTTTTTTTTTTGCTCTCCGTACACGGTCTTTTATTATTCCACGCGGTAAATAGTTCGCTCTCCTCTCATCCGCCGCCGCCGACTCGCGCTCTCGGCCCGTACACACGCGTAATGGTCCCACGACGTCGATTCGCATTATTATTCGCGAAAAAATTATTCCGAAATAAATTTAACGCGCGCCTTATATATTCATCGTTGTGCAATGACGGCGACGGACGGCCGCGAAAACACGCGAGTATTATATAAAAAACGAAAAAAAAGGGCGACGATATTTCGGCGAGAAAAATCGAAACGCGTCGCGGGGAAACGAACGAAAACGAACGAACGTCGACACGTACGGAATGGACGATCGAGTCTATCAATTTTTTTCAATCGAGATGATGTCAAAAAAAAAAATATATATATATAGTTGAAAATCGACTTTGAGAACAAAGTTGCGGAGAACGCGAGTTAACTGATCAACAATAAACACACACGAGAAGACAAATGTCTATCAGCCGTTTATTGAGTTAATTGAACAAGAAAAATAAAAAAAAAACCAAACCAAACACTCGTAACGCGTCAATTAAAAGCGACTTAAATTTAACTTTTAACTCGTCAGTGCTCGCATTTTAAAATACCTCTCTTCGTATCGGACGGGCGTACGTATATATACATAACCTCACACGCGCGCACGCCTCGGTCGGCGGCATCGCGATTTGCGATTTGTACTCGACGGACATCGTTCGCGACGACACACGGTCGAGAGATCGGTGTGATCGACTCCGTAACACGTCTCGTCGTCTTTGTAGTGGCGGACCCGCCATTTCGGTGGTGCACGGGAGACGTTGGAAAATGAACAAAAAAATAAAAACGATCGTTTTCCCGTTTGAACGACGAGTCTCGCGATACCACGCACGGGGGGCACGGCCACACACAAACGCTCTCAACCTATATTGTACACATGTACGCGCACGTCATCGTTAAAAAACGTATTTGTCGATTCGAAACTCATAATCGGTCGCGCGCAAAGTACCGTATTTAATATTCACGCGCGGTTGTAGGCTAACCTATACAACAATCACACTATTCTATTTTTTTTTTTTTCGTAATTTATTTAATTTTTTTTTTTTATATTTATATTCACAAACGTAAAACGTACAACACCGCACCCATTATATTCTATCCGTTCGGCTTTCTAGAGCCGATTTGCACACAATACCGAAACGCGTTTAATGGGCTCTCGTCGTCGTATATACACACAACTACGCCTCGTCTAATGTTGGCCGATCCTTAAGCGAGCAAACGTTATTTTATTTTTTTTTCGGTATATCGTACGCGCGCATTATCGAATTCCCGAGGCGTCGTCGTTACCGTATCTCCGCGTTACCGTCGTAATCACGTTGTCGATGTTTTCGCGTGTCTTCGTCCGACCTCCCGAGCGTCGAAGATTTCCGAAGGGCGCACGTACGTACGATATATATATATCATATATATACAGTGGTTGAATTAGGGGGAAGGGGCATTGAGTACCCTTTTTATTTTTGCAAATATTTGAACGTACCTATAATATGGTTTTTTTTTTAAAAGAGCGACGTGGACGGACGGTATTCATTTTTACCACGGCCGACGAAATACGAAACAATGTATTTAATAATACCGCCAGAGTCACAATATAATACGGGTTCCCGCTAGTTGTCGGTCCACAAACGCGACGACCGTCGGCCTATAAATTAAACCTATACTTGTATTTTATATTGTTCTTCGAGTCAAGACGAAACCCCCCCCCGCGTTGTTAGTCATTATTCGTTACCTGATTTTCCACGCTCGAATTATAAACAGGTAAACGTGACAGACGATGAACTCGTCGAGTACCTACACCGTTTACAAAAACGTATTCAGTACGCGACTGTTGCGTAAGCCTCCAGAGTAGCCCTACTGTTTTTTCTCCCGATTCAACCGCTGTATATATATGTGTGTGTGTGTGCATACATTACGGAGGCTTAAACGGGAATATCGGGAATGGTCCGATCATCACGTTACGGCCGTCCATGCGGACCATGAGCGATCCCGTCCAATAATCGATCGTGTCGCTACGACGCGCGTTTCGATTATTGTGTTCTTTTATTCATGTTGTCAACTCGGTTGTTCGACGCCTCGCGCGCACACACATTTCTTTAGTAAAATTATTCGGCGTTTTGATTTGCTGTCGGCGTGCAGAAATACGATAGCCAAAAGCTCGTTGCTTATTTTTTATTTTTTAAGCAATATTAACGCGTACGGACGCATAAATTTCCCAACATCGATCAAATCTTGTAATTTCTACAACTTTTATTTGTTTTGAGCAGTATTTTTTCTTTTCATTTTTTTTTTTTTACATAGCCGCACATGATAGTATAACACGCGACCGCCATACGGTGTGCGGATGGAAGCGACATACATACGCGTAGGATCAATAAACTCTCATAAATTCGCGTTTCAATGGGATTCGCGGTGAACTTTATACGCGTGTGTGTAATATTTCTGTCGGAATGTTCTCTCGAGCGTAGCTCTATATATATATATATGAGGCGCGTACATGTATATATTAAATCGGACAAGGTCTTACGAGGCGCGGCGAGAGGGTGTACCGCGACGTCTCGTTCTCTGCAGTTTTCAATCTTTTCCGACTGTACGTAATCGTTTTTTATTTTTTTTTTTATTTTATGCAAGCGCGTGCGCGCACAAATCGTTTCGCCATAAGTCAATTTGCGACGGGGGTTATCGGCGGCCGCGTGTGTGCGTCGACATACGAGAGTCGCGCGACTTTCCCGAGGAAATCGCACACGCTGTGCAATGTAGTTTTTTACGCGAGAAACAAAAAGCTATATGACGACGGCGCATGGCGTTTTAACGCGGATGGTGGAGGGGTAGGGAGGAAATCGTTTCTCGATAAGACGCGCGCCGAGTTTGCTTTTAAAAAACTATGACGAGACGACGACCGTCCGTAACGCGGGCGTACTGTTACAACAGGAAACCGTATAAACGGTAGAGCGCCATTCGCACGCGACCCTTACGCGAAATTATTATTTAACCTAACCTATTTCCCGATCGAATTTCGCTTTGGTGCGTTGAGAAATTAACATACCTTTTGCGTGGGCGAAGACGGCGCCGAATTGGCCGGACTCGACCGAGGGCTCGGCAACGAGACGCTGGCCGGTTTTTGTCGGGGGACCGCCTGCAACAGCGGCAGACTCTGCAGCGCCGGATACAGTCCCACGCCTCTGGCGGCCAACGATTCCAGTATGCGACCTGCAACAAAATACGAAACGCACACGTTACTAGACCTCATTCGACCGTGTTGGTTTTTGCGCGTCACGGTCGGCCCGTCACGACACGTTTTCTCGAGATTAGTTGCGCATGCGCGTCCATAGAGAATATCTAGTAACTTCCGTATACATTTTTGTTTATTTTATTCCGATACAAACCTAATACGCTATCGGTCGAACGACTGCGAAAGAAAGTTTCACTTCATCCGCGCGCGTACTCGTAACACGCACGATTTTTTTTTTACCCGACAAACGCACGGACTACCGTTACGAGCTCTCTCCCACTCTGCCTTTGAAGACCGGTGTACGCGTGTTTACATGATCAACGCCATTAGTCATTGTGTCACGGACGGACGTGATATAAGGCGAACACGAAACCGGAGCGAAAAATAAAATAATGGTTGGGGAAAAGAATATACGAATCGTGAACTCTAATCTCGCTCGACGAACGGAAAGAAACGAAAAACCGACGACGCCTTTGGGGCGATTTTCGTGTACCTGTCGGTTGGCGCGCCGCGAGATAAGCATTTTTAAACGCGCATACTTGTATCTGTCGGTATGCGTGTATATATTTATTATTATTTATTTCGTACTCGTATCGGCGCTGCTGCGGAACGCCACGGGCGTCGGGTAGCTGCGCAGCACACCGCCGCGGCATGTTTATCATCACGCGTAATGAAAACGTGGTCCGTATAAAATATAAAAACGTTGTAGTGTATTTTATTATTATTATTCGGTTTTCGTTATTTATCGTCTTCGTACAACATAACACACTGCTGCTCTGCGTTCGTCCGGCGAATATCGTGAATATTCGTTATTATTATTATTTTTTTCTTCCCCCGGCAAGAAATCGTGCGACGAGTACATACGTGATGGCAAAAAAAAACGACGACGACGACGACGACGACGGACGAGATTTCCGATAAAAAGTCGACTGGCGAGAGATTCGGTCGATATTTCCGTTTTTCCAAACGACAATATTCGTTTTCCGCGTTCGACCGTCCGGTTAGGTTGGGTTAGGTTAACTGACTTAACCTACACGTTTCTGGTGGCTTTTCACCTTAATCGCCGGCTTACGTACCGTAGACCGTTTATTCGTTTTCGACGTTTTCAATATAACAGTGTTATATTTTTCTGCCCCCCCCTCCCCCTTCCGAAACGACTGCATAACGCGTGAGAAGTCGGACGCGGTCGCCGGATACGCGTTTACAAGTGAAATTAAAAAGCGGTTTCCGCTAAATAAACATACGTACTGCCGCGAGCACCGTTCGACTAGTTTTATAGGTTTTTGTTTTTCGCCCGCGTGTACAGACCTAGTGTTCCCCTGAAACGGTTCGGTCGGGACTAGAGAGCGGTTTTTTTGTTTTAACATGAAACCAGAATACTGATCGCACACGCTTTTCATTCTTTTCGTCCGGTATTCTGCGGTCGCGATCGCTCCGTCGTCAACGTTTATTTGTCCTCGCCGTATTCGTTGTTTGCTAGTTTTCAACGTTACATTTAACTGCTGTCCGCAATCCGTTTTGATGTCGGAAAGGAAATTCAGAAGACGAATAATAATCGATTTAATCCGTAATCGTGGAAATAACTTTTCTAAAAATAATTAAACCGAAAAATCCCAGGCCGAACGCCGCGGTACGAACGATGATACCAAATTGACTGTTAATGATTATTGCTCACGTAATGAACACGGAGCGCCGACGGTTATTGTTATTTAATTATATTTAAAAAAAAAAGGTTATTTTTTTTTTAAATTTACCGATTAAATCCACATGACTAAGGTCGTTTTTTTTCCTGTTATAAAAAGTGCGTTTTGAAAAAAAAAAAAAAACACCGCGATTTCAGGACCTTGTGGCGTTATCGATTTATCACCGCGACGACGTGACAACGCGTTATATAATACTAATAATATAGATAATACGTCGGTCGCGATCTGCATTTCGCGTGGACGAGTTCAATCCGTTTCCCATTGTGATCCAGAGACCCGTAAAAGTGGAACACAAAGCGATGTACGCGAGTAATGTGACACCCGGCGAACGGGGGGAGTAAAAAATTTAAAAAAAAAAACCTAGAACGAAAAAAAAATAAAAAAAGAATAAAAACCTAGAAAATTTCGAGTGTTTCGGTTATATTTCGTTCCCGTCATTATGTCTCGCGACGTACGTAATACGCGCGCGCGCCCCCGGACGACCGAAGAGACTCTCGACCCCGTCACACTTGTCTCCCCCCCGTCGTGTATTGTGTGAATTTTTTTTATTTTTTTTTTTGTCGAATTCTTTTATTTCTCGCCCGAATTTTCGCGCGAGGGTTTCCGTAAAACGGGTAAATATTATTTGCGGTGGAAACTGTTAATAACCGTACACACACGCGCACGGGGTCCGACAGGCGCGCGTTCCCCTCTCCGGCAGTTTGATATCCTCATTATTACATTATATACGACGACGACGACGACGACGACTACGACTACGACTACGACTACGACGACGTTGCAGACGCGCACACATAATAATAATAATAACAATATGTGTGTGTGTGTGTGTGCGCGCACGTAGGGGAGATCAATTGAACAGGTTAAAAGCTATATAAACGAGAGGTTTTTATTATTATTTTACCCGACGTATAATAATGCGTACGGATGATGGGACCGGGAGAATTTTTTTATTTAGGTTCTTTTTTTTATTCCACGTTTTTTAAAGGGGACTAATGGACGACATCCTATTCCGTTCCCACCGCGGCCGCGCTCTCGTACGCGTATTTATTTATTGGACGTTTAACCCGGAATATGATTTCGCGAAAAAACGGAACGGGGGGAACAAAAAAAAAAAAAAACAAGGCCGCCGGCGGCGTCAGCAGCTGACAAGATATACACTCTATTGTCGTAAACTCGGCTGGATACTTTTGCATTTATATATATATATACATACGATTTCGACAATAAAAATAATAGTAATAATAATAGTAATGACGACGACGACGAAAAAAAAATGAAGGATTCGATGATAGAGTTAGATTGTGTGTGAACGGCGAAGATCGTTTTTTTTTTTTTTTTACAAGTCCTCGAGCGGGCAACAAAAAAAAAAAAAAAGATTAACGGCCCGCGGAGAGAATCCCTAAAGTTTTTTTTTTCACCCGAACATTTTCGTATCGAAAAAAACTTTTTTTCCCCCGTCACACTCACGTGTGGCTGTTTAAAATACGTTTTCGGCGTTTCTCGCGTTAAACGTGTACCGCCGCCGAAATATCGTGACGTCGAAAAATCCGGGAGATCTATGCGCGTGCACGCACTTCATCACGACGACGAAAGTATTCGTGTTTCGTATTTCGGTCGTTCTCGGACGGGCTGTGTTTATTTAACTGTCCGAAAAAATTATGCATAACCCTATTTAAATATATCTGAGTACTACATCCGCTCTACAACAGTAATGATTAATTTCTACGAATTTTTAATGAATACGTTTATACACGTTTCGTTACTAAACACACACACACACACACACACACGCTGCGGAGTATGAAATATTAATGAATAATAGTTCATTATTTCCGGGCAACTGTCTAGAATTATCATTATTATTTGTTTCCATTGGAAAAACGGAGATCGTCACAAGTGACTGGACACATATATTATACGTGTCGGTTTTTTCGACGAATTAAATATTTAACAAATCCCGACGTGAATAAAATTAGAAAGAAGAAGAAGAAGAAATGAAAAATTCAGTGATATTAAGACTTATTTCTTTCTTTTCTTCCTTTTTACTACGTTCGGCCGTATTATATGTAATCGTCCATCGGACTAGTTAACACAACGCCTACACCGCCATACAATATAACAATAGAACGAACGTTTTCCACACGAGTGATTCGTAAGCGCGCGGGGAAGTAGTTTTTTTTCCGTAAAAAACAATGTATCCGTCGGACCATACACCCACACACATTTGTAAATTTGGTACACGTGTGTGTACGTTGAATGCGTCGAACGTCAGCAAATGTCAGGAAGCGTTTTCTCGTAACGTCAGTTTTGGAATCGTTCGGCTTAGTACGAGCGCTTTTTTTTTCTCTGTGGTTGTATAGACGACGTTCGCGGGAAATCGTCTAAAACCGTCCCGGCGATATTGCGCCCCCGAATTCATCACTCCCGGGGAAAACTAACGATTTCGCGATGACGTTCAGATTGCGTACGCGTACTACTATTCGTTTTCGTCAAATAATTGTCAGGCCGATCGTTTTATTACGCCGTTCGACCATTACGCGTTATGACGTCGAAAGAAATAAATAAAGAAAGAATGAACAAAAAAAAAAAAAAACACGTTAAAACCAATGTCTGCCGGTAACTTAACGTAAACGTATTTCATTAAAAACGATTCGGGGCACCGCGTGCACGTCAACCGGCGATCAATTATTCCCCACTTGGCTCGTATCGTATCGGTCGGTACGCGGTAACACGCGGTCGTGTACAAAATTCGTTCTAACACATGTTTAAATATCGTCATTATTCGTAAGGAAGAAAAAAATGAAAAAATAAAAACGACCGATTACATTAACGAACGATAATTTACGACGTAAATGAATTATGCGTTTATGATTCGTTAGAATATCCTATTTACATTTTCGACGTATTCAAATATTGAAATGAATGCAGAACGTGGCCGGCGAGGAGGGAAATAATAATAATAATAATAATAATAATAAACAAATAAACAAACAGAAACCGAATAAAGTATTTTCGTGAAAACTTTTATAATCCGTTCGTGTATATATTCAGTACACAATATTTGAACACGCGTAGGAAACGTACGCGGCGGTATGCGCGCGACGTGTTGGTCGGAGGGGCCACTCGACAAACAGTAGAATCCATTGAACACACAACAAATCTGGCGTGTTCCTACGGCGTGTTTTCGTATAAGGCGTATGCGCGTGTTTAAGTATTTCTTGTAGAAAAAAATAATAATAATAATAATGAAAACGGTATAATGAACGTGCTCTCGGCAATACGAACGGAACGAGGGATGGGTGGGTGGGGGGGAAAGAAAAAAAAGAACGTGGCTCGCACTCGTCAACAAACGCCATATTCGGTAAATCAAAAACAGTTATGTACGTATTGATCGAAGTGACGTAAGCGGTTTTTTTCATTTTTTTTTTTTCGGTTAAGCCTCTTCGGTCCACCGCGGCGGGATCCGTCGTCGTGACATCATTGTTTATCGCCTTTAAAGATATAAATAACAGCGACCGCGTTATCTCCGCGCTCGTGTTGCTCGTATCGTATGTATTATGAATAATACACGCGCTACAATAAAACGCCGTTGCGGGCCGTTGTACTCTTCGTCGAATCCGACGTCAAAGAAATAATAACGATAATAATGATAATAATAATGTGACGTGCGTCCGATTTCATTTCGCCGACCGTACGCTATTCCGAGCACAACGCCGTGTTCCGATATCGATCTCGTGTCAGACGATCGTTTTTTTTTTGGATTTTTTTCGTTTACCGTTCGATACAAAACCGATCTATTGTATTTAACGAAACGAAACAATATTTGTATATATACACGTAAAGTAATCGTGTCCGTACAAGACCGTGCCGATACGTTTTACATTAATATCCGTTATGTTTTTTTTTTTTTTCGTCTCCTTTTCGTCGCTTTCGAAAATATAATGCGCGCGAAATCCTCTCGACGCGCCGCCTCGCAAACCTTTGGCCGTTGAGCTCAAAACAAAAGGGGTATATAAAAAAAAAAAAAAATCTGATTGCCGCGCAGCTGTTTCCGCGGTACCTAACGCGCGCGCGCGCACTCGGCGTACACCCGAATAAATAATACGCGCGCGTCGGAAAGGGGTTACGTGTGCGACGGTTCCCAGAGAATCGAAAGGATTAAAATGACGGAGGGAAATAATAATAATAAAATAAAAAAAAATAAATAAATAAATATATAATAAACAGATCGTACGAAAATACGTTTTACGAGTGTTTTTCCGCGGGGACGTGCGTCCTACCTGGGACCTCGCCGTGCGCGACTTCTCGTACCCGGCGGGGGTTCACTTCTGACATCTGCTGGGGAGCGCATGCGCGGATTTCACGTTACCCGCGGCCGAAAGTTTTGCCACTGTCGGGCCGACGAAAACGACTGTCGGTTATTTCAAACGTTCGGTATTACACGTGATTTTTATATATATATAAATATAAAAAACCATCACATATTGTATTGCGTGATAAAAAAAAAATACGAATCTAAAAATCGTCTCGCTCGACAACGACACACGGAGAACTTGTAGAACATATTGCTCTTTGATTTCATATCACAGTAATTAATTAATTTCGATAATCGTGTGCGCGTTCGGTTGCAGATTTCCGGTTTCGACTCGTCAGAGTATACGAACTCGACCGAATCGATATCAGAACGATCATTATTAGCGCGTTATCAACGACGTTTTCAGACATTAATTTTTGGACGGACGAATTTTCGAAATTCAAAATTTTAAAATTACCGTAAAAAATCGTTTCGCCGGGGTTGACGCATGGACGTAATTATACCGTTTGGACGGAGAACGCGCGAACCAAACACGTTCCGTCGTCAACAACGAGACTGGTTTGTAAGACGAAATGTTTTTAAACGTTCTATTTACACTGTATGACGTGCACGTCGTTTAACGTACGTACGGCGGTCCGGAGTCGCGTCCGGGCGAATCCATTAAAACAAGTCGGTACGAGACTGGTCCGCGGTGTGTGTATTCCGCGGAAACCGTTCGTGTACATTAATGACCGAATGGAAACAACACGGTGATAATAACGACGACGACGTCGTTGAAACTCTGTCGTTTTCGGTCGACGCTTCTTCGCGGTTTCCGGTCGTAGGGGCGAAACAAAAAACCTAACGCGCGCGTCCACCACACGAATTGGTTTCGAGGCGCGCGCGATTCGTTACCGTAGAAATTACGAGAACGAAATCAATCGGGGGAAAAAAAGGGGAAAGAAAAACCTCACGCCAACTGCTCACGGTTGCGGCTTGCACGATAAAAAAAAAACCCGTTTGGCGAGCGCGACCGAAAAAACCGAATCGATCGTGTCCGCGCCGTACGTAATCGCAGGACAACAACATCGCCGGGCGAAACGCGGCACAACGGTTGATTACACGTGATTACCGACGTCGGGTCTCCACGGTAATGACCTCGTTACCGACACACCGTTGACGCGGTGGTTCGGACCGCGAACGGTCGGACGGAAGACGAAAAATACATAAAAAATTTAACACGCCGCGGACCGACGTAGGCGATTCTCGCAAACGCGGTAAGTCGGCGCGTTCTCTCTCTTCTGCCCGGTAACACCGGGGCGTATTCGAAGGAGTTATACAGCAGGGGGGGGGGCAGAGAAGGCCACGGTCTCCCACCCCGCTGTTCGAGCTATTTATTTTAATAAATATTTTTTAAAAGTATTTTTTTTTCTCCGATAAAAAACAAAAAAAAACCATTATTTATGCGAGTTATAAATAATAAAAACGGTTCGATCTATTATCACGATTTGTCGGCCACCGCGAAATAATTGTTCTTGACAAACGCGATTTCAAAACTGTGAACATCATTTATAAATAATGGTATTCGATAAGACGGTTAAATGTGATGTACAGTTTTCATTTCCTTCACTTGGATCGGTAAAAACAATATTTCATTGTTTGATTATTAATAACACTATACTTCGATAGGTACATAGGTTTGATGAGATTTATTTGTTCTCACAGCCAATATCAAAACACAATACAAATACTATAGGTAAATATTTAGTTAGAATAGTTTAGTTTGTAATAAGCTCGTATCACACACGATAATCGAATTTAAAACACTTAACGTGTATGTTATTTCTTATGATTTATATGAATATGCATACACACATGTATGTGTGTGTGCATAGAACTTATAAGTATTGTGCCATCTCAGGTTGATATATCTACGGGCGCCCTTGGCTAAAACCTAAACCCCCAAGAAATATTTCATACCACAAATCACCAAATGGAATGATAATATAAGACAATATTTATTTGCATTTTATTATCTAAACAAATAAATAATGTAACTAATTAATGTAAATATCAAAACGTATTATCAGAAAAAACACAAACATAATATACGAGGTATGATATATTACGAATAGAGAAATAGTCGATTGGGGGAGCTAAGCCCCGTCGATTTATCGCAGCGAGTCTGTCGTATTATACGTAAAATAATACTGATAATAATAATGTTGGAGTCGAGGGAATCGTTTTTTTCGGCCGGGACGACGACGACGACGACGAAGAACGCGTCGTAACCTAACCTAACTCGCAAGACGACAAGTCGCGCGCGTCATACGTGTTCGTTCCGGAGCGGCCGGTGTTACCGAATCCGGAGTTTTCACGGAAAGTTCAAATGGGTTTCAGGCTGATTGAAAACAGCTGCTTTTCCGCATTTGTTCTCCGGTCTCCGAACGCTTTCGAAAACCGTGACGGTTCGAATGTCGATGGTAATCGATGTGTTGCGTTGGTTTTGTTTTGGGCACGTGTCTAGTAGGCTATGTCGGCTAGATGTTTGTAGCCGGAGTTGGAGATACGTATTTCACAGGTTGCGTCGATGGAGTTTCGTTAATCGATTTGTTTTATATAACGTTAAGCGGTTAAACGCGGGGTGGGGGGATGATGGGATATATCCCCTCGTGACTTTTTTGTTGTTATGTATGTATTTTTAACAGTACGCTGTTTATTACCTATTTATCAATAATAAAATAAAAAACAGATTTAATAATTTAACTTATATCCTTAAGTTATGACTTATGTTTTCAATGATCTCAAATGTCGAGAAATCAGCCTCATCCGCCCCAGCCCCTCCCACAACGACAAAAATCATTTGACCGTCCCACTGTACGTATCAGAATCTCGCGGCGGCGGCGGCGGCGGCGGTTTCCTGACGCACCGGACGGTCACGCGGATAAACGTTCGGGTTTTTCCGCGTGCAACGTTAACATCGTTTGTCATCGGCGCGCGTGATAATGCGATAAGGTTCGGTTTACGCGCGCGACCGTGTTACGTAAAACCGTCGGCCGGCGGCGTACGCACGCGAACCGCGGCCGCCTTCGGAAGGTTTCCGAAACCCTTCAAAAATCGTACGATAATAATAACGATAACGATAACGATAATAATAATAATAATAATAGCGGAATAAAACAATAATTGTAACGGGGGGGTGGAAAAAAAATCCGAGCGAAAAAATTCGTCCGAAAGACACGACACGACTAGGGGTGAGAATTTGCGTCGGTTGCGAAAAAAATAAAAAAAAAAAAAAATGCCCGCATTGGCGAAACCGTACAAAGAGCGTGTTTTCCGCTTCGAGAAAATCCGATTACCATTTCGCATGTCCGCGCGTCTACTCTGTTCCTCGACGCGCGCACGGCACAACCCGACTCCTCCGCCCCCCCCCCACTGGTTTCGCTTACGCGTATGCGGTCGCGGTGCGCAAAACTGCACCGTCTCGAGTGCGATCCCCCCCGGTCGAGAAGGGTCGTCTCAGACCGACGATCGAAACGAATTTCATTAGACACGTTACATAGACGTCATCGAACTCGCGTCGCGTAGACACTGACCAGCCGCGTATTTATGGGGTTGGGGGATGATGGACCCCCCTTAAAAAAAAAGTAGAACCGTGTGTGTGTGTGGGGGGGGGGTGAAAATATTAAACACCTCACTTTGAAATCGTTAAAATGTAAATGTCCAATAGCAATGTCGATGCTTGACATCAGATTTTATACGGTTGAGATGGATAACTGTCGGCTGTCGACTGTTTTTCGAGGTCTTTAAGTAACGTCGGTAAAACAGTTATTGATAACTACGGAGTACCGTCCAGTTACACGATCCGAGTTTTCCGCGCAGGTTGGTTTGTGCACGTCATCATTCACAACGCGAGCGAACGCTGTACGTCCCGTGCAAAATATCAACACGTTAAGGAAGTTCACGTGCCCGAGCGACTTGACTCGGGTCGTGTATTGTTTCACACGATCATCAACTCGAACCGCGTTGGCGTAAACGATTCGGTAAAGCGTTCACGACGACGGGGGGGTTCCCAAAAACGGAACCGAACGCAGTGAAACTGTTGATTTTCTCGTCACGCGGGCTCACGTTTACAAACACGACGGCGACCATTATGGAAACGCTACGATAATATTTTAGCGTTTTTTTTTTTTTTCGTCGACTTTTAGCGCCGGCTTAGTCGAACCCGAGTCGCTTCGTTTCACGACCTCGCGGCGACGATAAAAACGTTTACACGCCACGGCAACGGCGGCGTGGTGCGTGAGACAAAAGGAATCCCCGCCGTCGGTTTCGCAACGATATTTTTTCGAACAATTAAAAAACTACGAAAACGGGAGAGTGGAATTCACGGACGTCGCGCGAGAAAACACACACACACACACAGAGAGAGAGTGTGTGTGTGTGCGGCGTGAGGGAGAGGGAGAGATGGAAAGAAACACAGTCAATAAAACGCACCCCGCGGAATATAATAGAAAAACGCGTCCGTCCGTCTGGGACAGTTAAAGCTATATCGTAAAAGTTTCGCGTCGTAAAAACGGGTCCGGGACGCGGTTCCCCGAAGACGGTTTTTTCGCAGCAAATTTTTTTCTCTTCGCCGCCGCCGTCGCTCCACATATTTTCTCGGGCGTATTATTTTTTTTTTCGTTTTTTTTTTTTCCTTTCTTTCTTTCCATCTATAAGGCCAACGCGCACACACATTGGCAATAATTTATTGCAGATGTTAGCGTGCGATTTGTATCGGTCTAAAAAAAAAAGGAATATTATGACCGTAAAAACAAAAACAAAAAAACGCCGCCGCCGCCGTCTCCAAAAGACAGACGGTTTTTACAACCCTGTGTGTGTGTGCGTTTATGTGTAACGTTCGTTTTATTTTTCATTAAAATAAAGTCTCCAGACTCGTGTTTTTATTTTATTATTATTATTATTTCCCCCCCCCCCGTTAAAAACTCTATGTAGAGCGGGCCTACCACTTGTTCCTCCCCTTCTTGCGAATTTTTAATGACCAATAAAACGACCACGACGACCACGACGACCACGACGACCACGACGACGAGTAGTTGTTACGCGCACATTCGCTCCCGAAAAACGACAACAATGCCGGACAACAATAACCCTATAGACACGCGTTCGTTATAACAAACGCGCGTACGAGACGGTTATGTTTTATTATCATCATCATCATCATTATTATTATTATTTCGTTACGAATGTCCGCCGAAATTCGATTCGTCCGGCGGCGCGTCGGAAAACGAACCGTCGTCCGTCAATTATGCACACCGTCCGTCCGAGACCAACGCCACGAGCGTGCGCGCGAACGCCGTTCGGCGAGATTTGATTAATCGTTCCCACGGCCGCGCGAGACCAGGATAATGATTGCCGGCGATGAGTCGACACATTCTCTCACCGAAACGTTTTCACAGGTGCGTACGTACGTACGTACACTGTGACCACGACGACGACGACGACTACGACGAGTCTCCCCCGTCGACGGGATAACGTAAAAATAAGAAAAACACCGAACGCGTTACCGGACAAAACGCTTTTTTTTTTTTAAAAATCTACGCGGACGGACGTGTCGGGGTAGTCGATTCGATTGGCGGCGCGCCCGCGTTATCATTCATCTGGGTTTTCTTAATCACATCAAGTCCTGACCAAGGTTTTTTGGTTATTTTTTTTTACACGTGTATATACGAGACCGGGATGAATAAACAAATTACATTATTTTCGTAGTCCGTGGTGGAATCGTGATTTGTGAAACCAAGCGCGGGTAAGTCGAGGCATGGTCACGTCCAACAACGATAACGGACAGGGAACGCGCGCGCGCGCGGGGCGGTTTCCGGTAACCGTGTCGTAAGCGTCGTAATCAACGGGGCTTACCGGTGGAAAAGTTGACCATCGGCACGTTGTTGGTGATCGCGTCGGCCACGTCGGTGTTCAGCCCGTAGATTTCCAACAGTTCGCGGACCGTGTTCTGCGCGTACTCTTTCAGATCGGAAGAAGCGTCGTGCGGCTGGTGCGCGTGCAGTCGGTGCCGGTGCTGCTGCTGGCCGTGTTGGTGATGATGGTGGTGATGGCCCGCGGCGGCGGCGGCGGCGGTGGCGGCGGCGATGAGGTGTTGGACGTCGTGGGCGGTGGCGGCGGCGGCGGCGGCGGCGGACGACGACGGTCGCCGTTTGTTGTCGTCCGGCGGCTGTACGGCGCACGTGAGATCCATCGGCGCGGAACCGTCGTCGACGCGCGGCCGTTTGGCCACGGTCGATCCGCCGGTGCACGCGCTCAGATCGAGCACGGCTGCCGCGGCCGCGGTCGAGTCGTCGCCGGCCGCGGCCTCGTCGCCGTCGTCGCCGCCGCCGCCGCCGCCTGTGCCGGCAACGTTGTCGCGACCGTCTTCGGCCGTCTCCTGCGTGTAACTGATGTTCCGAGGCTGAAAGTTTTTCCGCTTGTTCCGCGTACTGCCGCCGCCGCCGTTGTTGTTGTTGTTGTGATTGTGGTTGTTGTTGTTGTTGTTGATGTTGCAGTTCGAGACGATCATGCTGTTGTCGTTGGATCGCGCGGTCAGGCACACGGGCTGTTGCTGTTGCTGCTGCTGTTGCTGCTGCTGCCGTTGCTGTTGCTGTTGCCGTTGCCGTTGCCGTTGCTGTTGTTGTCGCGGCTGCTGTTGCTGCCGACGGCCGCGGCGCTCGTCATCCTCGTCGTCGCGGGATCGGTCCGCTTCGGCCTCCGAGTCCGTGTCCTCGGCCGACGAGTACACGCCCAACGGCGGCGTCTGCACTTTGCCGTGCCGGGCCGCCGTCGCCGTCGCCGCCGGTGCAGCCAACAATCCCGTGTCGGCCATTGTCACCATTCAACCTAAAACGAAAAACACACGTTTCAATTATCTGATCCGTTTCGACAGTCAACATTTTTATTTTTTATTTTTTATTTTTGGGCGAGTTCGCGCGGGTTAACTCGGCGTGCAAGAACGGAGAGTTACAACATGTGCCGACGGGCGTGACGAATCGGGTCGAAACGGTAGAGTGTATAACATGCCAGCGGTGTACGGAACGAAAAAAGGACGCGAGTCTTACGGCCGGTGGCCGCGGGGACCGAGTCGAGCGGACCAGAAGGAAAATGTCGAGGTTCACGCGTTTTCGGAACGTGTTGCGCCCGACCCGTGGTGCTTACACGACGACGACGGGAACATCGAAACCGCCCATGGAATGACCCCTAAAACGCGGTTTCCGTTCGGTCTTCCGACTTTTCGAGAACTTGCCGACGTGCCTACACATGCACACACGGACGACGACGACGACGCGCGCAACACACGCGCACGACGTCGAGACTAACGCCGTTTTTATTGTACGCCGAGAAGACGGCGCCTTCTCGGCACGGACGTCATTTATACGTGCCACGATGTGACGTACACGGACAATCGCTTCCGGCCATCGGTTCCCGCGTGTTATTTTCGATTTTGATTTTTTCACGGCCCGAACAAGCGGCCACAATGAGACGCACGTCCTATTCAGACGCTCCCGCCGTGGGAGAAGACGGTTCGGCCTGTTTATTGTTGTTGTTATTATTGTTTTTTTGGCGCCGACACGTATGTTTTTTTTCGCGCTAGAGCCGCGAAAATCGATTGTCGCGACGACGGCACCTAACGCGTGTCGGCCGTCCGCACGTTTTCGAGACTACACGGTCCGGCACAAATGACTTCGTGCACTTGGAGAAGGCGCCGCATGAGTTGCGGATGAGGTGTCGATCAATAGCGGACATGCGCGCCGTTTTCACCGATTCGGCGGGCGTTTCGCACACGGTTCGAACTTGGCCGACACGACTCTGTTCCGGACGGTTAAAAACCATCCGAGTGCGGGTGTTGAACTTCAGAAAAACGCCCAGCCAGCGTTCTCCGAATAGCACTCAAACGTGCAGCCGCCCCGGGGTCGTCTGACAGGGGCGTAAGAAGAAATACATATATAAACAATGGTCAGCCGAGAATTGAGATTTTGAAACTCGCAGAACTGTGCTCAGCCAGAATTTCCCTTTTAAAGACCCCATTTACCAGACATAAACCCAAGTAAATATGTAAAATGGCGTGTGTTGTTCACAAGCAAAAGTACTTTTTTCTGTATAGTTCATTTATTTCGTTGAAATACGCGAGGTCTTTTGGCCGGATCTTGTTGTATACACGTCAAAGCTACGCACCTAACACTCACGTGTGTAATACCGGAACGCCAACGGCGCGGTAACGTGGTAATGAAGTTTATTGAATTCGTTCATCAAGAGCGTTGTCGCGGAAACGACCGAGGGACGGGACCACCGCTTGTACCGTAAATGCAATTTCAGCGGTCACGCGCGCAAACGTGTCGTAATAAGCATCGGGATCGCGAGAATAGTCCGGTGAAAAAAACTGCACCTGCTACACCGGCTGCGATTTTTTACGATCCCCCCCCCCCACCCACCCCGCACGCTGTCCCGCGGCTATTATTCGTTTTGTACCAAGTGGAATTCGCCAAATAAGAGACGGAACAGGACCCGACACACCGCGACAATTAGTATTCCCGCGTCGTCGTTCCGCTAAACCGATTCTACAACCGCAAAAACAAAACAAAAAAAACAAATACTAAAAAAAACCGACAACGCAAACGGTCCGATTTCTTGTGTCCGGTTAGGTGCATGTAGATAATCGATTTTCAAAACGGTCTAGACGAAGTGAAAGCCGTCCACGAGTGGAATGAACGCGCGATATAACGGCACGCGGTGTACCCTCCTCGAAACGTACCGAAACGTTTTTGGATCTGTGATCCGTATCGTGCCGGGACGCGCACGGATCGAAATCACGACGTCGAAGGTCGCAGGCGCACCAGAACCATATACCGCCACGGACGTGACGCGTTCGTCGATCTACCCCCCGACAGTGTCATCTTTGGTCGCTAGTTAGAAAAAACGCCAGACAAAGAATGACGGCGTGAGGTTCGTTGCGAAACCGTAAGAACCCCCGACCGTGTCGTCAAGTATTAACAATAAATACATCTTTTATGAAGTCGGATTCTTATCAAAGTACGTTAGTGTTTCGAGTGTTTTAAATTAATTTCGGGTTCGTTTTCAACACGACGTTCGCAATAATCGCGAGTACTCTTTTTCACGTTGTTTGACGGCAATGAATTTCAACAGCGATTGAAACACTTTCAAGGAAAAAAGGCATTGTTTACTAGAGCGCACGTCCGGCACGGGTTTTCTGTTTCCGAATCTCAACGGTCCCGCGGGCTCGTATTCTTTTTTTTACCGAAGGCCGAGACGTTACGGGGTCGACACGGCTCACGCACCACACACGTGTAAAATATATACGCACGCGATCAGGTGCGGTGCGCCATTTGACGGGACACTGGCGGAAGCGACGTCCCCGGGAATCATTAGTCGCACACGAGCCACGCGAACGTGTACGGCCGCGACCCCCATCGGAGGGGTAGAGCAAAAAAAAAAAAAAACTGCGCCCCGCGAATCAATGAACCGTGTCCGCGCGATACCGGGCGCGTCTTTATTGCGGAGATCGATTTCCTCACCGCGCGGGGACGGAGACGCCTACCCTCATTACGGTCGCCCCGCGATTCAGTATCACGAGGGACGACCGCACGCTCAACGGATCGCTTCTTTAATCGCCCGGTTTTTTATGCGACGACCAACGCGGACGGACGCGCGCGCGAGTAAACCCCCCCCCCCCCCCCCCACACACACACACGCCAATAAAAGAGTAAATCGTCCGTCGTCACGTGATAGAACCACGTCATAAGCGTTTACAGGTTATCGGACCGAGTTTAGCGTCCGATTCTCGTGATCGTCGGTTTTGAATTATTTGAAAATACAATAGCGGTCAGGTTTCGGTTAACCTTTTCGCACTCGAATAATGAAATCGGGTTGCCGGAAACAACGAAAGCAAAACAACAAAAAAAAAAAAAAAACAAAAAACAAAAAACAAAAAAAAATTACACATATACTCGCGGAATAACAAAACGAAACGAAAACCGCTGACACCTGGTATGTTGTTACCGATAAAACACAGGTGTGCGTGTCTCCACTACCCCCGCCCGAGTTGTAACCGACACGTCTGTATGAGTGTTTTGCATTTAAAAAATATTACAATAATCCGATCAGGTGAAATACGAAACGGTTTCGGGTTGAAAATTAATTTTTCGACCGCGCGATCGGCGGCGAAAGGATACGATAGCGTTTTATTTGAATAACCGTGTTTTTTTTTTTTAATTTTTTTTTTTTACCACTAGATTTCGAGACAGCTGCTTCTCCAAACGTAGCCGGCTGCAACGGAGTAAACGACTGTATTAATTTGCACAATACTACACACACGTGGACGGAATTCGAAGCAACGCGCACGTTTTTCCTTTTTTTCGTTTTTTTTTCTCGTTTTTTTCGTAAAAACCTCGTAAAAAAAACGCGTGAGACGTCGCGGCGAAAGGACCTTTTGTGTCCGCAACGTCTCATTGTGTTTCACTGGTGAATCGGCCTTCTTGTACGCGCGTCGCGGCTTAAACGCGCGTTTTCCTCTCGCGGCAGTTACTTGGCAGTTACTTCGATCACATTTGCGAACAGTTATTTTTCGCCAGATAAAAAAAACAAAAACAAACACCTGTAAAATACGATTGAATTCGACGCGGCTAATCGAGTTTTTCCGGCACGCGACCGACGTACGGCCGGACAGAACGCGATTTTCGCGTGTCCAGCGATTCGTGGTGACATGGAAGAACGCGTGTGTAAAACGTTTTGATCAAACAGTTGTACGGTCCGAAACGCTCCGAAATAACCAGTCGATCCGACTGTTAAAGCGATAATCGCGGCGTTTGACATTCGCGTACTCGTTGACAACGGCAAAAACGTTCAAAACGCATCGCACGCGAAAATCGCATTCCGTCTGGCCGCCAACAGTTGGGTCGGGATGGGCCAACGAATAATTTGTCGTCCATAACTCGGTCACCATTGTCGGTGACGAAATGTTTTCGAAAAAAAAAGGTCTCCGGAAAAACGTAAAAACACGCACGCGTTCCCGCCGAAGCACGTAACGTGATCGTTGCTATCGTCGCGTCTGCTTGCGTGAGTTTTTGGGATTTGGGTTCGTGCTAGTATTTTAGCAAAACGGGAGATGAACGGCGATAAAAACGGTCCAGGCGCGAGCGGATAAGCCACAAACCTACATGTGCAATAATCATAACGCGCGTGGCTCGAATGTCTTGTAACATTTTCTCGAATACTTCGCCGGTCGTTCATAAACGTCGTCGAATATTTTTTTTTCCGGACGGAAAACCGAAACTCGTCGGCGACGAATGTCAGAGACGTTTCTCGTTCTCGTCGGCGACACGCATTTCTCGGACGCGACTTAATAATCATAATATCGATCGGTGTGCTCGTGTATTTGATCGGAGACATGAACGACGGTACGCGAAGTGACTGCGTACTGTCAAAAAATAAAAAAAATATTCCAATATTTCACGGGCTCCCGGAACCGCGAATTCGTCGTCCTACGGGATTCGGGGCGGATTTTTTTTTTGTTATACGTGATGTTCTCGAGCGCGTGCCGTTCGAAACCGATAGGTTGTCGACAAAATTAAACGTACCCATCGAAAATAACGCGTTCGTACGCTGATTGTTTTGTTTGCGAGAACGACATTTGATGATTTCAAAACGAGCGTTCTCAATCAACTGAGAAATAAGAAACCAGGGGGAGGGAAACACTATAATTTTTAGAAGCGCTACGGCACTGCTGATACGAGTGTGAGACCAGAAAATAAATCGAACGGATTCGTGTGGAAACCGGCCATGTCCGAAACGTGTGGTGATTACGGCGCGAACGAATCGTATTTTCTAACGAGTCGACCGTTCGCGCACATGTCTGACAATGACGTGTCGCGTCAAAAATCCAAAAAAAGTCGCCGCGATCGCGTCACGGCCGGTCGCGTTCGAACGGCTAGGTTTTCGTCAGAGTAAAAAGAGAAGACCCCCCTCCCACCCACCAACGACTCGATTGATTTCGAAACGTTATCATCTCACGATAAGTAGCGTGCCAGTTGGCAACGATAACGAACAATAACGACAATAATAGTACGTACGAGACCGCGAAACGAGTACCGGCGACCGTTTCGGGGGGTTAGGCGCCGGCGAGACGAACGCGCGACCGATCGGTTACGGCCGCCGCGCAATCTTCCGGCCGTACCGCGTTCACGCTTGCATTTTCGTGTATACGAGATATACGGTTATTCTTTTGTCACGGTTACGCGATCTGTGTGTGCGTGTTTTTTCATTTTTTACATTTTTTATTGTTCGACGTGCAAACGGACAATATAAAATAATGGCGGTCTCGCCGCGGTACACGTATCGTACGCCCGCGGCGCGTGTCCCGCCGAGTAGTCCGGAGAACGGACGAGAACGGCCGACGACGTGGAAAAAATTGTACGCGGCTCTTACGATGTCTTATCGAACGGACGTTTGAAAACCCGCGAGGAATCGGCAACGGGCGCGTGGGCACGCGTAACGCGTTCGTTATAAATGCGCGTACTCGTATTTTACTCGACTTACGTGTATGTGTGTGTGTGCGCGCGTCTCACGCCCACCCGAAGTCTTTGGCGAGCGCGACTGAAACGTTTTTTTTTTTTTTTTTTAAACACGTTATAAGTCGCCCCGTCTGGCGTGAAGTTTCGCGTTTTCTAAATGGCCGACATCAGAATCTCTGACTATTGTTCCAGTTTTTTTTTTTTTTTGATTTTCGGGATGCGCGCAAAGTCGTTTGGCCCGTAAACCAAAACAAAACCCACGGGGAGCACGTGTATTTACGCGTTGTCGCGGCAGTACGAGTAGTGGTTAGCGTGTGCAGAAAAAAACGACGTGTTCCCGGGTTCGTTTGCTATCGCAATTGTCGGCCGGTGCGTTGATACGTGTACCGTACGCGTGTTGTCGGACGACAAAAAACATTAACCCGCCGAGTACGGCATAATAGCAACACGATGACGTTGTAGCGTCCGTCGCTGCCGTTTGGATTACATCGGATGTTTCGCAAAATTTGATTATTGACGTTTTGAACGGGGTTTTTCACTGTTACAAAACGAATCCGCACGGTTCGCGATGAAGCGACCGAAGTCTGTGGCCGATGTTACGCGCTGGTCTGTTTGCTTTCGCGTCGCGCCACTGGCACGAATAACGACGTGTTTTCGAAAATCGGCAAACATAATTATTGATTATGTCTTATTTTATTTATTCGTAAAAAAAAATAAATAAATGTCTCCAAAGGCTGTTCGACGACCGGATGAATTAATATATATTTATATACATATATTATAAAATGAAACGTGTTTTCGAAATTGCCCGCTCGCTAACCTCCTCCTCCTCCTTTTCCATCCACCGAACCAAGGGTCAGAACGTTGAAATATATGTTTGTTCAAAACACGATTATATATGATTTCGCAACGGTGAAACGTGTGTAAAACTCTTGACGGTGAATATATTTTTATCGGAATGAATTTAAAAATAATGCTATTACCGTTGTGAAACGTTTCGCGAGACTTTAATGTTCTTGACAGATATTATTATTATTATTACTATTCGAGGAAATAATACAAACGTGACGTAAAAACCGACGCGGAACACGTACACAATGTACTCTATATCGTTCGGTTCGAAATCAAAAAGAATACGAAAAATATAAAGAGAAACACGCGCGCGCGCACACCTACGCGAGACGGCGACGACATTTAGAACAAAGATTTGACCGCGTAGTTTTTATACATTGCATATACAATATACGTGTATACGGACGTAATTAAATTCCCGTCATATTATTTGACGACGTCTGCGAACAAAAGAACAATAATAAATCTTTGTTTTTGTCAAAAAAACCAAAATAATTAAGATCCCCCACCCCTACCCGCGGCCGCCGGTTAGTTAACGGAGGAGAGAAGATAAAGGATAGAAGACGAAGAAAATAAATACGACGGCGACGGAGGAGTGTGTCTGCCGGCTATCGTCGTCTCGAACGAAATGATAAATGACCTCGAGGAAAAAAAAAACATGGCCCACCACCGTATATATTATATATATATATATGTAATATCGTAATAATATCGTCTAAACAAACGCTGCTCTGTGTGTGCGCGCGCGCGCGAGCTAGAATATTCTTTTTCGTATTTTACCCGGGTTTTATACGCACCATATAATACGTACACGTGTTCTTTTTTCTCTCTCTTCGTGTTTTTTGTTTTTTTTTTTTAAATAATAATTTTTTTCTTTTTTTTTAATTAAAATATGATTAACGAGCCGATATAATGACGACCTCGGCGGGCCCCGAGAATCCGTGCAACAGATCGGTCGCGACGGACGCGCGTCGTAACGGAATCCGATCAGCTCGGAGCCAGTACACTAAGGATTGCGCGCAAGTCCGGTTTGAGGGGAGGGGGCCAGGGGAGGCACGGAAAAAAATGTAAAGGGATTTCTAAAAATTATATTTTTATCATCAAAAACGTTGAATAATACATTGATATCTAATGATCAATACATTGATATTATATAATTTAAGTCAATATAAAAGCGATGCACAGTGCGAAGGATTATGTACAATTTGTTTCCCTTAATTTGGCGGTGACACTTTAGTCCGAATAACCGTACTCCCATAAGAGCCCATGTAATTTATTATCAGTGTCCATTATGATTTAATTTATTCTGTGGTAAAATATTTTAAAAAGAATTTAGTAATTTTGGTTTTTATCAGCGGAGAATTGGCTTCTAGAAGAAATGGTTGTATGAAAAATCATTGCAGGACGTTTTTCCAAATATTTTGTTTGCTATTAGATTGTACTTAACTATCGTAGTTGCTAATTGTTCGGATGAAAGAACAATTTCTAAATTAACACGTGTAACGTATTGATATATGATACTACATCCAGAAAACGATATCTTGCAAAATATTGACTTTAATCAAAGTTCGCAACAGTATGCAAAAAATAAAGTGAAAAAAAATTGAAACAATAAAAAAAAAACTATTAAAAATTTAAATAAAATCATACTTCATTAGTATTGATGTATTTAGAATTTTATTGTCCTAGGTACACATTTATTTGTTGCTCCCCTCCCCTCTGACCTTCTTACTGAATGAAAAAAAAAATACTTTACCAAGCAATTTTCTGAGACATACACAACCCCTTCTCTTTTAAGACATAAATTGATATTTTATGTAAAAATAATAACATACAATTCATTATAGAGTATTAACGCCTGATAATATTTATTTTCCAAACCGTGAAGTAAAACATTGACTATCAAATATTTCAAAAACAAGTGGTGATATTATTCAAACAAATCCCGTAAAAACTTGCTGCCCCCAAAAACGCGATCCTCCTTGCCCCCCTAAATACGCCACTGGGCCCCGAGTGACCTTGATCCGGGCTTGATTGCGCGGCGCGTTTTGAATTTGATTTTTCCACGCGCCGACACAACGGACTTTAACGTTTTTCGTCTTTTTCCGGTTTCGCGCGCGGTGACTCACGCGCGCGACGTTTCGCGCGCTCCCGAAATCGACACCGGGCTCCGCGATACGCGGGCTTTTCATTAAAAATAATGACTCATATCGAATATTTTTACGACGCGCGTTCCCTTTCTGTTTTACTAGTAGGGAAGAATTAAAAAAAAAAAAAAAAAAAAAATTCAACTCGCCTATTCATATGCAAACACGCGCAGGAGTACCCCACCCCAGCACGTAACGAGTTCTCAAAGAGTATTAAAAAATATATATTTATACGTATACCCCTTCTATGTGTTTTATTATTGCTATTGTGTTTGTTTGTCGGTAACCCTTACGTTCTTTTATTTTTATTTTTCCCGACAAATACGTACGTATCGTACGGTTCCCGCCGTCCGTTATTAATATTTGCATAAGTCGACGCCGGACGGGCCGCGCCATTTTGGAATCACCAAACCCGTTTTGAGTTTCCTTTTGTTTTCTCGTCCTTCCTCCGATTTTTCCCCGAACTCTCATTGATCACGGTCATCTATCCCGACGACGTACGTGCGTGTCGTCCCCCTTTTTTTTCTTCTCTTTTTCTCTCTCTCTCTCTCTCTCTCTCTACCCGATGACGCGGCCGATCGATTTCGACGGGAAAAGAGTACGACCGACAAAAAACCGAAACGACGTCCGCAGACACGTGGATTTCGAATCGGGTCTGATAATCATTCTGGACCGGCGCAAAATACGACGGCGAGACGGGACCAAGCGGCGTAGCCAGGATTTTGAAATGAGGGGGAGGGTGGCCAAAGCCAACAAATTAATAACGAAAAAATACTCAACAATCAACAATTGTTTAGACGCGATAAAAAGATCGTGGCCGTCATACTCCGAGAAAGCCACCGTCAACAAGACAAACACAAGCGCGTGCCGTCTCGTGTGTGAAGTTCTTCCCGGTTCGCGACGCGTTATTATTGTTGTCGTCGTTGTCGTGACGTATTTCGAATATCGATTATCACCCGCGCCGTAAAATAATGTACAAAACGTATATAAAAAAAAAAAAACATAATTCGAATTCTTTCGCGATATATTACAATCGATCGAGAATGGTGTGATAAACGAGGTTTGGCGAGATTTCCGATCGATCCGACGATGGTTCACGTGAACGCGTTTCGAGCAACGACTTTTAGAAAATAAAAGTGCTGGAATACCGAACCGTGAAACCCGACGGGGAAGAAAAAAAAAATGAAAAAAAACCGTACGACACGACGACTAAAGGGAAACGGGCTTTATTGTTGTTTACACGCGAACGACAGTGTTTGCGAAAAGAAACGATAGCAATAAGAATACAAATTAAACCCGTCGAGCATCATTTGTTATCGTTCTGACGGGCGCGCGCTCGTCGATACGGAGGCGTCGTCCGCGCGCTCGTCGTTACCGTTTTTTCTCGTTCTTTTTTTACGAATTACGTTTATTTCCCGTGTCGCCTCGCCTCGATATACATACAACGCTTTTTTTTTTCTTTTGTCTACATATCGTAGACATATGTTTGGGTTAGGTGTTGCCGGACGGAGAGAATACCGCGCGGTCAGACGACTATTAGACGACGCGTCCAACAAACTGTCATCAGTCGCGATGATAATGGTGTTCATGATCGTTTTTCGCGCGACCTCTCGCCCCGTCGATCCGGTTTTTTATTTATTTATTATTTATTTATTTTTTTTTTTTTGCGGTCGTTCCGATCGCCCCGCGGCACCCGTTTGCGATTTCGTACGGATTTCTCGTGATTTCATCGCGATTACCGTGTAAAAACGGGTTTGTCGGAAAGCGCCGAACGATACGCCGCCGACGTGAGACGATTATTGAGTCGTGTACCGCGCCCAGCGATTCCCAAAAAAAAACCGCATACCCGAAGGTTTTTTTTAGGATTTTCTCGACGGAGAGCTGCGACGGAAAATCGGACGAGAAATATAATAAATAAATACGCGCGCGCAACAATATATTACGTTATAAACGCGTTATATGTATATATATATATATATGTTTTTATTTTTTGAATGAATTTGATTTTTTTTTCTTTCGTATGCGTACCTATCAAAAGTGAAAGGATGTAACACGTTTGTTATGTTAATAAGATTTATTTAATAACCGACGATGCTCGGTGAATATGTAAATGCACGATTCTTTTGTTGGGTATTAACAATATTTTCGTGTAATCTGCCGTAATGAATGCGACGCAGCATCCGACCCTATTTAAAAAAAAAATATATATATATATGTATAAACGTGTGCGCGCGTGTATATAAAAATATATCTTTTAAGACAAAAATATGAAAAGAACACACGGATTTTACTCATTGACGGGCGCACGTTTTCGACCGGATCGGCGAAGTCTTAATGCTTAGCGTCGTTATACACACTATATTTATCCGTCGTCTGTCTCCTCGGCCGCATACGCACGTCGTTCGCAAACGACAATAATTACACACACGCATGCGCATACACACACACACACACACACACATCGATGCCAATTATGACATGTCCGTCGTGTTTCGAACGAACGACGTAATAAGATCCGAGTGGTTTTTACGTGGTCCGATCGTGTACCGATCATGTTATTTTTCCACGTGCCTGTAACGAGTTGTTTGCACAAACATAACACGTCGCCGATTATTGTTTCGTCGTAGAATCCGTTTTGACAAAACAAAAACGCCGGTGTAATAGTTTGATTGTTCTGTTTTTTTTTTTTATTTTTCGTTCGTCGAGAGCATGAGAAACTTCACGGCGTTAAAACCGGATCCGCGTGAAAAGCCCCGTCGGCAAAATGATTGTTCGCGGACGACTGTGGACTTTCTTCCGCGTACTCGAAACAACGGAAAACAGTAGTCGGTTCCGTCGTAGAATATCGTTCGAGACATCATTATCCGTACGGTCGGACCCGTTGAACGGGTTTCGACGCGAAATTCGGTTCGGCGATCGGACGACGCGCAGATAATAAAAAAACATTTAAAGAGAGAAAAAAAAACGTGATACGCGAGTGACGCATCGCTTGTGAACGTCGTCAGGCAGACCACGTGGTCCGAAATCGCGTGACGCGCGAAGGGTTCGGGTTCGTACGACGGACCGATTTTAGAAGACGTGAGTACACGAGGACCGTCACCGTCGCCGTTGGCAGTGGCGTAGTAGTAGGGGGAGGGGGGCAATTGCCCCGGGCATCACGTTTTTGGGGGCAGCAAATTTTTAGGGTTCTGTTCGAATTAAATTACCGTTTGTTTTTGAAGTATTTGATATTCGATGTTTTATTTCACTGTTTGGAAAATAAATATTATCAGGCCTGCACAATGAATTGTATTTTATTATTTTATAGTTATAAACATTGTAAACATTAAATATGCACGTCTCAGAAAATTGTTTGGCAAAGCATTTTTTTTTCACACGCAGTAAGGATGTCAGTGGTGGGGGGGGGGGCGACAAAATTCAAAATACATCACTATCCGTAGGTGTGCTACGGGGTACGCCTACCCTCGTGACCGCGCCGCGCTGTTCCCCCATGATGTCCGAGCTGTTCCTCGGCCGACGTGCGTGTCTAGCTTGCAAGGCTCTTATCACATAGATAGCTTCTGCTCGTCCGCTGCCGAGTAACCGATCCCGACGGAAGATTGTGTCCGAGTGGCTTGCACTCTTTTCGGATTGAATATCCGAAAAATTCGTTTTGTAGTTAAAACGTATTTTGTCTTTTTCGTTTATGTTCGGAACGCGCGGTCGACCGGCGCGTATTCGAGAACAAAAAAGTCATTCAAAATGAATCTCGACGATAAATATTACGTCCCATTTATTTTATTAGCTTCCAGCACAGACTATTTAGTTCGACAGTCACAGCACATGCATATATATATACATGCATACACACGCATAACAGTAATAACATTAGGATATAGAAAAAGAAAAAAATGGGCGGTTATATAGTAAAGCCAACTTCCGAGATATATGAAATAATTAAATTAATAACCTGTTCGGATTTAGAATTAAGAATAGAAGGGAGATCGATTGAAACGTTTAAAGATTTTAAGGAATTAAATAAAGATAAGTGCCGGATTGATAGAGGGGGACAATTTAATAAGATATGGGGAGGTCACACAAATATATTAATTTCGGTGCAATGTACATGATGGGGAATCGTGGAGATTAAGTTTATGTGCGTGGGCGGGTAAAAGTGAATGTCCTACGCGTAACCGATTGAAATAAACGACGGAACGTCTCGACAAATTTAAGATATTGAACCAGACGTTGTTAGGAATTCTAGAGGAAACATTTTCGAAGCCGGATGCAAAGTTACCAGGTAGATTTGTCCAGTGGGTAGCCCAAAGGTCGGTTAAGCGATGTCGCAAGACTCGGAATAAAATCTGTCTTTTAGGAATTTGCCTATATATATATGCGTGGTTTTTGTTTTGTCCGTTTATACAATAATCGTACGCGAAGACAAGAATGTGGTGTGACCTCGCCGCACACACAATATACACGTGTACAATCTCACGAACACATATCGCCGATATACGCGTGTGTATACAAATGTATTACGATATCGGCTGTTCGGGTCCGCCACGTGTGCGCGTGCTTGAACTTCCAACGTACTTGCTACGCGCGGCTACTATAACAACAACGTTTCGCGACTTTCTAATATCTATACGTGTGAAGTAACGGCGAATCGGATTTTTTTCCGCGCGCCAATAACGTTTAATAACGTCGCGGCTTAGGTTAGCATTTTGAACGCGATTGGGGGAGCGGCCGGCCGTGGTGGTCTCGTGTCGGTTTCCACCAGAACGGAGCCGCTGATGGCAATTCGATTTTCTCGCTTTTCTCGTCTCGGGTTTTGGCCCAACGCAAGCAAACCACGTGGCGCTTCGATCACGGCGTTTATATCAAATTATTTCGGAATGGCCGTGCGCGTAAAACACCACCGCGTTCGACTTGACGTTGTCGACCGAAGTCGTACGCACTACGACCGACGGCTTTACACTCGGAAATACTCCTCGTCTTAGCGTTCCACAACGAGCGGACGGTCAATCGATATACGGGGTCGACCCGTTACGTTATGCGGCCAACGCGATAATACGGACGTTAAGAAATACAACGGACAAGAGTAACGTTGTCGAGCCGTGAAAGTCGATCGAAACCGACTGGGAGTTTTTTAACCGGAGACACGCGTTCGACGTGTTTCACGCGACAATCGGGGCGAATTTCAAAGTCCATTGTCAAGTTCGGTCCAATCGACTGAACCGTGACGGTTTCGTCCGTCTACCCGAACGCGATATTCGAAACGTTGACGACGCGCGGCGGATACCGGACGAATGAAATGCTCGGACGTTTCGAAGGGTTCCGCCGGTTACCTAACCAAACACCTCCCCGTGGTAAGCGGCGGTCGGTACCGCTTACCGGATAACGGAGAATAACTGCCGTTCGGCTTTCCTCGTAATCGTGTCGCGTACAGTACGTTGTTGTTATCGTCGAAACGCAAGAGTCTCGCACACATTTACGGGTGGGTAAAAAGTTCAGTCGGCAGTTGTGTTGTTTCCCGTGACTTTTAAAGGGTTAGTCCCGACAACGACCAGTGATAACGAACTGACGTTCAACCGCGTCAGATACGTAACAATACGTTTTACAGGTAAGTGAAGACGGCTCAGTAATAATACGGTAGTTCACGCGAAACCGCGTACGCGACGGACATTTTCGTGCAATTTTTTTCAAAATAAACTTGTGACTCGACGAAGTTTTTGCTGAATTTTCAAACGTTAATTCGTTTGTTTCCGAATCGACGCCCGGGCACTAGTTTTTAAAACAACGAGCAGTACCCGCCAAAATCAGCGGAATAACGGGCCGAGATTCTAGAGAGAGTCGTTTCGAGAGTCGAGTAACTGACGCGATAAATTCGTAAGCGCGCGCGACGGTGCGATCGTTATCAAAGAAAAACCCAATCTTAACGCGCGACAACAAGTTCATCGGTCTGCACCGACAATTGGCGAGGTTTCCGACGGAAGAAACGACCGTTTCCCGTTTTTAAACGTGATTTCCGAGCGGGAATCACGGGATTTCGTCCGAGCCAATGTTGTAGAGCGTTGAAAAACGTGACGACCGATCGCGTTCTCCCGCAACAGTCGGAACGCTTAAAACGAAATCGTTTTAATAATAATAATAATAATAATAATAATAATAATAAAAATAGTAAAATGTTAAAAAAAAAAAACCCCCCGTCGGAATAAAAACGACCGTCACACCGCCTTCCCTTGGTGTTATATACGTCGGCGGCGGGCGGGAGGGCGAAATAATAACAATATTAATACGTCCATTAACACGTTTTATAGGCGCGGTCGCGCGCGCTCACACACATACACACACACGCCGTACAGGTATACTACCCATACCTGCGAGAGAGGTTTATACGAGAGGTTTTTTTCACTTATAACGCGTATAAAAGCGTACGTACACACGGAACGATCAGTATTTCTGGCGTTTTAACAATAGCACACGGACAGGACAAGAGATAATAATCACATCACACACGAAACCGTACAATCTTTTTGTTCTCGCGGCTGCTGTACCGCGTGTACAGGCGTGTACGAAGCGATCAAAGTGGTTCTCAGCGTGAAACGATATTAATTATACGTTAATTGCTCTTTTTGTGCGGGGGCCGACGTGACGACCGACGGGCGTTGCACGGCAAAAGACGAAAATCACGTTCGTACGAGAAACAAAACGAGCCGAAAAACTGCCGATCGGATCGGACGCGATTTCGGGAAACATTCGTGTTGTAATCCGTCGTCGCGTTCGCGGTGATCGCGGTCCTCCGGGGCAACTCGGGCAGCCGTCTCGAGTGGCGTTGTTCAAAACGAGAAAACCGTGTGCGACCAAACGGAACGGACGCGCGTGCGCGCGGTAGACGGTTGCGAAAACCGGTCGGGCCGCGTGAAAAAACGTTCCGCCGGAACCGTCCGACCGGTTTTTCGGAAACCGAAAACCGACCAACGCGTTACGCGGTCGTGTAGGTCAGTCGTACGTCCGCGCGTTCCGGACGATTTCCGTTTTTCGTTTGTTTACGTTAAAAAAATTAACAAATAAATAAAAAAAAAAAAAACAGTGTTTGACGCGCGCACGTAAACGGATGTCGGTCGTCCGAACTTCCGCCGATCGTTTTCGGGTCTCCGCGAGTCTGGACGATAAAACCGTACTTTTTACACGGGCCAACGTCGTAAAAAACGTCTCGACGTTATCGGGGGGTTTTTCTTTCTTTTTTCTTTTTTTTCTGCACAGACGGTAATGTATTCGTCTGTCCGGGGAGTAGATGGGAGGGGGCGGCGGAAAAATGAATAAAAAGAAACGTTGCAGTCTTTGTTGTGTGTTTAAACTGCTTTTCGGTATTGATCCGAAAAAGTTTTTTCCTCGGTTTTTATTTGTTTTTTTTTTTATTTTATTTTATTTTTTTGCGGCGGTCGAGTACTGGGAAAAAGTCAGGGACGAAGGACAGAGACTGGCGCGGCGTGTTGTGCGCGCGCGCGCGTTTGCGTTTACACGCTCCTTGTGTACGTACGTGTGTATACATCATTTGTTTATACGTCTGGAAAAATTTTTAATCTAAACGGAAATTAATTTCGTTGGGCAAAAAAACAAAAAAAAACAGAAAAAACATCGGTCGTCGTCCGGGCGCGCACTACTGTTATACAAACGTCGACGGTATGCGACTTGGACGCGACGTATCGCACGGTAACGGGGGGGTAGGAAGTGAGCGAGAAAAAAAAACTCGCGTACAATGGTCATAATATAATATAAACGTATACCGAATAATAATCGATGTGTACGACCGGCGCGCGTTATAGAACGTACGAACGATTATTACGATTTTCCCTCCCGTTTTTTTTTTTTTTATTTTTTTGCTATTCCCTCTCCGTGCGTTTATACGTTACGATTTATTTCTCTGTCGAAACGAGCAAGAAAAAAAAAAAAATACAAAATATAATACAATCTCTCGTTATTGGTATACGTATATAACACGCGTAGTTATACATAAAACCCGGTTTTAAAAACGCATAATAAAACGGTATTAATTCATACGCGCGCACGGTTATATACGTACACGCGTATTATTATTATTATTATTATTATTATTATATTATGCTCGTACGTAAGTGTATCGTATGCTAATCCGAACTGCTCCCATTCCGTTTAGAATATTATAATACGCGCGCGCGCGCGCGTGTAATACGCCGTACCGGTTTTGCAGTCGTCGTCGTCGTCGTCGTCGTCGTCGTCGTCGCCGCCACCGGCAGCACACAATTTTCGCGTCTGTCCGCCGCCGCCGCCGCAAAACCGACGTCGGCGTTGTTAAATACGTTCCCGCCGGTACACGAGTTCAACGGACATTACAAACCAATACACACACACACACACACACACACACACACACACATACCGTATTTTCATCAAGCATTTCTCGTTCGTCACTCCGGCGAATTATCGCGTAGTCGCGGCCCATAGTACTCCCCGTCCGAAATATCCTTCGAGACGCGGTTTCGCGTTCGAATTCGGCGTCGCGGCTTTCGAGAACCCGTCTCGGGACGCGTCGACCAGACAACAGTAGTCTCCAGTTCGATTGGAAATTTTAAAATAGCGTATCCAAATAGTGGTATCTGAATAAGTATCCCACGCCCACCCGGTTTACCACTAATATACGACCTAACCGTAGTTTTATTTCGACTGAAAAACATTTCTCTGTAGTACAATTTTTCATAGAATGGTATTCTACGACGTTTCATATAAAACCAACCCATTTGAATCAAAGTAAGAATAATAAAATACGTAAAAATCGATTATATGATAATACGCTATACATCGGCACACGATGATCACTGATAAACAAGAATTTTCAAAACGGTTCGCCAATTAACGTAATCAAAAAATAATTGACAAACGACATACGAATAAATAGGCGACAATCAAATAATATCAAATATACAATTTGAATTCGAGCACTTTTCGTCGCCATAATATACGCGTACGTATAACGCGTGAAAACGGTCGAAAAACAGTGACGACGACGACTGTGTGTGTAAAAAGTCGTAACGATATTCGTTTTGTCGTCGGCGCGCGGGTGCGGACCATGAACTGAGCCGGGGGGGGGGGGAGAAGGGGAACAGAAAAAAAATCTTAAACGATTAAGAAAACGTTACGGAAATGCGCGGGCGCGTTCGTGTGTTATATAACGTTTTTTTTTGTTGTTGTTGTTGTTTGTTTTTGTTTCGTAAACGAGAAAAAATGTTTTCAAAAACACGATGATACACAGTATAGAGACGAACGCCGTGCGTATTACACGATGTGGCGTGCGCACGAAAAAAATACACGCGGAGAACAGAAAACGTTCATTGTGCTTCGTAACGCGGGGCGGCAGACGCTCGCCGTGGGGCGGACGAGAGAGAGATAGAGATAGATAGATAGAGATAGAGAGAGAGAGAGAGAGAGAGAGAGAGAGAGAGAGAGAGAGGAGTTGTGTTTTATATACACGGAGGAGAGCCATATGGCCGCGATGTGCGTGGCGTGTGTGTAATAATAACGCGTCGGCAGAAATACACACACACACGCGAGCGCACGCATACGAGACGAGGGGGGAAAATATTAATTAAAAATAATAATAATAATAATAATAATAATAATAATAATGATTCCCCCACGGCTCGAGGAGTAAAGAAAGACAAAAAAATCATCTCTCTCCGCGTAAACAACGTGCGCGCGAGATTTTTCGGCCAAAAACAAAGGTTTACGGTTACCGTCGTTGCAGCGCGCGTGCGTTTATTTGTTAGTTTTTTTTTTTATATATATTTGTCTGCGCGCGTGAATTATGTCTTCGTTTGTTGTTAGCCGCTTTTTTCGTACGTTAGTGCCGTTTTGTTTTTGTTTTTACTTCTTTCTTTCTTGACTTTTGATATTTATTTATTCGGCCGATTCCGGGGTCGGACCGTTGCGTGCCGGCCGACAATAAAATAAAAAATATACATACGTATATGTATATATAACGCTAAAAGAACCAATTCCACTCGTTACGCGCGATATATACACACGATTTTCGAGTGAAAAATAAATATACTACACACGACGAGTTTTGATAAAACATAAATCCGATCGCGGTCGTCCGTGGTTTTTTTCATCTTCTTTTTAAACCGTTTCGGCATTAAAAACAATAATAATAACGCGTATAAATTTCAATAGTTGATAGGTTTTTATTTTAATACGGCCGGCCGCCACTCCCATTATCACAATGTGTACACGACCCGGAAACTGGGTCGACTGGATTCCGGTGTGCTTTGCCCTCCCCGCAGAACGCGCCCACCGTGTCGCGTTCTTACACGATTTCCATGGAAAACCGTTTTTCCGCGCATTTTTATCGATTTAGTTACGAGGGGGGGTTTTTTTTCAATATACGTATAAACGGTTTAATGTGAAAATCGAACGCGTTAGAAAACGTGGGAAAAATAACTGAACTGTCGCCGCAGCAAGCTTAAAAGTCGCGTTTTCCGAATAAACGGACGGGGTACAAGAAAGCTCGTTCTTAGATCGTATTGCGAACGGTTCACGGAATCGGGTTTCTTCTCATTCGTTTGTCGGAACGTTAAACGTAATTCGAGATGACTTACAGGATTCGACAGTAACGCCGGAACGACTTGCCGACGAACGGGGTGTCTGTAACCGCCGCGATCCGGTGTGATTTTATGTCGTAACGATATTTATTGATGTTGTCGTGGTGGTCGCCGCACCGGACTCGAGCGGACCTGTTGTTTCGATTTTGGACTCCGTACGCGATACAAACACACGCCAGAGTTTGGCAGTTTTGTAAAATTACAATACCGACGATTCGTCCGGTCGAAAAAAGACCCGTGGTCGCGGCGCTTTTATCGGCCAATCAATATAATAACAATAATAATAATAATAATAATAATGCCTACTACTACGATATTACTGTCGACACACCTATTCGCGAGGTTTTTTTTTCCAATCCGTATTTAGTGTAACCTAATTCGCGCGTACATGTCGTCGTTTCTCGACAAACGAACGACAAACGACCGGGTAAAAATTCACGTCCGTTCGCCGTGTTACGGACCTAACCGACAATTTCGATCGTCGCGACGATTTAAAGCGATTGAAAACATCCAATCGAATAATTAACTCGCGCAATAAATCATACAGACGTTTAGTGTTTGAAATCGAGTACCGGATCGGTTCGAGAATCGGACGGTTCGTAAACATCGCGTGTATGTGTAGAGCACCCGACCGACACACACACACACACGCAGTACGCGACGGAATATGCGCTCGGAACTCTAAGCGTTCGCGTATTTTGTTTGTTTGAAAAGTGCATGTCGAAATGCTGGTTTGATACGAATTCGTTGCATTCCAAATCATAAGCGTGCGTAGGCTTCTATCGCAGAGTAAGCAACTGAGTAAAATAATACTTTGAAAAATATTCAAGACCCTAATTTGAAAAGGATTTTTTTTTAACACATTAAAATTTCTAATTTGTATTTTCAATTTTTTTAAAACTATTACTTATACGTTCTCACGTCTGACCGCTGGAACTACATTCTCCGTCTACTAGTGTAATGTCTATGGTTGCGAATAACTGAACGATTGTATACAATAATATATCACTATCAGTATGTTATAATCAATATCATGAAAACCAGAGACAAGGAAGCTAATAGGGATTTAGGTTTTCATAACACGCCTATGCTATGTACTCTATATTCGCAGTGCCTACGTAACCCACGTGCCATCAACACGGTTTGCAGGGTATGCAAGCGCATGTTAGCCTACGTTCCAAATACGAATGCGATTTTATCGCATCGTTTTCGATTCAACGAGAAAAACACATTCTCGTTTATAGTTGGATTTCCAAAAAAAGAATGACGACGACGACGACGACGACGTTATGTATTGTTCGATAAAATGAAATTTTTCAATTATTGCACTGTGACAGATGTCCATATTTTAAAAAGCGCTATTGTCAATGGTCAGCGTTTTTCGTGTGACGACCATGGAGTTGTACCGAGAGCGTGCGCTAAGAAAAATAATATCGGAGCACGGCTCCTTTCGACGAGACACGGCTCGAGAAAACCTTGGACGCGGCGAGCACGAAAAACGAACGGTAGCGCGCACCGACACTCCTATATCCGGCGTGTGTTTTGTACACGCAAATACATACGTGTGTGTAGATAGGTACCTACCTACACGGCGTGTCCTTTCGGGACGCGCGCACACGTACGAACCTCACGTGACCCGCGCGCGTGTACACGAAAATATCGACGAACGAGACGTGAAAACAAAAAACACGCGGGCGCGAAGACAAACGCGTTTTCGATTTTCAGCGGTAGTCGTAAGAAAACAACAACGTTCGAGCGACGACGACGACGACGATTCCGGGGGGTTTTTTTTTCGCGTTCTCTCGCGAAAAAATCCAAAAACGACCGCACGTAACGTAATACTTTGCGCGTTTCGTTTTGTCGCGGACGAATGAATAATCAAAAACGCGCACCACACAACGGTATTAACACGTACGTGTAGTATAAAAGACACGCGAAGGTTGTAAAACTGATTTTTATTAGACGGATCTCGACGATAATAATGCCGCTGCCGGTGCAGCTGAAAAACGACGGTATAAAATTTGTCATTTTTAATGACCACGTGTAAATCAACGCGTATATACTGCTTTTTTTTTTTTAAAACAGTTATCTCGCGCGGGAAATGTGTTTTTTTCCATTATCTGAATAATAAAGACGGAGATGGATTTTATTCAAAAATAGAAAACACAAACATTTGAGGCGATAAAAAATCGTGAAGCGTAGTAAAACGAATGGCATTTCGGTCATGATGTCGAACCGTTTTCGAGTGTTCGCGGAGCATACCTCCGCGGATTCGCGACAAAAATCACACGTTCTGTGCCGAAAGGTAGCCCGAATTCGTCGTCTTCCTGTGTGTACAGGTGAGACGGACTACTTTCCGGAAACAGAAAAAAAAAATGTTGAAATTCTACTCGAAACAATTGCGTTTGTAAGCAATATTACGAAATCGAGAGACGAAATAAAACAAAAAAAAAAAATAAAATACGTTGTCGGCTAACGTTTCCTAGACACCGTGTTCCATTTCCGATGTTGCCGAAATATCAAAAAACGAATGTTGCATAAAATTTACGTAATACTGGATGAGAATAAAAAAAGAATACAAAAATCGATATATATAAATATTTTTTTTTTTGATTCGAATTTTTAAAAAAGAAAAATTATCTAAAAACATCTGACGACAGGGTCACGGTTAAACGGTGTACGGTTGAGTATACGCGGCTTAAGTGCCCGTACGTAGGGAATTGAACATGCACTCGATCGATTGTGAAGTATACGGTGTAAATTAATCTTAAGAGTCGTGTCGGGCGTGCGTCGGGTTTTCGAAAAAAAGGAAATTTCATCGCGTGGAATTTATTTCGCCGCGTTACGTCTTTTCGGGGTTATAATAAACGAGCCGGTAAGAAACGAACAACGTCACACAGAAACGTATCGCGAGAACGATAAAAAAAAAAAAAAATGTTATACACTAAACATATAACAGTCGCGTGTCGTTTGGCGTAAGCTTTTTGACTTGGTTACGCGTAAAACGCGTGGGTGGGGTGGGGGCGGAGGGCGACGAGAAGAGTAAAGAATTAAAAAATTAGAATAAAAAAATTGTTAGATAACGAGGCGCGATAATTGGTTTTGGGTCAACTGGTATTATGTATTTTTTTTTTCGTCGTTCTTTTCTTACGGGCTTACGTGAATTTATCGTAATTTTTTTTTATGGATGCCACTTCACGTCCCCAGATAAGACGAAATTTCACGAAATCCAACGAATTCCCTCGTCGTCGCGAATAATAATCGTACGGGGGCAGCACTCGAACGGTTCGCCGACGAGAAATAATAATAACGATGATAATAATAATAATGATGATGATAACAATAAATAATGATTCGCCAGAACAACTCCCCGTCGGCCCGTACGATCCATTTGTTTATGGGGTTTTTTCGTGTTTTGTTTAACGTTTCGGAGCACAACGTATATATAAAACGCGATACGAATGTTTTACGGTTTCGATTAATTCTTCGCGCACCGCGAACCCCGTGTCTTTTTTTCTCTCCCGAAAAATCCGCGACGACGACGACGACGACGACGCGAACGGAACGCGTTTAGCACAACATTTCGACGGACGTCGCGGACGTATTTTATTTCGATTGCGATTGCGAGATAGAGAATGAAAAACAGAACCACTTGAAACCGTGGTTTTCACGTGTCGGAAACGACCGCGACATGTGACCGCGGGCGGGGGAGGGAGACACGAAAAAAAAAAAAGCCCGGTTTTCGCCGAAACCGAATAACAAAACGCGTAAACAAAAACACTACTACGTCGACGACGACGACGACGACGACGACGATAACGATTTTGATTACTTACGATAAACAGCCGATCGCGGTGATGTTGTTCGTCACTACAATCACGCGCACGTCCTGCGTCCGCGACACTTGCACAAACAATGAGAATTTTAACGGTGAAATTTTCAATACGGTTTACCGCGAAATAATATATATATATATATGTACAAAAAAAAAAAAAACAACAAAAAAACCAAAAAAAAAAAAAAAAATTAAAATAAACAACGAAAAAACCGTTCGTAAATGTCAGAATCGATAATATATACAGGTGGTACCGGCGTCGGTCGGTTAATGAGCGCCGCGCACCGTCACTCGCTCGTTCCGGAAACCCGAAAAAAACGACACGAACGCGGAGAGAGTCGCCGAAAATCGGATCGCCGCACGCGTACGGGACCGCGCGACATGTCGCGTCGCGACGGCAACAAAAAACGCGGACAAACGGACACCACACGGATTAATACAATCACGACACCGCGACGCGGGATCCCGAAAACCACGCACCGGCGCGGGCCGTCGTTGTCACGGACCGATATTTTTCACGAAAATTCTCTTCCCGACGACGACGACGACGACGTACGGCAACGGACACGACGGACACGACGGCGACGACGGCGACGACGACGACGGCGGCGGCGGGCGAACGCGTTCGTCGTTGTGATTTTTACGCGATAATTTTTTTTTTTTCCTCACGATTTATATCTGTTCGCGGGCGCGCGCGCGCGTGTACGTCGTGTGTCGGGTGGCGGTGCCGGTGCGGTGGCCAGGTGACACTGAAATGTGAAATTCGAAAAGCAGGAAACCCTTCGTATCCCCACCGCGGTCGCGCGCGCGGCGACGACGACGGCGCCCGAGCGGCCGACCCGACCCGCCCCGTCCCGCCCGCCCCGCCCCGCACCGTCCGCCCGCTCCGAACCGAACGGATCGCGACCGTCTGGGCGCGGCCCGACGCGCGGGCGGGGGGGCAACGGATTTTCGAGTCCAATGGCCACGTCTCGCGCGTTTCCCTCCAAAATAATAATAATAATAATAATAATAATAATAATAATAATAAAATAATAATGAAATAAATAAACGTTTTTCGCTCCGTCTCGCGTACGTATCCCATCGTAATGTATCGAATTCAATATCGTTCGGTTATCATATCCAAGCAAATCGACTTGACCGGTTTGGGGGGTTTTTTTTGTTTGTTTCGTTTTGTTATTATTTTCGAACGCATAAATTAATTTCGTTATTTTTCATTTATATATATATGTACGTAACGCGGTCGACTCGCGTTAGTTATCGATTTCGATACGAAAAAAAAATTTATATACATATATATATCGTTAAACGTTTTTACGGTCAGATTAAAAACGAATTTATGTGTACGTGTTTTTTTTTTTTTTGTTTCCAATCGAAAACGTCATAATTCAACACTCGAAATCGGTCGGTTTAAACACATTTTTCGATTCGTTTATATCATCATACACGTTCGTTTGTTTGTACGCACACTGCCCAAACTTTAACCCGATGAACGATTGATTAGCAGGTACGAACATGATGAATTCCGAGAAACATGTTTATTATCGTAGTCGATTATTTTTCGCCGCACGTTTTCAACTCTTTACGTAAACTAGGTACAACGGTTTTTTCATTTATTTATTTTTATTTTTTTTTTTTTATTTTGTTTTTTAAGCCCGATAAAAACGATCGTTCAATCCGGATTTCCTGTTCGTATTCGAATTCGCGCGTCGATAAACGTGTCGAGATCGTCGCCGCGAGCACGGGGGGACACGGCGAAGAGGAATTTCTGGTTTTTTCGTTCACGGTAGTTTCCGACTGATTTTTTGTCGTAATCACAGCCCAACTCTTTAGAATGCGTACGCATCATAAACGTCAGCGAACCGTTTCAAAGTACGCGTGACATTTTGGAGTTGTTTGTCTGCGTGTTTCCTCCTGTCTTACCCAACGCGTAATTACCGGCCGGTAATTTTCGTCGTTGATCTGGTGGACACGAAGACGGCCGCACGGTCACGGATGAAACCGAATTGTTCGGTTGTCTTCTCTGCGACGGCAACGCGATCGTTCTGCCGGTATCGAACGAGACGCGCGAGCCCGTGTGCCGTCGCAACGTTTTCACGTCGACGGAATAATCGATAACCTAATTTCGAGAATACGCGCGCCGTACGCTCGCCGCGAATAAACGCGAATGAATCGATTGTTATTTTGTAAAACGAAAGTGATTAGTCGAATAGAAATTCACTTTCCACGTCCGTTTTGCGGAATATTAAACACGCCGTTGGTCGTACCGATCGCAATCGAGCGCGTACGACGACGTGGTCGTGCGACAATATAGAGAGCACGCGTCTGACGTTCTCGTGCACATCATGCGACACAAAACGGTAATTTTCGGTAATTAAAACATGAAGTTTTTTCCGTTTTAATTAACGTTCTGCGTTTACAAATCAATACGTGGCGTTGTTAAAAAAAAAAAAAAAAACAATCATCAGATAAGCGTAGAATTAACCTTCTTGGGGAGGGGGGGAAACCCGTTTTCGATCCGTGTGCTGTTGTCATGAAACTATTGCTTGAGAGTGACGCGTTATGTTTTACTCGATTCGACGTTGTTCATGTTTTTCGACCATTTCGCGCACGTTTTCCCGAAACATTACACATGCGTGAACCTATGAACTTCCTTTCAATGTTACAGGATCGAACGTGTTTATTGAATGTACGGTGACGGTTTGTAATCGGTATGAATAAATGCCGAGGAAAACGCTAAAAATCGACTTTCGTCCGTAAACCGGTACGGAAAGCATTTGTTTAAGACGTTTGTTGCACGCGTGCATATGATGTGTCCGTTCTCTACGTTCGGAATACGACGGAGAAAAAACAACAAAATAGATAACGCATAAATCGGTACCGAATTTCCCGTACACCGATGTACGTTAGACGTTTCACAATACGTTATGGACCGTGCGATAAAAATTAAATTTCGAGTTTCGTGAAAACTACTCCTCTGCAGTGTGGCGGTGGTGGTGGTGGTATTGGTGGTGGTGATGGGGTGGGGGGGGGGGGGAAACAAAAATATTCAAAACGATAATAATAATAAAGAAATACTCGTTTCGACACGTGATAAACGTACGTATACAAGCGCACACAACGCGCGTTCCCATTGTATTGTGCGAGTCTGTTTGTTGAAAAAGATCCAACGGACTATTTGTCCGTACGAAACCGGTGGGAAAAGGGTAAACAACATCATCGCCCGTCGTGTTTGTTTTGCTTAGAAATAATATGAGTTTACGAAATTTAACGGTCTCTTACGCCATGCGCACGCACGTTTGTTATACGCGAAAACGGGGTACGAAGACCGTACGACGACGACGAGGGTCAAGTGGCTGAACAAGAAAACAAAAAAAAAACGAAACGAAACGATATCTGGGGTATCGGAGACGCGCGATTTTCGTTTCGTTTCGCGACGCGGAAAAAAACATTTAAATATATATATATATGTGTGTGTGTGTGTGTGTATACTCAATCGAGTGGCCGATTTCGATCGCCGGGGAGCGCGTAGCCTCTTAGCCTCTCCTTTTTTGCGTACCCCCGTGAATATCGTAATGGGATTTCTATTGTCGTCCGGAGCGAACGATCAAAAAAACAATAAAAACAATAAAAATATATCGTATGTTATTATTGTATCGTAACGCGAGCGCTCGGTGTGTAGTGAACGTCGTCGTCGGAAAACTTGCGGAACACGCGTCCACGTGCCGGGCGTACGGATCGCGCGGAACGCTTGGGGGAGGGTGCGAGAGGGAAATCGATATCACATCAATTTTTTTAACGCCGTTCTCGTTCCGTGAACACCCGAGAACACGAATAGTCTGTTTGTTTTGTTTCGTATTTTTCTGTCGGAACGCAGGACACGGACGCGTGTGCCGACCGGGTATGAAAAACTTCTCCAACGTCTCCGAGAGAATACGTGATATAATCGCGGGACGTCGGACGACGCCGGTTTCACGCGGCAACGTACGAATAACAAACGGGACGCAAATCGATTCCGAAATGGTTTTGACGAGTATTAGAAAAATATGAAAAACAACTCTACACGTTTATTAAACAGCCTTAACCAGATACAATGCGTCCTAACGCGTTCTCGGCCGACGGGAGGTACACACACACACACACACACACACACACACAGGAACGTAACGCATAGAAAGGATAATTGATTGATATTGGGCGTAATCGATGGTATCTCGTACGATATTCTCATTTTTATTTTCACGTACACTGTACACAACCTGTACAGTGTACACGTATGTGTTTAATGTGCTCTGTTCCGGGCGGCGCATTGTTATCCGAACGATTAACTCGGCGGTTCGAGAGAACACTGCGCTACACAATGGATTCAAAGAAACAAAAAAAAAAAAAAAAAAAAAAAAGAAAGAAAGAGGAAAAAAATTGTTTGAACCGTCGTTTGATTGTGTGGCGTACACCTAAACAGTATTATACGCCATAAACATAATACTGTATAACTTGAAAAATATTTACGCGTCGGACGCGAGTCAACCTCCCTCCCCTCCGCGCAACCGAATTCAGAAATAATTACACCCATATATGTAAGTCCGACGCGTACAAGCTGACGGGACGTGCGGGGCCGGTGGTGTACGGGTGAGCGTAGGAGCAATGCCCCCCTCCCCTCGAATTAAAATAAACAACAGCAACAGAAAGAAAATAGTCATCACGGGATAATTTATCGTCCGAAAAACCACTATTATGTGGCGCGCATCGATTATCATCGAACGGATTTCGTTTACGTTTCCTTCAAAACGCGCACCCATTTCGTTTTACACGCGTTCGTTTCGTACGCCGGAACGCGCGCTAATGTTTCTACGGAAATGAGTTTGTACCGTATATTACGGTTTTAAACTAGATCACGGAAAATAAATTATTATCATGGCGTTTGAAGGTTGACATCCACAGTCGGCTACTATCGATGGTGGGGGGGGGGGAGGGTTCGTGTTATTCCACAAACTTGGTATAACTGTCTTTTTCCGGACGATTTTAAACCATTTGTTGGTTTTCGATTTTCGTCGACCTCCATACTGGTTGTCATCAACGATTAAAAAATCGTTTCGCGCCTGAGCCAAATGCGTACCTACCAAATTGATGTACGGTGTTGTATTAAACATATTGTTACGATCGAAAGACGTCTCCCAGTCGCCGTCAATAGTCACTAGAGACGTATTGTTTTAGGCGATGTGTCAGTGTTGTAAATTTTTCAATTTACCAATTTCACTCGTGTTAGTGAATTCACGTTTATCGATTAAAAAAAAAAAAACACTAGTTACACTACAGAATCGAGATGTGCTAGGGAATATCGTCGTTTGCCGAACGTTCGGGAACGGCCCCGGGTTTTATTTTTCCAAGTAGTCTAATCGTGGACTGATGCGTGTCAGACAGCGTCGCTTTGCGGACCGTACCAGTGTCGTGGTAACGGTTTCATAAAACTTCCGACTGGACGTGTTGCAGAACGATCGCGAACCGTCCGGGATGATACCGTCGTCGTCCGTCCGCACCGCGAAAACCAAGTACGACGAAGTACGGTTAAGAACGCAAGACGAACGCAGCACGAAACGAAACGATCGGTCGACGATTTCCTGCGAACACGCGTCGTATTTCGGGCGTCGGGTGTTTTTTTAACGGCTGTTCCCGATAACGTGTCGGCAGCACGAGAGGTTCGGCGACCAGAAGGCGCACGTGCACCGTCGCCCGCGCTCAAACCCTCGAGTCTCGGCCAGTGCTCGGGTTGGGAGAAAATGAGTAGAGGAGCTCGACCGGACGATTTAATAACTGCGATCCAAGTGGGAAATTATTTAACGCGAACCCGTACCCCCCTCCCACGACAAGACTAATTTACAAAAACTACATTTTGGCCGTGTGCATATGAATTCCAGATACGATGAAGTTGATGTTCACCCGATTTTTCCGAATTCACCCAGTACATCTCATACATTCGGACGCGAATAATAACCCCCCTACCCGAACCCGTGTTGTTATTATTATTCGTCCGATTCCCGTTCCGAAGTCACGATATAAAGACACTGTTCGTACGTATTGTTTGACAACAGGCAGATCGAATGTTCACCTCGACAACTTTATACGCCGTGTATCAGACGTTTTTTGCGCGCTCGACATTTCGTAATTTACTGGAACGTCGAAAAACAATATATATATATATATTCTACATAACATACCGTCGTTAAAGAGTAGACATTCAATTTTCAACCAAAGGATAAAAAAAAAAATTAGTTCTCATTATTGAAACATCATCGCGATTTTAAAGCCAAAAGATATATACACGCACGATTTTATTTATATTACGTAGACATGTGATCATATTAAAAATAACCGATTTAAAGAGTACGCGTTAAAAACATGTTTGAATAATATTCTATAAATAATTTTCACCGTGAATTAATATCTGGGATGTTCTTTTTTCTTATTGTCATATTGTTTGAAAATAAAATCGCGTTTCGAAAACGTACGCGACAATAATCATCGCGCGGTACGAACACGTTTTGATTGATCATCAAACAATTGTCGACAAAACTATTTCTGAAATCACATCGAATGTCGATGAACTGACATCGATTTTCGATGAGACCGTACACGACGTCGACCGAAATCTGCATTAATCGCGCGTTTTAGAACAAGTTCAGATGACGTACAGTGGCACCTACCCATATCCTCGAGTGTAGCGATCGCTACACCTACTTTCATTGGGGAGTTATATCTGATATCCAGATTATATCTGGAGTTCATATGTACGCAGCTGAAATGTAGTTTCATCGTGGGATGGGGGTGCGGGAGGATTCGCTCCCCGCGGGTTCGTGTTGAATAACTTTGCACTTGGAACGCAGCTTGTTAGGTTAGGTGCGACAACAGTCGTTCCGAGTTGGTTTTTGTTTTTCTCACCCCCCCCCCCCCCACCTCAGACCGTAGCGAACATATTTCGTGACGTGCCATCGACTCGTATCGGCAATTACAGTCTGTCGACGCCGGAGACCGAGTCGAGTACTGAAACTGGGGCGACCCGTCCCCTCTGTCCACCCACTCTATCACCAGGCGGACGACGCTGCTGCGAGAGAAACGACGATAAAGACCGCGAGAATTTTTTTACACCCCTACACCGTATGCCGATATGAGAAGCCTTCGCTAATTATTTTTGCCACCCTCTAGTCCAAGTCCATTGCGGTGTAATAAAACTACAAAACGTGTAAACTTTTGTGTAAAAAAAATACACAAATTCGCTCGAAATGTTGTCGGTCTTCAAAATTTGCCGCTTAATGTTAACCCTATACGTTTGATATAACGTTTTAGCGATTAACCGTTTTTTGGCGTCTTTTTTTCTTCCCCCCTCGTTTTCGTTTCGTCGGATTATTGCGCCGGTCTATAGTCTCGCTTCGTATTTTTTTTTTCGTTATCCCTTTTAACCTCTCCGGTCCCTCGCTGCTTCTCTTTCCGTCCCGCGTATCGAAACCGGCAATAATTATCGGGACGTAAAAAAAAAAAAAATAATAATAATAAAAAACGCAGAGAGAATAGTATGATAAAAATTATGTATTGTATAATAATAAAACACTAGGGACGCCAGATGGCCGCTGACAATGTTTTAAATTAGAACTGTGTGCGCATCTCTCTCTCTATCCTCGTCTCCGTCTCCCTCTCGCGGGCGTTCTTCCTATGTTTTATTATACGCGCGCACACACACACACACACACATATATATATATTTTATGTTTTTTTCTCCGACCGACGTCGCGCACACGATAATTATTACGGATCGTCAAATTCGAACCGTCCGGCCGACGATCATTATACAATTGTTACGGACGGAGAATCCGACGACAGTCTTTCTAATCCGATGGAATCGGTTTCCGACGACGGGGATACGTTGTTTTTCGTTATTATCATTATTATTATCATATATCGTCGCGTGCGCCGAACGTACGGAGTGGGAGAGGGGGGGGAGGGACACGATGACATTACGGGGCGACTACGGCTGGTAGATACGGTTTCGTCTTGCGGTTTTTTTATTCGACGTTTTTAAATCGTACGACACGCGTCTCGTACCGTCGCGCACGCGCCCTCGAGTTTCACCGTCCGTTCGAATATTTCTGATTTACCTAACTGAATACGTGTTCAGTGGCGTGGCGAAGGAGTAATTTTGGTGGTCGGCGGATAACGTATGAATGTGAATGATTATGAATAAATTATTTTTACTCGAATTACTGGTGTAAAATGTTGGTTAGAATTTAGAAGATAGAACTTGGAAGAAAACGAAAGCCAGAAAGTATTTAAAAAGCGATAATTTTTTATTGATTTTTTTTTGACTTGTCTTTTGATTTTATAGAGGGGATAGGTGTTAGGAAAAATATTCCGCTACTTGTCTTTAAAAAATGATTCGCCACGGCATTGTGCGTGTTACTACTGTTACGGTAACGCAGTAAAATACACCGTGTTCGTTTGCGCACAACACGCCGCAACGTATACGATGTGTACATAAATATCATATTTTATTGTGTGCGATTAAACGAATACATTGGTTAAAAAGCTTTGGAAAAAAAACTTAAAAGCTACGGTTGACAGCTGTTTTGACACGTGGTAGACCGATAATCATATAACGCGCAGTGGTAGCGCATTTGGAGCCGCTTCATCAACTATTTTTATATCGTTTAAATATGGATTGATTTTTACAATCAAGGTTTTTTCGTTAGGTTTGTTTGTCGTTTGATTATTACGGTAGACGAGATTACAGTTGTTGTACAATATTATGCTAGATAACGAGTACAGAATATATACACGGTTTAGTAGGAATTATTTGTAACGGGGCGGAGGGGGGGGGAAGCAGGGTAATTTGATAAGCCCCTCATCAAAGAAAAATCTTGATTGCGCGCCTGATACGCAGTGTACACGTTGGTTCCGCAATGCAAAATTTTTCGTCCATGAAATTACCAGTTGGGTTGTTAAACTATTAATATTTATTCGCAAATCGTAAGATGCGTGAAATCAGCGACGAGATGATTAAAAACGACACGCGATAAATCGTAAAAAAACTACGACCGATGGTTAACGTCTTAAATAAATGTTAAAAAAACACACACACACACATACGTATGTCACTGCTAGATATCAACGTCAAACACATAAAGTGTCATAGTACAAGAGCGTAACATAATTTTAAAATATAATATGCATATTATCGTTAGAAAAGTCAATAAAAAATGTTCAGTTATACTATTCGAACGTCAAAAGCAAAAGATACGACGCTGTTTGACACTGTAAGTATGGCCTCGCATGGGCACACAAAACATAGTATTGAATAGTCTTGGTTGTTACATAATATTCATAGACGAGAAAAGTGTATAATAATTTTCGATCGATAAATGTGACTTGTAATATAAGTATGAATACTATCGGTTTAATTCGAATCTGGATTGATCGTAATCACATCGTTGTTATTATTACCCAAAAATAAAGACACGAAAACTATAAAAAAAAAAAATGTTTGTTTTATCAAAACGAATAACGAAAACGAGTTTTGTTTTTAAATCGAATGAGTGAAATATAGTAAATTCGTTTTATTAATACTTGTGTAGTTCATAACTTGTCGAGTTATCTGTATTGGTTTTGGGTTCAATAAAACAAAGAAAAAAAAGTGATAAATCACGAGTTTTTTAAACAACATCTGTTTTTTATTTGTTTGATAAAATAGTCGCCTAAAATAAAGTAACAAGATAAAAAAAAAAATGAACATAATTAAAAACATAAAATAGATCTGTACGTTTAGTTATTATCTGTCAGAAAACATGTTTAATTTCAGAGATAAACACATTTGTATTTCAAAGATTCTCGTCGTTCGAACAAAACAAATATTTATTTACAAATATATATATATATATATATTAAAATATACAAAAAAGCCAATGAGTATTACGTTGATTAAAGAAAAAAGAAAAAATACAAATTGTTGTACATGTGTGTTTATTTCTACCGGTTTCGACAAAAAGTCGATATAAATATGAGAAAACGAATAATTTATCAAACATCCGTACTCGATTTATCGTTTATGTGGTACGCTAGAATCGATGTACAAAATAAATAAACACTCTGTTGCAACGGACGGACCAACTGCTCACGAAAACTGCAACAATAATCACTACCTTCGAACGTCATCGGCGCAAGATTACCTCGTCTTGTTACGTATGTTATGCGACTTAGTAGCAATAAGTCATACAAGAACCCATCGAATCGTTTGGTCGCGAACTTTCCGAGATCACAAAGACGGTTATAATAATGCGTCGGCCGCGATCGATTTCGCCGTTAATCGTAATAATCGTTTTATCATTTATTCGGTTTTCTAAGGTTTACGTTTTTTTTTTTTTTTTTTTAACGCGCGACCGTCCGTCCGACGGCACTATCACTACTGTTTTATCGTTTCGTGTCGTCGTTATTTCCCGACGGGTCGGACTAATTCGCGAAACGCCGCATTGGTCCCGTCGGGTTGCACGGAATTATTAACAATCGACGCACACGCGCGGGGTCTCGTTACGCGCGAACCGTGTAGGCAAAGGCGCGTGTCCCGGACACACGGGGCCGATCTTCACCCCGTTCGCAAAAAAGAGGAATTAAATACGATTTTAACGGGTTCGGGACAGTCGAAACAATCGTTTGTGAAATGCGATCACCCGAAAACGACGTGCCGTGCCGCTGTATTTGCGGGACGGTCTCGTTGAAATCGATAAAAGAATAGAAATAAAAATTCGCGTAAAACAAATGAATTATAATTATCATCGGAGCGCGAAACGTTATGGACATAACGATTTCCCCGCACGCGCACGCCCATCCCGCGTATAATAAAAACGATGAGAACGGCTTTTTTTTTTCTTCTCTTTTTGTCTACGATAACGTTTTAAACACGTTATCGTTTAATTTCGATGACCCCGTTGCGAAACGTCGATAATAATAATTTTCATTTCTTACCTATACGGCGATTACCGACCGAATTTAACGCGCATACGTGTTTATTTACGTTCACGGAACGGATTGTTTCCGAGGTGTTTCTTTTTTTTTTTTTTTTAAACAAATAACGCATTTCAACAAACAATATTAATTGTGTATTTATTAATTAGGTACAGATTTGCCGCGCTCGCGGGTACGTTGCCGATAACATTAGAGGTCGTTTAACGCAATATTCGTACCTATGTATAACACGATTACGCGTTCCTACGATGATCTCGGGCCAATCTCTCGTGGACAAAACAAATAAGAATATAAATAAATTCTGTCGTTTGGACCCCGCGTCTACGACAATTAGATAACGATCGGCCCACAGACGGACCGCTCACGAGATATTCACGTGTTTAAAAAGAATAGAATCGAAAAAAATACGTGCGTACATCGACTTAGAGGCGTTTAAACGGGGTTGGCGACGAGCGGCGGTCGAAATTGGGGGGGGGGAACTGAGTACCCCTTTCTATATCTTTTCAAATATTTGAGCGTACCTCTACCATTTTTTTGTACTTAAAAGAGGAACGCGGGGAACGGTATTCGCTTTTCCACGGTCGACGAAATATAAAATAATATTGTTATATTGACGAAATAATATATTTGATATTACCGTCAATCACCATAATATGGCCAGCAGATGCCGTTTACGGCCTACGGGTTTTCCACTGTTTGTCAGGCCACAAACGCGACGACTGTCGGTCTATAAATTACCTATACTTGTTTTTTACGTCGTTCTTCGAGTCCAGATTCGAACTCCACGGTGTTAGTCATTATTACTCGTTACCTTGTTTTCACGCTCGAATTACACAGACAAACGTGACAGACGGCAGTAATGAACTTTTCGAGTGCCTAGCAATTGTTTCGTAAGTCTTCAGAGTACCCCTACTGTTTTTTCCCCAATTCAACCACTACTGGCAACGAGATGCGATTTGTAGTTACGGTAGGACACTTTTGAACAACCACGGGGAAATTCGCGTAGGCAACGTTCCGTCCGTGATTTGTTTTATGTTTCGAACCATTTCGTTGGAAATAAACCGGATTTCGCTGAAGCGCTTTGTCGGATCTTATCTTCATTTCGTTTCCACGTGAAGCGATTGAAATTCCGGAAGATAATTCAATTGGGATTATCGATTTTTCTCTTTCTAAATTTCCCCTCGCACGAATATTCTTCTTGCCGTACGTCATTGCCAACGGCATATTTAGGTTTTACCGACCGAATTCACTACGATTGTGAAAACGTCGTAAAACACGGATCGAACGCAAAAAGAATGTTGCAAAAGTATTTTCTCATTTCATTTTCGATAAAGAACGTCGTTTTACTCTGTTGACACGGTTCGACCGTCGTCTATCACGATAAAAAAAAAACACGAGATACGTTGCGAAACCGAAATCGTCCCTCATACACGGCGTACGTCATAAAACTCCGCGGGAAGAGCGCGGTAGTTCTTTTGGACATAACGCGAATGTTCGGTACCGTGGTGTCGGTCGTATTGACGTACCAATGTGCACGAAAACAGGGGAGGGGAGGTCACGTCAAATAAATTTTCGAAAAAAAAATCGATATGATCGCGCACGCATTTCGTTCACACGCGCGAACAGTTCTCACCAAAAACGACAATTAAAATAATGCATAGCGAACGGACGTTCTCCTCCGTCCTTTGTGTTTTGGTGTCGGCTCTCTGCCGGCAACCCGGCTAAATTGCACATGTCCGACAGACAAACGCAATATGTACGCGTACGCGTTACGAACGAGAGACGGACGTGTGTGCCAAATGAGAATTTGAAGAAGAAAAAAAACGGCCGGAGGCTGTGTCGAGATCAGAAACGCGTTTTTAAGAAGTTTACCATCACATTCGCGCGGTCGTATTATTATTATTATCATTACTATTATTGTTGTTGTTGTTGTTGTGGTATAAGGTATAAAATATATATTCAATGTACATTGGATATTGGTTTGCGCGCGCGCGTGTATACAACGTGTCCGTAGAAACAAGTTAGGTTAGAAAAATTACGGGTGAAAAATTACGATATTCTATTATTCGGGAGACGGCGTCGATTTCAATTTGTAATCGTGTCCTCGGGCCTATCCATCACAATAATATGATTATAGCCTTCGCGCGTAATTACAAATAACGTTACGTCCGTTTTATTATTATTTAGAAATTGTTATTAAAATATTTCTCGAATAAAAAAAAAAAATGTTTTCAATTCCATGACAATGGAATGATATAGTTTTACATAACCTTTGCGTTTAATTTGCTATTGTGCGCACTGCAGCCGTGAACGCGTTGTGCGTTTAAGAAAGCGTACGCCCGGACTTTTCGCAAATAATAAATAAAAACAACAACAATTGCCGCCTACCTGTCGTTCACAAACAGTACGTTGCCCGCGGTTATTTTTTGTGAAAACGCGACGAAATCATGTGTTTTACGTGCACGGCGGGCGAACGATGCCGTGTGCGAAACACGCTGCGGAACGCGAACACACTCGTATCGTACAGCCGCCCGAAAAATCGATTTAAAAAAAACAACAGTTTTTCATTGGGATTCGAACGAAAACGTCGAAATCTTCACGGAAATACGGAGTGGAAAAATGGCAACGGTGGCGAGCAGGACGGACATATCTCGCACTGTTTTCATATCGTTTTTGGACGTCGTCGGTAATTATTCACCGTAACCAACGAAACGTAGCCACGGACTCGTCGTCAGACCGATCACTACTTTTGTACAAAATGTTACGTGTACTATTTTTTTTTCGCGTTGATAAAATCGTGTTAATCGTCGTCGTCCGTTTTTGTATCATATTGAACGTGAATAATCATGAGTACGAGATTCCAAGAGACCTCACAATTAGTAATTTTTAAGTATTCGTGTTATTATTTTATTAGAATTAAAATGCTATTGATTTATGTGAATCTTGTACTTAAACACGTAAACGATTATAAGCTAAATCAGTAGAGGATTTTCAAAAATTTTCTGGGGGAGGGGCCCAAAATAAAAATAGCACAACAAATTAATATAAAAAAGTATTTTAGCATTTTTGGTACTTAAATATGGATCACTACAGAATGTTGAGGAGGGGTCCAATACCCCTAGACCCCCCCCCTCCCGTAAATCTGCTATTGAGCTAAATTATTTATTGTGAACACGAATTTTAAGCACACATAACTAACGAAAAACAAGTGCGAACGATGATATTTTAGTGGCGACGTTGTGTTCGCGTTCACGCGGGCAATCGAAAATTGTTGGTTTACCGGAGTTCCGTAAAATTACTGACGCGTTTTTGTGCGATTTATTATTGTCGTTTATGCTGACGATTCAATCACGAAGTCGCACCATCAACGGAGTTATCGAGTGGTTGCGAACGGGAGAAGAAGTCTGTCTTCAAGACGTTTCGCATATAGCCGTAGTTCGTAACGGCGGCGTACAGAAAGTATGAACAACAACAACAACAACGACGACGACAACGGCAATGAATTACGAATTTAGCGTATTATCTAAAATAGGTATTTTTTTGCATTTTGTCCGCAATACCGTTATTTCTCCGCATACGCGATTCCAAGGTCTCCCCGGCCAAATAGTCGATAACACATGAAATCATCAACGCATTTGATAAACAATAATAATTCGTTACGTTATTATGTAAACGCAGCCGTCCGTCGGAAACCGTTCGGAAACGTAGAAAAACGACTGGGTACACACACACACACACGCAACACGAGTAATTTTAATCGCATTGCCGATAACGTGATATAAATCGAACAATAAATTATGAATGGAAAAAAACGTTGGCCACGGACGACGAGCAAACGAGGCGAATTAAAAACGGTTTTCCGAAAATAACCGTCTTTCACGCGTATTGATTTCTTGTTTTCGTCGACGAACAAACAAATAGAGTCGGTATGATGACGATTTTGCGGAACCGTCTTCAATACAACTGGCTGGGGTGAAAACAAAACGTTGAGAAATTGTTAGCGAGACAAAATAAATATTCGACGATAACGTCGATAAGTTTGTTGTTCGTAAAACGAAAATGCAAATTTTAATGTTCCAACTAAAATAAATCTATGAAAACCCATTTCGGCGTTTTAAAACCCCTATATATTATATAATACAATTGTGAAGTCGTCGCGGTTGCTCCGGTACATTCATGTCAAACCACCGCGAATTATTTCTTTTCCGACTCGTCAGACGAGTTTACGGATTTATATTTGTTCGCAAAGTTCCATAACGTCCGGTTTGCATTGCGTTTAACGTACTGCTTGTTCCGTCGAGAATGTTTCGAATCACGACTTTTCAAAGTCTATACCACCGTTTCGGAAAATCGAGACGATAAAACTTTTCGGCAGATCATACGGAACAAGTGCGACCGACCGACGTTTTTGTAAGCATCTGATTGGAAATGACACGGTTTTTTCTAAAATTCAACCGTCCACAACGCGATAGAGAGACGGGAGACGGGAGAATATTAATTTCTCGATAACAATAATTTAGATGCCCGTTATCGTTTGTCGACTAATAAAAACGTTCGTCGTAATTATTATCGTTATTATTATTATTAATATAACATGCGTTCGAACGCGCATTAAAATGATTTATAAAAATCGTTACGCTGTCACGGTATTAATGCGTTTTGTCTGAGTAAATACCGCGGCCGCGTGCGGCGTATAACATTAAAACGTGGAAACGGGCGGTAAATGTCTTCGTGGCGTGTAACGACCGTCATCGTTATTATCATTATTATTATGTTAATACGTCCCGAGCGTTTAGGCGCGACTGTTCTTCCGTCGTATAATTAACGTTTAAAAAGAAAAAAACGACAAAAAAACGACGCGGTCGCACGCGGAGACTCGTTTTTTTCGACGGGAATCCTTTCCGACGTTTCGTATACCGTTTATCACCCCCGCCCGTGTTACTATCGAACGTTTTTCTCGCGGTCAAACAGTATCAAATGCGAGGGGTTCGCGTGTTAGAACGTTCTCGTGTTTGTGGCGTGCGGACACGTTTGACCGAAGTGCTCTCCGCGTTCTGGGATCGATCTGTTTCGAATATTATTATTTATCTTTAGAAATGTGTTGCGATCCTTGTTCGCCCAGCGTTTACATGCGTTTTACACATTCTATGTGCACCATTGTTGACCTCATTAGGGGTTAGCACTACGTCACAGTAGCCATGCTCTGCATGCCGGATTTCCGTCCGATCCGTCCGGTGGTTTGAGCTGTGTATATATAGGCATGTTTTGTTGTCGTACGGTCCGGCGGAGTGTTTTATTAATAATTATGAGACCGGTTCGTCTGACCGCGCGGAACGGGTGTCGACGAGTTTACGTTCGTGACGGATTCGTGATCATCAGACGGACGATGTCGTTATCGGGCGAACGTTACGGGCGGATGATCACGTGGAGCTATTTTAAACCGGCCCGCCAGCGCGTCGAGTAGCCAGCGAAATCGTCCAACGTAAATCCGAGTCCTGATCGGCCCCGCTCGCTTGCCGGGACGCTCTCGTCCGGCTGAACCGTTTACTATTTCGGCGCGGACGACGAGACGATCGACGTTCGACTTTTCAAACGCTAACCGTCATGCGTGGTGCGAGTTCTCAAAGTTCTCAAACGGCACAACGTGATCGGAACGCCGGAACTGACGAGCGCAGCGAGTGAAATCGCCCAACGTAAACCGACCGCGCTGCGCTGACCGAGGGTTTGATAGCGGCGGGTGAACGCGAGCCTTCACGCCGGCGCACCACACGTACGCACGATAAGTTTAAACGATTGCAACGACGCTCCGCGTTGTGCGGTGCGGCCAGCAGTCGGGTCTCTTAACGATTTCCCGTGCGAACGTCGCGTTATTGCGCGAACGATAAATTACGAGAGCGAGTTTAATTGGAAAAAAATAGTAAAAAAAAAAAAATAAACGTCCGTAACAATAACCGTCGGCGGGTACGTGAATAAATACGGCGGCGCGCATAATCGACGTGAAGGGGTCACTGTTGTTCCCCACCCCCCCCCCCTCTCGTCGTATTTTTTATTGTAAACTCGCGTGTAACGAACGAAACAATAACGGATTAGCATTTTTTTTTTTTTCTTTTACGTTTCGTGTAATACATACAAATGTTTTATGCACGGGGGACGTCTTGACCGCGACGCGCGCGCCCGAGTCATTCTATAATACAACGCATAGCAACGATTGGAAGAACGTCGTCGCATTTCCCATCGGGCGGTTCGTCGTCGTCCTGTTCGAATAACTCGTGTCCGGACGAACGGCCCGAAACGTCGGCAACCGATTACGAAAAACACGGACAGGCATGACGTTACGTCGTCCGAAAGTAAATTGCTCGCACCGGAGGCGCACGTGAACACCGCGTGCGGCGCCAAACGAACCCGAAGTCGCGATTCTCCGGCCGACGTTTTGTGCGCCTCCGGTCGAGTACGACGAGCGGGTTTCAGTAACGACACGCGGCAATGAAGCCGCCGCACCGGAACGACGCTGGAAACGCGCGAACATATTGTAACGGTTGGAAGATGAACGTCGTCGCGTTTCCCGTCGTCGTCGTTTCGAACACTCGTCCGGGCGAGATAGATAATTTGTTGGGTGAACATAGGGCAGCGTTTGAAAACGTCGATAAAATAGTTACTGATAACGTCCTAATGTGATTACTTCCAATATTAATTCGGTCAAATTATTTGTAAGTCATATGAAAAAACCATCACTGAATATCCACACGGTTATATTGTGCAAAACGAGTTATAAAATTCAAAGCAAACGAATAAAAAGCTTCGTAAAAGTACGCCGTCGCGCTAAACGAACCCGAAAACGCGATTCGTCGTTCGACCGTTCGAGAGGTTAGGAGGTTTTCGTGATGAAGCCGGAACGATGTTGGAAACACGCGCGGCGATACACGCCCAAACGTACCCGAGGAGGTAACGACCCCGGGAAAACGACGCGTTAATGTTATCGCCGCAGCGATTCACGGAACGCGCGTAATACATTTTTGATAGCCTTGTAGTACGTCGGGCGGACGATATTGCCCGCGATACGTGTCCGGTCGATTTTATCGTACGATTTTACGGGTTTTCGGAAACAATTCCGAGAACCCCGTGCCTCTCCCCCCTCCCTACCGCCCGGTAACCATGCACCGCGGTTCGACGTGTACAACGATATCTTATTATTATCATTATTATTATCATTATTATTATTATTATTATTTGTACGGAGGACGTCTTGTTTTATACCTATAATTCATTTTTATTACCGAATTCCCGTATTCGGAGTCGGGCGGTAATTTCGTCTGGCGTATACGAGCCATTATCAAATAACTTCTCGGGATCGTAAAACATAAAAACGTGCGCGCCGACTACGGTATGTTTGTTGTTTTTTTTGCGCCGTGTACGATATCAGAAAGACAGTGAAAAACCAACCCATTTACAATGCACGTAGCAATTAAAATCGCGTAAACGTGCTTTCGGTACACAAAGCGATAAGACCCGCCGCTGCGGACCGGTCGACGTGGATACGTTCGTTGGTTTTTTTTAGCGCGATTTTTCGGCATCGTTTCGCCGCGACCATCGACACTCGAAGCAATCGCCTTGATTTTTAAACGAAAACAAATACAGAACTAGTGACACGACCGGTACAGATGAAGCGAATAAAATTTGTATTATTTACGAACCGTAAATGTACCCGTTTGAAATTGCAATACCGAACAATGTCGGTTTAGTCGGTCCACGTTCGGTACTCGCGAGCGTCGGTCTAGCAAAAATCGGAAAATCGGCTGACGGAAAATGTCACGACCACGTGTTTTCGAATGGCACGAACGGAAATTGGCGAGGGTCGCGAGGAAGTTGATGACTTAAGGCCGCGTCGACCGTATTTCTCGACGTAAACGGTGTGGTAACGATGGCTGAACGGGTACCTCAACGACGTACTGTCAATCAACATTATTGTCTAACAAGTAACACTCGGAGTGACGCGGCATGAATTGTGGGAAAACGACTGGTAGCGCCGATTGTCCGTCGAGCAGTGTCAGAAGAAAAACGGAGTCGACAGACGTATTGAAGGCGCGTCGCGAGAAAACGATCTCAACCGATGGAAGAAAATACGGACGACGGGGCGACGCGTGAAGGCGTATAGAAAAAAAAAAAAAAAACGTTAAAACATCGTTGAAGTTTTCACACAGCGCGAGGGTCTGGTTATTGAACATCTCGTATTGTGGAAGTCGCGCGGCCGGTCTCGTGTGTGTCGTCTACCGGAGCGCCGCCGCCGCCGCCGCTCACGTCGCCGGTCGGAGGGGTTGGCCGCCGCCGCGGCGGGGCGGGATGGGTGGTGGGTCCGGACTGTGCGTGTGCGTGCGTGTGGTGCGTGTGTGTTCGGCTCACGGGGTCAAGGACGCGCGACGGCCCAGACGGTTACGTCACCGTCTGCCCGACACGATCGTTCGCAACAGGTGGCGGCGGCGGCGGCGTCGTCGTCGTCGTCGTCGTCGTCGTCTACGGTCCCGTCCCGTGCGCGCGCGGACGTCCCGGACACGCGCGCGCCGCCGCCGAGCCGTGGCTGCGGCGAAACGCGTGCCGTACAGCGGCGGCGGCGGCGGTTAGGTGGACGCCTCCGCGTCTCGTTTCCCTCCTGTCGGCCGTCGGCGGGTAGGTGACGATCGTCCGGTCCCGTCGTCCCTGTCCGACCCGTCTCTCCCGCGGACTACAACGACCGCACTCTCGTCATTTTTAATCCCGACCGGCGCCCGGTACTTAACCGAAATCGAAATCACGTTTCGACACGGAGGTCACCAAACACGTTTTGAGTGTTGTCCGTTCATAGTAATTCGCCGTTACGTGCCGCGCGGTCGTCCAATTTCTCCACGTTCCCGTCGAACGGTTTCGGAAAATGTTTCAAGAACTTCTCGGTCACGGCTTTTGGAACATTGTTTCGACGTTATACGGTGCACATCCGTCTTCGACTTCGGGAATTGTCCGGAGTACTTAGATCTGATGAATACGGTGGAGGGGGGGGAGTGGTCATGCGGCAAGAAAAAAAGACCGATCTTTCAACATAACTTATACAATCAACACGGTCTCTATTTCGGAGTTTTGAATCCATTTGACGAAAACCGAAATTACCGTAATAACCATAAGCTTCATTGAACGTTTCCGTGGCACTTTTTTCCAAACTCACAATTTGAGTTGTTGAAGATTTGAGTCATAACCGCGGTCATACCGCAAAGGAAACGATCCGACACACGCGAAACTTTGCGCGAACGGTCGGCGAGTGTTAATGGTCATTACTTCGCAGCATTTCAAAACGATCGTTCTCCGGGGTTCGTCCATGACGTTTCCGGGACGAAACGATTTCGCCGGCGCGAAAACCGTACGGGAACGCGCGGCACCAAATCCCGCGGGGAGACGCGTGCCGTTACGGTCCGCCGCGGGCGTTCGCCTTTCTTCTATTTTTTTTACTTCGCACCGCGCGACGGGTGAAACCGTCCGTGACTCGCACGAGTCTATTACGTGTCGACTAACTTATGCCCGCACAACCGAACGGAACGTTTCCGAGCGGTCCGATTGAAAACCGTCCGTGATCGGAAAAAAAAATCATCGTCCGCCGGATAAATATCTCCGGTTTCGTTTCGATCGTAATACGCACCACGGGACGTGGTCATGACACGACGCGAACGTAGTCGTCGCGCGTTGTCGTTTTTTCATTTAAATATTAATCATCGCGTCAGATCGTCAAACGTTCGCAAGAATAGGATTTTCGGCGTTCTATCCGTTTTATTGTCCGCGTTTTCGCCGTATTAATCATCGTGCGAAATGGACATTATCATAATAACACGTACACATATCGCAGCGTCCTTGACAACGCCGTTCCATTGTACGCCGACGCGATGTGTACACGATCGTCTAGAATGCCGTCCGCGCGACGGCCGCGTACGTTTTTTCAGTCGGATTGTCTTTAACGTCGCTGGGTTTCCGTGCAGACCAGCGGGAGGCGATGCCACACCCCGTTCCGTTCGGACCGTCCAAATCAAATACACGTTGAACTAACGAAAACGATCGAAACGTTTAAACCGACTGTTCGATACGGAATTTGCCTTCCCCCCCCAAGAAGCTTTTTATTCTTTTGCTCAATGCATATTTATTTTCGATGATCGCGTGGATATTCAGTGGTGGTTTTTTGATATGACTTATAAATATCATAATTCGACCAAATTAATATTGGAAGTAATGATTGTGTGATCACATTAGGACGTTATCAATAACTATTTTATCGACGTTTTCAAACATTAAGACAGGCGAATAGCTGTCTCAATCGTTCGAAATATAAAATTAATATCTACTCGTATTTTCGTCATTTAATGTTAAGTATCTATAGCTATTGGACTTTTACATTTTAATGATTTTAAATCGAGGTATTTGATATATACACACGGCTACGCCACTGCTGACGGCAATGACGTTCCCGAGCAAAGCCGAGTCGGCGGTGTCCGCGCGTTCGCGCCAAATCGGACGAATCGAAATCGTGTTGGTTCGACGAAACGAACGAAACCCGTGTCGGCCGTTACAATATTGTCGTAACGGATTCGTTCGAAATACAATAACGATTAAAGTTTTAACAAAGAAATATATTAACATTTTATCGAATGTATTAACGTATTCAATAAACTGTGTTAGAAATAAACGTATTGCGTCGTATGCGTGTACGACTACGATCGTAACATATGTACATGCGTCACGCTAAAATATTCACTCCCAACGAAATTATGCAAATAAACTGCACCTTCGCGTTAAAAAAAACTACACACACACACACACATATATACGACGCGTACACAGAAACTCGCGTTGTAACGACATGATGGCGTACGTCGTGTTTTATTGATACGACTATTGGAACGTGCACAATAGTTGTTCCTTATCCTTGTAATTTGTCCGAGTTAACGTGATACCAAAATGTTTATCTCGATTTTCTAACGCTATGTGATCATGACGAATTTCGTTATGTTTTATTTTATTTTTTTTTTTTTTAGCGCGAAGAGTTTATAGTCTAATAATAATAATATATACGTATGTATAATATGTTTATTTTTTACGCGGAACGTATTATTCACTCGAATGTAACGGTTTTTATCTGCATTTTAATTATAATTTCTAAAGAATAATGCAATAATAGTAACAATTATTATTATTTTTTTACTGATTGAGAGACACGAGTACGTAATAGAATGTTTATAATTCAGATAAAACAAATATCGAATTTTAAATAAATTTTAAACGCTCGATAAGTTTAGACAACGGTGAAACAAATAATTATCAATAATAATAATAATAATAATAATAATACGCGTACGTATCGCCGATAGTGATTATATTCAGACACTTAATTAGCAACGAACAACACACGTTCGCGCACCTTTAAAGCCTGCGAGATGTCTTATATCACGCTGCTATTTTCCTGTTTGAACAACATTTGTTTTGTCGATTTTTTTATAGACCGGGACGCGGCGCGTGGCACCGGACGGGAGAGTCTAGTGCCCCGTCGTTCGCGTACTTGCGTTACGTGTCGCGAGAAACCGTCGTTGCGTTCGATGTTGTCGCTAGACGGAATATTCGACGACGGGTTTTCTCGAACAGCGGCGTGGACTCGATCTCGAGTGGGCGCGCCACGTCGATAAACGTTGTTCACCGACTCTACGTTTAGGACGATTAATCCCGCGTCATCACGTCTCGTCGTTTCGCGTGCACACGGCGGGGAGTCGCCGAAATCTCGTTTCTGCCGGAAAAAGAATCCACTTCACGTGGCATACAACGGAGCGGGTTCGCGAAAACGAGTACGGACGGCCCGAAGGAAACGGGCACGTCGAACAATGGCCGACTCCGTTGGGCAATAAAATGTAGATCGCCCGCGCGTTCGCGAACGAATCAGTCGCCGGGATCGAAGCCATTGTGCGGCTCCGTTACAGGGTTCCGAATCGGGCATAATGGGGTTTACGCGTATGGAATTGTTTTTCGTGACGACAATCGCGGACTGTTATAAATCGTAAATATTATAATTATATCCGCGTTCATGGTTTTATTTTTTGTTTTCTCTCTCGTACGCGTCAGATAGGTTAGATACGAGCACGCCCATTATTAATATTATTATTATTATTATTATTACTATATGAGTTGGTGTAATGTTCGTAATTGAAGTTCGCGAATTTATTCCGATCGCTCGAAGTTACATCAGTCGTACGGACGATTATTTATTTATTGTGTCGAGTGCATTTTCTCCGCGCGCGAACAAGCGATTAATACGTAGACGTCATATCGATAATACACATCGGTTATCGAAACAGATTGCGAAAAATACGAAAACCGTTCTACGTTCGGTACGGTACGTCCGCACAATTGTATATTATAATAAAACAATCCGACCGGCCGACGACGTTGAAGACCACCGCGTTGTTTTCGTATTCTTAACAGTCGGGCGTCGTCAGTCGAGTGAATACCGAAAACCGATAGCTATTTGGTCGCCAAATATGTTGAACGTTTTCAAAAACCTAAAAAACGGACGTTATCGACGGCGGCCGAAAACTAGACTTTTTTCGAATACTACTACGTAATCGTAACCGGTTTGAACGAAACGGCTCATACTCTTTTTTTTCGTTTTTTTTTTTCATTTTATTTTTTGTTTTATTTTGTTACGCATGACTTTGACGAAACCCAAACTGAAGAGAATTATTTTTATTATTTTGTTCGTTTCACATTTTTAGACAGAACCAAAAGAGTTAATGAGATATCTGATCATCATACAAATATATATATACAATATATTTTTTGATAAAAAATACATCTAGAATATATATAAGAGAACTTGTGATTATTTTATACACAAAATGTTTGAAACCCAAATCACAAAAATTATACACAATAACCGCGTATACGTATTTCGACAACTACGTTGTCATCATCAGCGGCTTAGTAGCGGCATTAGTAGCTTGCGCTGATGATGACAACGTAGTTGTCGAAATACGTATACGCGGTTATTGTGTATAATTTTTGTGATTTGGGTTTCAAACATTTTGTGAATACACATCTAGTATTCAAAACAAAAAAACCGTTCTACCGCGTTAAATTTTTCTGTTGATGTTTCATTATTCTGTACGAAAATCACATGCGTCGTAATTTGATTTGATGATTTATGAATAAAAACTTAATTAATTTTCAAGAATTAACATATAATATGATTTTTTCTTTTCGACGCATCGAGTTATTATTTCTGGTAACACGTTTGTATCACTGCGGCGTATTTTTTCATCCGCGATAAAGTCTCAAGAATTGATAAAATTATTATATACATATACATATATATATATATATTATATTTCTATAAACTGTACGCTAACATCCGTCCTCGTCGCGAAACTCCCGGTCTTCCGCCTCCCTCCCTCCGCCCCGTTCGCACACGACGCCAGGATATTGTCACGCCGGAAAAATCGCGAAGTTTTACGACGGCGTAATGGCCGTTTCTCGTTCATAAATATCGTTTATGATGATATCATATATAACATACACAGTATTTTTTTTTTTTATTGCTCTTTAAGTAAAACACGAGACTCGACAACGACTACCCCGTGTATTTCCCCATGCCGTACGCATATATATATATGTATATGTACACTTCGTATAATGGATTGTTTTGTTATTGCCAGCGCCTAAGTGCATTATTTTCTTCAGACGTTTTCGAACGTTCAATAAAAACGGACAAACATAAAACATAAAAACACACACACACACACAATACTTCGTCTTCGGGACGGACTGCGGCGACGTTTATCCGGTCCAATCCGCGCGCATACGGTCTCATTGGAATACGTGCCCACGCCGACTTTCGACGTTTCTACCTGTCATTTTTTTGGTGGGGGGGGGTTGGGGAGGAGGAAATCTTTCAAAGACACCTCCGTAATGGAAACCGGAGGTAGTGACAAATTCATCATAAAGTGGTGCCTACCGGCTAGAAACTTCTCTTCGGGGAGCAACCGTAAGGTTATACGTCCCGAGAAAAATTAAGTAAGAGTGAAGGGAGAAGAAAAAGAAGAAAGAGTAAGGATGCTGTGAAGAAAGGTTTCACCACCACTTACTCATGAAGCTGAGCAGTGGGGCGTTCGCGAGTATAGCGAAACTGAGAGGGTTAGTCGGGAAGTTACCAAGATGGATTCGAAAAACAAGAAAAAACGAAATAAAAACAAAAACAAAAACAAAAAAACTTATATATACACATATATCACGTGTATGATACATGTGTATACAGTCATTGAGTTGGCCAGTCACGGGGAGGGGGGTGTTCTAGAAAGGAGCAGGGATGATTCACCGATGGACGTAGGATCAGTCGCGATAGAGGGGTTAGGGTGTAATACGACCATTTCGCGGAGTCTAGTCGCGAAGATTGAGGCAGCTTGCAGGGTGGTGCGATGTGGATTTCTTTGATGATTTGGGAGTTCCTGATGTACCATGGAATTTGGAAAACAGACCTCAGTAGTCTTTCACCTGTCGACGACTGCCTCGTGATATTTTTAATTATGATCGTTGGACTTGACGGCGCGCGATCTCACATTTCCGTACCCCCTATTCGGCAAGTACAAATTAAACGAATTGTCCGTCACGACGATCGATTTGTGGAAAACAAGAGCCCCTCACGCCCGCCGTGCGATTCGGATTGTGTATATTCTTAAGACCCAACACAGTGGCATAGCTAAGATTTTTCGTTAGAGAAGGAGGGGGCTAAAATTGCTGTTTTGCCGAGTCATGGGACTAATTACGCTGAGATTTGTTATAAGCTGTAAGGCAACACAGAGAGGATAGAGCCCCTCAATCAGTATTTCTATTTATGTCTGTGTATTTTTATAACTTAAAAATAAACAAAGAAAGGGGGTCGGAAGTAATGCTCACGCGGTTCCTGGCTTTTGAGCGATTCCTACGAAAAATAGACGTTAGTCCCGGGCGACGACGTCGTGTACGCGGACATCGCGGGACGTCCAAGAACCCGGCTGATGATGTGGCCGGAGTTACTTCGAGGTCCGTATGGACGGCCGAGGCGAATGACGTGCGCAAGAACAGTGGGCACGGGCATGTGGTCCAGGGACCACCCTCGCGGTCTAGGCGTCTTGTGCCGTGGCCGAATGAAAGGCGCACACCGGTCGGCATCGGCTTCGGCCGAACCAATCGGTTTGGATCGTTAGGTTCGACTCGTCAACCGATCGTCTCGTACGTCGCGACAACGGTTTTCGTTACACGCGTACGGGCAACGGGTCCGTGTGAAAGCCCGTCGGGATCATCAATCGCGTTTTTCCTCCCCCCCGAAAAAAGCCGCCGCCGCCGGCGCACCTCTTCGCGGACGCCCCGCCGGCGCGCACGACGTACACGAGACGACGACGACGACGAGCGCGCGAGACCGATATGTCACACACGCGCGCGCGCGCCCCCGGCGGCCGCATTCCGACACCTGACGTCGGACCGTAGATACTTATCTCGTCCGAGGCTTGTCAGAATGCCACTCACAACGGCGTACGCCTCGTCGTCGTCCTCGTCCCCGTCGTCGTCGTCGTCGTCGTCGTCGGCCGTGTGAATTCACTAGCCGTGTGATTAATGATATCGCATTTTTTTAATATCTTTACGGTCGGCCAATCTAATATCGCGGCGCGCGCGTATACCATTACGAAAAGAAAACGCGTCGGTTCGCCGGAATAATAAACATAGTTTGGTTTTCGAGTTGCGCCTCGCGGTCATGAACTTTACGGGCGGACGGGGCGAAAATATAAAAAAAAAAAAAAAATAAATAAATAAAAAAACAATGAACTCTCCTCCGGCGCGTGCGCGGCACGAGACGAACGACGCACAAAACGAAATCCCATTAGCCGCGACGACGCGATTGTTAAACGCGGTTAACGATCCGCCGCTCGTAACCTATCGCCACGACGGTACTTTAAAAAAATACAACACCGACGGAATCCGATTTGCACGTCACATACTCGGTATTTTTTGGGATCCGGTCCCCGCGACGTTCGGAATGGCTCGGTCGTTTATCCGGGACGTTCGCCTGGTTGCGCCCTCTCCTCCGCCGGAAAAATCCTTATTGTTTTTTTTTTTTTTTAAACACGACAATCTTGCGTGAACTGCAAGTAAATTATATTTCGATTCGAAAGAATTCTGACACGTATATTTCTGCTTGCAGTACAATTTGTGACCAAGTGTACGACACGATATACAACTGTGACTTATTTACCTTTTTTGTTTTTTTTTATCATTCTCTAATCAATTTCGAGGCGCCCCTAAATAACTTGCTCCCATCCAAATCTGGTACTGGGCAGGGTCACGTGCAGTGATGAAATAGAAATCGGAAACACACCGTTAAAATAAACGTATTTTAACAATAGAAATCGACAACAAAAAAGAGCCGAACTTATCGTTAAGGCCGAGTTCAGAAACCATTGCTGGTAAACGTGGTACAGTCGCACGTCGTCAGTTTTAAACATGTTCGCTTGATAGATCGGAAAGACTCGTGAAAACCGAATAGAGTTATTATTTGATCGCAAAAATAATCAGACAATCGTGCGTGCCCAGCCGAGCTTTCGTTTACGCGAAATCGCCACACGCCGGAAACGTATCCGTTTTCACTCGTCTTGAGTGTTGTTCGTAAATGCGGTTTAAACGAAACGTATCGAAATGAAAAACGCGGTTGAATGTCGTCGTTTATTTCGGATGCCTTTTTCCGAACGATGGAAAATCCTAAAAAATCCGCGGGACAATGGGGAACGAGAGGAAATCGATTTCGGATCGTTCTCCGACGGTCTCGGCGTGAACGAACGTGTTGTCGTTTGGGAGAATAACAATAATAATAATAATAATAATAATAGTAATAATAGTACGTTACGATGCGCCCGGGAACACAATGCGCACAACGCTGTGTTTACTATTTAGGACGAAGATATTCCGATTGTATATTGAATCAGTCACGGATCGTACGTCGCGCGTCTCGTTGTTATATTAATATTCAACGCGTATCGCAACTCCGAACGCGTACAATCGATTGTTTCGAGTCTGCGCGCGTAAACACGCTGGTAATTACTGTAATTTTTTTTTTTTAAATTTACAATCGTTCGAAAAAACAAAAACGAAAAAAAAACGCAATACCACTGTGTCGTAAATAAATACGTCTTATTCCGTTTTCACTGATCTACTGTTATTGTTCGACGACACACGATGTATAATCAACTGTGTCGTAGATAAACATCGCGTGTACGGTTCTTCTTTTCCTCCTCCTCCTCCTCCTCCTCCTGCTTTTCATGTTCGCCAAACGCGAGGACACGGCGACCGAGTATTTGTTCAAATTTACACCCTAAAAACGACCATGATCGCGGGTTTATTGATTGCCGGTCACCGTCTGTTGTCGCTTGTGCCGAACGTTTTCCACCAGTCGACTGTCGCGAAACGGACGAGTTTTAAATACGAAAACGACATAAAGTGGCCGAGGAAAGAATTTTTCGAGAAGTTTTTTTTTTTTTAAAAAAGAAAAATCCCCCATAAAATATAAATTCGGTTTGTTTTTGTTTTTTTTGGCGTACTAATAAATAACAACGCTATAGAATATTCCGCGAAGGCGTATCACGTTTTTCTCATAAACGATACAGATTGCGGGAAAAATAAATAGTGTTTTCAAAATCCTATCTCAGTAATTGTTTTAAACACTGTTGAGAAATAATGTGTTTAAGTGGTATTTTCGAAAGAACGATTTACACGTCTTCCTAGCTACACGTCACGCGCAGCGATGTCTCCGTTAAGTTTGGATTTCCGATTTCACATGATCTCGTATGACGAGGAATTTAACACTGGATTCGGCTAACGGCTCGTGCACTCGTATGACGTACATTTACCGTTATTGTTCCGTATAGTTTTGACGTTGTTTTATCAATCATATCTGTTCTTAACACGAATATTTCGAAACCGCTGTAAATGCGACGTAAGTGATATACGTACGCACTTACTCACGATTCCGTTTCTACACGATATACCACATACGTCGCGCGCCGTACGTTTTTATTGGATCTCATAAGATCATTACCATACCGCGGTGTACCCTCCCGGTCTCCACGTCTCTCGATTCGAAATAATCAAGTTTTGATTAATCGCCCGCGTGTATCACGCCACGGTCTCTAACAAATCGTCCGTTCTTCACGGGCGTCGGTCTGGGCGGGTCGTCCGCGATAATATATTAATCGGCGTTTTCAAACGCTGGCTGCTATAAAACGCATTCTCACGGGAATCCGATTCGATTTTTTTTTTATGTAACGTCCGGGCGCATCGACGTAGGTGGGACGGGACAGATCGGATCGAAAACGGCGAATCCGTCGGTGCGGTAAACAGCAGCAGCAGCAGCAGCAGCCGGATCAACGACCCTGACGCACGTTTCATTACACAGTGCTATTGGGTTTAATTAAGAAAACGGCCGTTTATATTATTCATGCGGAATGGAGAACGTCGTTACGGCGCGCAGCTCGTTATCCGCATAGATAATACTGCGCATAGGCGGGCGGCGGCGCGGTGCGCTTTTCGCGCAGGAAAAAACGTCCGGCACAAAACCGATTTCGCTCGTGCGCGCCGGACCTCATTACGGTTACCTAACCTAACCTAACCGTGCCCCCCCACGCACCGTTTAATATTGCGGTTAAACGTGCGTGCGTTTAATTAGCGGAAGACGTTCAGACGGCGGCCGGGTCGTGTGCTCCGGATTTTCGCGACGGCCGGTCGATGACGACGGGCACGCGATTTCGATCGTCGCTGTCCGCGAATCCCGTCCCCCACACCACCCCCCGCGGTTATCGAAAACCCGATCCGGGCGAAACGAGGGCGTGCGGACGAAGGCGTTTCCGGCTGCGATGACCAAAAACTCGTTCGCCCAAAACAATTCGTCCGGTTAAGACGCCGTCAGGCCCGGCTCATTTCAAGATTTCGGAAGACTTATACGTGATTTTTATAAAAATCATTACGTGTTATATCGTATAATAAAAAATACGAATCTAAAAATTATTTTGCTATAATATTTGTATCAGATGGCACATTGAACTTGTATAATATGCTCTTTGATTTTATATTCCAACAATAAATTACTAGAAGCCAAGCCCCCCCCCATTCACGTCTAAGAGAAAATATTGTATTTATAAACATGTGACGAGGTGGTAAATCTTAATTTCACCTAGGATAGACGTTCGAGTCGGGCCTGGACGCCGTTATTGCAATGTTGACGTTTGCACGCTCGACGAGCGCCGAACGTCGTGAGCGAATTTACACGGGACACAATACGTTTGCCACGAACTGAAATCTAAAAAAAACAAACGTTTCCCGACCGACAACAACAGTTCAATCAACGGACATCAATTGTCCGTAAACATTTAGCAAACCGCCGAACGTAGCACTCTGCCCGCCGTCGGTTCCATTTCATTGTTTTTAATTGCCGAAACGCGCGCACTCGGATGTCGACGTGACGCGGAACAAGGCCGACGGGATCTTGAGGAAAAAACACCCGAAAACGTTGTCCGCCCGATTTCCGAATTCGTCTGTTACGTTCGTAAGATTTCGTTGTGCAGAGCTGAACGATATCATTCATGGAAATGTCGTTGGCTGTTACTTTGTATTGCTATTTATTGACTTGTGATGAGAGGGAGCGCTAAGACGTTCTAGGTGCCCCCCCCCCCCAAATTCGAGCACTGAAATATTCCACGTAGGCAGTAGTTCGTCCGAAATGTCCAGAAACGCATATGCACATATATATGTATGTATGCAGTTATTTTTGAGATGAAGGTATTACGAAAAATATATAGGTCGTGCTTTGATCAACATACACAAGTATGGAGAAAAAGGCGTAATCAAGACCAAGAGGACCGGCTTATAAGATATTGCGAACAAGATAAAAAGAAGTAAGCTAGAATGAGCAGGCCACGTATGTATAAAACAAAGCTCTATGATGAAAAAAGTACTCCAAGAAAATTCAAGAAGCAAAAGACTGCATTAGAAAAGATTTTCTAAATATCACGGGAGAAGATAATGGAAACCGGGATTGGAACGAGGTAGCAGAAAACAGAGAATTTTTATTTTTAAACGTACGCATAGTTTAATCGTTTGTAAAAATATTACCGTAAACGTGTTTATTTGTGACATATTGTTTCTTAGGAGTGTACCAGGGACGGATGGGGACGAAAAAGACGATAAAATCACACGACATATTATGGTTGGCGGGTTGACTGCCGCGGTAATTTTCGCGACCCGAAGACCGTACGTTCAGGTTCTCGTGAACACCGGTACTCTTATCGGCCGTGTTATCGTTCTGGCGTACGTTACACCGTACACGCGATGTACGCCAACAATCATAGGTCTAAACGTTTTTCGGATGGCACGAAAATTGTCCGTGCGCGAAACAATTGCACGTGTTGGATCATCAACGACGGTTTTCGTTTTTGTTTTTCTCGTCCCGCTATGGATGGCCATCCGGTGTGCACGCGTTGTTCGCGGCACGTCAAGATCGCCGCCAAACGGTTAGCCGTTCCGGTCGTTTTGTTTATGGTTTTTTTTTGTTGTTTCCGAATTCGAAGACGACGAAGAACTGTCCCACACCGCCGGAGTCGCACTTTCTACGCGGGCCACCCCGAGACCGTGTATACGATACGTACACGCGTGCGCGGCGTCGAACTTGGGAACGGGATAATAAATAACGAACGTCGGACACGGTACGTGCGCCGCGGCGTGACAGGTCTACCGGGCTACCGGACTTGGGGACGTTCTCGTGGCGCGCGGTCGACGCGATACGTTATACACTCGTTACACGTAAAATATTATGATAAGTATTTTTTTATTTATTGTTTCCCCACTTCCCCCTCCTCGATTTGTCGCCGTTCGCACGAGCACACGTGCGAGCGCGTCGTCTGTCCCGGGCCGAGATCGGATTTCGGCGTACTGTTTTATTTTTTTTTTTTTTTTTGTAAACGACCGTCGTCGTGTTAATTTATTCGCTCGTCCGCGTGTCGAATCATCGGATTTTTTCCCCCTCGCATCGATAACGTGTCGTACGTGGTACACGACCAACCAGTGGCGTAACTTGACCAGTTGGTGCCCGTGTGCAAAACTTAAATTCGAGGGGCTTTATTTCCACCGATAATAAGTATAATTTAGGTTCCGTGCAATGCGCACACTCTGCACTCTAGGTTTCGCAACCCACACAGGTCTATGTTTTTTTTTTTTTTTAAATACTACTGTATACAATAATACGTTAAATAATACAACATATATAATATTTACAAATTAATTTAAATATTTTACAAAGGCCTTGGGAGGGGGAATCTATCCCCATCACCCCCCCCCCCACCACCACCACATATCTACGCCACTGCGACCAGCGTCTCGATAACGCGAACGTACGCTCCGTTTTCCGGTTTCGGAGTATAATTACGATCATTTATGTCGCGTCGGTTCGATTGCAAACGGGCGAGTGTTCCGCGACGGCGACGTACGACCCGACGACGGGAAATCGGCCGAACGACTCTCGTCGTCCGTACCGTGTGAAAATCGAAGCGGTGAAAATATTTTTTTATGTGATCGTCTGAACACATTGACGGTCGGATGTCCCGAATACCCTAGAAATGTTCATGTATACATCTGTACATGCAACGATTGCGGTCGTGACGATATGTTACGATTACCGTCTTCGTGCCGGATTAACACAGTATCGTGTGTTGGGATTTGTGGGCGTGCCGCGGAAAACGGTTTTAGTCGACTACTGAAAACGGAAGCGTGTAATAATTTTTTGGTTTTTCGAGTATCGTACGCTTTTTTTTTTTTTTAACACGTTAAATTTCATTTGAATTGCACAATACGTTCCGATATTATCTGTTACCGATAACCGATGAGCACTACGCTGTCAGATCCGAATATTCGACACAGGAATTCGAATATAATATAGTTTTACCGTATACTCGTTAAGTTTTATACGAAGGGTTTTTTTTTTAGAAATGTAGACAAGAATTAGGAATTTCTATGTTCCTGTAATTTTTTTGTAATTCCACGCGCCCGTGTCACAACGGCACACTATCATCAGCTCCTGCCCGAAGTAGCAGTACGCGTAAATATAAGAGGATTACAAAAACGAGGATAACAAGATCACAAAACGACACGTTACGAAAACACGTTACGTTACAAAACCGGTAGTGAGGTACGTGTGTCGATGTACGTGCCCGATCGACCGCGAAAGTCTCAAACGATATCGCCCGCGAACAATCGTTAATTCTTGAACAATAATTTTGAAAGACGTTGGGCTTAACTCGAGCGTCGTACACGATATCATTACATTTCTGTACCTTTCTTTTCTACTTTAAGACCGTAAATCATCATCAAAAAAAAAAAAAAAAAACCAATAAAAAGTTCGTTACGTTCGCCAAAGAGAGTGATTTATGTGTTTGTTTGTCGTTCGCTCGGCACAGCCACACGATATTTTTATACGTATGTTTCATAACGCGCCGTCGTACGTAATCGAATCGAAATACTATGACAATTGCCGTACTGGACGTTTGTAATTATCGCGATGCGTCGGATCGATCCAGCACTACAACGATATAAATGCGTTCAATGAGATTGACGCCAAAACGCGTTCAACGAACAATAATAAATCTTAAATTCATGATCTTTCAAATGCGCGTGTCTTGATAGTGTGCTATATGTTCTCGTTCAGTCGGCGCGTGGAAAATCTCGAGAAAAGACTTTATCGTGTGTGTGTGTGTGTGTAAATAAATAAATAATATATGAATAGGAATTAGACACCAAAAAATTATAAACGTGTTTTAGCGGCGCGAAGAAGAAAACGATTATTGGGGGAAAAAGGTATATTCAAATCGCACTAAAAACAATACTTTAGAAAAACGAAATACGACGACTATCTCAAAATCGACTTCCGGTGTGTTATTACTCGCTACATAGGGACACACCTCGCGGCTGCATGTGGCAACAAGTATAATATTTTGTCTTATAACATGCCGAGTTTCGGTCGTTTTCATTCGGTATTGTTCTTTAATTTGTCGAATCAATATGGAGAATACGATATTATCTCCCGCCACCTATGGGATTTGGAGTGTAATTCGTTTTTTGCAAGTCCGAGGAAATGGCGCGGTTCAAATTCATGGAGATCATTTGCTAATCACTTGGTGCCAAATCGAAACTGTTGGAGAGGGGAGGGGGTGACAAAAAATAACCCAGTTGAACTCTTCAACTAAAGTTTTAGTGCAGCACTCGGACGAGGACGACATTGTTATTGGACGCAAAGAGACCGATTTTGGATTTTTTATAAGTTCACGAATGGTGTGAAAAGTACAATATCATAGACGCGATTGTAAATTTGTAGGGTTCAAAACATTCTTTGGGATGGGAGAGGGAGAGGAGCGAGGTGGAAACGAACACGTCCAAAAAAATCCGTCGTACTCGATATTCTCGCGTCGAAAAATAACGCGTTCAACTCGTCGGATCGCGAGAAACCGAAACTGTGTACCCTCCGTGTTCGGGCCGTGGATCGTGACCGGAAACGACCGCGGACCATCTGACCGACTGTTTGGACTCGTCGAACACCCGATTTAAAAACAAACAAAAAAACAGTCGTCATCGTCGTCGTGAAACACGTTTACTACGATGCCATTGAACCTCGCGGATACGTACGTCCGGAGGTCCGCCGGACGGCAATTGAAGTGTCATGATTTCGTTACGCGTGTAGACGAATGCTCCGGACCGGTTGCGATGTGAATATTTTTTTTAGGTTTTTATTGTTTTTTTTTTTTTTTTTTATGAGGTCCGTTCGGACGGAATTTTTTCGTACGGAATTTCGTATCCAAAAAAGATTGTTCCGAGCGTATAATCAATACTTCTGTCTGTCTGACCCCCGAACGCGTTACGGCGTCGTTTCGACGTGACGTTCCGGTAATGTTCGTTTTGATCAGTGTTTCCCAACTGGTGTTCCGCGGAACCCAAATGTTACGCGAGGAATTTAGGAAAAAATAAATTGGTAAATAACACTTTCGAGTTGAACTACGATTCGAAAAGCCAAAAGTGCAATCGTCCATTGAATACGAAAGTCTGCTTGAGATAAAATCTTCTTCCGATTTGAAAATCAAGTTCGAGTCACTTAAAATTGAGGAGTTCTGGATTTTCATGGAAAGTGATTACGAAAAACTATCTGTGAAGGCTGTCGCCATTTTATTGCCATTTACAACTTCCTGCTTGCGCGAAATTGGTTTTTCAGCATACACAAAAACGAAGAATGAGTTTCGAAATCAACTGAATGCTGCTCGAAAACCGTACAGAAATGCCGAAATACGCATCGAAATTGTTTGAATTACAACCACGAGATCCGAACACTTTTTCTATAAACATTTTTTTTAAAACAAGTCATTGTAAAAACAGTACGTTTTTCGCTCGGAATCCAAAACGGAAACAATTGTCAGGTTATTTTGAACGGAAACGAGCTAATATTAAAAAAAAAAAAAACATCGCGATGACAGCATATATTCTACAGCAATAATATAATACTCGTATAATACCGCGGTCGACCGTGTGTTTATTCATTCGACTTGATTCCGGCGATTCGAAAACCATGATGACGAATTTTACCCGTATACGATTTTTTATTTCTTTAGATTAATATCACGTATATATATAATACTGCTCGTAAGTTATTATTATTTTCTCATAAAATCGACTGTAGCGGTTTCGTCCAAAGTTTTTTTTTAAGTTTTTTTACATTTTTTTTTTATAGTGTCTTCCACGAATTGAGTTTTATTTTTATTATACGAATTACCTTTAATGTTATATTCCGAAAACAGATAATTAAATTCAAACAGCGGATATTATTTTATGTAGAATTATTTTCGTCTCGTCTACTACCGCAGTTTTGTATACATATACACACATACATACGGTGAACTCGTATACGTCGTTTATTAAACGACTATCAATTTAAAAAATAATACGCGTTTATTACGATACTATTATTATTATTTTTTTTTATTTTGTTAAATTTCATCCGACCGAACGCGGCGTCGGCCATGCCCGGGTAAAGTTAAATGAAAATTTACCGCTTCGGCCGTAATATAAAAAAATATATTTTAATATCATATATATGCATATTGTTTTTATCGATGTCGCCGGTACGTACGCGTAATCTCTTAAAAAAACATTACGAAATATTCTCTATACGAACGTACAATCGGATTGAATGTGAACAGTTCTACCAACGTCGTTCACACGCCCGTAAGTGGAAATATCGTCGGCAATACGTATTATATAGTTAGTTTACGGTGTTTGGTGTGCACTCGACGAATTAAGAACGGCGCAACGCTACAGATTATCGGAACAGTTATCTGTAATTTTATGTTTACGCGTTTGTCATTTACAAAAAAAAAAAAAAACATTCCGTACTTATTATACAACCGTACGAGCCGTTCGAAAAAAGGGAATATCAATTACACGTAATCTCCCGAAAGAAAAAAAAATATATACACACACAGTTTAAACTCGAGTTTTTAGATAAATATGCTATTACGTGTACACATTTACGGACGAGTTTGGGGGAAAAATAAAAAAAAGTGAAAAAAAACAAAAAAAAAACGTACGACGATAACACAAACGCGCACAGAACTATATAAAACGGCGGCAGCTGCGGTGTTACGATATACCCACGAGCCGTTCGCGGCGTCTGGAAAAGGGACGTGTACGATGGGATGCCTTTCACAATTGTCTGAACGACGCCGCACAGACGTTTACGATCGATACGATTTCGGCGCGGACCGCGTGGTGTACGGCCGGCTCCAGGCGAGATTTGAAAGGCGAAACGTCCTGATTTCCGACGCGATGCAATAATTTTCGTTCGCGTTGTCCAGTCCGTGAATCCAGTTTCCGATTCGAACGTGTTGTTCTTACGACGATAAGATTTAGTTTTGTCTGCGAACCAGTTGTACGCGTCGAACGCGAGTCGACACGGGTCTCCGTCGGAGCGCGAGCGTTTTGGCCATACGAGAATTGTCGGTTTCGGACGTTTTCGTAATTTTTTTTTACGAGCTCGACACGTGACGCACACGTATACCGTTTGACCGACACGTATCGCATTCGTTGATTATGGCAAACCGTTGGGGTCTCTCGGAATCGGTTTTCGACGTAATACAAAAGGCGGGTTGCTGTGGATGTCGGTTCGAGCGAGTAGTAACTAAGTATAGACCGGGGTTTTTTTTAGAATTCTATTCAAAACATTCGAAACACATAAGCGTGACATACAAAACGCATGAAAAACAAAAAAATATAATTAATTGTGTACAATATAGTATGACGGGCAAACTGGCGGAATTATATTTTTAAGCCGATCGCAGCAGGGGAACCAACACTATATATATATATATATATCCGTCAGTTCGCGAATTTTTCACCGTCGATGAATCACGACGATAATTGAAAATCGTCGGCTTTGCGATTTATTTTTCGTATTTTTTTTTTTTGTCTTAGGGACGAGCTTATCTCCGAACGCACGGGACGTCCGCGTCGGACGATTAGACGAAGCATGAACGAAATACGAACAATTGCGATAGTAAACAAAAAAATAATAATAATAACCGTTTCCAAACGCCTCGACATAGATCTCCGGTCGTGTTGTATGCATTCGTTGTGTTTTACGTCGATCATAATAATAAAGTCCGATTGAAAAGCAATACACGTTAAAACTGTGATTTTTCGTATTCGCATTCTCTCTCCCTCTCTGACAGTGTTTCCGAAATACATCGTTTTCGTGCCCGTACATATACGATCGACATGAAGCACGTGCATTTCGTCATTACAATTATACCGATTCTATCCAAAATATATTGAATCATGAAAAGGTAATTTCCTAAGATCGAAAGAGTCCAACGAATCATCGACATTCGCTTTGAGCGGTCATCTAGTTTTAGTTTTATACGTTTAAAATACGGCACGAAATGTATACCATCGTTCCATTAACAATTAATTGTGTTGGACTGAAACGTGTTATTTGAAATATTTGGAATTGTCCATGCGGCTTTTCACCTCTATACGTTTCTGTATATAAATGTGGACTACAGAGCTACGAAAGGATATGAGTTGCATTTAAAGCAGAATGTTCGATGAACGTAAAATTACGTCATAGTTATAAATCACACACGTGTAGGAAAACGATATGCATGTGTGTGTGTTAAACTTCATTAGACAACCGACGAGTGTACATCGAATACATCTTGTTAGCGGCTTGCGCGGGGTTTGGCCGGAAATGCGAAATCATCACGCTGTATATATATATAAATATAATATCGTATGTCCCCGGACTATATCTTCGTTTTCAATTAAAACGTTTACGAAACGCTTTATACACAGTTAATTGATATTTCGTTAACAAAAGACCGATTTTCACGAAGACAATGAGAACGTTCGTCGCGCATCGAATTTGCATGGAAACCGAGCGCATTCGTACCAGGATTTCTCGACACAGAGATTAATCCTCTTACATCCAGTCCCGTATCCGGACGACTTTATATTTGTAATGTATATTTTGTTTGTACGCGGAAAAACTTGACAATTGTTTACCGATCGATTTATATAATCAACTCCCGAGCAAAAGTTTTCGCATAATTACTTTAGGAGCGCACAGTTTGTAATCGAATCTTTGCAGGGGACGTCCGACATTGTATAACAAACGTATCGCCTGACGCGGAATCGCGAAATTAAGGAAGCAGCGGACCACGCCGAACCGAGACAACATGTTTGCTGGTCGTACTTACTGGCCGAGGTTCGGAGTGCCACGAATCTCGGACGCCGTTCTAACTTTGGAATTGCTGCTTGCGGGTGTTTTTACTGGGCCTTATCGAGAAACTCCGCACGTTTCGACCCCCCGGGAGTCGTCTCCGCGAACGGCGAGAAGTCCGGACAAGGCAGGAAGACTTGACGACGGCGCAGACGTACTCGCCTACGGGACGAAGGTTGGGTCGGAAAAAGACGGTGTGCTGACGGGAAGGGAAGGAGCATTAGAAGCGATTATCTCCACGCCCGCTCGTTACCTAACAAAATGCAAACCAAGTGGTAAAACGAAAGTAGGCGATTCCGTGAAGTTGTTGTTGACGACTCCAGTTTTTAAATGTATTTATATATTTTTTTAGACTAATTAAAGATAATCTTTAATTAAATAATTTAAATTAAAAAAAAATTAATTAATTTTGTTTAATTTTGTATCGGCGTTGTTTATACAACGAACCGATCACCAAACAATATAATATTTTTAAAAAAATAATCATTTTAGGAAGGGCTCTGAGAATTAAAAAATTCTTTCTTTTGTATGCTAAATTGTCGACCATGAAACATATATATATATATTTATTGGTCTCTTTTTAAAATTATTTATAGTATTTTGTGTTTTCATAATACTATAGCGTGTACTAGGTTCACACGGTATTTTATAATTAGTCGAAAATGTGGAAAATCCACTAATTATACATTAAACGGTTTACAATGTATTTTAATTGTCTCGATATAAATACGTGGGTAAAATGTCGTTTATGTAAATTGAACGAAATATAAAATCATAATTATCCATAACGTATGACTGTTTGTGAAGTACATGAACAACAATAAAATGTTATTGAATTCATATATTTTCTTTTCGTTGATTTTTTTAGACTCTATATGTAAGCACGCACGGATTCAAACAGGTTTAGTTGACGAGATACATATGCATATTATACGGGAAAAAAAATAAATATAACATTTATACCCGGGACCATAATATTGGCGTCTTAGAGTTGAATTATTATTCCAAATTCAATAATAATGATAAATAATTGAATTTCAAAAATAAAAAGCCCGAACGGAGCTATATAGGTTTGTTGTGACCGGCCGGTCGACGATTATTTCGTTAGTTGTATTGTCGAAGACTTAAAACTAATTGCGTTCGTACGTTTACAGAACGAAAGGCGTGGAACGCGACCTATGAAGTCGTTCAAATAGTATTTAATCACGCGGTACGAAACGCTAGCACCGCGTTCCGCCGCGAACCGAGCGTGTACGATACGACGATAATCGACGACGCAAATGGTTCGCGATCGGAGAGAGAGTTCCGCGGCGGTTGTCGCGTTCTGTTTCATAAATTATGACGACAATACGATCGAAACTGTCAATAGTATCGTTACACCGACGGTGGTTATTAGTATCGAACTCATAACGTTATAATACGTCCGCGAGTCGATGTCGTGACGCGGGTCCCCGCGATCGGTTAGGTTAGGTTCGACTAGATAGGTAACGCGGACGCTGCAACACCTACACTGCATCGATACGCATCGGTCGTCATTTCGGTTTTTGAAATGAGAGGAGAGGGGTAAACGTTTTAACCGACCAATTCAACGAGATTCGAATAGTAACAGAAATTATATGAGTTTTTCCAGCTAAAATCATTAATGACTAGTAAGTATTACCTGAGATTCAAGTTCTGAAGTGGCTCTTCTCATCACGTCTAAACATGTTGTAAATGTGTCGTGAACAGCTCTGAGCAGCTTGTTCGAGATTGATTTGTTTTTCTCTCCCGTCTTGGCTGCACCATCTTTCGGATTTATCTTTTTCTTTTTAGTTTGTACGCACAAAAAAAAAACACGAAACGAATAATGCCGAACGCGATCAGCTCTCGGACGGCCCGAACAACAAACGCGAAAACCACAATGGATGTATACTATGCATTACGGTTAATAATTTACACACTGCCTTTAATGATAACCATTACCGTGTTAATTGAAAACGCACATAACCGCGGTAAGTTATAACAACGATTTAAGACTATATAGTTCTACCCGATTCTTTTGGTCCGTCTGACGGCGGTACGCGCCAACAAACGCCAGACGACACGGTCAAAAAATGCACACATCCGTGTTTAAACGTATACCGGGTACAACAAACCATAATGCTATCGAACACGCAACAGTTTTCAAAGACCCGTCCACGCAATTACCGCGGTAATACTATACCGGTCAAAGGTGAAATGTTGAACCGGCGCGCGCCGCGCGCGCGCGCGTACCGGCCGGATCAAACGGTTTACGACATGTCTCGATACTCGTGAATAAATCGACGAATTGTCGATTGTCGGTCGAAAAAAAACACGTTTGATGTCGGCCGTTTATTTCGGGCCGTACGCTGGTGTAGTGCCCACACGCGGAGGAGGTTCGTCGAGCGGGATTGTCGAAATCCGGAATCACGGCCAACGTCGCGAGCAATACGCGAAAAAACGTTTTCGGAAACCTATTACGTAAGATCATCGTAAGTATTATCATTATCATTATTATTATAATTATTATTATTGTTATTTTAACGGGTACGGTAACGCGGCGCATTCCCACGGCGGGCCGTTGTTAAAGTCATTGACGGACGATTCCCGTCGCGATCAATGGGTTTTTGAGTGTGGAATGGTCAGGTTCGAGTGTTCGGGACATTCCGATTTTTATTTTTATTATTATTCAATGTGCCGTTACAGCGCGCACATATCCATAGACACGTATGCGTATACGCATACGTCGTATTATTATTTGTCTCGTTTTAAACGTTTGTGTGATAAACGTGTGCGCGGTATATTTTTCTCTTTCACTCGTTCGGTCGTGAAACCTCTTGAACCGACACGATTTACTAGCGGACCGTGGAGAGAATAAAATTATCCCACCGAAATAAAAACAATAAAATGGTAAAACCGAGAAACACACGACGTATACATATATATGTGTGCGTGCGTGTTGTATACAATATATATACGGTTTCGTACGCGACGGCCGGTAAGCGGTCGGTAGTTTATAATGTTAAGAGCACCGAAGAGACGAATATGTTGCACGTACGTTTTTTTTTTTTTTTTGTGTTTTATCGGACCCGTTTCGTAGCGAACGGTCTTACTGTTTTTCACTTCATTTTTTCCTCCTCCCGTCGTCCGAAAACGCGTTGGCGTGTCGTGGCGGATACCTATTCATAAACGTCACGTCGACCGCACTAATCGCGATTGCTTTTGTTTTTACGTCGACCCGGACGCTGTGTGGATTTTTCCAAAGTAAAATAGAAAATAAATGTATATATTCGAAACTGTACGTCTGCCCCTCCCTGTCCGAACAAACAACCTCCTCGATTTTCTGTCCGATATATTGTAAAACGATTTCCGCATATTTGTTTTCCCCGTGCAATGTAATCATTTTTGTAATCAAACACCGAATAAGCATCGCGCTGTACACGGCATATGTTTATGGAAATTTTTTTCGAACCGTTGCAAGCGCGTTCGTTGTTTTGTTTTGCAGAATTTCCGTTCCTGTCGGAAATCGTACGCGAATAAAACAAAAATATCGCGTTCCCAATATGTCTGCGTGAACTGATTAATTATTATTATTATTATTATTATTATTATTGTACTGTAGTTTGATTTATGTGGTTTGGTCGTCGCCGCACGGTCGTGTCTACGGACGCGTTCGTTTTTTGTCATTTATTATAATATATTGTATCGTGTAGTTTTTTTTTTTTTTGTATTTCATTCAATTCGTGTACGACTTATTGTAACTTATTGATGAATCATTTTTGTTCAAGGAACGACATAATAATTCTCCGGAGAATCTTTCAGACAAATCGGAATTGTACGTTTAATAAACGTTTCGTCGACGCACTAGTTGTATGTACACGAGTACAATCAAATAATAATAATAATAATAATAATAATAATAAAACTCGTACATTGTTGTACGAAACGCGTTTTAAGAAGCATCGACTAAACCGTATTTCCATTGTAAAAATACACGTCGAGGGAATTGTGAGCCAAGGTGGCTTTTCGACGAGCACACAATATTATAATATATATATATGTATTCGTATACACTTATTGTCTGACCTTATGAGATTATTGAACGCACGTTGGCAATACGTTAAATTGGTAGAGAGAGACAGATAGAGATAGAGAAAAACGACTTACATCGGTAAAGCAAATCAATGTCAGTCACGTAATATCTCGCTGAAAAGACGCACATGTGTCCCTTTTTTTTTTATTATTATTATTCTAATAGGCACTCGTCGTAATAATCGTCAGTTGGTTCGACTGTTTGTATTCTAATTATAACAGTACATTCCGCGCGAACAAATATTGACGTAAAATATTCCTTCTCGTAGAAAACGGAAACCGTAACGTCAAGAATGACGCGTTGGCAAACGTTTTGAAATGCTCGCACGCGATTTTCACAATTCGGTGGATTCGCTACCGATACGGGCTGAGACGGTTCACGTTTTTTCGTTTCGTAAATTTTTTCGTTAATCATTTGTTAATGGCATTGAAAATTAAATAAAAAAAAATCTCGTACAATTATACGCGCGCAGTTTATGGCAACTATAATGTGTATTGTTCACAAATCCGATTCGTCTATATTGATAAATAATTTTTTTCGTCAAAATGATATAATTGTTAAAAAAAAAAATAGAAATTAATTGAATCCGATAATGTGCGCGTACGACGGCTTCTTCTTGTTATTCTTGTTAGTATTTTTAGTTTTTAATTAAATGTCAAACGCTGCAATCTAATCTAATTATTATACTGTAAAATAAAAACGACAAATACGAGAACACAACGATCATAATTGTTACACGAACTATATAAACTGAATTCGAAGAAACATTTTTTTTAATGTAAAAATCGTTATAACTCACGAGAATAATTAAACACCACTTTATTATTTTATTACGACATTTGAGACTGTACGTTCTAGATAATGTTTTAATCAAATTGTAAAAATTTGAACTCGTTATCTTCGTTACGAAAAAAAAAAAAATATATATATATATATATATATAAATTATATTGTGTATACGTAATTATTTTATTAGACTGTTCGTTTTTAAACATTATATTTACACGTGAAATTAAGTTAATCGTCGGATTTCATACGAACATATCGCACAAACGAGTAAACCAATTCTTGAGTAGGCACAGATGAACGTCCACTTATGATAAAAAAAAAAACGCTTATGTTATATTATTAAAAAGCGAACGGCTGTAAATTCTGAATTTAGAAACGTTTAACAGTATACAATTAACAATATTATATTACGTGCGTTTAGAATATTCGATTTCGTTTTCGTCGGTCGTTGCTTATTGGGATATAATATATACGTATACTAAATGCTACGTTTCGTAATCCGTTTTGTACACTTTGTAGAAAACGCGCACACCCTGTTATACATATATATATATATATTTTTTTTTTTATTATTATTGATTCGAAATGCGTTCGCGTTAAATTGGATTTTCGCCCGTTTTCGTTTAAAGCGTATAGTTTATTGCCCCGAACCAGACGGTTTCAAACGTCATCCGAGGAAATGAGTTTCGATAACGCGGCGGGCCTGTAAATATGTATTTTTCACGCTAAACGTTCGGAATATACGCGTCGTCGTATTGTTTCACATTACGCCGCTCATTGCAGACGGTTATTTTATCGTTCGCTCTCCAGTGCCAATTTTCGCGCACACATACGAGTCCAAATATACATTCTCGTCGGACCGTCAGACGGACGATACGCGCATATATCACGCAACGCATTATCGTTATCCGTTATAACACGCAGAGACACGGAATTCAGACCGGCGAAAAAACATCCATGTCCTGTCCTCTTTTTTTTTCTTCAACGTCCATTACCATGTGTTTGTTGTTGTTGTTGTTGTTCTTTTTTTTTTTTACTAATGACACTCGTTTTATGTGCATATCGATATTTTATCGAATCGAATATTTGTGTTAGGTTTTTGCGGAAATGTAAACGAAATCCCTCGCGATAAATCGGAAAAACGTGTAGGCAATAATAATAATACGAAACGAAGTGTCCTGTTGATGATCGTCCAAAACGTTCGCAGAACAACGTTTCCGGTAGTTATATATGTAGTAGACGACGGAGACCGTGTTGTGTAATAACGACAGTTCGGCAACACGTTTCTTTTCGTGCAAATAGCGTTTCAGATTTGGGGTGGGAGGCCGGAAGTCTAAATCCATCCATAAAAAATCTTATGAGATCTTTATACCAATTGAAAACCCTCAAAAAAATTATAATACATAACAATATTGACTGACAAGTGACAGTCATTAATTTTTGGAGGGGCTATACGAAATGTAGGAGGCTTAGCCCCCCTTATATTTGTGCTTATGATGGCGATATCGTAGAAGTACGGTTGTCGTAGAAAAACTCTTTTTGTTTGCTGATTTTTCGTATATATTTCGAACAGACGATTATTGAAAAAAAAAAAAACGACCCAAACGGACTTGTAGGCTCGGATTTCCGCGTGTACGGCAAAGCGGCGGCGTGAAGTGTTATCGATTTTTTACGGTCTCGAGACGGTCCCGACGAACGTCGGACACGTGCACATCGTAATTTTAACGGTGCCGCCGAACGGCCGTGTTTTTTCGTTCCTCCGAAACGCACGACGCCGAAATGCCGTTCCGCCGACCGACGTGGTAACGATAATTCGCCGGGAGGGGAAACCGACAAAAAGCATTCTGTTTTATATTTATACGGGACGACGAGGACGCGGCGGCGTAACGTCCGAAAATGTCCAGACCAGACGCGCGGGGCGAAACGTGAAAAAAAAAAAAAAAATAATAAACACAAGAATTTCCGTTCGTTTGGATATCGACCGAGCGTCAAAACAGTAACGAGTTTTTTCACGTCGTTTTTTTTTTTTATATATATATATCTGTCGTTTTTTTCCTCCCGGCGAAATTGTGGTCGGTTTACCGAGACACGACAAACGAGAGAGGAAAATAACTTGGTATTTAAAAAAAAAAAAAAAAACGATTATATACGAACGGACGAAAAATCCGAACCAGACAAAAGACTGGTAATATTTTTTGGAGAATCGACCAAAAAAAAAAAAAAGGAAACTGGTCTTATACGGTTTTCAGGCGGTTTTTTGTCGTCGTCGTCGTCGTTCGACTTTTCGACGTATTTTTATTTCGTACGAAGAAAAACCGGATTACGCGCGCGCATCCCGCACGTCAAGTATCATCAACCGGGACGCGTCGGGCCCACGTACACGTGTTTCTTGCCCTCGCCCGGCCGCCCGCCCTACCGCGCGTTTTCGAGCCCGGCGACTACTAAAAACCCGTACGACCGCGCGGTAATACGTACGCGTGTACAGGCGGTAGCGGCCGGTTAACCGTGTTACCCGTGAACAGGACGGAAGGAAAAAAAAAGGGAAAAAAAAGAAAGTTTTGAACTGATTCTGCTTGTAATTCAATAACCCGATCGTCCGGATAATAAAGTAACGAAAAAAAAAAAAAATAAACAAACAAATACATTTATACGTACAAGACGTAATCGGTTTTTCGAATCGGGAAAACGATAGACAAAAAAGAAAAACGATCAAAGAAATCTTCCTTCAATTTTGTACAAATTGAAATAATTTTAAGCCCCCTCGCGCGTTTTAATTTCGTTTTGTTTTCATACCGGAGAGCTTTTCGACAGCGTAAAAATGGAATCTAAACCGTATTACAATTTGAAATTCCAAAAGCTTTCGAGAACGGAACGGAGCAGGCAATTTTTCCAATCGCAACTGTTATGTATTGTTGAACGCAAGAACCAAAAAAAAAAAAAACGAAAACAACCGTGTGCCAGACTCGGCAACCGTTTTAATCGCGCGTTGGGCATAATAGGAACAAGCTCTTCTGGCGCCTGAGGCAATTTGAATATATGCGCCCCCTAACTGCAACAATTTTTTTTACTCTTTTTGAAAATGTTTATCTATTATTTATTGGGTTTTCAGATAAAGATGTATTTATTTATTTTAAGATTTATTTTTACATACAGAATAAAAAAAAAAAATCAAATAATATTAAATGAATGAGCATAAGAAAAAGATGAAAAAGATGTACTTTTCTCGATTTGACTGTCGAAAATTTATCAATAACATTCTCAAAATTAATTAGTAACTTCATTTTCTTTGAGTGTGATCTGAAAATAATGTCGACCAATATTTTTAGTTTAATAAATTTCGTGTCAAAGACTAATTTACTTTTCATACACCTGCATATATATTGGAAAATATTTACCGTGATAAAATAAATATTTTGTCGTGAGAGGTACACACTTTTTTTCACAGTTGATTTTCATGACGTTTTGAGTTACGTAACGAAACGTACGAACGATTCTTTTAAGATACACAATAAAATTCAATTATACGTAACGATTAAGTTTGAAGTCTAGAAATCCAAGGTATTTAAATGACGCCTTTGCGTACCGTTTTCGTACAACGCGACCGAGCACAGAAATCAGTGTCACGTTGTCGGGTACAACGATTATATGTTACGATCGCATACGCGTATGTCGAGCTGTTTGGATTCTGTACTAAACACGCGTATTGGTTACGTGCGAAAATATTTTTTATGAAACGGACCGTTTGAAAATATCATCTCTCGGTTTTCCCACAAGCGATCACGAAGCGTGGCCGAAAGGGAGACTCGACAACGTTGCGCCGCTAATAGATGTACTTTTCTGTCGTTAAAAATCTGGTCGGCCGACACGCGCTCTCGATCGGATACCGCCGGACGTATCGTTCGGTCCCGTCCTAGACGAATTCTAGTCCGCGTTCGCAGACAATGATTGTCGATTTTTCGTGTCGTGAACTACGGAAACGAACCGGATGACTTGTCGCAAAACCGTTCGTTGTCATACGACTGACGATTACACTCGACTACAGTCGACTCGACCGACGTGAATCAAAACGAAGTTTTCATCTTGTGCGAGCAGCTTATACGTTCAGTCGGAGAGTGGAGAAGTTTAGGCGACCAAGGGAATGCTGCAAATCACAATGGGGATATCGTTTTTGGATTTTGTCTCTTATGTTTTCCAATACATAATAAAAAGTTGGTTTAGTCATTCTCATGGACCCGAGAACAAATTGTCATCCTGTTCGAGGAGTTGGTGTGCTGTACGGAATTCTCCATATTTTTCTCTGTTCGCAAAAATATCGTTCTTGTGACGTTTCTGCTTTCTACATAACAAAAATACTCAATGGCGGGACTTGTTTGCAAACACAAAGCCGACGGGACATCCTAAACTACGTTCACTAAATTGTCAAGTGAATGACTGTCGGAGGCGATGTGATCACCCTATCTGCCGACGAGATCAGCCGAGATGTGACGAAAGTAATCGGACGATCGATGTCGGTGCCACTTTGACCTAACGTGGCCAACGTGAGCCTAATTCTCGACCGCGACGTTCTTTTACAGGACCAAAAAAACGAAAACTTCGTGACCTTCTGTTCCCGGTCGGTTAGGTTAGGTTCGAACAACACGATCATTATTGTTATTATTAATCTCGGCGGCATAAACCTAAAACTCCGCAGTGTCTTTCGCGTGCCGTCGGTAGAAAAAAAAAGGTACGGCGATCGGTTTGGATTTTGCGCGCGCGCCGGATTCCTATATATATACATAAAAAAATAAAATATAAAAAACGGATTCCCGCGGCAGACGTTCAAGGTCTTTGGGACGGCGTTGCCCGAAAACGTAGCGAACGTTTCGCGTTCGTCTCCATCCGGTCCGTACGATTTGCATTCGCGTCTAATAAACGTCGCGACAACCGAGTTGCTATTCTATTTCAATTTTTTGTGCGATACGTTCGTCAATAATTGTTTTTACGAATAACCCAATTGAACCGAACGATAAAAGAATAGATTTTCTTTTTTTAAATTGTTTCAAAAAAAAAATTACATTTCACCGGAAAGCAAACGAAGTCCGTCAATGGGGGCTAAATTTTCGAACTCGATGTTGTATGCCCGACATTTTTCAGTTTTCACGAGTACCGGACAAACGACGGCCAGGATCAATTTTATTGAAAACCCTACCGCCACTCGGTTAGAAACAATAAGTTTATCGAGTTCGTTCAAAATTCGGCGTATAAAATTCCACCGGCTTTGTCGGGCCGCGGGAAAACTAAATCTTCCGGGCCGCTTTATTTTCTTTTGAGGTTAGGCCTGATTTTCAAACGGAAGATCCGTCTGATTGTACATGAAAACTAGTAACTAAATGGTTTTGACGTCAACAATCATTGCAACCGTAACACGATTAAAGTAGAATACAAGTGTTATGATTGTACTTGTGAACAGTCGGTTTCATTGCGATAATACGCGGATACGGGCCCGTTACCTAAGTTCCAGCCGAGGTTTTCAATTCTTTTATCTTTTATTTTTTTTTTCGTAGGCACCGGTCCTCGGTCCGGTGAAAACGGGAACGAAAACGTGTGATTTTCGATTGTCCTGTATATACGGACGCGTACGACGCGATATTTGGATTCGTGTCGGTTTGTCGTAAATAACACGCGCGCCGCCGGACGATAACGACGATAACGTGTCGGGGGAGGGGGTGGGAGGATCGTGTCGATTCTGTCGTGTTTTTTTTTTCGGTCGTCCTCACGTCGTAGACGCCTTGTCGTCTTGCGTTTCGCGGCCGGACGCTGCACTACGCGACACGCGCTTTGAAACACGATCTCCGTCTCGTTTCGTAGTCGAGAACGACTACGTTACACGGCCGCTGCGCATACACGTATTCTCACGTAGTGAAAATATAATGTAGCGGAGCTCGATTGGAAGTTTAAAAATAGCGTTCCAAACGAAATTGTCTGTATCACAAAAACGTGGGTATCCCTCCGCCCTCCGACATTTTACCGCTTGTATAATAACCTAATCTGTAACCGTATTCTTCTTTTTTTTTTTCAATCATACAAATTTCTCTGTAGACTAGTACATCTACAACATTTCATATGAATAAACCTTTTTGAACCTTTGATAATAATTTTATTTATTATGGCTCCAGAAAATCAAGATTTTCGCGAATTATTTCACACTTTCCAGTTGCTTTTTATTTTGTACATTATCAAGTTATTTATTTAATTTAAAATTGAAAACCGTAATATCGAGTCGTTTGTGTTTGTGTTGATTACGTTAGGTTAAGGCCACCCAACGTCTCAGTTCATGTCCTCGCGTCTACCTACCAAAACCAATGTTGTAATAACTATAATATCGTATCACGTAAACTATCGGCCGTATCGTATGTACAATAGGTAAATGTAAAACTCGTCCGATACCCAAAGTCCTAAAGAGCAAATAATAATCGTACAATATTCATGGAAATACCGTCACAGAATAAGTAATTTAAGTGAAACGTCTTTACAGAGAGTACAAAAAAAAAAAATAGAAGATTTTTGCGCGTTACGGTCACGACTGTCACGACAAATGTTGTCGAGATTAGTTGCGCATGCGCGTTGTGTCATTTTGGTAGCGGCCAATAGAGTGCGAGCAGACCGCTTGGCCGTCGCCCCACCAATTTCACCGCATCTAGGATCCGTATACCACCCGCACGCGTCGTCATCTCGTCATTTCCTGTTTACACGCATCCGCACACGCACCGTTTGCACAATAATGCAAGTGTTAACCTCTTTTTCGCGTGTTTTGGTCTTCACTCAATTTACGTTACTGCATACGCACAGGCTGATCGGACTTAACATTGGTAAACCAAGCGACTAGCAGTTAGAAAGCGTCTAGCAGTGGTGACCAAGTAAGCATTTTATTGATAAACGCCCTCGCCCCGTACACAGTTCCTGCTACGTTTATTTACCTAGCGGGACGGAGCACGACAGAAAGTAAAACAACAATGTCAGCCAACAACTTCTCGACAAACGCGTCGAGGTGCATCTACGGATAGAACACGTAATTTATTGTTACGTGAATCTCCTAATAATACTCGACGGGTTTCACAAATAATTCGGCGTACGCGACGTCGCCTGTTTAACGGGCGTTTCCGACAGCAATGCGTGCGAATGGCCTCATAATTAAATGTGCGTTAACGTGTGTGTGTGTGTGTGTGTGTGTGTGTGTGTTTGCACGAGATAACCGCGTTTTTCTCGTGTGTGTAGGTCACACGCCTAAGATAATATTACGCGCCACCGACACCGTTGACGCGATGACGGAACGACGATCATACACGTCATATTGGAAATCCGCGAGTTTTTCCGCGCGTTTAGCACGATAAGCACATACCGTTCTTAACGCCGAAAATTCGATAGGCGAATATCAAGTCCGGAAACCCGATGACTTTTAGTGTCTCCGGGCCGATTTTCAGAGATCGCGATTATTGATACTAATAGTATTATTCGTTTTATTTTTTTGCCGTTTTCAGTCCACCACCGAAGAAATGATACGGTGGTGCAGGAATTTCCGCCGGTTATCGTCGCAGTCGGACGATGCTGTCGCACGAGGGGCCGACGAGACTCCAGCACTCAAGTCATCGACGGAATACTGGTCACGATGGCGGTGGAGACGAGTAGCACTCTGTTCTATTCCAGCACGCAGACGGGTAAGATCTTTCAGATTTCTTTCTGCAAAATATATTTAGGCTTAGCGAGAAATATGGTGTTCGAAATGTAATCCAACGTACGTTTCATTCCGAAAAACGACGGAAGTTCCGGTTACGAAACGTTAGGGGGAAAAAAATAAAGAATATATTAAATTTAATGTGCATCGTATCTATGATCCACACGAGACTATATTTCTATATTCGGTGCACGTTAAGATAACAGGCCCGTCGGCGAATGAAAACTCGTCCGTCACGTGTAGACCCGGTGTCACTAGTAAAATAGAATTTTCAAAACGGTTCGTCAATTAACGACATTGTTTATCGACAATTTGTACTGCCACGGATATACGGTTTTATAGTGTATCTGTGGGTAAGTCTAAAAATAATTGTCAAATAATACATGAATTATATTCTGTGGGTAAGTCTAAAAATAATTGTCAAATAATATATGAATTATATTCTGTGATAAGTGATATACGAGATAATAAATTGCCATTATCAAGTAGGTACTTGATATAGCAATAACGTATTAATAATAATAAAAATATTGAAAATAATAATATCAAATATACATATTTTTTTATGGGTATACCGGTTATAAGCGTTCCTTTGAAAATCGTAGTAAAGAGACGCTAATTTTTTTTAAATATAGTATAGGAACTCCGTCCCATTGCGTCCATCCGCCCAATTCGAGCACTGTACGTATGTAGTCGTCGGGTTCGTCTTAAATATATATATATGATAATGACGTGTCGGAACGTGCGACGATAAAAAAAAAATCGACCAAAGTATCGAAAAACGAATGTCGTAAACGTCGGAACGTATCTCGACAAATTTTTTGCCGTCAATTTTCAATTTTAATCGTCCGGTCAGGGGGTCGAGGTGATCGGTGTCGAACGATTATACGGTGAAAACGTCCGAGATTATAATTGTTAATAATACGCGCATAGTCCACTGATTGTTCGACGCGAGATTTTTATTATTATTATTATTATTTTTTCCATACATTTTTGAGATAATTTTAATTCGTGTCACTGCGTTACAATGAATACACGCGTATCATGCGTTGTTATTATATTATACATTTATAGAAATTCGAAACGATAACTCTTCGCCACACGTGTACGAAGCAGTTCGGAGATATAAATTTATTTTACACAAGAAGTTGTATTATACACGTCACGTCGTCGTCGTCGTCGTCGTAGAGATTATGAAAAAATTATTATTATTATTAAACCGATCTGTATTATATTGGTTTCGTAGCGTATAATCATAATAACGTTTTCTTTTTTTTTGTTATCTTCGAGTTAATTATTTTTACAAAAGTAACTGAATAAAGTTAAATTAGCAGACGGTATAACGTCAAACGTGCTTTTGTGTTATATAACAATATATTAATACTATTGTATTGTTTATATAATGTTCGATAACATGGACGTAACAGTAGTGAAGACTGTGCAAGACGTCTTATCTTATTTGCACGCTATTTGTTTTAATTAGAAATTGTTTAGTTATTTCGACGGAGTCGAGTTACTTTTTTCGAGATGAAAAAAATTATAGTTAACCGTCCGGCCTTGTTGTACGTACTACGGCACGGTTGAATCGCGTATAACAATGTACATAACGCATAATAATTCTTACAAAATAAGGTGAGTTGTATAAGAGCGTAGCGAGACCAGTTATGTTGTATGGTTCAGAGTGTTAGGCGGTTGACGAGAAAATAGAGCAGAGAACTAGTGCGGTAAAGACGAGAATGCTTAGATGGATGAATGGATTGATGAGAGAAGATAGGATAAGGAATGAATATATAAAAGGTGACATAGGAATAGCTTCGATCGTGGACATATAGAATAGACTTAGATGGTTTGGTCATGTTGTGAGGAGAGAAAATTCGGAATAACGGAATTTTGTAATAATGATAATGAAAATAAAAATAATAATATATTTTTTTTTTTAGTAAAAACATGATTATTGAAACATGCACGAACACGAAATAAATCGAATTGAATAACGTTCTGGCGATTTTAATGTTTTATAGAAAATATTGCGATTTATAAGGAATTGGTTTGTCGAAAACGATACGTTTACGCAATGGGAGTACGCTCAGAATAATAATCATTTTTTTTCTTCAAAACACGTGACGAGTTTTTAAAAAAAATATTTAGAATCACGGTATGGAACAGTGCGTGTTATAATTATAATCGAAATACACTGGTGTGTTTCAGTTGTCCGCTCGGATCACATCATCTCGTATTGGGTCGTCTGTATTATGAACGACCGTCGGAATTCTCGAAAAACGTATACGGTATAGTTTTTACGATAAACATATTTCAATAATCGCGTTTCGTTATAAACGTACGGAATTCGCGCGTACGAAAAAGTGTTATTTACTACACGTTCGAAACGTTGGAATATTAAGTAGTAGGGCGTGGAGGTCGAAGCCTTCCTGCCTCCCCCCACCCCTCACCACGATCGCTTCGCGACAAATAAGTTATTTCGTCCTCCCCTGTCCGTCCGTTGAAATATTGCTAAATACGCCTTTGGATCGCTGTGGCATTGTTATAATATATATTGTCTCTCTATATACGCGTACACGTACACCAGACGCATTTCACAACCCGATTAAATACAACAAATACGGACACGTTTCCGTAAAATTGCGTCAGGTCCCCCCGTTCGTTAGTGTACATATCGGCGCCGTGCGGAACGTCGATTTCCCAGGCGAGATACAAGAAGCCTATATATATATATATATATATATATATATAAAATAAGAGGTCACGTCTGCCACATCTGTCCGTATGTATACGTTTGAACGTACGGACGGACGCACGGCACATTATTTCTCAACCGAAACCGATCGTTACCGTCGATCACACCGACCGATCGATTTCCATACGGTTTTCGATCGGATTTTAATTACGGACGTCACGGAGAATCGTAGTTTTACAATTTGAATTTCACTCGTCGTCGTATCGTTTAAACGGGTTTTTAATATAATAGACATTCATTGACGCACGTTTGAACACGTCGAACAATTCGAAGCGATTAGCGATAGCTCGTGTTTTTTCGACAACTGCGCCGTCCGAATCGAGAGTTTCGAAACGGCGTGTGCAGAAGTGTCGATGCGACTACACTCGTTCCAATACGTTCTCGCCAGCACTTTTGCAACGTTACGCGTTCGTTCACGTGACGACGTCGGCGGACAGACATGCTACGCCGAAGCCAGTGCAGAGTGTGCATTGCACACGGGCCCGGGGCCTAAATCACATTACAAATTGAATTCTATTTATTATCAGTAGAAATAAATGGCCTCAAATTTAAGTTTTGCACACGGGCCCCAACGTTACGGCGCTGATCGAAAGCATAACACCCGGTGTCGACTAAAAAAATGTCACGGGCGTACGTTCGGTAACGCGAACAAAAATAAAAATCTACAACAATTATTGTTTTTGGATACGTGCAAATGGGAACAAATCGTCAATATTTTTACCCGTCAGACTTCGTTTTTAAAATATTCAATCTTTTCATTTTCGTTTTTTATTTTGCTCGCACAGTTCTTTATATAAATGTAAAACGTAACGCCGGGAGGACCCCGAATTTAGGTTCCCCTCCGCGACGCGCTGTCTGCAGGTGCTCGGGCATAATACGAATCGAAAATGCCTATACTCGTTTTGAACTACACTGTACGTAAATCGTTTGTAGTTTCGTCGGAACGGATTGTTCTCGAGCATCACCCTTTTTATTTTATATTGAAATTCATATTGGCCATACCGTTAAGTCGGCATCTAATCACTGTCACATAACACCGTTTGCTGTTTCCGATTTTCCGTATACGTACAATACGTTCGTGTGACATATTTTCAATTTTTATGCATCGTTTTCCTTTAATCATTTTTGTTTTGTTTGTTTCCTTCCCCCGAAACGCGCGTTTCTGATTTGCATTTTGCCGACCGTCTTGCTGCGTGCTGCACACGCCCGTCCTCTCGTCGGCTAGGTCGGGTCAGGTTAACGTGTCGACAAACGGAACGAACGGTCGCCGGAAACGCGCGCAATACGTTTTACTTCGTGGCAATACGTTTACCAGTCGCGTACCGTATTTTGTTATAACCGTCGCGCAACGTCGGTATCCACCGTCGCGTTCAACCCCTTCGGCCCCGCGCCCGAAATCTTTCGCGGCGGCGGCGGCAGCGGCAGCAGCTGACATTAGTCTTTTGAACAAACAACGCGCCGTGAAAAGCCGCGAACGGGTAAAGGGATTTTCGACGGTGGGAATCGACGGGACCGCAGGGGCTCTACGACACGCGGATCCCCATAGGGCAACAGCGTTTCCCGACGTCACCGCGAACCCCACCGCTCCGATACGTTTTCGTGGGCCGCGTCGGTTTTAGGCCTTTTTTTTTTAGAGCGGCAGACCTGATTTTTAGCAACAAGGATCACACATTCTCGAATGCATAAAAAAAAAAAAATTGTATTTATCGTCGCCTCAGAGCTATACGCGTGTCGTCACTCGCATCCAACCGATCCTTCTGTTTATTCACGAGCAGACTGAAAAATCGTAAATATGTAACAGTGGTAATTCCTCGAGGTTCGTACCGGATTCAAACGTGTGCCGTTTAGCTAAGCTAGCTAAACCTTAAAGGTCTTCCGGGAAATATTCGACATTCGCGTGAAAACGGTTCCGAATTATTTTTCGTACCCTGTTGACTCGTTTCCGTTTCCGGAAAGTAACGAGTAAAAAATTATTTTTTTAAAAAATCGTTGGCGCCGTGGACCACCGGTCGGGGGGAAACACTATTCTAGAGGGTCCGCAGACTGGCCGAAAAGTGGTTCAGGGTTGTTGTTTTCGTTTTACTCTCGTGTGTTCGTCGAACGAGGGGCGGGGGGTTGAAAGGAGGGCCACGATTTTCGAACGATCCGAAACGAAAAGTTCAAGTCCGTCCAACGCAGCGTTGTAAACAATGCGTTCGAAAAATATTCGGAACGTGTATTTGAACGAACGACGTTAAAGTGTGTACGACCCGAACAGCTGTCCGGAAATGTTTTCGTAATTATTTATTTCAAAGAAAGCGTTTGACTTTCGACTTCCAAACGTATGGTTGGACTTGAATAAATAAACAATTAAACATAAATTGTAGAATTTAAATCGTCCTTTACACAAACGTCTATCAATACACTAAAAATTATTTTTAGACAAATGACTATTTGCTTGGGATTTTTTTTTATATCTTACAAAAAGTATTCTGCGGCACGAATAAAAATACGAAAAATAAATCATTTAGAATTCGCAGTGAAAAAATATGTTTAAATATTTTAATTAGAATGCTTTACTAGACCTACTATGAGTTTAGGACTTTTAATTATGTCTTTACGTTCTAATGTATTCATTTAACGGGACTGAATTTTGCGTGGCCCGTCGAGTTTCCGGTAACTCGCCGTGCCAGTATTTACTGTTATTGAACCACAATGTGTCAATTTTTTTTATATTATGTATATTTCAAAACGAAATTCCAAACATTAAACTGCCAGTAATGAATAAATTATTCTCGTGTGAAAATTGCCATCTCGTTCGTCATAAATGTTCTGTTGAACCGATCGGGCTCCGCGGACCGACTGCTGTGCAACTCGAATTCGAAATAAAAAAACGGGATCTGAGCTAACGGTTGGATATCGTTTTGAATCGTATTGGTTTTTGGTTCAAACAAGATCGCGTGCTCGTACGTCTTGTTACCCGGGCAGTGGGAAAATCGAAAAATAACCGGAAAAAAACACCGGTTCTACGCGGGAAAATGCGTTTTATACCGAACGTGAGAAATTTCGTGGTATTTCTTACCGTTTAATATTGAATAACGAAATAATAATAATAATCCGAAACGAAAACCGTTTCCACGGGGCGAGGTCGTCGATGATCTTGAAAAGGTTAAGAATCACTGACGTAACGGGTTCGTGGGTATTATTATATCGTCCCGAGCGTTATCCGAAAACTCGACGACGATACATACTTCCATAACCGTCAAAGCGTTTCGAATAGTCACTGCTTTAAATTAATATCTCCGATCGCACGTCAGTCAATCGAATGGTACACGTGTATACATACATGCATATGAATTCTTCTTTATTTTTTTCTACGTTTTTATAGTCCAGCTACGCGCGTGGGCGTAGTCGGTTTTTTCCTCTCCTTTGTCTAGATTTTCGTGTACTGTGGAAAAAAAAGGAAACGGACTCCGGTACGCATACGATTTTATCGTACGCACGTGTTGTTGCATTGTTGGACGCGCGTCTAACGGCGGTCGTCGTGTCATTTCATATTGAGTTTCGTTTACATATTTTTTATTTTTTTTTATCGCGAGCCAACGGTCGTTCCGCCGAGGCGTTTTCTAAAATCACTTAAGGACCTTTATCACTAAATCGCTCCTCGAACGGGTGCGAATCCCAATGCCGTCATTATACAGGCACATTTTCCAAAGCCTTTTCTGTCTTTAACACGTGTATCCTAGCGACATTCGTCGTACGGTTTTTCGATCGAATGAGCATACCAGTTTTAAAACAATGGTTTTGAAACGTTTGGTTTTTCGAAATGGGAGTTTTTAAAGCTGCAGACAGTTTTGTATCAAAAGAAAAAAGAACATGATTGCATCGCAACGTTTGAAAATCACGAGTTTGATCGTTTTATAAAGTTATAAACTTCCAGCACGAGAAAAATGTCAAGCCTGTTAACTTGGGATTTTGCAATTTAATACGAACATATTTTCTTACATCGGGCCGTGAAAACGATTCGTGAATACGACGCGGGGGGCGAAGAAAGAATAATACTCGCGACTATCCGGTTTGTGTATGACTATCGATTGGTCGGTACACAAACGTAATACGATCGTTTACTATACATACCGTCTGGTCGTTTGCCACGCGACGTTCGTTTTGAATTGCGCGTTGTGTTTGCGGAAAATAAAACGTTTCTCTATAATCGATTCGTGTACCTGTACCCAATAATAATAATAATAATAATAATAATAATATAATTAATAATAATAATAATAACAATAATAATAATAATAATAACAATAATAATAATATAATAATATTATAATAATAATAATAATAATAATATAATAATAATAATAATAATAATAATAATAATAACAATAATATACTATGAGATATTGACAGACTGATCATTTTATCGAAATGTTTTCATAATTTGTTTAGTGTATAATTGTATACAAGTGCTATTATATTAGTTCATAGTAACTGTACGCCATTAAGACTGAAAGCAAACAAAAAGTGATTTTCATTTTAGATTCTGGACGACGAACAATTGTTCCAAAAGTTTCATGTAGTCTCATTTATAAAATGGAAACTTAACATAGCTGCACGTGCTTCCGAAAGGTTGAATTTTCTCGATAATCTTCCGCAAAGTTGTGTGAAAAACTATCGAAAAACTTTGGAAAGACGCGGTGAAATTTAGGCAATGAATTTTCAGCGTTCACCTCTGTCGGCCGTGTTGGTATACAAACCATCAATTCCGTTTCATTTCAGTTAAATTGTGTATCATATCTTTCACAATTAATAATACGCAATTAACAGAAACATTATATCAGGAGAGTAAAACGAAATCGAGAAGTTTAACCCTCGAGTTAACCTCGTCGCTATATTTACCACGTTTATGTTAATCAAGAGGATTAGTTTTTAATTAGAAAAATAAATAAACGACGAGAACAGGTTAAAATGTTATGCTTACAACATTGGAATATATACGCACGTAAACACACTCTAGACGAGTGATGAATTTTTTTGTTTGCCCGTCATATCTTAAGAGTATAAGGCCTCGCCTCGAATACCGCCGAGTGCGCTACAAATCATCGCTACACACAGATGACCAGTTTAAATTGATGATTAAAAATAATAACAACTTACGTAAACTCGAAAACGCGTTCGAACACAATCGCGCGATTAAACAGATCGCCGTCGAAAAACGGTACAGAAATTTGACGGCGAACATGGTGAAATTAACGATTATAATTATCACAATAATGAAGTGGCCGGAGTACGGCCGAGCGTATAATAGACACCGTCGACATCGTTTTACGACGGCGGTCTACACGTAATTATCATAAATTAAATGGGATATACGAATGGTGTTTTTTTTTTTTTTAGATTTTTCAGAAGTAATCGACTCGTGGTGGGCTAGTGTTCGGGTGCTACCATAAAATTATTTTGATTTTTGACACGACTGAGTGCCTTCGTTTTAGCCACAAAACGAAGCGTATCATTAAATGTACGTTCTTCTTTAATTATTTTGCACGTTCTTGGTTATTTCGATATTATGCTCGAAACAGTTGTGCGTTTCCCGAAATAAATTCAAATTTCGCATAAGATATTATGTTTTACGGTGTGAAAAATAACGATAGAACTTAAGTTATATGTTATTACGAGTTGTTACGAATGTTCTTACATGTCATTCAAGTGTCCATTTCGTCCGAACGCTAAATCATTCGAGTAAAGTTTCTAAGTGTTATTACAGTTGTATTATATACATGATATTCAATATTTTTAGGCATTGAAATATATTATTTTCAATCATAAACATATTTAATTATTATTTTTTTTTTTTAAATAACTACACTCGACTTCGCTAAAATTATAAATAACTACTGCTCCGATTAGATTCAACCAGTCCTCCTCCAAAAAAATACATAGTATAAAACACATTAGGATAAGTATGAGTATATATTTTTCGTTGTACGATCGATCACTATTTTCGGGTTTTACCTATGTGATGATACCAGAATAGCGAAACGAGAAGTATTCCATTAGACTCAGATCACAAATAAAAACAACGCGGTGAAAATTCCATCGAAATTAGCTATAATTTCAAAAATCGTCATCCGTTTACGATTTGATATAGTTCAGCAATCGTTAATTGCAGGTTAATGATCCATATACTAATGGAAAGATAAGATAGTCAAGTTTATTTTAAGTAATGTAGTTGATAAATTTGTCTCTGTAATGATTAATGAGCTGCCGTCAGTGTATTTCGGAATAGTGACTCCGCAACAGAAAGCGTTTTGCGTCCTCCGTTTTAGTCAGTGCGAATCGGCAATAACCGTTCAACGTGATTTTCGAAGAACTTATGGTACTGAAGCCTCAACTGGTCACAGGCATTCGACGTTGGTATCAGACGTTCCAAGAAAGTGGTTGTTTGTGTGCTCAGAAACGCTCAGGTCGACCTCGTACCTCTAACGAAAACATCGAAGAATGTTTATGTTTTAAAGATGTTTAATAGCTTCTTGTCGTCACCACAAGTACACTGTGCATGCGACTTCTGGGTGATGACAGTGATGAGAGAATGATAGAACTGTTACTTTAGTTAAATGTGATGACCGGTTATGGATCGCCGTCAGGCCCAGACGCGGTGTGACTATTATTATTTGCTATCAAATAATCTAAGTCTGTTAAATCGGACTCGTGTATAATAAATAATCATAGACCATGTCGGGCTTATCACGCTCGCCTATAGCTGTTTTGGTGCGTGTTCGTTTTAGGCCATATTTCGTTTACTCAATCGTATTATACGTATGTATATATATATATAATCGTTTTTATACAACTATTTCACTTGTATTTTCGAATAATAATATGCTATTATACAAATATATGTTCTCATTCTAATACGACGTTGTCTATCAACCTTTTTATCATCTATCCATCTATTAACGTCACTGATTAACGTCCAATTTATCGAAGCACGGAAGTTCTAAATAATTATCATTACGGTTTTTTTTTTAAATTTACGAGTCACAAATTGTTTTCTTCGCGGATTTAGTCGAAATTTGAAAAACTATAATCGGATAAAAAAAGAAATACATGATATTGATACGTTGTATAGCTCACTGCCCATTCACGGCGACGAGAGGAAAATCCGTGTCGTACCAAATATCATTCCGAGCAGAACGTGTTTTTTTAAAAATATTTTGTGATCTCTATGATAAGAGCTGGCATCTTTGTTTTATAAATAATACTATTTATTATATTATATATATATATATATGTGTGTGTGTATGTAAATGTGTGTATGTGTGTGTGTGTATGTAAATGTGTGTATGTGTGTGTGTGTAGGTGTGTGTGTGTGTGTGTGTGTGTGTGTGTATAGGGTCATTCGACGGTCGTTTAGGTTTTTATCACTCGACTCGTAAAACACGAATTAGCTAGGTTTTATTGTTTCGTGAGAATCGAAACGGTTTAAATCCAGCACTTAATTATTGTCGGTTGTTTGAACTTGTAATACAATATCTATAGCGCGCGGTCACGTTTTACGCGAATGCAGCTGAGAATCCACTTCAACGATAATTTATCTCGGAGTCTAGTCGAATTGTGTTAAAATTATCGACTAATTAGTGAAAGTATACGGCCAAATCGTTCATTTTTCAAGTGTATTCTATATATTCTGACTAAAAATTGAATACATGTTTAAATGATTTTCCCAAAATGTGGTTTTATACATAACTATATATTTCGGTAGATTTAAAAAAAAATTTTTCTTTTTGTTGATGTAACCGATTCGGTCGAAAATGTACTAAATGTATGTGAATTATAAATTCCTTGAACATTGTAAACCTATTTGCAATCAATTTTCTTCCGCAATATTGTATTCACGTTTTATTATACAGCAGACAAGTATACGGAACACTTTGATCATTGTTATAACGTCATCCGCGAGTTGACTACAATTTGCTAACTAGAAAAATAAAATTTGTATAACGTGTTTTAAGGACAATTTTTGTTTTGTCGTTTGGATTTAAATTGCAACACGCTTGTTTCATTCTTATTATTATACACTCAAAGCACATAATAATTCTCGGGAATTTATTCGGCGTAGTATTGCTACCGACTATTATCGAGTCGGGTAATCCGAAATCAAAATAACAAAATATATTCTATAAGCACAAAGATCGAATTTCGCGATGATAAGAAAACACGAGATTCAATCAACTGTTTGAGAAAAATGAATGGTTTACCAAAAGATTACTAAAGACCGACGAATCGATAAAACATTTTATTATTATTCGCATAAAACGTATGTTGCGAAAACGATTTCAAATTGGTTTTAGAACAAATTATATATGTATATATATCATTTCTAATCCAGAATTATGACGATAAATCACGTTGCAAAAAAAAGTAATATGTAATAAAAAAAAAATAAACAATATAAATATGTAAAAGTCGTCCATTCGACGCGTTATCGTACACGTTATAATAGTCGTTTGCAGTATATATTATGATATATATTTTGATGACCTGTAACGTCACAATAATGTTTCACGCAAAACAAATTGAAAACGTTTTCCGAGAATAAACGCGCATAAAAAACGTTTTATTTTTTTGTCACTTCTCGTGCACACACGTGCGTGGTATTTCGAAATCTGTAAACGATTAAAGCGATATTAAAATAATAATAATAATAATTTTAAAACTCGAGAACGTACAATTATCATCGGAATATATCGTTTCTGGGAACCTTTTGATCTCCGTAATACATACGTCTGTTATCGTAGTTTTTATTCATACAATTTTCAAACCCGTCGGACAGTACCGCGTTACTACATAACATACGTGAAACAGCCGAAGCAGTTTTATATTAAAATGACAAAAAATTAGGTCGGTACGCCTATTTGGCTACGATTGAAGTTTATATTCACTTTCGGTTATTGTTTTTGGACCGTTCAATCGAACATTGAACAAAATGAATCGAACACTCGTCAATCGTTTCGTTACGTACGTCATTGTCCGCAAGACTCGCGTTAAACGTGTCCGCTGAACATTTCGGAGCGACGACCGAATAACTTATCGGACGGCGTTCGCGATAAACGGAGAAACGATCAAATATACGGCCGGTTCGCCGGAGGACGAAGGGAAATCATCGGTTACAGCGAAACAAGGTTGTTTGAGAAGAACCCGCGGACGGAAAAGGAACGACGGAACACAGGAGAACGAGGTCGGAACGAACTCGATAGCGAAACACGCCTTAGAACGTCGAGGAGATAGGAGTCTACGGGATTTTCATGTTTCCTCTCGCACGAAAACCGGATCGTTTGTGCCGACGAGGTTTTTCAAAACGACGCGAGAAAAATAAACGGAAACCCGATCAGCGCGTAAATATCGCGCGCGTTCGGGTTGTCGGAAATGCGAATGCGAAAACGCGCACGACCGCGGCGGCGGTGGCGGAGGCGGCGGCGGCGGCGGAGAGCGCGTCGTGAACGCTACGGGGGTGGTCTCGTTGATGCGTATCGCGTACGTCGTGTGCGCCGCACATCCGAATAAATCATTTCGCGAGGTTCTTAACCGTTCGCGTTAAGGAGTCACGGGCGGCGGTTTTGCGTGTGGCCGCGCGTTCATTAGAGACGCCACGCGTATCCACGCGCATTAACGACAATAAAACGTACCGACCGTATCGGCTTTTTTATTTCTGTCCTTCGGTTTCTACTCCGCCGTTTCCGCGAACGCGTCGGATCGGCCCCGTTTATTCGCACAATCGGATAAAAATTGATCGGCTGCGGCCGGGCGGGTAGAGACGCACGCGTTTCTCGGACCGCGGAGCTTTTCAAAAACCCAGATTTTACGTGTCTGGCCGGCCGGCCGGAATCACCCGCCCCGTCCATTTTCCACCGTCATAATACGCTGGAGGCCTCTGTACGCGTTAGCGTTCGGGCAATAAGAGGATGTTGATCGTTTATAATCAGACGGCTACGCACGTCGGACTTTCGCTGAAACCGTCCGGTCACGTGTATTTCCGTCGCGTCCAACAGTGTGCAGGAGTCGTTTGTCGGAGCAGCCACGGAACGAAAATGAAAAATCGTATTTCGAGTTTGTCACGCCAAGTCCGTTTGTACCGTCGGCGACGGATTGTTCGTTGTGAACGTGGACGTCTTCGTTCTGTCGTGACAGACGTCGGGACATTTGGAACGATGGGAAATTGATTTTTTTTATCAAAGAAAACTTCGTCGGAAACGGTTAAAACGTCTGGAGAAGCTGTGGTCGAGACGAGATTTGTCGAGAAAAAGTCAGGCGACCGACGAACTTGCTCAGAGACATCGAAACGAGACGAATTACAGCAAAACGCGTGCCTCGTTTGCTGATATACGCTTGAGTCGGCAACACGCATTATTAGTAGGTAGGTAACAAAGTGACGTGGCCCGTTTTCTTCGACACGACGCGTAAAACATTGCTCAGATATTTGCTTTAAAAAAGGGAGCCCAATTGGAACGCCTATTGAACGCACAAACAAACGAGCCGTCCAGAATTTGCGATTCTTAGTCGTGCCCGTCAATCCAAAAGTACGTTTTAACGATAATAGTCTCGTAACCACACGAATCTGTCAGACAAACGGCTCGATGATATTTCGCAAGTTTTGTTTTTTAACACCACTGCGTTCAACAAGCAATCATTTTTTTTTTCGTTCGCGTTCATTACGATGATTTCGGTACGGTTTAACCTGTTCGTCAGTGGCCGGCTCGAGAATACGACCGTCGTAACGGATTATCGTCGTTCGCGAAGTGATATTTGCCAATCGAAATCATGACTCGATGTAGCTGGATGATTTTCTCGAATAGCACGCCGTGCTCGGCCGTTTCGTTTATGATTTCGAAACGGAGTCGTTGAAAGCGTCGTTGTGTACACGTGTAATCGTCGGCGTATGATTATTATTATTGTTGTTGTTGTTCGCGCGTGAATTTGAACGACGACGTCGAATGACTCGCGATCGTATCACGCGTTTTAATAAATTTATGCGCGTGTAATAAAAAACATACACGCGTAAAGTGTGTCGTATCAATCGGAATTCGGATATTATACGCGTGTATACCGGACGACGGTTAGTGTGGAAAATCGTTTACTTGAAAAAATCGCTCGTGCGCGGAAGACGTCGCGATGTCTAATGGTCGTAAACGGTAAACGGTTTGATCGTTGAAAAAAACAAAAACCGGCGGATTGTAACGGGGTTTCTCGAGTGCGTTTGGTTTTTAATTTTTACCTTTTTCATAGCCCGAGTGCGTCCGCGGTTTTATTTACAATTTGTATTGTTTTGGCAGCGCCACAACCCGGCGAATAAGTGCGAGTAGTTCGAGTTTTTGAAAAATGTTTTTTGTTGAAGATTTTATGTCTATAATACCATAGAACATGGAAAACTTCAAGATTTTGTGAATTATTTGACAGAAAAATGTGTTGATTCTGAAGCGAAATTTTCTAATTTCTATGTGGACAGAAATAGTTCCGAAAGGACAACAAACGCCTGTGAAATTTTCCATTCCAAGTTTAATCCTTTTTTTTATTTACATCATTCAGATATTTATATATTTTTGGAAATGTTAAAAAAAATTCAAACTGATACTAAAACTGCAATCCACAAAGAAAAAGAAGAGAACAACCAATAAGAAAGTTGCATTCATCGAAAAAAATATCGATAAATTTAAGAACAGCGAATTTTCAAGGATTGAGTCTGTAAAACTATGGCATATTAACGTCAACCACAAATTAAATAAATAAGTTATAACTTTTAATATAAATTGATAAAAAAAAAACATTTTTGAGGTGTGAGTCAGTTCACCTCCTCGTGGTGCAACCTGGGTAACTCTAAACGAACTAGGACGCATTCGGGATACGTCAAAAGAAAAACATTATTATTGACGCGCTCAGGACATTAAAAAAAAAAGATCATTTTGAGACGCACTCGGGATATCTCCGATAATAATGATATCGCTTGTTATTAGAATAATATTTCTACTGGGCTGGCCGAAGTAAACACGTGCGTGTGATAATAACGGACTGCGGATCGTTCGCGCGGGACACAATAATAGAATAACGTTTAGATTCTGATTTACACACGTACAGCGTATACGGACGTGTATTATACGTACATTATACGTAATATATGTTATATATATATATAAACACGTTTGTTTGTTATTTTTTTTATACGTTGCTCCGGACGATTGTAACGCGATGTGTGTAATCCGGCGATCATGTCATAATAATTGCGTGTTTTTTTTTTATGACAAAAAATACCGTTCGACCAAGTTATCATATGTACGTGCGCGTGTAAAAAAAAAAAAAAAATACGGCGATAAAGAAATAAATCCATAACAGTTGCCGGACGGTTTTGTCAAACCGTTATGCGTACTACAAACATGACCGACTGCGGTGGGGTCGAAATGGAAATCGAATCCAAGTACGCAAATCGGAATTCGTTTAGGAAATGTATTGTTTCGTACGCGGGCCACTGTGATAATACGCGGTGGCCAGAAAATTAAACTCGATAAATAAATAAAGGTTTTTTCATTTTCCTCGGTGGGCATCAAACGGAGGGTACGTACGAAACCATTCGATTGGAAAACACAACGACTAACGAGTAAGCGTGTTCTGATTAAAACGCGGTACCTTCGCCATTGTTCCCCGCGTCCGGTGTCGTTTTAATTGTCGTTACGACAAACAAAAAAACCAAACTATATTTATGTTATTCTACGGGTTTGACGTTGTATTGTTGTCCGGGGGCCCACCACGAAATTTCTTCGTTTATTGGCCATCGGTAAATCAACATTTCCACCGCCCGCTCGTGTGATAATAAAATACGATTTTTTCGTATAGACAATCCTCTCTGTTTCGGAAAAAAAAACAAAAAATGTTCCGGTTGTACCGCACGTGGTACCAGTGTTACTAATTCGGATCGCCGTTATAATTTTCCAATGCGATTCTAAAAACAGACGCGAACGACAAACATCACATTTGTCTGTACTATACATAATATATGTATGATAACGCGATTCGTACGTTTTTAAATAAATATTTTTTGTAAATTCCGTCAACACAAACCGATATGACGTACGTAAATTTTGATTTTACGTCCGGCACCGTTACGAAACGAGAAACACGAGGTGACGAGCGAAACGATCAAATTCGACAATGTTATTATTGAAACATAAACATAAAATATCGACCGACGAGTCGGGGGGGTAGGGGAATATCAATCGGACAGACAACTGGTAATTACCGGTGTACGATAAAATCGGCGGACGTCGATAAAACATTATCGTTCGAGACGATCTGTCAAAACACACATACGTACAATTATTTTATTTTTAATTTTTTCCGCGATTCGGTAATTGATCGTTTCTAAGACGACACGGTTTTCCGTCGGAAAGCCCGGCCGAGGCCGCGGTCGCCACGCACGGAGTCGAACACCGGCTCCGGCGGACCGACTATTCTCTGCGGAGACCGCGTCGCCATCGGAAAATACGCTCGCGCCGGTTATCTAATTCCGCGGCGCGCCGTATTGCGCTGCTCGTCCCCCGGTGCACTGCAGTCGCGCGGCCGTATTGCGTACCGCGTTTTCGCGGCGGGTGGCCTCACCGCCGGACACGTGGGGCACCGCGACACAACCGTGCAGTCGTACTCGGATTGTCCACGTCGTGCACGCCGCAGCCTCCGCCGTCTCCGTAACCCGACGGGGTCGTTCACAAGCTGCCGAGAGAACAATTTACGCGCGTTACATTCGAATCACGTGCAAATGGGACGTTTGGAAATTATACGTCCACCTCCCATTGACCCTGCAGGCCGCGTCGTCCGGTCGTTGAAATTCGCTGTTATTTCGTCGCACACGTCTGGTCGGGTCAGGTTGGTTTCGGTTTGGTTGGTCGAGGCTTATCGACGTTCACTCGCGGCTCCGAATATCTCCATGAAAAGAACCGTCGACGCGGTAGGAGCTGCATTCGTGCGAAGCTTACGGACAGTGCGCTCTCGCCGTTTTTGCGACGGGTTTTCGAGTATACGTCGACGGTTACTGAATCGCTTCATGACAATGAATGTTGAATAAATACAAACCGGAGTGTCAATAGAAATAATTAATACAGTGCTGACAAATTTCAAAACGAAGAAACCCAGGTATTTCAAGAATTGCGCACTTTACGAAACATAATGGTATACGAACCGTGGTCACTTTCGCATCGAAAATCGAAATCGATTAACGAACGGGGTTTTCTTAAAAACCAACGATGCCTTACAGTTTTCGTCCGAAGCAGTGCCTCGTCCCGGTGTAGTTGCCGTCCTCCGACGCTGAAAAGGCGTTAGAAAGCGGAACGATAAAATACGTTCTTGTCGTAATTATTCGGAAAGAACACGTGATGCTCTTTTGGTTTAAACGAGTCGATTATTTTCTCGGTTGGAAGTAAAAATGTAGAATTTTTATCGCATTTCAAATCCGACGGAGAAAGGAAAACATCGGTCTTAACGTAACGCTTTTTCGAGTAAGCTCCAAAAGTTTCATCTGGACTTTTTATCCGTTGAAAACCGGACGCATTCTAGAAAAATCGCCAAAACCTGCGAAACGATAACGAAACCGTGTAATTATTTGTAAACCACGTTTAATAATCGTTGTGATGCCCGTTGGAATACGAAAGCTCTAAACAGTAAATAGCCAAAAATCGTTTCTCCGAGCCATAGCCGCGAGCGATTATTGCGTTTTAACGACGTAAAAAACGAATTGATACGAGAATCGGCGTGCACAATAAATCCGCACGAATTAAGTCCGAGAGCACCGATTATAAATCATATTCGATACGTCTCGCGAATCATTATTCGCAATGATAACCGCGCGATTCTCTTCTTCTCTCTCGCTCTCTCTCTCTCTATCTATCTAGTAATCCACGTTTCATTCGAACGCGATGATAATCGTTTTCGAATGTAACGCGATACACAGCACACCCGCCAGCGCACGCAGCGCTCCACCCAAAATCTACCAATGGCCGGCCCAACCGAACGTGTCAAGAACGTTTTGTCAGATATTGTGCGAAAAAAAAAAAATAAAAAAAAAAATACACGTTCGGTTCGCCAGACAACACTTATTATACAGACAACGAGAATATGATTTATTTCGCTTAATATGCACTGCACGCGTGTACGCGCATTACGCCGTAACGTTGTTAGATACGACGTCACGTAATCAGTCAGTAAGTCGTCGGCGCGAGACTTTTTCGCCGCCGAAATTGTACGGTCGAAAACGTGAACAAAAAATGGCAAAAAAAGAGAAATTACTTTACGCGAGAGTGTTGAAAACGATCGATTTGTTGTCTTAGCGTTTTTAAATGATAAACGGTTTTTTTCTACGGACATTAAAAACGTTGTTGTTGTTGTTGTTGTGTTCACGAACAATAGGAAACAGTGTTTTGACGAAACGCCGGACGGTGAGGGGGGGTAGGGAGACGGGCAGGGGAAACGAACGAACGTCTAATACACTTTCCGAGGTCACGCCCAAACCAGGAAGCGCGCGTTACGCAAACGGAACGAACGAAAGTTGGGCGTCCAAAAATACACACGCTCGCCGTCGCCGTTGTCCGCGTTGGAAATATCATTTTAGCCGAACTGTCAGCAACGTCATATTCGAACGGAGAGTGGTTAGTGGTTTTTTTTTTTCCCCCGACACGAAACACCTGGGCGTTTTTAAGCGCTAAGTGATCGCGCGCCGCGTTTTCCCCGTGCTTTGTTAAACACCGTCGTCCGGGAACGTCGACGAACGTCTTTCGAGGGGCGCCGCGCGAAGCCGCCGGCCGTCTTATAAATAGATGATGTCGCCGCGGCGAACGGTACCTATGTCGTTCGGTTACATCGCGGCCCGCGTCGTTTCGTTTCTCGCGGACGGCCGATAGATAACTGCTTTCCTCACTTCTCGAAAACAATTTCACCGTCTACCGCAAAATCTGAAATTGGCGTTAACGTGTGTGCAGTTTTTACTTTTTTTTTTCATTAATTTTTTATGATTTTTTTTTTTTTTTATATTATTTTCATTCGTTGATTTCCCGTGAACGTCCAGAGTATCGATTGGTTTCGGCGGAACGAGTCTGATCCGTAGGGTTCTCTCGCGTGTCACTTCAAACGGACGACATTTCCGTAAGGTCCATGAACGCTAAAAAAAAAAAAAAACGAAAAATGAAAAACGAAAAAAAAATGACAGAAATCATTGCGTTTGTTCGGGATCTATCCGCGGGACGGTCCGTATCGTTCGTTATAAACGAATCGGTGGCGTTTTTACGTGTTCTCGACGGCGTTGTCCGTCGTTTTAGATTGAACCGTAGCCGATGTACACTATTCGACGGTTTACGGCCTAGCGCGTTAGTCCCGTAGATAAGGCTGTGCCGTGTCCACGTGGTTTTCACGTGCGGCGACCGTTCTTTACGGCGCGCGACCGACGTTACGGATAGCGTGACAATTCGTTGGCGCGTCCGAAACGGATGCGACGAGGGACGCGATTGTCGGACACCCCGCCGTGAGGGAATCGCTCGCGGGAACAGTGCGAACAATTGTAAAATGCTTCGATTTCACGTTCTTCGTGAATACAAATACATACAAAACAAACCCGTCCGCTTCGAATACATTGGAAGCATGGGCGCCCATAGGATAATATTTAGGGACGACGACAAAATAATTTATTATTTTTGATAAGCAAAAAAAAAAGGTTAGGTTCAATAATTTAATGTAGTCTTGTGTTATTTCATCAATGCATGATATTGATTTTAATTTCCAATAATCATACCAAATTAAACCATTTATATTTAACTGTTGTATTATCACAGAAGAAACAGAAAGGAAATTTGTTCAATAAACAAATATATTAATAATGCTTATTAATATATATAAAATTACTTAAAATATTTTTATTTATGTTAAAAAAATAAAACAAATAAAACGTCGACCTTTACAATGGCAATGTGAAAATACCAATTTTAGCAACTATACTTATTTTCCAGGGGGTGGACATTGCCCCCCAATGGGCGCCCATGATTGGAAGTACTTACCGGAAAGGCCAACAGAATGATAACCCGGGACAGTGAAAGTTACAGTAGAGTCTCACTAATCCGGACTAGATGGGACCGGATTCTATCCGGATTATCGAAAATCCGGATTAAACGGAATGACGGTTTTTTTTTAACTTACTATAATAAATATAAGCAAAAAACACCTTATGTATTTATACAAATTCAAAATTTATTGATTTACAATATTCAATAATCAAGGGTATTCCCGAATATTGGGAAACAATATCACAATACATATGTAATCGAAACGATAATATCTAAATCGTGGGTATTCCCGAATATATACATTATACACGAGTACTAAATATATATATTGTCCGGATTCAGGTCGGGACACACATAACCGCACCGTACCCGATCCGCGTGTCGGCCGAGTGTTGATTGAGGCACGGTTCGTCGTTCACGAACGCACACCATAACCGTACCTCGCCCGTATATCGTCCGTATCACCGTCGCGGTTTTCCTACTCGCGTCAGTTGTTTCAGTTTGTTTCGGTATTTTGACCAGGGTGGACGCGAGGAGTATGTTTCCGAGCCCGCACCGTCAACGTCAATTAATAAAAATATTTAATCGCGCTCGGTGCGGTGACAGCGCTCGGCCGTCGATTCGGCGATGTCCGAACTATTGTTATTTATATCATTGCACTAATTATTCACCGAGTGACGGTCAACACTCGGCCGACACGCGGATCGACGTGCGGTTATGCGATGACCGGATTAGCAAGACTGTAATTTCAATTATGAGACGTCGTTGACGATTGAACATCTATAACGGATTATACTTGCCGACATCATTAGCTGGACACGTTCACACGATAAATTCTTAGCTTTCGATTCGCGTTTTAGAATAACGACCAACGTTATTCGTCTGTCGAATTATCGATCGTCATCCTTACTGGAACCTTGCGTCGCCGTTTCCGCGACAAGCGTTTTGTTGCTTTGCTGATTTACGAATCATTGCCGGTACCGGAACGTTTTGTAACGGCCATTAGCAAAATGTTCGGTCCGTAGCAACGGTGTTGTAACGGCCGTTAGCAAAATGTTCGGTCCGTAGCAGCCGGTGTTGTTGCTGATGAAGTCCTGGATGTTGCTCTCGATGATCCACAACGTGCCTTCGTGGTCTACGTCCATGTGCGTTATTATTCGACAATCCCGGCTCTTCCGCACCATTATAAAATTTTCTTCAATTAGGTCTAATTTTGTGTCAAAGCTGTAGAGGTCTGTCTGGTCCAAAAACCTGAAGTACAGGATCGAGTCGTAACCCACGCCCAAGAACACCATTTTTTTCGGTTTTTTACCTGAAAAGTTTAAATAAAAATTGAGTTTTTTTTTTAGCAAAACGATAATTTTCATCGTGTACTTACCGATATTGACAATGTACTTGGCATGTAAGCGCTTTATGCGTAGCATATTTGTCGTCAATATCCGGAATATGTTCTGGTTTGACATAAACGTGAAGTATATATAGTTCTTATCGTTTTGTTTTACAAGCGCTATTTGGAAAATGTCATTTTGCGGGGTTTCCTTGCAACCCTTGATGACGAATTGCTGAAGTTTGATACGGTTTCCCGTGTTGGTCGCCACGTCCCACACGATAATTGACCGCGTGTGGCTATCCGCTACGTACAACATTGTCTTGTTACTTTTTGTTCGCTCCACCAACAAATATTGGTATTGGCTCTCGGTCTTGCAATTCAATGTTCGCAAGGAAATCGAGTGCTTGATCTGTATAAAAATCATTGGATTTACCCATTTTGCAAACTGTGTATATAAATATTAATTATATAAATCGTTTCAGCAATGTATATATTTTGTTCTATCCCGATATATTTACACACTTTAAATTATTAATTTGTAATTGCATATTGTGTAATCAAAAAATAATAATCGTTTTTAAGTATGTGTTAAAAAACGAATAAATTCCAAAATATTTGAAGTAGTTTTGTAGTTTACCGAGTTACATTTATGTTATGATATATTTTATATTATTGTTGGAAAGCATTCGTTTTTCTAAATTCTAAAGTTTCTGAGTAGCTACAATAATCGTTCTGATCCGTTTCACGAGTACGTATTGTTTCATATGCCGCCATGGACGACGTCCGGGACGCGTTCCGAATAGTATAGTATTTTTCGACTTACGTTTCCCGTGGCCACGTCGAATCCGACAATTTTCGGATCTTCATCTCTAGACGGTATGTCGTCAAGCGTGTTGGATACGCCTATGTCCAATACCCAAAGAATGCCGTCAACGCCCATCACCAGGTCGACAACGTTCACCAGTGTTCCGGCAGCGCACAGCCCGTTCCCCTTATCTTTTTGGTCTAAACAGGGGAACGGTTTCACGTCCGTGTCGAAACTCTGTTGCATTTCCTTATTGCTTTTCAGATGCGTTTTTCCCAACGTGAACGGCACGCCTTGTCTGCAATGAATCGCATTTTCGAATATTACTGCGAGTTTGCGAGTCGAAATTTCTTAAATTTTTTAAAGATATTTGTCAACGTATTCAAATCAGTCGATCGACCGAGATGCGAAAATGTTTATTATAATTTCATATCTTGTGCATGTGTACTTGTAACGAGGAGCCGCGAGGAAGACGTTATCCCCATATAGCTGGAACCTCGTGTAAATGATGTTTTTCGGTATGTACTGATTTTTTCGGATGAAGTTAGAGCTCATCTTTTTCGACGGCCACTTGACGTAATGACCGTTTAACATGAGCGGCTTTGGGCCTTTATCTTTACAGCCGTCACCGTCGCCATTGATTTCCAACGATTTGACCAGAAAGCAGAACAGAAGAAACGTCCAACTGTTCATGGCGATGAAATGAAATTAATTGTTCGCAACACTTGCGGATACTGAAATAAATATTCTGGTATTGTTAAATCAATTCGGAATACTAACATATATATGTATTTTCTAATAATCGTTGTGTTGACAACGGGGTTATGAATTAATTATGTGTGTTAATGAATAATTCGATTGTGTTTGTTGTTAATTTCTTACAAGCCAATGTTTTAAAAAATATGTATTGGTCATAGCTAGACAATTTAAGTACACATATACTGCGAATATCATTCTAAACGCGTTTTGTTAGAAATTGATTATTATTGAAATATATGCCATGAATACGTCAATTTTATTATTAACGTTTGTCCGCAAGGAATTTGTAATGTTAATCGTTAGTAGTTTTAAATAACCAGTATGATGTTACGTATAGTTTGTTAATAATTTGAAAAATTATAATATTTAAATTATAAATAATTTAAATTTCTTTACTATACAATGGCAGGAAACGCTTTTCGGTTAACCACATTTCTTGATTTACGAATAACAGGATAAATTCCGTATGAAGTCTTTTGAAACACATTTTTTAACTAATTTTGATGTGTAATATAATAACGTAGCGATTTTTTCGGGTGAAAGTCGAGAAATCAATTGTTTTTTTTTCTTTTCGGATACGTTCGAACGCGGTTTCATGACATTATTGTTGTATGGACAGTACGTTAAAATAACCAGGTCCAGTTATGACATCTCTGAACCGAATTCCGTACGATAAAGTATATGTAGCTTATCATGTGTAAACGGTTTGTGTAACTAAAAAAAAAAATTTGCAAAATGTACAATAAAATTGATAGACGGTGATTAATTCGAATGTAACTAGCAATACTCATACGACACGTGACATGTAAATGTTAAGATATTCTGGAATAATAAACACTAAAAACAGAAGATTTATTTATTAAAATTGTATTAACATATTTTCACCCGCTTGTATATAATACACAATATTACTTCTGAAATACTATAATAGTACGTCAGCAAAATGCTCGGTCCGTAGCAATCCGGACTGGCCGCTGATAAAGTCCTTGGATGTTGCTCTCCAAGATCCACAACGCGCTCTCGTTGTCAAAGTCACGTTATCACACGACGATCCATGGCCTATCACCCCATTTTCGTGTTTTCCTTAATTAGGTCCCAGCTGTAGACGTCCTTCTGGCCGTGAAATACAGGATCGACCGAGAGTAATATATTTATTTACGTGTAATACGGAAAAAATGGAAAGACATGGTTTTCTTTCAAAGAAAAATTCTTTCCGTTTTCTAATAAACACACGATACAACGTACCGTGTACGTGTACCAAATGATTGTTAACAGTAGGAAACCAAATCAATTCCTATGAAATAGAATATTTTGATGACATGCGTTTTTTTTTCTTCTTTAATTTTTTTTTTCATACTATTAGTTAATTACGGTTAAAAATGTACGAACTAATTATCAGTTTATTCAATTTTACTGTAATGCTTGTAATTGGACTATACATTAGAAATTATAGATAAACACATGATTATTTTAACTATGCGACGCAATCGCCACTTTTGATATTCAAACAATTAATGTGATTTTAAAGTATTCGGAATAGATTAAGTAGTATAAAATAGGGGATTCTGGAACAATAGCCGGAGCCGGAGCCGGAGCCGGAGCCGGAGCCGCCGCCGGAGCCGCCGCCGACGCATAAACCTAACTCATTCTCAATATTAGCATAAATTTGCATAAATTTAAATAATTCTACATAACCCTAACCTAACCTAACCCAAGTTAACCCTTTCTCAATATTAGCATAAATTTGCATAAATTTAAATAATTGTACGTAAACCTAATGTAACCTAACCCAAGTTAACCCTTTCTCAATATTAGCATAAATTTGCATAAATTTAAATAATTGTACATAAACCTAACCTAACCTAACCCAAGTTAACCCTTTCTCAATATTAGCATAAATTTAAATAAATTTGCATAAATTTAAATAATTTGTACATAAACCTAATGTAACCTAACCCAAGTTAACCCTTTCTCAATATTAGCATAAATTTGCATAAATTTAAATAATTGTACATAAACCTAACCTAACCTAACCCAAGTTAACCCTTTCTCAATATTAGCATAAATTTGCATAAATTTAAATAATTGTACGTAAACCTAATGTAACCTAACCCAAGTTAACCCTTTCTCAATATTAGCATAAATTTAAATAAATTTGCATAAATTTAAATAATTTGTACATAAACCTAATGTAACCTAACCCAAGTTAACCCTTTCTCAATATTAGCATAAATTTGCATAAATTTAAATAATTGTACATAAACCTAACCTAACCTAACCCAAGTTAACCCTTTCTCAATATTAGCATAAATTTAAATAAATTTGCATAAATTTAAATAAATTTGCATAAATTTAAATAATTTGTACATAAACCTAATGTAACCTAACCCAAGTTAACCCTTTCTCAATATTAGCATAAATTTAAATAAATTTAAATAATTCTACATAATATATTTTTCAGAATGCACGTAACATCCAATAATTCGTATCACATACCTTCTATCCCTCCCAGTAATATCATCAACACGATATGACCCCACCTTGAATACTGTCCCTACACTCTACTTATACCAAAATATACTCGTATATGTATATAGTATCGTACATTCCGATGTACCCTTCTTTCTATTATTTGAAAAAAGGTTCTTATATAATTCATAATTGACATGATACAGGCTCGACAAACCCGCACATATAATATTTGTTATTATAGTAAACCATTGTCCTTTATTTTTTCACTTCCTATGTTATATAAACGGACTGTATATGAATAATAAATCACCCGTTGTGCAACATCTACATCCCTTAGTTTACTATACATATATTATACACATACATTAAACGCAACGTGTGTGGTTCTTAGCAATATGCTCGACCTTGTGAACCTGTAGAGACCAGTACAGACCTGTATGAATTTTGTCAATCGGTGTACCCCTCTTATATATTATTTGAATATCGTTAATATGAACACATTTTAGTAACCTGATTAAAATCAGTAGTGTTCAAGCAGTCATAGCATACGGAACTAAATTATATTATTAAAGTGTTTACAATTTTGTTTGTTTAAGTGTTGATACTTCTTTTTAAAGTGTTTATTATAATATGGCTGATATAATGGAAACAAATACATCGTTCAACGAGAAGAAAATATATAAGTACATTTCACCTTCACCGCTAACAAATCTACTTGAAACTACATCATTTAACATAGACTTTGCCGGACGTAAGTTTTTATTTGTTGGATTCGATCCGACCGATAATTTCAACGTAAAGATTCATATTATAACATCATCAAGACACATTAGTTTATATCCACATTTCTTAAAACGAATATATACACTTATGGGCAATATTTTATCGTTTATTCTCGATCCACCACAAATGAAAAAAGAAAGTATTTTTTTAAACGATAAACTGGTCATACTTTCGAAAATGGTTTATCGTGGTGAAAATATGTTAGTTTTAAATTCTCGATTACATGAAGGACATCGCGTATTACTCAATCGATTAGATTTATTTACACTACAAAATTTGGAACGTTCAATTTTCGAGTCTGTCTTAAGAAAAACTATAATCGTAAGACCAAATCTATTAAATCAATTTGAACAAATAGTAAACATGCTAGCTGTTAGAGACTTCAAGGAAGTGTCAGACATTAAAAAAATGATGTCGTATATTAATAATATACCCGATGAAGATCTCACAGTATTTGTTTCCCCGAATCAGACAAGTTTTATCAATCAGATCAAATCGTTTGCGGTCGAACAATTATCCATACGATTACTTGAACGAATGGAGAAATCTAAAGTTTCTAAGGTAATATATATATATATATATATATATATCAAATGAACATATAAATAAAAATATAAAATATATTTATTTTTCTCTAGCCGTGTGACGAAAACGACGGGCCTACAGTTTTTTCACCCCCTTCAACATATTTTGAAGATATTTCAAGCTATTATAAGCAAGACAGTTTTATATCTGACGTAATTATAAATATAACTGTAGCAAATGTAAATAATACATAATGTTATTTTTCTTTTTAGTCTCCTGAAGATGAGGATGAAACCAAATTATTTATTTCACCATCACCATCACTACAACCAGGCGAATTAAATATGGTAAATATATGTTTAATTTTTATATGATAAATAAATATTAATAAATTGAATATTTTTTAGACAATTGACGAGAACGACGGGCCGTCAAGGTTCGATTTATATCATGGATCAACCCCATCATCACCGAAAAAATATCGCAGTGGAGACTACCCTATTCGTTGTAAAACAGCACGTGAATTATTTATGGAATTCAAATAATTATGTATAATATATTATTACTATTTTATATGGATAATAAATAAAAACACAAATTTTATAAAGAAAAAAAAAATATTTTTATTATTTCATAAATATCAATTTATACAATAATTATTTACAATGTTCTTACATCCCCGTTGAAAGGGTTATAAGTTATAAGTTGGTCATGTATTATTAAGCAATATGCCGATGTGTTTTCTGCAAACGCTTCATGTGCCTCGAATTCGATCCGTAAGTCGACGGTTGGCGTCTTGACGTTATCGTTTTGTCTACTCATATCAACAACAATGATTGGAGCAAGTTTTTTGAAATTTATTCTGTTCAGTAAAGGTGTGGCATTTTCATAACCGTAATATGATTTTTGAAACTCTGCATAAGCTCTATACAACGTAGCTATTTTATTTTTGGTGAAATCACATTGAAAATCTTCATAGGGAAACACGTCAGTATTTAAATAAACTTTCAAGTTTTTAATATTACAATGATCGAAATATGATATAGAGTTTACAGCACTATTTTTTCTATTAGTCTGAAACCCAATTATAACATAACGTGGTTTTTCTAATTTGTTTGATGTTTTAACTTTCCACGAGTGTGTGGTGTTTTGCGGTAAAACCGGGTATTCGCACAGTTCCCATGTTCTAAACGCACACGTAATCGGTTTATGACTGTTTATCACTTTTAAAAGTGTAATTTTTTCTCTATCGCTAACCTTGACCATAGGCATTCTCCATAATATTTTAGAAATATTTACTTTAACGTTTTTGAGTTTAGCTATATCCGTCTCAATAGTATTATCGGGCTTAAACAATTTTATGGCGTTAATATCTAACGACGATATATTCATAGTAAGTTGTTGATTACAGTTGATTAAAATACGTTTATAATCCTCGCAAAACCCAAATACGTCTTTAAGGTTGATACACCCATTGAATGTGTTTGATTCTATAAAATCTTTATTTGTATCGACAAAGTCATCACTCAAAGCCGAATTACACCGTGCGATAATATCCGTATTATTGTACGAACAATAACCTTTCAAGGTAGAAGTTATGCCAGGGTTTACGACTTTTTGAATCTGAACGCCGTTTATCTCGTATTTCATTTCGGAAAAAAGAAATGATAAACCATTGTTTATGAAACGCACGTTTTCATTAAAACCTGCAGGTTTTTCAATGGTTCCTTCTATATAGATATAACTATCACACGGTATAGTATACGATTCCGTATTATGTAATGCAATACATATTTCGTCATTATTAGATAATGCCGATGTTGAATAAGGTAAAAATGAATGATATTCGATTTGAGTTATCCGGCAATCGTCTACATAGTCACCCGTCACGTTTAAATAGCCATCATCCATTGTTATACAGCTTTTATTGAACGGAGAAAATTTAAATTGTTTTTAGTTAATTTCTTGACAATTTTATTATGAATACCTTTTTTCACTTTTGTTGTTCTCTTATTGACGCTTTTAGCATTACTGATAGATTTCTTGTGCACAACTCTTTTTATATTATAAAATTGTATACCCATCGTCAATGTTATCTTGAATTAATAACCGTATTGAAATAGGTTCTCCTCGCAAATCAATCAATTGACCGTCTTGGTCTTTTAAAGTTAAACTAATTTGATTAATTGTCGTGCAATTAAGAGAATATGATACCAAATGCTTTGGAATTTCTATAATTTTATAACCAGGCGGTACATTTGGATAAAACTCGTGTAATATATGACACTCTCTCCCATTGTTGAATGAGCCCGAGACCAAGTTTGATTCAATATATATACAGTTTATTTTGGTCATATTAACCAATGAGTCCGATTTATGTAGCACGTTAGCCTCATATTTTTTGTCAGTTGTAAATCCTAGCAATGGACCTATACTATAATCCATTGAAAAATCAACAATATCACTACATTTCATTTCGCATTTTAACGTATTATTGTTTGCTTTCAACTCAAACGTAGTCTCAGTAGCCGATAATATTTGTTTGATTACCGCCTCCAATTCATTTAACTCATAAGAACCTGTAGGTATTGTATACACATTTTTTGCTATATTTTTTGTTGTATCTTTATGTACGATTCCCATTCGATTACATTTATCGTTTATATTAGGAATAGAATTATTTGTTTGTAAACTTAAAAGACATATCTTTGCGTCTTTACTGACTTCTATAGACGGGAAAAAATCACATGATAAACTCGAAGAATTTCCATTTAATGTTATCGTGTACATGATAAAAATTTCAAACACAAATGTCCACAGTTTACCGTATTATATTTCTGATATCTTTCGTAATTATATTTAATATCGCATCCGTTAAAATATTTTTGTAATTCTAATGGTGGAGCCAAGTTTCCAAAACTATCATAATATTCTACTCGATTTCCGATTTTTTTATACGCTACCCAATGTGTACCCGTACTATCTTCAATATCCAGGTTAACCACTGCCGATTCGTTATTTTTAGGTCGAAGTGGTAACCTGTCTCTTGAAAATACACCAACGAAATGAGGTATTTTCAACATACGCGCATATTTTATAACTTCATAATCATACAACGCTCTATTGGGTAACGTAGAAATTAGTTTTTTGAGTTATTTAATTTTTTTGTTTTTCTGGGTTTTTTTTTCATTCCATCTCCTCTATACGGTTTCAGATACAAACCATTCCCTTTCACAATTTTATATGAATCACCTTTATACGGTGCAAGGTATAAACCCTTACCCATTTGAATAGAAGTATTTCTATTAGATTTCATATCATTAACGGTTTTGGCCACGTTGGCCACGTCTTTATGGGGTACAAGGAAAAAACCTCTACGTGGTGTACCCCAGGCAACGTTTATAACGGCTAATTTTTCCAAACCCAGGCTCATATGATCTCTACAAAACTAGATAAAAAACGGCCCTTCTCAGGGCCAGCACTGACGATCGCCTCATGTAACATTGAGGGTATAAATTCAAATAAGGAAGAACTGCTTGCTGACTTATGTAAAGAAAATTCATGTGACGTGTTATGTGTGCAAGAAACACATAGGAGTGAAGATATGAATAATCCAAGAATCAATGGGATGAAGCTCGTTGCAATACGTCCACACAGGAAGTATGGAAGCGCTATATTTGTTCGCTCCTCAATTGATGTAACGACAAGCCAAATAACAGAGATAGATGACATTGAGATTCTCACTATAGAAGTTGGAAAATGCACGGTGACCTCTATCTACAAACCTCCTAATTCAACATTTGCATTCGAGAAACCAGCTAATTTCGACACTAAAAATATTCACATTATCATAGGAGATTTTAATAGTCACCATACCAATTGGGGTTACGACGAAACAGATAATAATGGCGATATAGTTGAAGTTTGGGCAGAGTCCAACAGGTTAACACTAATCCATGACCCAAAACTACCACCATCATTCAACAGTGGTAGATGGAAAAAGGGTTATAACCCCGATATAATATTTGTAAGCGATATGATAGCTCCCCAATGTACAAAGGAAATCGGAAGACCTATACCACACACGCAGCATCGACCCATATTGTGCAAAGTTACGGCAGTGATTAAACCATGTGACACTCCATTTTTGAGGAGATATAACTTTCAAAAAGCAGACTGGTACACCTTTACTAAAGCTCTGGATGATGCGGTAACCGCACTGGAACCAGTAAACGAGAACTATGAACCTTTTACAAAGTTAGTAAAAACTATCTCCAGAAAAAATATACCAAGAGGTTGCCGAATAAAGCATATTCCAGGGTTAACACCTGAATTAGTGGAGGCATTAGAACAATACACCGATAAATATGAGGAAGACCCATTCGATGAGGATACGATAGAAAAGGGAGAAGAACTAATGAATCTACTGACTGAGGTGAAAAGGAAACGTTGGTGTGACCTACTAACAGAAGTAGATATGAAAAGGAGTAGTAAAAAAGCATGGAACCTCATTAAGCGCTTAGACAGTAATCCAAGAGAAAAACCAAAGGTACCATTAATAACACCAAACCAAATTGCACACCATCTTCTAACGAACGGTAAAAATAAAATGACAAAACCCAGACCTTTTAAACCGAGGATTATACGAACGGAAAACAATGAAACGCATGAACTTGGAAACCCGATCCTACTCACGGAACTTGATGATGCTATAGAGACACTAAAGAATGCGAAAGCGGCCGGGTTAGATAACATGTTCTCAGAACAGATAAAACACTTTGGAAAAACCACAAGACTATGGCTGTTAAGTCTTTTTAATAATATCAGAAGTACTTTAAAGATCCCGAAGATCTGGAGGAAGGCGAAAGTAATAGCTCTGCTGAAGCCAGGTAAGGAACCTGATACTCCATCTAGCTACCGGCCAGTCTCTCTATTATGTCACACATACAAATTATTCGAAAGAATTCTTCTAAACAGACTATGCCCTGCCATTGATGACCAACTCATAAAGGAACAAGCGGGTTTCCGTCCGGGGAAATCATGTACAGGGCAGATATTAAACCTAACCCAATATATTGAAAATGGGTTCGAAGAGAAGAAAGTTACCGGGATATCCTTTATCGATCTGTCGTCCGCGTACGACACGGTTAACCATGGCTTATTGCTCTCTAAAGTATATCAGATAACCAGAGACTACAAATTTACGCAAATCATTCAAACATTACTGAGTAACCGAAGATTTTTTGTAACACTAACCGGGAAAAACAGTAGATGGAGAAATATAAAAAATGGGCTACCACAGGGAAGCGTTTTGGCCCCCACGCTTTTTAATATCTACACCAATGATCAACCCATATCTACGGATAACAACATAAAACATTATGTATATGCAGATGATTCGGCAATTGCTGTACAAGAAGATAGTTTTGAAGCAGTGGAAACAAAACTTTCTAAAACACTGGACCGTTTAGGAAACTACTATAGAGCAAATTATCTGAAGCCAAATCCTAGCAAAACCAATGTAAGTGCTTTCCACTTGAGAAACAAGCAGGCCAACAGAAAACTTGTAGTGAAATGGGAAGACGTAGAACTAACTCATTGTGGTACACCCACATATCTAGGCGTGACATTGGATAGAGCACTAACATACAAGACCCATTGCGAAAAAACGAGTAAGAAAATCAATACCCGGAACGGTTTGATACGGAAATTAACGGGATCAGCATGGGGCGCACAACCACATGCGTTACGGGTTTCAGCGTTGGCACTATGCTACTCAGTAGGGGAGTATGCATGCCCGGTCTGGAGAAGCTCTACCCACGCGAAGAAAATAGATATCGCCTTAAATACAACATGTCGACTAATCACAGGATGCCTAAGAAATACACCAATGGACAAAGTTTACCTACTAGCAGGTATCCCTCCACCACCAGTTCGACGTCTGATAGCCTCTAAAATTGAACGCGGTAAACAAAAAAGAGACACGAGGCACCCCATGTACGGCCAAAATGACCCCACTTCTCGTCTGAAATCAAGAAAGTCTTTCCTAAAGATAACTGAAGAGCTAACGGAAACACCTTTACTAAGCAGGCTAAATGAGTGGAAAAAACTGATCACGGACACCAACGGTAAAAGATGGTTGGAACCAGCAGAAAGATTACCTCCTGGTAACAACCTAGACTGGCCGGTATGGAAGACACTGAACAGACTGCGTGTTGGTGTAGGACGGACAAAAGAAAATATGAGAAAATGGGGATATGGAGAGCAAGACATAACTTGCATATGCGGACAAGAGCAGACAACGTCACACCTACTTGTCTGCCCAAGAGGGCCAAGCCCATGTACACAAGAGGACCTTATGATAAGCAACAAGAAGGCGGTAAATACAGCCATATACTGGGCAAAAGAAAAGATATAATTAGTATGCAATACTTGATACCATTATTAGTGTGTTATTATTATTCATATTTTACATATTTTACTTATTTGATATTATTTATTTAGTTTTGTTTTATAAATTACATGTTTGTTTTAAATTTAATTATATGATGCCTGACACGAAAAAAAAAAAAAAATTATCTTTATAATGTTTTTTTATCACATTATAATGATAATCATACATTAATGTTTTGGAGATATCAAGTACTGCAAATCCTATATATATAGGTTTGCAAAAATCAATTATTTTGTTTTCCAATGATATGAGCTCAAGATTTTCTCCACATGGGGTGGAATATTTAAAAGTTGGTCGATTAATAAGCTTCTGTAGTCTAACTGCACTTGAAACTAATTCTATTTTAATTCTTTTCCGCATACTTTCCATTGTTTTACCTAAATTATAATAATGTTAATATTATTGTTATTATTATATTATGGTTTACATACCAAATACCGCGTTGTTCATTAATTTATAAAAATCTTTCTCAAAGTCGTTTTTAGCATTTTTCCTCATCTCTGTATTTAAGTTAATGTAATGTGCTAGCCACGGGGATTGATTAAATTGGAGCACACGATGTACCTAATTAAAAAAATAATTGTTGATAAATGATAATGATATAATAATATTTAAAAAATATAATTTACTTTTTCAACTATTAACCCGTTAGCAATAGCCTGTTTTAAGCTGTTATAATGTACAATATATCGCTCTTTTTTTATAAATGTGCCCATCAATTTCTTAACTTTCGAGCCTGGTGGTGATTCGTTACATGGGAGGAATGGTAAGTCATTATGTAAATCGTGCAAGTGTGATGGGTAGGTAACATCAACTTCATAAATTTTTCCGATCTTCGACGTGTTTTCCATTTCATTTAAGCCGGACAGTGATGGATGAACCCATTTGAACCCATCACAGGGCATGTGTTGCGACATCGCCCATCCATATAAGTTGTTACCTATGAAATAAGTTGAATTAAAATACTTATAAGAGAAGAAAATATTTAATTATATACTTACAGTCTTGATAAATAATCCACGACTCTGGTTTTTTATTATCGAAATCTGTCGTCTTATAATTGTTGGCCTTTGCATACCTCATACTGGCCTGTGTAAGACCACCACGTATTCCTGCAATAATAATATTTAATTAGATAATATAATATAATTAATAATTAATATATTATACCTTTTTCAATCATTAAAATCATATCATAATCACTGAGCAACTGTAATTTCATCGAAGTTAACTTTAGCATAGCGTCAAAACTGAGACCAGGCACAGTGTAATAAAAAGCTGGGTCCAAATTATAAGTTGATAAACATATATTGCGAAAATTTTCGAAAATGTCTGTCAGCAATACAACGTCAACTTTAAGATATAAGTCTGAATACTGTCCGAGTGTTTCACATTTAAAATGATTCCAAACTTTGATAGCATGGTTATAATCGTCATCATCGATCTCGGTCTCTGTAAGTGAACTGAAAAACTTATCCTTCGACGGTAATGTGGTATCATCCAGCTTGCGCCATGAATTACAATATTCGTAAGGAAAAATACCTAAAGTACATAATAAATAAATAAATAAATAAATATAAAAATTATTATAGCATATTAATTACCTTTACGCGTTACAAGTGACATATCTTCAGATTTAAATACAGTAGATGTTTCTTTGAAATGTATAAAATCGTCAGTAATGAGATTTGAGGCAAGTTTCGACAAACTTGATGCCATAAACTTGTAAGTGTCAACAAATCTTAGAGTAAAATTATTATTTATATATTTCGAAAAAGAAATATATTTTTCTTCGCTATTTGGTATGACGGTTATTTCTTTTGAGTCAAGTCCTAGTTGGCGTACGATAAAGTGTGCGTCGTAATTTGATAAATTATGAAAAAAGCAAGGAACGAATTTAGGCATTTGCAATTTTAAATTGCAAGTATTGCATATAGATTGCCTAAATCGACCTGATAAATGGTGGTGATCTGCTACTTTTATATTCCTTGATGTAAATTCAGTTTTACACAAGTTACAATGAGTTGATACAGTATGTAGCTGTTTTTCTTCTTTAGACATTGTTATATGTATATTGGTCTTAAATAATTTATTGATTTTACTTGCTACTTCTATTATAGACTTTACAAATGTCTTGGCCACCTCATCTGTGAACTCGGATCCACGAAAAATTATTGGTGATTGAGGGATATCAAAATTTTCCAATAATTCTTTTGATACATCATCCGACGCCTTAACGTAAAACCCATAACTCATTGGTTGATGAGATTGGAAAGCTAAAGTGTTTTTACCTTTTTTTTCATTTGATTTCAATAACAGAGCCTCGAAGTCCGCGTATATAACTACGGGGTGTCTTTCAGATTTATTCCAGCCATTAAATTCTAACATTGTACCTTCATCAGGTAAACAAGGGAAAATTGGTTTGTGCGGTCCACATATCAATTTATGTTGTTCTAATGCGGTCTGACCACTTAATTTAATTTTACTTTGGTTATCAAATGAAGTAAAGCATCTTTTACAAAAAAAAATTTTTGATTTATGACATGTTTTTTGTATTCTAGCAAGACGTGATAAATCATGAATAAAAGTATAATGTTTTTTTTTATTATCAGATAATAAAAGTAAATCAAAGTGATCAGTTTTTTCGTCATCAGAAACTTTTAACGGTATACTATATGAGATGATGCATTTTTTTCTTTTTTTTCTTTTAAACCATAAACATTTATAGATACGTTTAAATTATTTTTTTCAAATATTTTAATTTCATTAATTGAGGTTGGAAAATTAATACCGGTGAAATTATATCTGTTTTCATACATTAAATAATTTTCTCCTACACGCTGTTTATTTGGGCCTTCGACATGTTTAGCTACTATTGCCCACTTAAAGCAGCATTGGTCGCTGTTCTGTGGGTTTATAATAGCTTTCTTATTTTGAATATCAACTGGAAGAGAAATGTATGACGAGCCGCCCATAGGTGTATACCGATACACACCTAATAACATACCGTCAATAGAAATAAGTGTGAAACCGCTACCTTTTCCTAAATATGCATCTTGTTCTTTTAATAATTTTGAAAATTCATCATCTAGCAGAATATTTAAATCAGTATCTGCAAAAACCTCTATAGCAGAGGTCTTGAAAGCTCTATTTTCATTTGAATTTTCTATATTAGGAATATTATAAATACTTTCTAATTTTAAATTAAATTTAATAGGAAGGTCTGAAGACGATAACAATAGCTTCAACTCGGGTTTGGCTGAGTTAAGGAAATCAATATAGTTCATGAAATTTTCAGTGTTCTTTTTATAATACCATATTATGATATTATTAAAAGATTCACCTATTGGTATAAAACCTTTAGAATTTCCAACCAAATCCAAACGAGCTTTTTTTTGTTTTGTAACAATAGAATTGTCATTATTTGTTCGTTTTCGTAATTCTAAACCAAATATAAATAGAAAAAAAAAAATATATTTTAATCTTATCGCTATAATTTATATTATAATTATTATTATTGTTATTATTTTATTTATTATAATTTTTTTACCTTGATTGTTTTCAAAATCATTTACTGCTTTAATTAATAATTCATCGTCTTCTTCAAAATCGTCTCCCCATACATCAGACACTGCGTTATCCGTTGACGGTACAGGTAATGGTGAAGGTACCTGTACGATATTATTGCCATGAAGAAGTTAATGCCGAGAGAGATCATGTTTACGTGAAAAACTTTTTGAGCACACCTTGCATAGAAATTTTACAACATTTTGATGTTGAGATCTGGTATGTCTCAATAAATTACGTTTATATGTGAATATTTTATTACACACGGTACAAGAAAGCATTTTTTGAAAATAATCAAAAATAAAAAAAATAAATGTAACAAACAAACGAAAAATAAAAATTACAGAAAATAAACCGTTTACGATTACAAGCGAATATGTGGGCAGAAGAAGACACAGAACGCGACTGACGTATGGTCGCTGGACAAATGTAGTAATATACACATGCACGTTTTGTATTATTATAAACCATAACACACACACACACACACACACACACACACACATACACATTGACCATTTCTAAAATATTTTTTCATACAATTTACTGAATTCACAATCATTCCAAACGTTACCCTTAAATGTAATAATAAAGGAAGAAAAAGGGTACATCGGAATGTATAACACTACATAGAAAACGTGTGAGTGCATTTTATATTTCGTAACCTGCTGTGGTCGGATAATATCGATGATATAAGATCGGAAAAAACAGAAATCGTTAATATTGAAGGGTGTGTACGTTTTACAAATAATAATATTTTTGATATACGCTAGTATTATTCAGTTAACAATAAAATGCATGTAGGTCTCTACAGGGATTACAAATTCCACACACGTTGCGTTTAATGTATGTGTATAATATATGTATAGTAAACTAAGGGATGTAGATGTTGCACAACGGGTGATTTATTATTCATATACAGTCCGTTTATATAACATAGGAAGTGAAAAAATAAAGGACAATGGTTTACTATAATAACAAATATTATATGTGCGGGTTTGCCGAGCCTGTATCATGTCAATTATGAATTATATAAGAACCTTTTTTCAAATAATAGAAAGAAGGGTACATCGGAATGTACGATACTATATACATATACGAGTATATTTTGGTATAAGTAGAGTGTAGGGACAGTATTCAAGGTGGGGTCATATCGTGTTGATGATATTACTGGGAGGGATAGAAGGTATGTGATACGAATTATTGGATGTTACGTGCATTCTGAAAAATATATTATGTAGAATTATTTAAATTTATTTAAATTTATGCTAATATTGAGAAAGGGTTAACTTGGGTTAGGTTACATTAGGTTTATGTACAAATTATTTAAATTTATGCAAATTTATTTAAATTTATGCAAATTTATTTAAATTTATGCTAATATTGAGAAAGGGTTAACTTGGGTTAGGTTAGGTTAGGTTTATGTACAATTATTTAAATTTATGCAAATTTATGCTAATATTGAGAAAGGGTTAACTTGGGTTAGGTTACATTAGGTTTATGTACAAATTATTTAAATTTATGCAAATTTATTTAAATTTATGCTAATATTGAGAAAGGGTTAACTTGGGTTAGGTTACATTAGGTTTACGTACAATTATTTAAATTTATGCAAATTTATGCTAATATTGAGAAAGGGTTAACTTGGGTTAGGTTAGGTTAGGTTTATGTACAATTATTTAAATTTATGCAAATTTATGCTAATATTGAGAAAGGGTTAACTTGGGTTAGGTTACATTAGGTTTATGTACAAATTATTTAAATTTATGCAAATTTATTTAAATTTATGCTAATATTGAGAAAGGGTTAACTTGGGTTAGGTTAGGTTAGGTTTATGTACAATTATTTAAATTTATGCAAATTTATGCTAATATTGAGAAAGGGTTAACTTGGGTTAGGTTACATTAGGTTTACGTACAATTATTTAAATTTATGCAAATTTATGCTAATATTGAGAAAGGGTTAACTTGGGTTAGGTTAGGTTAGGGTTATGTAGAATTATTTAAATTTATGCAAATTTATGCTAATATTGAGAATGAGTTAGGTTTATGCGTCGGCGGCGGCTCCGGCGGCGGCTCCGGCTCCGGCTCCGGCTCCGGCTCCGGCTATTGTTCCAGAATCCCCTATTTTATACTACTAGATTATGTTATAATTGTCGTGTTGTAGTATTACAGATATTATGTGAATACTATTATCATAAAGTATTCAAATTAAAAATATTATTTATCGAAAGTATCGAAAAATGTAGGTATTCTTCAAACCTGTATTATAAGCAAGTACGAAAAAGTAAATATATATAGTGGAAATCATGCGTGTCATCTTGAAAAACGAGTTGATTGACTTTTTCTAGTAAACATTAATGGAATAAAATACGGTCGTGCGATTGAACTCTAGTATTCGTAATGCAAGGGAAGAAGAAATGAACGAAAATCAAAACCTATTATGGTTTAGAAACGACATTTCCCGACCAATCTCACATTCTGGGTTTATTAGGCGTATTTACTCGTACGAAAAACTCTTTTCGCAGACGCGCATCAACGCGCACTAGCCGGTTCAAGCGTTTGACGTAATCAAACATAACACGTTGATAACGGACGTACGACGACACGATACGGTACGATGGTCGGCTGGCGTGTCCGATAAAACGTTCGCGTGGCGTATTTTCGTTACGCCGACGTGCGGTTGGGGGATTCGTGTATTCGACTACTTGACGGGCGGCGGTTTGAGCGCGCGTAATCTTCGGCGTGCAAACCATCGGCCCGAACGCAGGGAAAACGTGAAACCCACCGGCGGCGGCCGTAAAGTCGACTGTAGGACGGGAAGATACGAGGCGCGCGTCGAGCAAACACGTTGATTACGACGAGTGTGAGACGTGGTGAATACGAGTAATCCGTCCGACGGTTTCGCGTACGTTCGTTTACGCGTCCGGTGGACCGGCGGGGCCCGGCTTCGAGAGCGCCGCGGAACCGTATTCGCTTGCCGCGTCCTTGAGCCGAGCGCACTAATCCCCGGCCGACGGCTGCGTTGTCGCGTTGGATTAAATTACCGAAAACAAACAGCGAGATTACGGTTAGGACAGGCGGCGTTATTCACTTATCGTCCGGTTCAGTCGGGACGCGGCCATGATCCGACACGTTCTGGTGGCGTTCGCGTGTCTCGCCGCCGCCGCGCCGCGGCTTCATCGCGCCGACGCCGGCGCCATGGACGCGTTCCGGTTGCCGGACGACGTGCGGCCGGTGTCGTACGCGCTGGAGGTGGCCACGGACTTGGACGCGTTCGCGTACACGGGCCGGGTGAGCGTGGTGGTCCGGGCGACGGCGCGGACCTGTCGGATAGTGTTGAACGCCAAGGACGTGCGCGCGACCGCGGTCGAGGTGTTGGACCGGCACCTGGACGAGAACGTGCCGGTCGCCGGGTTTCGTCCGGTGCGCAGGAACGAACAGCTGGTGATCGCGCTCAACGGCACCCGCAAGTGTCTGACACCGTCCCGGACGTACGTGGTCAGGGTCGCGTTCGAAGGGTCGCTCGCGGACGACATGTCCGGTTACTATAGGAGCTCGTACCGGGAGAACAACGTCACCAAGTACGTCGGCCCGATCTCGCGTTTTCACTGTACGTCCGCGACGCGATCCGGTCGTTGTCGTTACGTCCTCGAGCGCGTGGTATCGAACGTTTCGGAATACCGGGTTTTTGAGGAAACCGTCAAAGCCGTTTTAGATCGTGGTCGGCTCCACGTTGTTAGCCGTGTCGGAATTGTAATACGATCGTGGACGTTTTTCCAGATGGTTGGCGGTGACCCAATTCGAGGCCACGCACGCTAGAAAAGCGTTTCCCTGTTTTGACGAGCCCGCGCTGAAAGCACCGTTCAAAGTGTCGTTAAGAAGACGGTCCGATCAGACGTCCCTGTCCAACATGCCGCTGTCGAGTTCCACCAGAGTGTAAGAACATTTCCATTTGCTTGTCGTACGGCACACATATTATTCTATACGCGCGATGTCAAGCGGCCGGATATCATACCGAATTTTCGAGAATAACTTTTTATCGTAACGGGTCGAGCAGTTTTATAAGCGAATCAACACCATCACGTTAACACGCGGCGTGTAATGTTTCGTAATTTATCGACATCGCAATGTTCACATGTTTCAATGCGAACGTTTGACGACCGTTTATTTGCGTCCTGTTTGCAGTCCAGGAACGAACATGGTCTGGGACCATTTCCAGGAGACTCCGCCGATATCGACGTATTTGGTCGCGTTTTTCGTCGGCGATTTTTACGCCATGAAAACGCGTAACGTGGCGATTTACACGCACGCCAGTTACATCGGCCAGGCCGAGTACATGGCGAACAAATCGTCGTATCTGTTGGAGGCGATGGAGGAGTACACCGGAGTAGATTACCTACTGCCCAAGCTGGATTTGTTGGCGATTCCAGACTTCGCGGCAGGCGCCATGGAGAACTGGGGACTGAACACTTACAGGTGACGGGAACGATGATACTTTCGATATTACGATAATCGTTATTATTATTATTATTCCGTTTAAACGTAAATTGACTGATTGTTTCTTACGACGGTACGCTCGATGATTAGAGAACGGCTGTTGTTGTTATCCGACAATTCCAAGACGAAAACCAAAGAGTTGGTGACGACAGTTGTACAACACGAACTCTCCCATCAATGGTTCGGGGACCTGGTGACGTGCGCGTGGTGGGACTACCTGTGGTTGAACGAAGGTTTCGCCACGTATTTTGAATATTTCGCCACCGACACGGTAATGCGAATTGTCGGACGTTACGGCGATCACGGTCCATTGTCATTGAAACACGACCGAACGCATAGGTGGAACCGGACTGGCGGCTGGAGGACGTGTTCGTCTACGAGGTGCACCAGACGGCTCTGCGGTCCGACCAGACGCCTGCGCACCCGATCACGGGATCCGTCGAGTCGCCGGCGCAGATCGGCGACATGTTCGACGACATATCGTACAGCAAGGCGGGGACGGTGCTCCGAATGTTACGGTACGCCGTGACGGAGACCAATTTCAGAGCGGCGTTGAACTTCTACCTGGAGACCAACAAGTATGTGCTTACGGTTCGTCACGGTTCCGTGCGTAAAATGACGATCGGCGTTTAGACACGGCGCGGCCACGCCGGACCAGCTGTGGAACGCGTTCGAGAACGTTTTGTACGACGCCGATTTCGAGTTGAACGGGAACGTGTCCGTTACCGAGTTCATGGAACGTTGGACCGAACAGCCGGGCTACCCTTTGGTGACTGTCGCCAGAGCGAACGACACGTTCGTCATCGGTCAGGTAACCGGTCGTTTACGTTTTTGTACGCCTATTTGACCAGTACTCGCGCAGGAACACTGACGTACGCATTTTCAGGAACGGTTTTCAGTTCAAATCACCAACGAAATCGACACGACTAAATGGATCGTCGGCTTGACTTACACGACGGAAAACAAAACGGACTTCAACGACGTGTTGCCCAACGTTTGGTTGACGGGACACAAACTGATTTTACCGAATCAAACCGATCCCGGATGGTATATTTTCAATTTACAGTCAATAGGTAGTCGCGCGATTCGCACAGTCGACATTGTAACACCGTTGAAACAACAATAATACAAAAAATTATAATAACAATAAATCGGATTTATTAGGATTTTTCCGAGTAAATTACGATGACGACAATTGGAACGCCTTGACCAATCAGCTTTACAACGACTGTAACGTCATACACGTGCTGAACAGGGCTCAGATTATTGACGATGCGTTCAATTTGGCATTGGCCAATCGGCTGGACTACACATTCGTTTTGGGATTGACGAAATATTTGAAAAACGAACGCGACGTGGTCCCGTGGTATTCGGCCAAAAACGGATTCGCGTATTTATTGCAACGGATGAGACGTTATCCGGACGGTTATAAATATCTCAAAGTACGTAATGTCGAGCAAAATATGGTTCTAACCGATGTGCCGCCGACTGTTAAGGCGCACCGCGATTAATGCGCTTCGACGAGACGTTCTCCTTTTAGACGTATGTCAGCTACTTAGCCGGACTGATTTACGCGAAAACGGACCATCTCGCGGTAAAGCATAAGAGTACGGACCATTCAATAAAAACCGGGTGGAATGCGTTTTCCGGTTGGGCGTGCGAGTTGGACAACGGGATTTGCACGAGTTCGGCGTTATCGTATTTCGACTTATGGCGCCGAGGACAACAGTGCGTGGTCCGAGTCAATCGCCGTAAGTGCGTTTAACGTGTTTCAATCGTTGTTTTACCGTTATCAGGATACCCGCCGACATCAAGGACGCGGCGTTTTGCGTCGGAGTGAGAAACGGCAACTCGCAGGTATGGGACGGCATGCTCAACGTCTACGTCGGTTCCGAATCGCCTTCCGATCGTCAGTCGGCCCAACGGGCGTTGGCTTGTTCTGACGATCCCATCCAATTGTCCAAGTATGCGTAATTTCAGCGATTCGATTTCCGTAATGAGATCCACGATATTGTACAGTTTTCGTTGCGTCTGACATTCCGAAATCAAACGACATTACACGCGTTTCTAGATATTTGGATTTCATGTTCGATGGACACGACGGTCCGATCCGCCCGCAAGACTTCCGAGTTGTTTACCGGACGCTGGCGTCGTCGCCCGAAGGCGTTTCCGCGCTGATCGAATTTCTGACCGGCAAACTGGACCGGATCGTAAACGAAGTCATCAACGGCGAACAAGTGGCCGCGTCCGTGTATTCGTTGTTGGCTTCGAGGGTGGCTCTAGACGAAGAAATATCAAAGGTAAACGTGGTCATGGGTTTCGTTTCGTTTTTCGTCACCCGGTTCACCGATCGATTCGTTCGCCGTTCACCAGATCGACGACCTGAGGAAGAACCCGTCCGTGCCAGCGCGCCTCCGAAACAAATTCAACTCGTCGTATTCCGCGGTGGAAGACAATTTGGCCTGGTTCCGCGCGTACCATTCCGTAATAGGCGAATGGTCGAAAGCCACTGTCGACGAACTGGGATTGGATCCGGTTCAGCCCGTTGGCGGCACTACCGTATCCCCGGAGACGACTCCGGAGACGACTTCGACCGGGTCGCCGTCGTCGTCCAGCGATTCGGCAAACGGTCAGATATCCTCCGCGTTTATTCTGCCGATCGTAATGTCGTCGACGCTGTGGATCGACGCGTTCGGCGCGCTGTAAAAGGAAATCTGTTTTCACGCGACAGAATTCACACGCGAGCGTGTTATGATGGTGTTTGTTTTAAAACGGGTATTTTTGTAATTTTGTGCGTTTCGCCATTACAAATATAAATTTAATTTTCACGCTAGTTACGAGTACAACAATAACGACGTTTCGTCAAAGGCTTAAAACGTTAATTGCATTATAAATCGCCATCGTATTTAGGAGCGACTATAAATTTTAATCGCATTTGTTGGTTCATATATTAGTTGCGTGTCGTTGACTTTTTTAATCGCAATTTTAAATTCGTTATGTTATTTTTTGTCTTAGTGATATTATATTATTCCATTATATATATATATATATTCAAAATCGTATTTTATTATTACATTATAATAAAACATGTGTTATGTTGAATGTTTTTTTCCCGTGCGTTATTTTACAATAACGTAAACTATAGTTCGTTTACGGTAAAAAAATATGCTCTGTTTGTATGATCATTGGTACACACGCAGAGCGGACGTATCACAAACTGAGATTACTGTGGCCACCCTTATGACGTGCAAAACACCAAGTGATAAAGATATAAGTTCACGGATTAAAAAAAAAAAAATGCATAGAGTAAAATAGATTCAAATCGTATGACCAGGAATCGTGTAAAAGTTGTTACCATGATAGTTCATTCTGATCACAATAATTATCTACGGCATTGAAAAGAAATATGGACATTTTTTTTTTTCAGACAACCACTAACATATATGTATGTACCCGTAAGATTTTTTAAACGCGACGACTCTTTTCTAGTCAGGACGATATGGATAGCTATGCGTATAAATTATAAACCGAACACCGAATGAAGCGAGTATGTATAAATGTATATATGTCAATTGCGTTGTGATGATTGCGATCCCGTACTTATGTGTTTGTAATTAGATCAAATGAAAGCACGCGATTGTTATTATGCCGTAAGTTAAAAGAGAATACACGTGCTCATATAACACACCCGACAATTCAATTTCGTGCTGTTCGGAATCCGCCGTTAATGATATATGTGCACGTATTTCCAAGACGAAATTCTGTGCCGGGAACGTTGATTTTTAACTATTTTCCAAAAGCAAGACAGGCCCGTGCCTAGACCGCGTTCTAGAGTCTGTTTTTAAGTCCCTCGAATTAGGTTTATATGTTTCCACGACCGTCGAAATACGTATGACTGAAGTAACAGTAATGTGCTGGTCTTGAAATAACGCGTGCGCTTTAATCGTATTGCCTGAGAACACATTCGTTCGTAAACATACGATAATTTTACAATATTGAAAATGTTGTCGTTTTGTTTTAACTTGAATTCTCTGGAGACAAGTCGATCGTTTCCACAGATGTTGTAACCGTCTTAAAGCAAACGCATCGGGGTCCCGCGTAACACGTAAACACGTCGTGTTTATCGCGCCGCCGACGAGGACGCCCGGCGTACTTATGGGCCGGTAAGTCGAGAATGAAGTATGGCGTTCGCGCGACGGGACGATTGTCGTGCCGTCGGAACCGGGACCGATCCGTTCGTTTGCTGTCGAAACCGATGTACATGGTTACTTGCGTTTTACTCGCCGAACGATTTTTCGGACAACGTGTACGGTTATGTTTGGTGAACGAAGGACAGGCAGCCGCTGTTGGCGATTCGTGTTTTCGGTTATCGGCGGACGTGTCGTACGCAGACAAAACTTATCTGTTGGCAGAGTTGGAAAAACGTCCACCGACGGCATCATACACATTACCGTATCATCGTAAAAATTATTACGGACTCGGCGAGGAGACAAGTACTTGATTTTATAGACTGTACTCAAGGCCACGAATATATCCATATCAGAAATCAACCAGTCATTGAGAACAATAATAATAATAATAATAAACCAAAGCGCTTAAAATGTTTTGAACGCGCAATCTTCTTACACAGTGCACGGTGCTTGTATCTTATCGGTTTCCGTTTGCAAAGTGTCCGTCCAATCGAAATCCATCCGTTATTATTTTTACGTTCGTACGAACGTCGCCGCGGTACGATCAGAAATATGATTTCAGCTCAAAATTCGTTCGCGTTATGTGAATAACTCGAGTGTATTGAATGTGGCGGACTTCTTGTTTTGTTACTTTAAAACCCCCACAAAAAAACACACGCATAGAGGAACAACATCAGATCAGCTACGAGAAAAGGGTTTCTACCGAGGACGTCAAAACAGAAATATCGTCGGGAACGCGTTCACTCTAGTCAAAACGATCCAGTCGCTCTTTTCCGACCTGACCGCGTCCGAACGTTTCCCTTTGTCGGGATCACGTGGAAATCGTTTTTTCCCGTTCGGCTCGTGTTTGTTCACCAACTCGCTCACGACGCCGGGTGCGAATGCAAAGTTCAACGTGACTCGAGTGCCGTGGCACCATGACGGTAGTCCGTTTAGAATCGGGAAATCCGCTAATACCGCCGTGCTCGAAGACGTACTGTTCGAAAAGCTCGAGACGAGAATCGTCTGGCGCTCGGTCCGAACAGTTTCTACGTTTCGGATTTAACCGGTTCGTGTGAGTGTCGTTGTTCGCGCCGAGTCGTGACGCTGTAAAACGGTAATCCGCGAAAAACCGCTGCTCATCAGAATATCAAGCGCGGTTATATAACCTAACGTATCTCGCGCGAGGGATTACGACGAGTCGCATTGTACACGTTGAACTGCTTAGCGCGGCGGAGAATTAAAATAGTATTGAATATTTGAACGCGTCTAAAAAATATACACTCGACTTAAGACTTAATTATTATTCATTTACGACGTGAACAACGACGACCGTGCGAAACGTATGCTTTATCGAAGGTCGGTGGTACTCGGTGAACGAAACCGAACGTTGCAATTGAAATAAAATCGAACGTCGCGCGCGATAAGTACGTTTTCGAACCAGAGTCAACACGTTACCAAACCGATAGCTTATCGGTATCGTCAGAATGAACCGGAATCGTATCTCGCAACGGTGGCGGCTTTAGGGGTGGCTATGACCCCCTCCTACCCCTCGAAAATTCCTATTGAGAATTTCGTACGTTTAGTTCCCGAGCGACGCGACGGATATCACCGACGGGGAAAACTAGCGAATAGATAACCGGCTCGTTCGATCATCGTGTCGCCGCGTGTCCTTGCACGATCCGCCTCGTCTCGTTATCGGGATCCGGGCGAATCGTTATCGCGCACTCGAACCGCCGCCGCCGCCGCCGCCGCCGCGCCGATAAGACAGACGCACGGCCGGCGAGCCCGTCACACGCCAGTGCCGGCCGTTCCGAGACGCGCGTTGGCCACGATGAAGACGACGTCCGCGTTCGCCGTGCTGCTGTTCGCCCTGGCGCGGGGCTCGCGCGCACAAGACGACGACCGCGCGCCGACCATGGACGTGTTCCGGCTGCCGGACACGTCCCGGCCGGAGTCGTACGAGCTGCGGTTCGTGCCGCGGTTCGACGGCGTCGACTCGACGTTCAGCGGCGTGGCCAACGTGACGGTGACGATTACCGCGATCACGCGCGTCGTCACGCTGAACGCCAAGGAGCTGAACGTGACCGGCGTGACGGTGATGGACGTGCACAGCGGGCGCGCGGTCGACGTCGCCCGGCTGGTGGACGTGCCGAGGAACGAACAGTTCGAGATCCATCTGGAGAAGGCGGCGGTCGCGCGCCGCACGTACCTGGTGTCGATCGCGTACCGCGGCCGCATCAGGACCGACATGTCCGGCCTGTACCTGAGCTCGTACGACGAGAACGACGCGACCAAGTGAGTGCGCGCGGCCAGCGTCCCCCGCGCGGCCAGCGTCCCAAAAGTAGTAAACCGCGCGTCGTTCCGTACGCAGGTGGCTGGCCGTGACGCAGTTCGAGGCGACCAGCGCCAGGAAGGCGTTCCCGTGCTACGACGAGCCCGCGTACAAGGCCACGTACAACATAACCGTGGTCAAGCAAAAGAACCAGATCGCGCTGTCCAACATGCCGATCGCGGACACCGTCGCGGGGTAAGAAGTACGGAGACGTCCGGTTTTTCGGGTTCCGTTTTGGAAAACGTGCCGAAATCGTAGTCGGTTAGCGTTCCCACCGTCGCCGGCGTCCGTCGACAATGTCGGCAAACTGCGCGTTTTCGGATACGTCGTTTCGCGTCACAAGTGTGTCCGCGAGTAACAACGTCGTTGACGACGTAGGTAGCCCCCGACGTGGGCTGCCGTTAGACTGAGCGCGGACATTCGAACGACCAGTCGAAGAAATATCAAAACGTACGCGTCGTCCACCGCGGCGGTTTCCAAAAACCGGTAAATATCGATCTTTTTTTGGATCAACGACGATTCCAAAAAACGCCCGCGTTATCGCTCGAACATGCTCGAACCATATATTTTGTCCGACAATAGCATTAGTAGTATTACGAAATGTTCGAACATTCGAACGACGCAGGATTGTAGTTGTTTTGCACGTTGGGGAGCGCAACTTTTTTTTTTAAAATTTTTATTTTTTAGGCGAGAACCGAAAAAGTTTGCGAACCTGTATTGTTTTGTACGGGGAAAAGTCAAGACTTAAAAAAGAAACGAGAACCTAATCGAATAACGGAAATCATTAAAAGTGCCGTCGTGTTGAAAACATTACACGCCGATTTATGCGTCGCGACGGCCGAACAGAACACGGCGTTTCCGTAAATATTTCTACTCAAAACGGTTGAACGACAATTCGCGTTATCGTCGTGTCGAGTGTGTAAGGATTTCGAACTAATTATCTCGAGTCGAGTGTTTTATTTCAACGCGTTGCGCATTACTCCGAGTAAACAGAGATACATTATCGACGCGCAGTTTTATGGTGGTCGAAGGACGTTGTCTACCGTTTCACACTTGTCGTCGTTTCGATCGTCATTTTTTTGTTATACGATATCACGTGTATTGTGTCCCGGCGCGGTTTCGCGGGAGGACTGCGGTTCCATGACGAGTTGACGTGGACGACGAAACATTTGTAAAACGCAAATCACGCGGTAAACGTTTCCGCGCGCGGCGTCTGTCATCGACTTTTCCCATGGGGCCCGAGACGTTTTACACGTTGTAAGAATAGCGTGAAAACAACACGGGCCGATTCCGACGGGCAATTGCGATTCGGTCGGAACGACAGGCTTAACAGTTCTGATGTACGAAATCTAGCGGCGTGAACGTTTCGCCAAGTCGTTTAGCGACGAGTGCGGGCGAACCGTCACGTGCGTGCGTCGGCTGTGAATTCCTCGCGATAACGACGTCACGACGAGAATTGTCGCGGTGTTCGCTCTATCGTACAATCGTGTTGTTAATGTGTTATCGCTGTCTACGAGTGTCCGTCGACCGGCGGATACGTATCGGAACGGATAAATGTAAAAAACAGACGTGCCCATATCGATTATCACGTGTATTTTTTTTTTTTTTTGAATACCAGTCCGTCTCTGCTACACGCTTACGTTGTTTCGCGTCTGTAGATAACCCCGACGTACGTGTTTTAGTCGTGTTTGTGTGTATATACGTGTATATGTACATGCGTAACGATTGTAGTCGGACGATTCGGATTTCAGCGCGGACACGGACGAAGTGAAGTTCGAGAGCACGCCGCCGATGTCCAGTTATTTGGTGGCCATCTACGTGGGCGAGTTCGTGCCGAACGTGAAACGTTCGTCGTTGACCGTGTACGGCCGCAGGGATTACATAAACCAAACCGGTTACGTGTCGGACGACGGTATCAAACACATCCGCGCGCTGGAAGACTACACGGGCGTCAAGTACTCGCTGCCGAAAATGGACCTGTTGGCCATACCGGAGTTCAAGGCGGGCGCGATGGAAAACTGGGGAATGACCACGTACCGGTGAGTTCGTCTAACCTAACCTAACCTAACCTAACCCGCGCGGTATCGGTGGTTTTTTCGGCGCAGGGAGTCGTTCTTGTACTTGCACGAGGAGTCGAAGACGCTGTTGAAAATCCGTTCGTCGCAGGTGGTGCAACACGAGTTCGCGCACCAGTGGTTCGGCGACCTGGTGACGTGCGCGTGGTGGGACTACACGTGGCTGAACGAGGGTTTCGCGTGTTACTTCCAGTACTTCGCCACGAAAATGGTGCGTGACGCGCGCTTGGGTGTCCCCCGTCGATCGCCCGGTACACGCGGTCCGTCCGCCGGTTTTGCAGGTGAAGACCGCCTGGCCGATGGAGGAGATGTTCGTGGTGGACGCGCACCAGGTCGCGCTGGCGTACGACCAGACGCCCAGACACCCGATCACGGCGTCGGTCCGGACTCCCGACGAGATCGGCGAGCTGTTCGACACGGTGACCTACAGCAAAGCGGCCGCGGTGCTCAGGATGTTGAGGTACGCGGTCACCGACGAGCTGTTCAAGCTGTCCCTCCGGAGCTACCTGGACGACAGAAGGTACACGACGGCGTTATCTCGGCACGTTATCGCGCGCGGTCACACACGGCTCTTTTTTTTTGTTTCGAAGGGAAAACGTGGCGACGCCGGACGACCTGTACGTGGCGTTCGACAACGTGCTGCTCGATAATTCGTACGAGTTCAGCAACGATATGACCGTCAGCAGATTCATGTCCAACTGGACGTTACAACCGGGCTATCCGGTGTTGAACGTCACGAGAAACACCGATACCAGCACGTTTTCAGTGATTCAGGTAACCGTGCGGGGGGGTTAGGTTTGGTCGTGGTCAACGACACGCGCGTGTTGTATTTTTTTTAAATTTTTTTTTGAAACGCGCGCGCCGGTCGGTTTTCAACCGTGCGCGTCAGTTTGACGATCGTTGGTTGTAACCCGGGTTCAGGTGATCCCGGTTTAACTCCGCTGTCGGTATGACTGTGTGATATGGTGATTCGTACGTTAAATTAAATCTATTAAAGCACGTTGAAAAGTCATTTATCTGTTTAGCGAAATATGCATATATTTCGCGAAATCGGCATTACTCATAGGTAACTCCGAGTCGTCGTTAATCACGACGTGCCGTTGCTCGCTGAAATCGCGGGTCTCCAGCGAATCGTAATACGGGTCTGTCGATTTAAACCGGGCATAAAGCCGTCACCGTGAGACCGACCGTTAAACCCAACCCGGCGGCACCCGTATCCGACCGATCGGACGTGTGCCGCGCGTCGCCAAACACGTTTACCAGACATCCGGCGGGCTCTCCGACGCCAAAACCGCGATGCATTCCGCGACCGTGTTTCAGAGTCGGTTCTCGATCGACGGCACGGACCAACGGACACGGACAACTGCACAGCGCCGTCGTGGATCGTCGGCCTGACGTTCACGACGGAGTCGAGCAAGAACTTCAGCTACGCCAGACCGGACGTGTGGACGAACGAGACGTCCAACCTGACCGTGATCGCGGCTCCCGCGGACCCCGGATGGTACGTGTTCAACGTACAGTGTTCAGGTGAGGCGCGCTGTGTGCCGGCGCTAACGCGGGCGACCGGACGCGCGGGGTTCTCATTGCGTCTCGGGCCGCGCGCAGGTTTCTACCGGGTGAACTACGACGCGGCCAACTGGATGGCGCTGATCGGACAGCTGGACGAGTCGCACACGGACGTGCACGTGCTGAACCGCGCGCAACTGATCGACGACGCGTTCGCGCTGGCCCGGGCCGGACACGTCAACTACACGGTGCCGTTGCGCCTGACCAAGTACCTGGCCAAGGAGAACGACACCGCGCCGTGGCGTACCGCGATGAAAGGTTTCGCGTACCTGCTGGAACGGATGCCCCGCGACCAACGCGGATACGCGGACCTGAAGGTAAGGGTCTGTGTCCGCCTGACACAGACGGTTTTATTTCCGGTTGCGCGCGCGTCCAGGACCACGTCGGTGAGCTGGCCGGGACCATATACAAGAAGCTCGAGCTGCTCGTGTCGTCCGGCAACACCGAGTACAGCGTGCTGAGCGCTTGGGACGCGATCGCCACGTGGGCGTGCAAACTGGACGACGGCTATTGCACGACGAAGGCGCTGGATTACTTCCGGAAATGGCAGTCCGGCGGAAGGTCAGTGACTGAAAGTCGCGACCGCGCGACGGCGTCACGTAACGCGTGCGTGTTTGTCTAGGATATCCGCGGACATCAAGGACGCGGCGTTCTGCGCCGGGGTCAGGCACGGCCGCGACGCCGGGACGTTCGACCGGATGTTCGACGTGTACACCGCCACCGCGTCGATCTCGGAAAAATTGTCCGCCGAGTACGCCCTGGGATGTTCTGCCGACCGGGATAATCTCACCCGGTAACCTAACCCGACCTGACCCGGTCCGCGGGGCAAGTCCGAATGCGTCCGTCCGTCCGTCCGGTTTCAGGTACATCGGTCACATACTGGACGGGCCGCGCGGACCGATCAAGGAGAAGGACTACGATTCGGTCGTGACGGCGATATCGGCCACGCCGCTGGGCCTGGACGTGCTGTACGAGTTCCTGTCGACCAACCTGAACAGAACCCTGAACGAGCTGTCCGACGGCCCAGGCACCGTCAATCACATATACTCCGTTCTCGCGTCCAAAGTGACCGAAGACCGCGACATTGCCAACGTGAGTGCGATCGTGAGCGAAACGCGGACAGGCGAATCGGGTTGTCCAGGTCGGTGTTTGGGGGTTTGAACCGTCGCGGGCGGCAGGCGGCCTAGCTTTGCCGGGGAAACGCGCGGACGAAAAGACGATTTCGATTAGCCGTCTGTCGACCGTCGTACACTTCCGGCAGACTTTCGACGTGATGATTCGGAATCGATTCGGACGTACGCGGTACGGGAAATAATTTCGTTTCGTTTTGGTTTTGACGGCAAAACATCAGATAAAAAACACGCGGACCAATCGTACCGAGTCGACTCGATCGTCCCACTCGAAAATCACGAAAATCAAAAAAACCAATTTCCGTCACGAACGACAAACGCGCGGTGGCGAACATTTCCAATGCGTCCGATTGCGACGACCGCCATTTGAATACTAATGTTGTTACGCGTCTGACACCGCGGTTTGTTTTCTTAGCTAAGGGACCTGAAAGACGATCCCGGTCTTCCCGCCTCGGTGAAATCGTCGTTTGAACAATCGTTCGAAAAAATCAATCACAACCTGTTGTGGTTCAATACGTACGCGGACGACGTCAGCCGGTGGGCGCTGCAGAACAAGCGAGAAGAAGAAAAAGAACGTTCGACGGCCAAACAACAGGAGTCGACCACAGTCGAGCCGTCTACGGACGTTTCGCGTTCGTCGACTCCGTCGGCTCAAGTCACCACTCCGAAACCGTCCAGCGCGCCGTCGGACGTGTACAACGGACATATTATTGTTTTACGTCTAGTAGTTGTAACGTCGATAGTCAAAACGTATGTTTTATAACGGCGAACGGTTAAACGAGAGGGGTTGTGGGGGAAATGACCGCCTGTTTACGGTTTATAATTATCGCGTTACGAGACGTGTTTTTTTTTTTTTCAAATACACTTCCAAGTCCATAGAGTACGCACACTTTTGTATATTATTTTATGTTGGCGAGACGATGATTTATCGATTGAAAACGTGCTCGGTCGTTATTTCGCCGGATTCGTAACGATCCAAGCCGAACAGAGAAGAATACGTTTGAAAACCAGTGTCCGGCAACCGGTTAGAACGACGATTTCGAACGGCGGCGTTCAAACTTTTTCCCTCGCGTGTGCCGTCAGTAATCGGCGGCCAGACGACTAAAAACAGGACTATGCGAAATTTCAATACAATCATTTCAAACGATACTACTATTTGATTGTGTACTTGTCAATAAAAGTGCATTGGTTTTTTTTTAATATTATATGCACACGTATTGATAAGCGATTCTCACGGATAACAGATATGAAACAGGTTTTCAGCGGGTAAGTTTGACACCGGTGATGAAACATCTGGTTCAGCGGTACTTAATTTCAAGCGTAAATTTCGGTCGACATTGAATTTATTATTTCGAGACTTGTTTTTTACCTCGAGCATCGAAGAAAAACCAATTTCACAAAGACAAGTAGTTGTGAACGGTATTAAAAATAATAGTGCTCTTCTAGACAGCGACGGATATTTGTTCATAATTTTTATCCAAAACTCGTCCAACTCTAATTCAGTTAATTCCGTTTTCAGACTTCTATCGCACTTTCATGATTCTATCAACGATTCGTTTCCTTTGTTAAGTTGGGGTTCTAGGAACGTCGTCCAAATCCAAAACGAATGGGTTTCTTATCAAAAAAAATCAGAATAAACTTTGAGATATACTTCAAACGCGGTCTTGAGCGTTTGGCAATGGTGTTTTATGTTTTTGACGAGATCATTTTCCACTTGAAGTTCGTGCTCAGTCCAAAACTGTTCCAAATCAGGAAAATACAGTAGGTTTTTATTCGAAACACATTATTACGTATCGTTTCGATTGTTTTGATAAACGGCTCAATTCGATCATTCGTTGAAAATCGGTTTATTGATTTAGCTTGTAAACTTAAATTGAATACACCGAGACGGTTGAAAACGTCTGATAAGTAAGCTACGCGTTGTTGTCCACAGCTTATCTGTCGGTCTGTCGCCGAGAGAGGAACGACTGAACCGCGGAACGTAGTTCGAATAACCTGTAAAATAAGTATTGTTCCTAGTATGTTAAACGGCCGAAGAGAAAACATTCGGAGTGACGATATAGAGCAATCGTGAATTGTCCACGTACGCGCGCGGCGCGTGTCGACGATAACGGTTTGTTGACGTATTTCCCCGCGATTCGGGATAATAGTAATAATAGTAATAATAATAATAATAATTATAATAATATCGTTTTTACAGTTCGTTCATAGTTGTCTGTGTATAAAAAAAAATTAATTTGTTAATTCTCCCGTTCTATCGTCACGTGCGGTCTTCCGTTCTGAGGCGGACGTTACAAAATAATACGGTGTGAAAATCGCACGCTGATCGTTCGGACTTTAAAGGCCGACTCACACTTGTCACACACGTACCGACAGACACCGTTCCGCAAAATATATTTTGATATGTAGGTAATTCACATTTGAACGTTTCCGTTCCGTTCATACACGTACCGATCCGACAGCGTCCGTTCGACATTCCGCGCGAGAATGTTTTGTCCGAACAGGTCGCGGAGAACACGTCTGACGACTGATATAAGTGTTGAATGAACAACAGACAAATTTTATCCGTCTGCCGTCATTCGCTGGAACACAATCATATTTTCTTGCTGTTTATTTAAATTTTTTAAATTAAATTAATATTTCCACGGGACTTAGAGTTATTAGTTGAAATCGTTAGAGGACGAGAATGCCTCTAATGCATTGTCACACAAAAAATATAGTGACCGTGTGTATAAAGAATCTTGCTGGAATGAAGTTTCAAAATCTATAGGCATGTTGTTATTATTACTAGTTAAATTACTACATTGAATTGAAATTTTGACGTGCGGAAATATTTAAAAAACTTTTCTTCGTGGTCAGTTAACTGTTTATACAAAGTGACGAATTCGACGTGCCGTTTTAACAAAATGTCATGAACCCATGTTCTTCGTCGTATAATTTTTTTTTTGTTCTTCTTCGTCTAGAGCAATAGCGATCATTGTCGAATCACAGTTCGTAAATTGTTTAAACATATTTCAAATAGTACACGGCAAAGTTGTTGAAAACGAAACGATGTTGGATCGAAAGTGTGAGTACAGTATGTCTGTGTCGGAACGGTACGTGTCTGACAAGCGTGAATCGGCCTTAAAACGGAGACCGTCGTAATTGTTATCTATACGATACGATCGCATCAAGCCGTACGCCGATTTGCAGGAACAAATATATTACACTGATCAAGCGATGGGTTATGTACGTGTTCGTTTAAACGTTATTTGAAAAATAAAAATATAAAAGTTGTTGCATGCGTGTGTCTATTAGTGCCGGCAGTGACGAAAAGTCATCATCAAAGGTATTGAGCAAAAGTAAAATTAATTAGAAAAAAATTACATAGAGAACGTTATGAGTATTAACAATAAGAAGACGTGAGGTCAGAAGAAGAAAAAAAAATGCGAAAAAAATCATATTATAATAATAATATATCAGAAAACAAAGAAAGATCGTGTGCATATAACGAAGACACGACTATGGTATGATATCGATATTATCTAAACGGATATAAAACGTTGTTAAACGTGTTGCGTTTGGTTTCTTTATTATCTTATATCGACGCGCCTGTAACGTGCGTTGTGCACAACGAATAAAACGAATGTATTTTACGTTAGACCGTGTTTAAAAGGCGCAACGTGGTCCGACACAAGCTTATGGACGTGCATACGCGTGTATTTGTCGACGTTTCCGTGGACGTCCGATTGCCGTAAATCGAACGTACGGGACCTAAACGGAATGCCGTCGAGTAATAAACGCCCATGTCCGCGTATCATCAGAGACTGCGAGTCATTGATTCACGTCGAACGTAGATCTCAATCCATACGAGCGACTGGTTCGGCGAGAATAAGAATTGCAGTCGTCGAGTGTCCGCCAGGGTCGGGACAAAAACGGAATGCGTGCAACGATATCAAGAGTATTGATGTCGACGTGCGCCAATGACGTTTCAATCGGTGCACGGATTTGATTTCGTCGTTCAAAGGCCTATCTCGGGCTGTTGTAGCCGTCGAACGGTTATTACCTCCGGGCGAACGAATGTTTCGTGTTTAGGACCGGCATTTCGTCCTGAAACCGTATCGGAACAAACGGAAAACGAGATTTTTTACGTTCCGCAATGTACGAAACCCAATACAAAACCGGAACGTTCGCGTGAATCGATTTCAGCTCCGACAATCAATCGTTGCTCTCGGTAGTCATACGTTTTTCAATTTGTTCGTGAGCACGCTCCGTCCGAACTCGAGTGCAAACAAACGCACGTGTTTACCAACGCAACGTTCATTCCATTTATTTGCCGTCGGATCGAAATTCGTGTGTATACGGCGATGTATTTTAGGAAAATTAAATTTTAGTTCAATATTCGGTTTTTGACTTTTTCACGCAGTCTTTAGTCGAACGCTTACATTTTTAGTGAGGCGAGTTGTGCGTCGTCGTCGTCGTCGCCGTTGTATCGTTTTTCATAGAGTTTTTTTGTTGTTTTGTTTTCATTCAGATACGTTTTGTCCAGACGTTGACGTTATTCGTTACCAAGTTCACGGGGTAAAAATGATTTCGTTTCCATTGTTCCGCGAGACACGCGTCGATTTCGTTTACGTCTGTAACAGCAATGTACAATTTATCTCACTCGGCGCGTCGGGGACGCGGACACGAACGATTCCACCGATGGACAACCGATGAGATCCACTGTACTCGTACGTGCGTATTTACGGTATTTATAAAAATAACGAATTAAATCGCACGGATATCTATCGTTTTACCGCCGCGACCAAATCGTTGTCCGGTACCGCACGGGGCGTCACGATGTTGCGAATTCGTGCGACTCCTAGGCGGCTCTCACACCGGAGCAATAGACAATGAGCAACTAGCAATCGGCAACTAGCAATAACATTGACATTCAATTATTCTCATGAAAATTAATGAATTGTCTCACACCGAAGCAACGCGATATTGCCGGTTGCGAACTTGTAACAACATGCATTGCCGGCGTGTTGCCGGTCGATATATAATTGCCAGTGACGAACAAATCGTATTAATCAACGTAGAGTACATTTGCGTGTGTAATTTTCAACTTTTTTCTTTTTAATTAAATTAAGTCTTCAAAATATGTGATGAAGCTGCGTTTAATATGAAATTTGTAGAATACATTGTTCACAATATCCATGTATTTATGATTTCACTCGAAGTGATCACAGTAAAAAAAAAAAACATAACCGAAAACGCATGGAATTCAATTGGAAAAGAATTTAAATTATTACATTTTAAAATCTGTTTAAAATGCTTGATTTATCCGGTATTTTCGTTTTTTCATTTTTCTTTTTCTTCGCAAATGCCACCAGAATAACGAAACGTCACTGACGTCCTCGTCGGATGAATGACATGGTTGCTACTGCGTTGCTTTTGTGTGAGAACTGGGGCGATACGTATTGCCTGTAGAATATTGCCGGTTGCTAGTTGCTCGTTGCTTATTGCTCCGATGTGAGAGCCCACTTAGTGTTGTAAGACCAACATTGCGGAACGCGGTCGAAATAAAACAGGATTGAATATTTCGGTCGAAAAAAACGAATTGTTCGATTGTTTCGTGATACCGCGCTGAGCACACGTAGTCAAGTGTTTCCCGACGAAACGACGATGTCGAAAAATAACGTTACGACAAAGATAAACCGGCACTCGAACCGAGCAACCGAGGCACACGCGCGTACAGTAATCATCATGTCCCGTTGATTTGGCGTACGCAACACCACGCGAGCGAGCTTAGAGGAAAATTGACATTTGATCGGATGTGATACTTATGTCCCTGTACGGCGAGTTAGGTTTTCGGGGTTAGTATTTGCCGACGTGGCGGGTTAACTTCTGGTTGACGCGACGACGAGTATTTGTCTGTCCGTTGCCCAAGTACGGAACACACAGCTACAGACGTTTTCACGTTTTCCGTGCGTTCGCGTGGAAAAAAACAGCACGCGAACGAACGATTCCCCGGTTTCGATCGCGAACACGTTGTTGTTCGCGCGTACGTTTTTGACATTTTATTCACTTTACACTTTGGCACATTAAAATAAAAAACCGTCACGAAAAAGTGTCGACGAAAAGCGTTACCTTGTGTGTGTGTGCGTGCGTGCATGTATGTTTTTTCCTTAAATTCTTATCAATTTTATTGAAAACAAATTTACATTAGGAAAATAAATCTAAACTTTTGACATTTTGTGTCTTTACACTTTGGCACATTAAAATAAAAAACCGTCACGAAAAAGTGTCCACCAAAAAGTGTCCACGAAAAGCGTTACCTAAATTAAGATACCCACTGGGGATTGTTACGAAAAAGCGTTACAGAAAAAAAAAAACCTCACTTAACGCGGACTCGTATGCGTTAATCATTTTTTTTTCATGAAACGCCGACGAGATTTTCGCGCGATATCGTTGTACGACGACATGTGATTTCGAATACACGGGACTAATGACGTGTGTGAAGTTAGCCCCCCACCCAAACCTAAATGCTCCAAATTTTTTTGTTACCTCATTATTTTAATTTGTAACTATTTGTAACCAACTTTTTAGAATTTGTAACCTCACCGTTTCCGAGTTATAGCGAGTTTCTCAATGGGGGGCTAACTTCACGTAGCCCCCCCATATTGTCCAAATCGCTTCAAACAAATTTTGTTATATTCCTTTTGATTTGTAACTATTTGTAACCAACTTTTTATAATTTGTAACCTCACCGTTTTTGAGTTATGACCATTCCAAAATGAGGGCCAGCCCCCCATATTGTCCAAATCGCTTCAAACAAATTTTGTTATATTCCTTTTGATTTGTAACTATTTGTAACCAACTTTTTATAATTTGTAACCTCACCGTTTTTGAGTTATGACCATTCCAAAATGAGGGGCCAGCCCCCCCATATTGTCCAAATCGCTTCAAACAAATTTTGTTATATTTCTTTTGATTTGTAACTATTTGTAACCAAATTTGTATAATTTGTAACCTCACCGTTTTCGAGTTATAGCAAGTTTCTCAATGGAGAAATAGGGGAATTCTAAACTGAATATCAACGAAATAATATAAAATAAATAGATATAATGCAAACTATATTACTTCACTCGTTATCATACGGCTGTATAATAATCGGTTTTTCCTAAAGTATATTGTAATAATACTCAATAAGAATTTAGGCCTTAGCGTGCGCTGTGAGGGTACATTTAAAAATAACTTAAAAATACCAATATATTGAAAAAAAAAAAACCTTACATCCGGTTTCCATTGAGTTTATTACGCAGTGTTCGAATTTTATCACAGTAATTACAGCGATTAAATCACTAAAAATAGAATGACTATCTTTGTATATTATTATATTATAATGTATATTTTACTAACTTGAAACATAATTTTCCAAATATTTCCAAAATTAATCATAAAAAATTGAATGAAGAATTTCATGTACTTTCCATAAATTATAATAATATATACATAACCACATAACATATATACAATAAAATATCTATGTATATATTATTATAAATACGATATACATATATTATACCAAAAATAATACAAACACAATATTATAATACAATATATATACAGTTGCGTAGTTTCATTTTCTCCTTGAGGGGGGTGAGTTTATAGAACATTGAGATTTCGTCCCCATAATTACATATATACACAATTTTAAATATCAAGTCATAACTTGACCAAAACATAATAATAATTACTACCACAATAATTGTCTATCAAATTTTATGATAATATTATATTATAAAAATATTTAAGGTAAATTTCTAAAAATGTTTGAACAATTTTTTCAACTTGTGAGGGGCTGGCCTCTTTATTTGGAATGGTCATAACTCAAAAACGGTGAGGTTACAAATTATAAAAAGTTGGTTACAAATAGTTACAAATCAAAAGGAATATAACAAAATTTGTTTGAAGCGATTTGGACAATATGGGGGGGCTGGCCCCTCATTTTGGAATGGTCATAACTCAAAAACGTTGAGGTTACAAATTATAAAAAGTTGGTTACAAATAGTTACAAATCAAAAGGAATATAACAAAATTTGTTTGAAGCGATTTGGACAATATGGGGGGGCTGGCCCCTCATTTTGGAATGGTCATAACTCAAAAACGGTGAGGTTACAAATTATAAAAAGTTGGTTACAAATAGTTACAAATCAAAAGGAATATAACAAAATTTGTTTGAAGCGGTTTGGACAATATGGGGGGGCTACGTGAAGTTATACAAATTCTAAAAAGTTGGTTACAAATAGTTACAAATTAAAATAATGAGGTTACAAAAAAATTTGGAGCATTTAGGTTTAGGTGGGGGGCTAACTTCACACACGTGGACTAATGACGGCGAGTCGGTTCCAGACGTTTTAACGCGTTCGTACGGTACGGTGGAAACGGTGAAACTCCGACGGAACAACGGGGGTTCGGTTGTTGATTCGGCTCGGAGGTCGTAAACGATCGTCGTTTTCGACGGAACGTTCGAAAAATTTATGCTTTTCCGTCGACGGTGGGTTTGCTAGAAACGACAGCGTTAAACATCTCGACTTTTGTCGCGCTCGACTTTTAGTCGACGGACCCGGTTGGCGGGCAAACGAAACACGTCTCGTAACGCTTCCGTATAGTACCGAGTGGTACTAATGGTTTTGTTCGCGTGAAACTACACGAAGACGCGGCGTTCAACAAACGCCGTCGAGATTTTTGTAAGTACGCAATCGCAGGGGCTCGTTTGCAATTAACGGACGTGATCTATGGTTACGGATATGACGATCACGTTATTTCGTCGAAACGCCAGACGAGTTTCGGAAGTACGGTTAGGTTAGGCGTCTGTCAGACCGGCAACACTTCGTATCGCGGGACGGATGATAACGCGTCGGGTTTCGACGAGTGCACTTGTAGCATTCGGTTCGGATTGGCGGGCACTCGGTCAGTGCAGTGTCGACACGTATGCCGAAGGTGACACGCTCGTCGCGTCAAGTAGAATTTATAAAGTCATCGCGTGCAAACATTGCATAACATAATATCACTCGTAACTCGTTTTGTCACCGACCGTTTCCGATTATAACGACGTTTAATAACCACGTGTTTTCAAGCGGCTCTGCGTTTACGTTTATTTTTTTGCGTGTGACGCAAAGGGTTCGGTCTGGATGTTTACCGATTTTTCGTTCGCCTTGCGTGTCGTCCCGTCCGAAACACCAAAACACGCGTTGCGAACTCGAGACCGAGAGGAGTCGGGGCGAACACGACCGACGAACATGAACGCGCGCGGTCCGGAAGATAAATTTTAATTGCCGATCAACGGACCAATCGGATCTAAACACGTCGTCGCCGATAATCCGCAGCGAGTGTAACGGAAACCGTTAGCGCAGTCGACCTCGCGGGACTTCGTCGACGTTCAAAACACCGCGCTCTCGAACGGGCCGAGTCATCGATCGCGTCGTCGACGAGTGGAATCGAATACCGATAATTCGCTTTGCCGCGCCAAAAACAATAGCGTTCGCGGTCGGTCCTGAACGCGGTTGTCGTTGCCGTGGTCGGTTCGCCGTAGCCGGAGCGCGCGAGATAAGAAGTCTCAGTCGGGCGGCGATAAGGCGATGTCGCCGGGACGGGCCGCGGCCGTCTGGACGGCGTTGCTGATCGCGGCGTCGGTCGCGGCGTCGGCCGCCGGCGCGGACGACGACCGGCTGCCGCGCGACACGGAACCGGTGGCGTACGGACTGCGGCTGGCGCCCAAGTACGACGCGAACCGCGGCCGGTACGAGTACAGCGGCCAGGTGGAGATCCTGTTGCGGGTCAACCGGTACACGTGGACGGTGACGCTGAACGCCAGGGACGTGCAGATCACCAGCGCGGAGCTGGTCGAGCACGAGACGCAGACGGCCGTCGACGTGGACAAGTGCGAGTTGGTGCCGGACAAGGAGTGGCTGGTCGTCTATCCGGCCAGGAGCCTGTTGCGGGGCCGGCTGTACCAGCTGAAGATCGTGTTCCAGGGACTGCTGAGGGCGGACATGACGGGGCTGTACAGGAGCACGTACCGGGCGAACGGCGCGTCCAAGTGGGTTCGCGGCCGACGGGGTTTAGGGTGGCGCGGTTGACATCCGGGACGTTCCGTGCTCGCAGGTGGATGGCCGTGTCGCAGTTCAAGCCGACGTACGCCAGGAGGGCGTTCCCGTGCTACGACGAGCCCGGCTACAGGACGCCGTTCAACGTGTCGTTGGGACGACAAGGTTATCAGATGACTCTGTCCAACATGCCGTGCTATTCCTCGCAAAGTCTGTAAGCCGCCACCCCCCCCCGGGTTCACGTTGTACGGCAACGCGCGAGCTAGAGAATTATCTTTCGTGCCGGGCTCACCACGCTAACCGCCCGTGACCGGTGTTGGTTAGGACCCGTGTGATATTCCGTTCTCGGCGACCGGTCGCCGATGACAATCGTGCAGATCGTTTTTGTTTTTTTTTCGATTTCGGTACGCCTAATTCGTTTTTTGTCCGCGCAGCGAATACTACGGTTGGTGGGTAGATCATTTCGAGACGACGCCGCCGATACCCACGTACCTGGTGGGAATTCTCGTCGGGGAGCTGAAGAAGTCGGTGCGAGCGGACGGGACCGACGTGGACGTTTACACGTACGGCGATTACGTGACGCAGGCCAGCTACGCGATGGACGAAACGCCGCCGTTGTACGAGTCGATGGCGAACGTCACGCGGTGCGCTAGCGAAGTAACGAAAACGGACTACGTGGCCGTGCCCGACTTCAACGCGGACGGAACGGAAAACTGGGGAATGCACGCGTTCCGGTAAAGTGACGAAACGTAAAAAAAAAAACGTGACCTGTTCCCTCTACGCCACCCCATTAGGGAGAGGTACGTGTTGCTCGACGACGATTCGAAAACGAAATTCAAAGAACGGTCGACGATGGTCATCGAACAGCAACAGAGCCGCCAGTGGTTCGGCAACCTGGTTACGTGTTCCTGGTGGGATCACCTGTGGCTGATCGAGGGTTTCGCCGGGTACTTTCAGTATTTCGGGACGGACGCGGTAAGCCGACGCGGTCGCGCGCGAATCGCCACCCGGTGAGCGCGGTTTTTTTGGTCGCTTCAGGTGAAACCGGATTGGCGGCTGGAAGACCTGTTCGTCGTGGAACAGCATCAGGCCGCGCTGGAGTACGACCAGATTCCCAGGCGCCCGGTGACCGGGACGGTGCGCACGTCCGAGGACGCGCAGAACGCGTTCGACCGTATAACCCGCAGCAAAGCGGCGGCGGTGTTGAGGATGATCAGACACGCGGTGACCGAGGCCAACTTCCGGGAGCCTCTGGCGATATATTTGCAGAAGTTCAAGTACGGGCCGGCTAGCGTTTATCTGGTATCGACCCCGTCCTGCGCGTCGATCTCACGCGTGAACCGGTTGACGACGTGTAGATACGGCGCGGCGAGCGCGGACGATCTGTGGGCGGTGTTCGAGAACTATTACTTCGACAACGGGTATCAGCTGATAGCGGGACCGACCGAGGTGCCGTTCACCGATTTCGTCAGGTCGTTCATGGACCAGCCGGGCTATCCCGTCGTACACGTCACGAAGACGCCGCGCGAGTTCAGAGTTTCGCAGGTAAGACGCGCGCGTGCCGAGGCCGCGGAACGGCGGTCTTGAAATTTAAATCTAAATAAAAAAAACGACAACGATCGCGCGTCCCACGAGTAAGTTAACTACAATCCGTTGAAACGTTCAAACACGCCAGTCTACTGCCGGACAAAACCATATGGCCGGAGAACGTTCGGGCGACGAAATTGTCGTTGATCTAAACAAAAAAAAAAAAACACCCGGCGCTTCCCGTGCCGAGTGCACGCGAACCGGTGCGTCCGGGTGAACGTCGATTTTGCAGTCGAGATTTTCGATCTGGCCGGCGGACGATGACCGCACCGCCGGATGGTACATACCGCTCACGTACACCACCGACCGGACGAGCGATTTCGAAGACCTGAGCCCGGCCAGATGGATGAACCCGACGCAACCCGATTCGTACATCCCGGACGGCGCGGACTACACTTGGTTCGTGTTCAACTTACAGTCATCAGGTAGTGTGTACCGCGCGTAACCAAACGCGCGCGCCATCGTGCCCGCCGTCAACCGGTCTGGTCCGCGCCAACAGGGTTCTACAGGGTGAACTACGACCAGAGCAACTGGGACCGGCTGGTCGCGCTGCTCAACTCGACCAACAGCGCCGTGCACGTGCGGAACCGCGCGCAGCTGATCGACGACTCGTTCAACCTGGCCCGGGCGGGGATGCTGGACTACGCGACCGCCTTGGACCTGTCCACGTACCTGCGGAACGAGGACGACCACGTGCCGTGGTACACGGCCGTCGAATGTCTGTCGTACGTGGTCGAACGGATGCGTCGCAGCGCCGAAGGTTACCGGCACATAAAGGTACGCACGATGCCGGATTGACCGATTGACGCGGATAGGCGTTTTTTGTGGAATCCGTTATCGCGTTCACGGACGGTGCGCTCATACAGAGTGAACTCGGACGAGAAAAAAAATTGAATGACGACGAACGATTTTGTTCGGAACGTCAAGGCGGCGTTTCGTCACGTAACTCGGTTTTTAAAACCGTTTAACCATAACGTTTTTGGTCAGGCGTATTCAGCTCGTCGTACCTCGGATCTTTTTTTTTTGTTGAGAATCACGTTTTTGTAGTTACACGTCGTTATGTCATAAAAATAAAAGCTATTGCACCGATGCCGAATCGAGTTATTCCGAACACTCTTCTGAACACAGTAATGTACTGTCCTGAGTTCACTTTTTTTGCCAACAGATTCATTTGATTTTCTAACCGGCTCGTCTCGAATATTTAAACGCATTGGACGTAGTTTATACGGGCGCAACGATTATGGTGAATTTTAAGTTCAGTTTCAATTGATAATTTTTTTTTTTTTGGGGGGACTTTACGAGATTCGTCCAAAATCACGAACGAATTATTCGCGATTAATCAATTTGTTATTAAATTTAAATCGTTTCTTTTTTTTTTTTTTTACGTACGTCACAGCAGGGCCTTACGTAAAAATGTTGTAACGCCGACGGGATTTTTTCTCGTCGAGTTGTTTTGTATTATCACAGCGCTAGGACCGACATCGAAACCCCTATTTTTTACACGCCCTATGTCGTTCTGTTATCGTGTTCCGTCTAGTCGTACGTTCGAGACTTGGCGGAGATCATTTACAGAAAGACCGAAGAGAACGTTCTGCTGTACGAGTTTACGGATCACTCGACCATGACGAGCTGGAATAAATTTTCGGTCTGGGCTTGTCGCATGGACAGCGAGTACTGCACGAAGAAAGCACTGATCAACTACGACAAATGGTCGAGGAACGAAAAGTAAATTGCGGCGCCGGCTCAGCTCGACGACGTTGGTTTTTGCGTTTTTGCGTTTTTGTTTTCGTTTCGCGTTAGGATATCGCCGGACATCAAAGACGCGGCGCTGTGCACCGGCATAAGAATGAACGACGACCGCGCCGCGTGGAACCGAATGCTCGACGTGTACGCGACCACGACGTCGGCTTCGGAGAAAAACTCGGCCCAGTCCGCGCTGGCGTGCACGCGGGACCCGTCTCTGTTGAACAGGTACGGCCGGCGTACCTGCACGTTGACGTGACCAAACGCCGTTCGCTCTGTCCCAGGTATCTGGGGTTCTTGAACGATACGGACGCCGGCGGTCCGGTACGTCTGCAAGACTACAGGGACGTATGCGACGCGATGTCCGCGACGCCACAGGGGATCGACGCGTTGGCCGACTATCTGACGGGCAACTTGGAAGGGATCCTGAGAACCGTGCCCACCGGCGAGAGCATCGTCACGTACATGTATTGGCTTCTGGCCACCCGAGTGGCGCTAGACAGTGAAATAGTTAAGGTGAGCGAATCGAACGAGTGTCGTTACGGCTGTCGCGCGGGCGTTAGGTTTGTTTGTGACGCCAAGCGTTTCTGGTCGCAGCTGTACAACCTGAAGAACGCGCCCGATCTACCTACTAAAATCAGAGCTTCGTTCGAGGCGTCCTACGCGCACGTGGAACAAAACCTCCGTTGGTACGACAGCTATCACTCGAGAATAAACGAATGGACGGGCGCGCCGGCGGAACCGAAGCCCGCGACGTCGGCGACCACTGCCGAATCGCCGCCGACGACGGACAACGACACCAAGACGGACGACGGCACGGTCACCGACGAGTCGCGGACCGAAGGCAGCGCCTCGCCGCCGACCGAGGGCAGCGCCCCGACGTCAACGTCGAAGACGACGATAAGAATGTTCGACTTCGACCATACGACGCCCGGATCTATTTCCAGGTGTCCGGAAAAATCTGGCGCGCGGCGACCTTCGCGTCTGAGTGGCTCGGCCCACGTGATCGTCACCGCCACCACAGCTGTGATCGTCTCATCGAATTTGAACGCCGTGTTACGAGTATTGTGAAGAAAAAAAATGAATCACATGAATAAACAATCGTACTAAAAATTGCTCGCAACTATTTATATATAAAAAAAACCAATATTATAATCGAGTAATTATATTGTGAATGATGTAATTTCCGATTTCGTCTTCGAGTGTTGTGTGTCACGGTTCTCCGTGTGATCGTATAAACGTATGAAATGTGTTTGTTCGTCGGCCATACATGATTGTGCTGACCTTCGACGAGTGGAAAAGTTTTAATCGACTTGACTTTTCAACTCAACGAGTCGCTCTTGAACGTTGCTCGGCTCGTTTCCTCTAGCGTCGAACGCCGATCGAACGTATCTGTTTGTCATTGACGCCAATCGGTTTTGTTTTGAATTTCCGTTGACGAACTACCACGGAATTCGTCTCAATATAACCGATAAACGTTATCTCTGAGAACTCGTTTGAACACAAACACTATCGAAAGTCGTCCGGTATGTTACTAAACGCAGACGCGTAGAAAACCACTTGTAAACGAAGTTTAGGATCGTACGTGTTTATCGACTTTGCGCGGTCGTCGCAGAAGAAAAATCCCGTTTTGCGTATCAGAACGTGGATGTCGGAGAACGTTCGGTGCACTTCGTCGTACATTTCAGTAAACGTTTGTGTGTGAGAAAAGTCATATTTGTTCATTTGCCGTCGGGAAGAGAAAACCGAATTATCGATTCGCACACACTTACTGAATTCGGCTGAACGCTCGCGTCAGCAAGTATACCTAACCTTGCCGATTTAGTCTATTAGTTATTTACTTTATTACGCGTCGATAAAGTATGTAATCTAGAGAGTATTCAAGTGCACCGGAGTACTATACTATTCAATTGTTCAATATTTTTGACGTCACCGTTAAAGGATGACCTGTAGCGATAAAATACATACAATTTGTCTTCTCCTTCCAACGGCAACATTGTTTTTCTCGTTATGAAACGCGTTTTGTGCGGGCGAACGATTGAAAAACTCGTCTCGTGCATATATAAATTGAACAATCGGCACATTTCGACGTTCAGACGTTTTGCGTTCGATTCGTGTAATTATCGGCCGGTCCGGTTTGAGGCTTAGCGCCGCCCGACGAATTCGCTTTCCGCTCACAGCCCGTTCCGCGACGACAGCGTTACAAAACGTCACCGGTCAATGTCATTGGCTTTCCGTCTGAAAACACGTCGCACGCGTCAAACAACGTCGGGCGGCGCTCGTCTGAATGACCGGACCAACGGCCAGAACAGTCGACCGCTTGCGCGGAACTCGGCCGCGAAAAATACCGCGTTCGAAACCGATGGTCCAGCGAGAATCGAAGAAAAATCATCGCCGGCCGCGTGTGTTGGTTAGGTGACACGGAGTCCGTCCGGTCGGATTACCGCGTCACGGCGTTACCGCGTAACCTCAGGCCCTCTAGGAACTCTGTACTCGGACATCGAGCTATATTTTTAATTATGGCTTAACAACATAATAGCTATTCGTTTTAGATGAAAGCTATGTTACATTATCGTGCGAATTGAATCGAACCCGTTACGACCAACAATTTGTAAATCGAAAAACAATGAAACCCAAACAAACGCACTAAAAAGCGTGAAATAATTCACGAAAATCTGGTGATCCGAGTCGGCGTTGTTTTTGAGTATTTTTTAGTGCATTTTTTTTTTATAGTGTTATACATCGTCGAGTGGTTTATTTCATTGAAACCCGTAACATCGAGTCGCTCGTTTGTGTCAATTACGTAAGTTCAACGCCTCCTGAAAACTTACCCACCTGGGCCTTCAGTCCGCCCCTGCTAACGCGCACCGTATCATTATTTTATTGCGTTATTTAAATTAAAAAAAAAAAAAAAATCGCGAAATTTTTATAAATCGTTTTATAAATCGCGTTGCGAACGTGCCGCGCGAATAATTATTACCCGTACCAATCGATCGATTGCGTTTCGCTCATCGTCAAACGCATTCGAAACGAGTTTTCGATCATAAAATTTGTCCGGATTCGCGGACAAAGTTCACCGTGAAAGGGAAACGTGTCGGTGTTTATTCGTTCGATTGTCGAGTACGCGGCGTTCGGAAACACGCGGCAGATTAGATAAAAAAAAAAAATAATAATAATACAACCACACTACAATTAGAGTTTCGTTAATGGCACGAGTTGAACGCAAATCGTATTTAAATAAACCGATAACCACGTTATTCAAACGCGCTAAAAAATATTAACGAGCAACGTATATATGTACGTGTATCCTTGAAAAAATTTCGCGTATTACGTTTGTACCGTTCGACCATTCGTTTGTTTGTTTCCGACGACAGATAACCATTTTCGTTCTCGTTGTACACGAGCCCGAAACACGATCATCGAATATTGTGTTCAATTGGGCAAAGCCGGTCGGCACACGGGGTTCACGCGCGTAGATTCGATAAATATTAGTTACGAACAACGAAGAACACGCGGATATTGATTAACTGATCGGGGGGTGGAAAAAATCGATCCGGACACGTTTCTCGGACGGACAACAACGTGATATCCGAAGGTCCGTCGCGATTCGGAGTTACGCGTTACGGAGTTATTCGTGAGTCGCCGAGCCACCGCACAACGTCACTGGGGAAAGAACGTTCCGACAACACTCTAACCAGACCACCCTCCCGTCGAGATCCTTTTTCTGTTTTCGTTACGGTTCACCGTTCTCAGCGCAAGATAATACGATTTTACGGTATAGTTTCGTCCGTAACGACATTACGTCCATTGCCGCAACGATACGAGGCGTGTCGCCCGCTCAAAAAAAACGCACAAACCGCACGACCACGAGTAAGACTTACCGCGGTCGCGTGATTCACGGTTAGGTTAGACGTACGCGCCACAAGAACGCAAGAAACGAAAGAAAGCATCCGTCCCGGGCGACCGTCCCCGCGATTCGTAATTAGTGAACACGCGGGAACTTCTCGAGGACCGCGTGGTTACTTCCGTTCGTTCGTGTTGTTTCCCGCGGGCTCAGCGTACGGTTGAACGGACGACGACACTGCGTTCTGTTTTCGGGGCACTTTACGGCGTACATTACCGGCGATCGAAACCCCGACGACAGTTATCGTGTGTTTTCATCTCGGGTTTTGTTTTTTGCTATTTTTTTGATTTATCGGAAACGGAACAAAACGTCGAACAAATAACGCAGGATTACGGATTACGGTCATAAGGTCTGGTGGGGGGGAGGGGGAGGCTATATAAATCATCGTGAGGCCCTTTTACCCGAAAATAAGACGGTTTTCGTAGTGAAAATAAAAAAAATGAGACGACACATTGTGGTTGCCCTGTAACTTGCCGAACCAGTGTCGTGAACGGAAACAAAAGCTTTTTCGGATAACAAATTTCCATGTCCGTATACAACGGAACGTACGCGCGGACGTCAATCTGTTCATATCGACATGGTAAGCACGTTGAACGTTGTTTCCGGAAGGTCATGCGATAGGAAGGTCGGCGCGCGATCGCTGTTAATTTATCGGGAGGGAGGCTCGCCTCGAAGAAACGGCTGTGGCAAGTCGGCGACCACGAGCCGCCACCGATCTCGCCGTAGGTTAAGAAAACGAGAAACGCAATTTTATACGAAAAGTGTCGTTGGAACGATCCGGGTTTTAGATAACCGACTCGGAACGGATTGTGGAATCGGACGCGTCGACGGAAACCCGGTGACGGCCCCGAACGCGATTGTCGTCACGAAACTACGGACGGCGGAACACAAGTTTTCGAAGAAGATCATCTCGACGGACACTGTAGGGACAGTCAGACATGAGTTTATGGAGTTGGATTCGAATGCACGTGTTTGTTAAAATCGTTTGGAAAAATGTATCTCAGCGTGCAACACGATGAACGATATCTGTTTTTTTTACTTGACTTTTTCGAAAAGTATGGAAAACGCGTTGCAGCGGGCTGTAACTCTCGAATAACCCCGGCCGAAGTCGACAGTTTTGTTCCGACACCGGGCATAACGCGTGACCATACTCGCGGGCCTCATACATACGAGTCAATACTAACGTTTTACCGCGTTCGATTCGTCTCGCTGCCCGTCGCTTCTCATCCGGGACGCGCGCAAGTCCGCCGTCAACAGCGTTTCGACCCCCGTCGACGACGGTGCCGCGTTGTCGCTGTGACTAACTAACGTCGGCTCCGAAGCGTAGATAACCGTCGGGCGTTCGTCACCGGCCGTTCGTTTCGTCGGATACGACGTTACGTAACACGCGTGGAAAATCGCGCGCACTCGTCTTGGAGTGCCGGCGGGCGGAGAGATAAACGCCCGCCCGGGCCCATATATAGATCTGTATACGTACATAGACAAACGCGCGATCACGCGGACGTTTAGACGCGCGACGACATGCTGGGCGACTGGCTGCTGTTCGTGCTGTGGTGCGCGTCGGTCGCGGCGAACAGCGCGATGACCGTGTTCCGGTTGCCGGCGGACACCAGACCGATTTCGTACGGTCTGAAGATCGTGCCGGACTACGGCGGCCGGCCCGCGGACCCGGTCGCGTTCGACGGCGAGGTGGAAATCGCGTTCGTGCCGAGCGCCGGGACGTCCAACGTGACGTTGAACTGCAAAGGGCTGAACGTGTACGCGGCGTACGTGCGCGAGAAGGACACGCAGCGCGCGGTCGACGTGTCCGACGTGGTCGTCGACGACGCCAACGAGCAGCTGGTCGTCGGGCTCGCGTCGCCGTTGCGGGCGAACGTCGAGTACGTGCTGGACGTCGAGTACGACGGCCGCGCGCCCGACGCGATGGACGGACTGTACAGGAGCGCGTACGACGACTACACCGAGTGAGTGCGCGGCTACGCCGTCTGTCGTTGCGAAGTATGACGTGGTCATAGCCCGTCTGAAGTTCGGTTTTGGGTGTGAACGCGTAGCGTGCCAACTCGGGGAATCGAACGAGCTTGACGGTGTTACGCGTTCGAGCGTCCGCCGTTATCTGCGAACGCGGTTCGTGTCGGAGAAATTTCGATTTTTTGGAAAATCGTTTTCATGGAAAACTACGGATATTATTATTCTATTTCCGGTGACAAGTCAAACAAGCGAACGTGATTCGATCGATCGTGTGCATTTTTCCCGGTCATTTCGTTCAAAGCTAATATTGAAATTTCACCGACCGAACCGGGATGACTGACCGCAGACCTATAACGTCGGGACGACGAATGCGCTTAAAATCAGACCGCGAGGTCGACGAAAATGTGAAACCGTGTTTCGTGAATGGTCGCGAAACGAATATTACGTTGCTCTTAGGTGGTTGCTTGTGACGTTTGTCGAGCCGACGGGGGCCAGGAGGATATTTCCGTGTTACGACGAGCCGGCGTACAAGACGCCTTTCAACATATCCGTAACGAGGCCGCAAGACAAATCTGTACGGTCGAACACGCCGAATTCGACGACCGAATACGAGTGAGTACCTACACCGGAATGCCGACTGTCCCGCAAGTATAATAATATCGATAACGCGTTTTTACTGTCTGTCGTTTAAAACATACGAACGTTACGTTGTCGGTCGGTCCCGAAATTTCGTGCGAAAATTTTGTCAGAGCCGTCGTGCCGCGTACGGGTTTACGGGTTTATAATGAATGTCGGCGAGTGCCGACGGATGGTTTGCAGCGCTTCCGCGCGACAAGTGCGAGAGACGTTCGCGCAGACGCCCCCGATGTCCACGCACATGGTCGCGTTCGTCGTGAGCGGATTCGACGGGACCGCGAGCGACGGCGGCGCGGTCCACGCGTACGCCCGCGACCCGGACCGCGTGAGTTACGTGTCCGGCGAGGCGCCGCGGCTTCTGAAGGCCATGGAAGACTTCACGGAACTGCGGTACCAGCTGCCCAAGTTGGACTTGTTCGCCGTGCCGGACCTCGAGTCGGACGCGACGGGCGGCTGGGGACTGACCGCTTATCGGTGAGCAGCTCGCGCGTTAGGTTAGGTTAGGCGCGTTCGCGATACTCATCGAACCGGCGTTTTCCGCGTCAGCGAGAAGTACCTGCTGCTGGACGACGCGTCCAGCGCGAAAGCCAACGAGTCCGCGCTGTCGACCGTGCAGCGCGCGATAGCCGGCCAGTGGTTCGGCAACCTGGTCACGTGCTCTTGGTGGGACTACCTGTGGCTTCACACCGCGTTCGCCACGTACTTCCGGTACTTCGCCGTGCACTCGGTACGGTTAGGTTTTTCCCCCCGGGGACGCGTCGCTCGCGCCTAACCCGGAGCCGACCGCGCGCTCTGTGCGCAGGTGCATCCCGACTGGAGGATGGACGAGATGTTCGTGGTCGAACAACACCAGCCGGCCTTGGCGTACGACCAGACGCGCAGACGTCCGATCACCGCGTCCGTGCGAACGCCCGCGCAGATCAACGACGCGTTCCGCGACCGGACGCACGAGAAGGCCGCGGCGTTCCTGCGGATGCTCAAGCACGCGACCAACGAGACGGTCTTCCGACGGTCGTCGGCGCGGTACTTGGAACGGAACAAGTGAGTTCGGCCCCGCGCGCGCGGATGCCAGCGCGTGATAACGCGCCCGGAACGTCTGCGCAGATACGGCGCGGCGGAGCCGGAGGAGCTGTTCGCGGCGTTCCAGTCGACGGTCGCCGAGTGCCGGTTCGATTTCGGCGACGGCGTCACGGTCACCGAGTTCATGGAACAGTGGACCACCAAGGCGGGATACCCGGTGATCGACGTCGCGGTTGTCGGCGACTCGTTTGTGGTGACGCAAGTACGTGTCTGGGGGGTTCCGGTCCCGGCCGCGCAGACACCGCGTACCCAGCGCCCGGACGTTTGCAGGAACGGTTCCTGATCGACACGCCCGACAACAAGGCGGCCGATCCGACCAGATGGCCCGTGGCCGTCACCTACGCGACGCGGTCCGACGGCGATTTCGGAAACTTCACCGTGGCCAAGTGGTGCAAGCCGTCGGACGACCGGTGCACCGTGCCGGGGCCGCGGGACCCCGGCGGCTGGCACGTGTTCAACTTGCAGTCGGCCGGTAACTCGCGTTGCGGACGTTGCGGACCGTTTTCCGGCGTACAACCGCGTCCGTGCTTCCAGGAGTCTATCGGGTAAACTACGGCGCGGACAATTGGCGTACGTTGATCGGACAGCTGAACGAGGCTCCCGCAGAGATCCACGTGCTCAACCGAGCGCAGTTGATCGACGATTCGTTTAATTTAGCCAGAGCGGACAGGTTACACTATTCGGTGCCGTTGGAATTGTCGTCGTATTTGAAAGTCGAAGACGACGTTTTGCCGTGGTATTCCGCAATCAACGGTTACTCGTACTTGCTGGAGCGTATGCGACGCGACGCCGCAGAATATTCCGAGATAAGGGTGAGCGCTGTTCGTTGGTATCCGTTGACGCGGACCGGGCGAGTCGACCGATCACACGCAAAACATTCAATCTGTTTTGCGCCGGTAATATTCTGAATCGAAAGTCGAAAACAATAGAGTACCCGAAAAGACCGCGTGAAACATCAACGAACGTTGTCGAATCTGGTTTTCGTGCGCGCGATACACGTAATTCAACAATTGTGATTCACGTGTACCCACGCCTGCCGAAACACGTGTTAATTTCGATTCGAAACGCACTGCACGTCATGTTCATTTGTATTATTTACAGAAATGTGTAAGTGATTTGGCAGGCATAATTTACAAGAAAGTCGAGAACCTCGTCGTGGCACGAAACAGTACGGAACACACTATCCTCACCAGCTGGAATGCGTTCTCGGTGTGGACATGCGGATTGAACAATAATGTGTGTACAGAACCGGCGTACGAGTATTATAAAAAATGGCGGAATGGAGAAAAGTAATCACAAAACACACACGTAATACATCCATTCTGTTTAATTGAGATTCGTTACGATAAGCAACTACACTCGATAAACAATTCTGTTGGTCAATGAAAAAATCGTGTTACAATTGTATTAAACGTATTAATTACACTTTCAACAGGATACCGGCAGATATAACCGATGCAGCGTTTTGCGTTGGAATTCGTATCACCAACGACACGTCAACGTGGGACGAGATGTTTGAATACTATCAAAACACTAAATCTCCTTCTCAAAAACAGTCCGCGCAAACAGCGTTGGCATGCACTGAAGATGAACAACTGTTATCTAGGTAATAACTTAGAACACGATTCACAGATGAAGTCACTTTATAATTTCAATACATTACTAGAAAGATTGAAACCGAAAACCTTTTATTACGGTTGTAAACATCTAACAAGCTTTCACAAAATGTTATTGTTATAGATACTTAAACTATATGTTTGAACGCGAAAATAGTACAATACGACCACAAGATTACAGAGATGTTGTAAACGCGGTGTCATCAACACCAAAAGGACTCGATGTATTAATTGACTTTCTCGCACAAAATTTAAACAATATTGTCAAAAGCATAATAGATGGAAATGACTTTGCAATTTTCATTTATTCAACATGTGCTTCTAAAGCAGCACTTGACGACGAAATAATTAGAGTAAGAAAAAAATTATTATTTAATAATACAAAATAATGTATTTATTATATAAATAACCTTTGATAAATATTAGTAATTAAAATTAAAATCTATAATATTAATCACAACAAAAGTAAAAAAAATAATAGCAATATAAATATTTTTTTAAATTTAGATTAAAAAGTTAAAGGATGATCCAAACACTCCAGAAAACCTCAGACAAGCATTTACTGAATCATATAGCCAAGTAGAAAATAATCTTTACTGGTATAATAAATACCATCGGATAGTGGCACAAAATTCAGGTTGCTCTCCAAAAAATACAACAATTGAAGAATACGAATCGACAACACAAATAATATTAACAGAAACATCGCGAGAACCAGAAACAAAGACCACGTCCTATTCTCAATCTACTACAAATTCAGAAGAACCTGACACAAGGTCTTCCATTGAAATTGAAACTACACCGATATACTCCACGATAACACATAAACAAGAAACGACAGCTAGCATTTTTATTGAATCTACCACTACGTATATGACGTCAAGCCAACAACCAGAACTAACATCTAAACAAACATCAGACATAACATCAATTCATACCACTAAATCTGAAGGACCAGAAACGACAGCTAGTTCTTTTATTGAATCTACCACTACGTATATGACGACAAGCCAACAACCGGAATCAACATCACAACAAACATCAGAAATAACATCAATTTATACCACTACATCTAAAAAACTAGAGACGACCACTAGTTCTTTTATTGAATCTACCACTACGCATATGACGACAAGTCAACAACCGGAATTAACATCTCAACAAACATCAGAAATAACATCAATTTATACCACTGCATCAGAAGAACCAAAAACGACAGTTAGTTCATTTATTGAATCTACCACTACGCATATGACGACAAGTCAACAACCGGAATTAACATCTCAACAAACATCAGAAATAACATCAATTTATACAACTGTATCAGAAGAACCAAAAACGACAGTTAGTTCATTTATTGACTTTACCACTACGCATATGACGACAAGTCAACAACCGGAATTAACATCTCAACAAACATCAGAAATAACATCAATTTATACCACTGCATCAGAAGAACCAAAAACGACAGTTAGTTCATTTATTGATTTTACCACTACGCATATGACGACAAGTCAACAACCGGAATTAACATCTCAACAAACATCAGAAATAACATCAATTTATACAACTGTATCAGAAGAACCAAAAACGACAGTTAGTTCATTTATTGACTTTACCACTACGCATATGACGACAAGTCAACAACCAGAATTAACATCTCAACAAACATCAGAAATAACATCAATTTATACAACTGTATCAGAAGAACCAAAAACGACAGTTAGTTCATTTATTGACTTTACCACTACGCATATGACGACAAGTCAACAACCGGAATTAACATCTCAACAAACATCAGAAATAACATCAATTTATACCACTGCATCAGAAGAACCAAAAACGACAGTTAGTTCATTTATTGACTCTACCACTACGCATATGACGACAAGTCAACAACCGGAATTAACATCTCAACAAACATCAGAAATAACATCAATTTATACAACTGTATCAGAAGAACCAAAAACGACAGTTAGTTCATTTTGACTTTACCACTACGCATATGACGACAAGTCAACAACCAGAATTAACATCTCAACAAACATCAGAAATAACACCAATTTATACCACTGCATCAGAAGAACCAAAAACGACAGTTAGTTCATTTATTGACTCTACCACTACGCATATGACGACAAGTCAACAACCGGAATTAACATCTCAACAAACATCAGAAATAACATCAATTTATACCACTGCATCAGAAGAACCAAAAACGACAGTTAGTTCATTCATTGATTCTACCACTACGCATATGACGACAAGTCAACAACCGGAATTAACATCTCAACAAACATCAGAAATAACACCAATTTATACCACTGCATCAGAAGAACCAAAAACTACAGTTAGTTCATTTATTGACTCTACCACTACGTATATGACGACAAGTCAACAACCGGAATTAACATCTCAACAAACATCAGAAATAACATCAATTTATACAACTGTATCAGAAGAACCAAAAACGACAGTTAGTTCATTTATTGACTTTACCACTACGCATATGACGACAAGTCAACAACCGGAATTAACATCTCAACAAACATCAGAAATAACATCAATTTATACCACTGCATCAGAAGAACCAAAAACGACAGTTAGTTCATTTATTGACTTTACCACTACGCATAAGACGACAAGTCAACAACCGGAATTAACATCTCAACAAACATCAGAAATAACATCAATTTATACCACTGCATCAGAAGAACCAAAAACGACAGTTAGTTCATTTATTGACTCTACCACTACGCATATGACGACAAGTCAACAACCGGAATTAACATCTCAACAAACATCAGAAATAACATCAATTTATACCACTGCATCAGAAGAACCAAAAACGACAGTTAGTTCATTTATTGACTCTACCACTACGCATATGACGACAAGTCAACAACCGGAATTAACATCTCAACAAACATCAGAAATAACATCAATTTATACAACTGTATCAGAAGAACCAAAAACGACAGTTAGTTCATTTATTGACTTTACCACTACGCATATGACGACAAGTCAACAACCGGAATTAACATCTCAAAACACCAATTTATACCACTGCATCAGAAGAACCAAAAACTACAGTTAGTTCATTTATTGACTCTACCACTACGTATATGACGACAAGCCAACAACCGGAATCAACCTCTCAACAAACATCAGAAATAACATCAATTTATACAACTGTATCAGAAGAACCAAAAACGACAGTTAGTTCAGTTATTGACTCTACCACTACGCATATGACGACAAGTCAACAACCGAAATCAACATCTCAAATTAAAACGGAAACAACCACAATATTGACGACACAAACGCATGAACCAGGAACAACAAAGCCAATTTATACTCAATCTACCATTTCATCAGAGAAAACTCACCCAACGTCCCCAATGAAAACTCAAACCACAACGGTATACTCCACGATTACCACTGAACAAGTAACGACGACTAGTACTTTTATTGAATCCACTACAACGTATTTGTCATCAAAATCAACTTCTCCGTTTTCAACTGATACCACTTTATTATATACCACGCATTCGCCGTCTGTCGTTTCATCCACTCCCAAACCGTTTTATGACGACTCTGCGTTCTTATATACTTGTATTGTTTTCCTCTTATTTATTATTTTTATTATTTTGATTTGTTGTACTATGTTATTAATGTGTTCTCGACGAAGACCTATCATGAATGAAATATATTACAATTCTGCGAATATTGCTGCTCCATGAACGTATTGTTTCAAGTAAATTAAAACTTTCTACAATAAAGAAGTTCGAATATAGGTTATGTGTTCCAGGCTTCCGCATTAGGTTACAGGCTTGGTCAGTTAAGTTCTTATATTCAGTTAATTAGTGATTTTAGACTTTTGTATTCTAAACGAATTTTTTCAACTGCGGTATAACATCCGTGTTATCAGTCAGTCTACGGTCATAATTTAGTGATAAAATTACAGATGAACACACATTTTCTCTAACACTCTTTACATTGTATTATATTAATTAATTAATTAATCAAATATGGAAATCTTGAATTCGATCAATTTTGTAGAGTGGGAAATTTTCCTGTCCTGGTTTTTATGATATTTTTTGTTATTTATTTTATTACATATTTTTCTAACACTTATATTTTAGGAACTTCTTTAAGACTATTTTGATATGCGTATTACACACATATCATTATACTCACTCCATTTTTAATATTATTTTGTTTTATTACACACGCATAACTATTATAAGATACCTAAAAAATAATGATATCATTTTTTTTTTTTTTTTAGTTATTTTATCAATATGGTTGTCTGAATTTACTGAATAGAATATTTATTTTTGTATAATATTAAAATTTCAGTATTATGTTTTGTATTTATGTTCTAAAATAATCTCTCGAATTGCAAATTCTAATTATAATACTATTTATTATATTATGTTTGTGTATTTCATTGAAATATAAATATGTGCAGTTATATTTTATGTATATTATTGAAACATAGATCGTTTTTTTTATATGTATAATTTTCTTTTATCAAATTCGTATTGCAGAAAACGTACAGTGGTTTTTCTTGTATCTAAAACATATTTTAAATCATTGAATTTATTTTGAATTGGAAAATTATATTACTAATGAATTGTAGCTGAAATTTTAGGACACAAAACTAAAAAACGATAAGACGATTAATAGCTGTAATTCTACAAAATTTTGATGTAGGATATAATAAATTTGTAATTGTGTGAATATTCCCATAAAAAACATTCGTTAATAAATGCATACATTATGTTAAATAATTAGTTTTTAAACCTATGTTCTGCATTCTACTCATGGTTTAATTCAGTTTAGTATCGTTGCATTAATATCTGTTGTACAACACATTTGTCACTGTGTATTGCGTTAACCGCGCCCGCTTAATCAAATGTTTTTTCCGACTTGCACATATCCGTGCAAAAAGAGCCCAGCCTTCGTACAACAATAATAACAAATAAATACGTTATGTTCCCTGAATATGATGCACCGGCAAATCAAACGCGTTGTAATTGTTGTGAAATATTTGGCGTACTCTGACGAGAGTTCATCGAAGTAAACGACACGTCACACGTACTTCACGTCATCGCGAATTACATAATTCTGCAATCGATCGTGGTGGTCAATCAAAACAACGGAAAAGTGTAGAACGATGTAAACTGATTTCGTCGCGCAACGTATTAAGTGTGTACGTAATCGTTCTTCGGTCTCGTAATATTTATTAAGCGTTTGAAACTTATTTATAAATTTATTTGAAATTACGTTGTCGACTACGGACCCGTATACGTGTGCCGAATTCGAATAGTTTACGACCTGTTTTCGCGAATGAAGAAGTCGCGTTTCAAGTACGAATAATAGGAATCCGAATTTTCGAAACGCACAAGACACTAGACCATAACGAATCACCCGTGTTCGTGTCGCGTTGAAATATAGATACCGTCCCGTTCCGGTCGATATTGCCGGTCGAGTCGATTTACGTTTTATTATCTCAACCGTTCAATCCAACCAAAGACAAAACAAAGACAGTTCACGGGCAACACACGAGCATGTCGTTCGAACTGGTTTCACGCGGTTTTGTCGCCATTACGTAGAGTGGCCCGGAGATAAGGACGCGTGAAATCGGTTTTCGAAAAACCCGCGAATCATCGTTTCGAGTGCGTGTTATCAAAAAACGGCCGCGCGCCACGATAAGACGGATGATGAGCTTTGTCTGGACGGCAAACAGTCGTCCGTCGTGTCGCGCGCGATGTCGTTGCCGTTGCCGTTGCTCGTCGTGCTCGTCGCGCTCGTCGCGCTCGCCGCGGCCCGCGACCCAACCGACTGCGGACGGCGCTCGCCGGGCGACACGGTGCCGGAATCGTACGCGCTGCGACTGACGGTGGCGCCGGACGCGGCGTCGTTCGCCGGCCGCGTGGACATCGCGGTACGCGCGCGCACCACCGCGGCCGCGATCTCGCTGCACTCCGACGGCCTGCTGGTGCGCGCGGTCGACGTGACGGACGCGGCCACCGGCCGGCGCGTCCGCGTCGACTCCTGGACGTACGCGGAACGGCGGCAACGGTTGGACGTGTCGTTGGACGGGCGCGTGTTGGCCGGCCGCAGGTACGCGGTCGGCGCGCGCTTCGAGGGACGGCTGCGGGACGACGGCAACGGACTGTTCGGGTCCGGGTACGCGTCCGTGACGGGCGACGCGAAGTGAGTGCCGACCGTCGACTTCTATAGCCCCCCCCACCCCCCACCCCCCCAGGAGGCGACCAGGACGTCCACGTAGGGAACGCGACGCAGGTCTAATCAATCGCGCCTCGGGGGGGGACACCGGTTTTTTTTACGTCCGGGTCGTAGAACCCCCCCTTCCGGCACGTGACCAGGCGCGGATCCGGAACTTATTTACAATCAAAACGACTTCAATCCTCATTTCGTCGCATCGAGTAATGAAATATTTTCCAAAACGTTTTCTTGGAGAAATCGTTTGCGACACACCGCAATAAAACAATAAAGTCTGTCTTCATATCTTTATCAAATGTTCGAGATATTTAAGAGCCGTATACCGTAGGTATATTATTATATTGTGTGTAACCCACCGATTTTTAAGGTTCGCGTATCGTTCAATAATTAAACTGCATATGAAAACAATTATGTGTACTTTGATAAAAAGAGGTATTTATCATCTTTATTGGTTATCGAAAACGTTAAAACCGAAAAATCCCATAGCTAAAATTTCATTTTGAATTGTCTTTCTACAGTATCATAGATAAGAGTTAGAATTATAAAACGATACTAATAAAAAAATTTAACAAGAGTCTACGCGATCGCCCCCCTCGCCCTTTGGATCCGCGCCTGCACGTGACTCGCGCGTGGAGCACGTTTCGCGGTGAACGACGCGACGTAGAACAACAAAGCACTCGAGATAACGATCCGGACGAAGTGAATCGTTTCAAGGTGGAACGACGGATATTTGGTTTGCCGTCTCGTAGACGAACTCACCACCGTTCGCAGGCGTTATCTCTGCGTACCTGTCGAGACGCGATTACGTGGTATTGTTTTCGGTCGAAACGCGCGCACGGTCCGTTATCGGCGACCAGTCCGAGATACCGGAAACCCATTTATGAATACCGGCGTTGAACAAAAAAAAAAAAAAAATACCCCCGAAACTTTTGAACGTTATTCGCAATGCGAAAACATTCGATCGTTTTCTCGGGGTACGCCGCATTCGACCTAACCTAACACGAACGGTTTGGTTTGAAGTACATACGCGCGGACGACGCAATCGGGCAGTTGCGACAAATTTCTCATTTTACAAAACGAAAAAACGAAAAAAACGTATAACGTTTTCGAGCAGCAGTGGCGTTGTCGGGTGACGACTCGTACGTCCGTGCGCCGCGGTCTAGTATCTAGCTCGGGTCGGCGCTATTGAAAATAATTTTATTGCGTTCACGTGAGTTTTCGTAAAACACGAAACGTTCGCCACTGAAACGGAAATGACGCCATTGCTGCGTTCGAGTAAATACGTCGACTTCTTCACAGAGGGTACCAAAAAAAAAAAAAAACGAAGATTTTTGCGCGTCGCGGCCGGATGTCTCGAGAGGGATAGGGTCAGTTCTCCATACTTTTGATAAGAGAAAAAATTGATAACCGATTTTTGTGGAAGTGGGAACACCAACACAGATAATTAAAATCCCACGTTCCAAATATTCATTAGTGGTACCAGTAACAAGTATTATTTATTTTCACATTCAAATTTTGAATATTGGTATATTTGCCGTGCGGAAGGAAGTGCTTTTTTGTGTATACTGAATATTTTCATTTATTTATTGTTCAACTTTAAAAACTTATGTTACACGAACATATTAAATATTATAGGTGTAATAAAACAATTTACTACTGTATCGCTGCAACGACCGTTAAAAACCGTTGCACATCAAACGTTCAAACATATTAGTAAAATACATTATTTCACTAATTTAATTCAGAGTTGTACACTTGTCAGTGCTAAATTTCCATTTGTAAATTTTATATTTTTATGTGGTGGTACATAACCTAAAAAAAAAATTTAAATTATTTCTCTTATCAAAAGTATGGGGAACTGACCCTATCGAGATGCGTATGCGCACGCGCGTATCGTCGTCTCGTTCCACGTCGCGGCCGGCCAATAGCGCGCGACCGGACCGTGCCCCCCACCAGTTTCACCGCGTCTAGTCAGTGTGCGTCAGTGCCGCGATCACGTCACTCGTTGTTCACACGCGGCCGCGCGCGCACCGGGCCGTTGAACGACGTTTTGTCGTCGACACCGCTTTTCGTGCGTTATTTCGTTTCATTTTTGTTCGCGTTACTGCGCGCGCCCGGGCTTTGGCACGAGCATCCGGTGCCGGCGACGGCCAAGTGAACGGGTTTTTTTTTCTCGATAAAACGCCCTCGGCCCGTACATTTCCTACGATTGTTTCCCGTGCGGAATGGAGAACATTCAATGACTTCCGTATGAATTTTGCGTTCGTTTTGTTCCGATACGAACCAAACGTTCCGCCGGTCGGACGACTCCGAAAGACGTTTCACTTCGTCCGCGCGCGCACTCGTAACACGCACGATTTTTATTTTTTCGTCGTTCCACCGCGTGGTCGTCGGTCGTCGTAAATACAACTGTATGCGACACTACACTCGCGAATGCGCATAACGTTTGGGGATAAAACGCTAAAAACAGAAACGTCCACTAACTAACGCCACGTCCGTCCGGACGGATCAACCGTCTTCGGTTGTTTGTCGAATCCGGTCAACTGACAACGACGGACGGGCACGGACTTTTTGGCCGGCTGATTCGTCCAATCGATCGGTATGTCGCACGGTCGCCACGCGGTTTTCGTCTCGGAATCGTACGTTCTCCGGACTCTCGATGTGCTGAATATCACGTTTTTGCCGCGCGTTGAATCCATGGACATGTCGTCGTCGTGACGCTCGTCGAGTTGAAACTGCGTCGCGTACGTTTTCAATTGCCGTTTGACGATTCGTGTTAGATGTCTCAATAGAACACGTGTTCGGTACTCACGACACTCACGTGATTAAACTAGTTTCTCTACAGACCCGTTTCAATAATTTACACGGATAAAATTATATTGCTAAGACCTTATTATGTTTAGTTTACGAGTCGTTTTATTATTATTATCGTTATTATTGGTTATTCGCCCGTGAATTGGGTTATTATTGAATATTGTCAGTAATTTTATTGAAAGATCTTCGTTATTTCTGCCATTATTGATTTCTTTTAAATTCACTGTGATTTTTTAATTACGTTTTATTACGGCACGGAAATATCGTGTTTTCACAGACGGTTTGCAGTTGCCCAATTCCAGACCACGCACGCCAGAAGTGTTTTCCCGTGCTACGACGAACCGGCGTTTCGAACGCCGTTTAACATATCGCTGAAAATCAACAGAAACGAGATCGCCCTGTCCAATATGCCCGTTTTGAACACCGTCGACGTGTAAGTATGACTTTGCGTCAATGATTTACGCGGGGGCCGTCGTTCACGGGTATGCGACGCGGTTTCGCGTGACCGAATGTAATTGTTTCGAGTGTTTATTGAGAACGGTTTCAACGTGGAATTACAGTTTGGTAAATGACGACAATCACTAGTGGCATATTCAACGGGAATAGCTCGGAAATCTTTCCGATTGTATTGTGTACAGTGTGTCGACAATCGACATTTCATTATAAACATTCACGATAGAGTGATGACGTTATCAGAAAAATTCGACTACTCTGAAGTACACTTGAAATATTAAAAAAAAAAAAAAAACATTAAGTAATCGATAGATATTTTAAACTAGTTTTCGCCGTGAACATTATGACGACGAAGTAAATATTATTAGCAGTTGAGATTAATATTAGGTTTCTTTACGTATCGTGAGTTAGAAGTTCGTAAATAAATTGCATTAAAAAAAAAAAGGTATGCCGTATAAAAACGATATCCTACATTATATATAGAGTAGATTATGACGTGACTTTAATACGTTCAATTTTAATATCTGGAAGTAATTATTTTTCAACACGTATACTTATTTTATACATGATAACTTCACTGGGATTTTAGCAATGTCACGTATTCGGATCAATTGTCGTTCTATGCACAGTTTAATAAATCGATCTGTATCACGTTGTGGGGCGGGAGGGTCGGAACATTTCCGTTTCCGTCCCGTTGAACCGGCCGCCGGACAATACGTTTAAATAAAACTATGCCGTTGTCGCGTCTCGCATTTGGACACCGCGACGCGACTAGATTCGAGGAGGACAGTCCACCGAACCGCCGGAACCGGACGTGGGTGCACTTCGCGCAGACGCCGCCAATGTCCACGTCCATGGTCGCGTTTTTCGTCGGCCAATTCGAACGTGTCCGCGGCGACGACGACGACCGCCAGAGCCGGGTCGACGTGTACTCGCACTTGGGCAGCCTGTACCAGACCGAGTACGTGGACGGCGCGGCGTCCGACCTGCTGGAGGCCATGGAAAACTACACGGCCGTCAAATACGGTCTGCCCAAGTTGAACTTGTTGGCCGTGCCGGAGCTGGGCCTGGACGCCGTGGGAAACTGGGGACTGAACGCGTACAGGTGCGAATTAACGGTTGCCGTAATTAACGTTGCCGTACGGCAGAGTCCGTGACGGTTGAATTCGCTGTCGATAACGCCAATGCGTTCGTGTCAAACTGATTAATCGATCGTCGTCGCGATTACCGGTCGCGGGCGCGCTTCCGCGGTTCACAAGTCACAATACGTCCGACTTGTATGAATATATTACAGAGAATAATTACGTTCCGCCATATTTGGATTACCTTAATTACATCTTTAGATCATCTCGGTTCACCCGTTCTGACGAAATCCCGTTCGGAATGATCACGTTGAATCTGCCCGAAGTTACAAAGTGAAAAATAAAAAAATGATTTCGCTTAAGTTCTGAAAACGTAATATATATATATATGAATTCGACAAAACTGCTCGGATAGACTTATTGAAAGACGAAAAGACTGGTAATACGATCGAAGGTCTGTCAAAGAAAAGAAAATGTTGTTAAAATTACAGATGACGTGCATAATATTTCATGCTATCCGGAGGACCGTAAGTTTTCCCCGTGTATAAAGAAATGTGAAAATCTTCAAAAGTTTAAATATATTACGTTCATTTTTTTTTTTTTAAATTTAAAGTTTAAATTATTATTCAAAGCCGTCAACCGGAAACGTTAACGTGCTCGTAAAACAATTCGATACAAGTATGACGTATTTAAACATTACGTCGCGTCCTCAGACGATATCCCGATAGGGCTATTATAAAAAATAACGGAAATGTCGCCGGATCGTATCGTTAACGTCGGATTCACGACAGGGAGAAATCGATTTTCGTCGACGGTCGCACCAACGCGAGAACGATGATGTCGGCCAAGAAGACGACGGGACGCGCGATGGCGCGCCAATGGTTCGGCAACCTGGTCACGCCCGTCTGCTGGGACTTCGCGTGGCTGAACGACGGTTTCGCCGCGTACTTCGAATACCTCGCCACCGCCACGGTAACGTAGTGTTGTCGATCGTTTGTCGGATCTCGTTTTTTTTTACCCGCCGGTCCGATCCGGACGCGTCACAGCTAGAGCCCGACTGGCGTCTGGAACAGTTTTTCGTCGTCGCGGTGCAACGGCCGGCGTTGGAACACGACCAGACGCCGAGACGTCCGTTGTCGGGTCCGCCCGAACAGACCGGTAACGGTCCCGACCGGATAACGTACGGCAAGGCCGCCGCGGTGTTGTGGATGCTGAGGAGTTGGACGGGAGAAGAAACGTTCAGGAAAGCTCTGAACATCTACCTGACCCGGAACCGGTCGGTCGTAACGGTTTTTTGATCTTGACGTGGTTTTTATTTTCTTGCACGGCGCAGAACGATTCCGCACAGCCTTTTTCTTTTCTTTTTTTTTGTCGCGTCCTGAAGCGTCGCGCAACTTATCTCATCGCGCGGAACGAAATTTGTAATTCGGTTTTAGAAGGCACTTTAAATCTAAACATGTAAAAACTAATGAATATTCACAGCGAACCCGTGAGCATATGCATTTTTTTCGTAGAGACAAAACACATTTAACGACGACATTCACGCGGTAAAGCATATGATTTAGGTCATTCGTTATTGTGCGGAATCGTGTTTGTAGCCGTTGTGTTACGTTTACGTGAAATACAATTCCGGTGGGTTCGTGTTGAAGGCACAACGTCGTGGAACCGGAACATCTGTGGAACGCGTTCGAAAACGCGCTGTTCGAATTGAAACGGCCCGGTTTCAATAACGACAACGTGCACGCCGTTATGGGCCCGTGGACGGTACAAGCCGGATATCCCGTCGTGAACGTCACGAGAACAGGCAACTCGCTCGTGTTGACTCAAGTAAGACGACGTGCCGTCGCGACGGGCTCTCGCTCTCTAACCGTCCCGCGGGTCAACGTTGTCGTTTCCAGAAACGGTTCTCAGTCGGGCCGTCCGACGACAACGATCCGAAATGGACCGTCCGCGTGAGTTACGCGACGAGCGCGGATCGGGACTTCGACGCCGAGACGGCACCGTCCGTTTGGCTGGACCCGAGGGCCGGCGAGACGTCCGTGCCGGTCGCCGCCGACGTCGGATGGTACATTCTCAACGTGCAGTCTGCAGGTGAACGGCGCGCGAACGGACCACGAGACGAATGGTTCCGGCCTCGCGGGAGTCATCGTTCCGTCGCGGCCTCAGGTTTTTACAGGGTCAACTACACCGGGGACAATTGGTCGGCGTTGATCCAACAGCTGAACGACACGCCGACGGCCGTGCACGTGCTGAACAGAGCCCAGCTGATCGACGACTCGTTCAACTTGGCGAGGGCGGGCCAACTGGACTCGACGGTGCCGTTGAAGTTGACGGGGTACATGGAAAAGGAAGACGACGTCGTGCCGTGGTACTCGGCCATGAACGGGTTGGACTACGTTTTGGATCGCATGAGACGCAGCGAAAACGGATACGCTGACGTCAAGGTGGGTACGGCGAACCGTTTACTCACGGTCCGGTTTGGGGGGCAACCAAAAAAAAACGTTTTTTTCCCCCTTTTTCGTTACGTTTCGGGTTACCGCGTTTTTGTTGTTTTTTTGTACAATTCTAATCGCGATACGGGTTGTAGTATATTTTTACTAGTACACAGCAACAAGATTTCTTTTGAAACGTAAAGTTACTTGTCGGACAAATTAACTATGTAACTTTTACACCGCCCAGCGCTTTATCCGTTGTTCAAGTTCAAAATAAAATGAAAAAAAGAAAATTTCGAGTTTTCTTACAAACTGGGAATCGTTAAAAGTATTTGCGCAACACAGTGAAATCTAACTTATTCGAACTGCTCAACAAAATTAAAACATTATCACGATTCTGTAATTATTTATTCGAACAGTTAACAAGTTTTTTCGGGGACCCATAATTTGTATATTAAAAAAAAGTTGTTATTTCTTTAAAAGCAAATAAATTTATATATATATATATATATGCGGCGCAGCCTCGAAAAAATCGTCTTCGTTCGTCCTTATAAACTTATCGTTTATTGTCTTTCCCGAAGTCACATTGCATAATATTATAGTACATTATTGTACACGATGAGATTTTCAGTAAGATTTCCCAACACGAATGTTCGAGTATATAATAATACACCTATTTTGTAAGTATTTGAATGCCTTCAAAATTGCGTGTAATTATCGAAACGTACTGAATACGAATTTCCAATATTGAAAACACAAACATAAATTTGCATATATTAATTAATCGGTTATGGACGGGACATAAATAATGCATTTTTACGTGCACCTATCCACACTTGTTGGACATTCTCTACGCTTTCCACATAAATTAATATTTATCCGACACAATGAGAATATTAAGAAATAAACAAAAAAATGATAAATACGTCATTATAAAACGTTTTACAGAATAAGTACGTTAAGAATATCACAGAGCTGATATGCAGGTTTTCACGTGTTATATTTATTGACTTTACGTAGTTCGACTGCATAGAAAATGTGAGCGAGTGGTCGACCGTAGAATTCGTAGGTAAAGTTAGTTTATGCGCGACTCGTTTGGATACGATTCATCGGTTTTTTAGTAGAACCCTAAGGCGTTTTGGAAATCCGGTGTCCGGACTTACGATAATGTAGGATACGGTGTCCGTAAATAAGATTCGATTCGACCGTCAACGTTTGTCGTGTCGGTACGTTTGCGCAGGCGTTTGTCAGCAGACTTGCCGGGATCGCGTTCCGGAAGGTGGACAAACTGGTGGCGAGCAAAAAAGATGTCCGGCACCCTGTCCGCGCCGGTTGGAATGCGTTTTCGACGTGGGCGTGCGAATTGGACGACGGACGTTGCGTAAAGACGGCACTGCACTATTTCCGAAGGTGGCGGAACGGCGAAGAGTAATTATGACGATATCGTTTTAGGGTCAGTCTTACAACAACGGTATAAACCGGGGGTTCAGCGTTTAGACCTAGTCGAAATCGAAATGTTCACTTGATCCGATGCAAGTTAAACACATTCGGACATCGTCCGTGATTACTAAATGAACGAACCGAATGACTTTTTAACGTACTTTGATGAATCGGATTTAGTGTGCGGACTATTTCGTACCGTTGTCGACGTGCGAAACTAACCGCGCGCGGTTCCGAACCACGGGTTAGGTTAGACGGGCCGCGTGAAGCCGACAAACCGTGAGACTGACCACGTTTAGACCGTGACGCGCGTGTCGACCAGTGCGGTAACCTTTTTATCGCTGTCGCAGGATACCGGCCGACATCCAGGACGCGGCGTTCTGCACCGGAATCAGACACGGCGGCGAGCCGGCCGACTGGGACGCGATGCTGGCCCTGTACCGGTCCACGAGAACTCGCTCGGAAAAAGACTCAGCGCTGCGCGCGTTGGCCTGTACCGCGAACGCGCGACTGCTGACCACGTGAGATTCGTCCGTTTCCCGTCCGAAACCACGACATACCGCTTGTCACCGCGTTTCGTCGACGACGTCCCCTGTGTCGAAACGTTCGAGTGTTTAAAAAAAAAAAATATACGTCGGAAAATCGCTTTTATCGCGTTTGGAATCCAATTAGTTCGTTAGCAGTACAGCACAATGAACGCGACTGGAAAAAGACATCACGCCGGTTGACCGACCGATGAGAATAGTTTACGTGTACAGATATTTTAGGCCTTGTAACGTTTTTCTTCGGCCAATGTATTTATTATTATTCGTTCTACTGCGGATAGCACATTTCGACGATATTCGACCCAAAGCGACCTTTTTCTCAGAAATTCTTAAAAAAAAAAAAAACGTTCGGTTGTCTCAGGCGATAAGAAAATCCGTTCGGGTCCGCAGATTGATTTCCGCAACTGCTTTATCATAATTTTCATGACAATGTACGTGCTGACGAGGATCCGTCCGAACGTTGTATAAACGTAATCAACACTAACGTTTGATATACCAAAACGTTATTTCTCTGTGATTATTAAAACGATCATTCGATTAACTGATCCAACTGACGGAAAGCTTACTCTACGATACTTTTTTACAATAGTATTTATACGGTAAACGAAACTTCACTTAAATGTAAATCAATATTTTGTCTCTGCTGGTAAGGTACGAAGAGGTCAGAGGTTTGGTATATCGATTCGATTATCAGTATTGGATTTATTCATAAGCGACAAACTGATACGCACCATTCGGCGGCGGTCGCCAGAATACCGATTTTTTAATCAAAATTTTCGATATACGTTTCGATTACGTTCGATGCTGTTTGTACACCCTCGTGATTGCGCTGCTGTTAACAAAGCGTATCGAATGTATTTCGTTTTGCTGTTTACGTGTTCTAGACATTTGAACCTAATACTGGAAGACCGATTTCCGATCGATAAACAAGATCACGACGCGTTCTTCAGTGCGCTGTCGTCGACACCGAGTGGAATAGACGCTTTGATTTCGTTCCTTGGACACAATTCCGCGGACGTGGTCAGAAACGTTAAGGACGGGGAAAAAATGATCACGGACATATACTCGATGTTGGCTTCTAAAGTTTCAACCGTGGACGAAGTAACAAAAGTACTAAGAAACATATTTTATTATTTACGAAATTTAAAAAAAAAAAAATACAAACTATGCGATTTTCAATTTCTTCTCAAAGTCCGTGATGATTTTGTTTTGGTTAGCGAAACATATTCCGAAACGTTAATATGCTTCTGAAAAACTGAAATAGGAATCCTATCGGTAAAAGCATTCAGGCGACTCAATCGAAAGTCGGGCTTAAAGTAAATTGTATTTTTTTTTTTTATTCTTTGATCGACGTCTGTCTTCGTAGATCGAAAATCGCGTCTTAGAAAAAAGTGGCTGGCCTGGACTCGGCCAAGAGTTGAAACGTTCTGGTTTTTGAACGATAAAAAAACGTTCGTGTTGTCCTGCGAACCGCATTCAACTTGAAAACCGATTTCAGATGTCGGAAATGACGCGTTCGACCGCGATCCCGGCCGGTACCCGGGACAGACTGGCCTCGACGTACCGCGACCAGATCGAGCACAACGTGAAGTGGTTCGACGACAATTCAATGACAATACGGGAGTTCGTGAAACCCGGTTCGACGGTCGTCATCCCGGAGACGACTGTTGCGACGGCCACGGCACGCGGCCCGTCGTCCGCAGCGAGCCCCGGCTTCGCGTTTCGACGTGACGTCGGCGCCGTTTTTGTTTTCGTTCTCTTTAATTTTGTCTTTTGAACCCGGCGCAGCCTCGGCTCGCGGCACTGCGCACTGCGCTTATTGAATAAACGGCAATAAATCACACGTCTCGATTTTGTTTTGCAAAACACATTTCACATTTCGGCAGCGCCGAACGCTCCGGGGTGTGACCGTCCGTCGTACGCGCGTTGCTTGCCGGGTCCGGACACAACGGTCGGGTCGATGTTTCGTCGTCCCGGGTCTGTGTAGTAAGGTCCGTCACCCTGGCCCCGCCACTTTCCATTTTGGACAAAAAAAAATATTCAAAATTATGTAATATCGTTTGTAATCATTTGTAACCACCATAACTTTTTTTGTAACCAACCCTAAACCCCTTGAAAATGGATTTCCAAATAGCATAGAATTATGTAATATCGTTTGTAATCATTTGTAACCACAAAAAAAAATCGAAAAGTCCACTTCAAACCCTTCAAAACGGGTTTTTTGATACCGCAGGCCCCCTATAGCGTTACCCTGGCCCTGCCATTTGGAAATCCATTTTCAAGGCCAGGGTGACGGACCTTCTGTAAGTACTATCTCCGTCGGCACACAATCGCGCGACCACACGACGTCGACGTTGACACCGACGCGCCGATGAATGAAGTTCGACACGGAGAGACACATCCGTCCCGTCCGCCTCTGATATGGCTCCGCCGCCGGTGCTTTTGAGAACGCCGTCGTTATCGTTGCCGCGTGTTCGATTACCAATTCGATTTCAACGGGGACGGTCGTGTGCTTCCGTGAAACAAATGACCCGGAAGACAACTTAGCCGGGTTTTGAACGGCGGATAACGCGCGACCGATACGTTACGGAAACCGAACGTGAACGATTGTGAATATCGTTTTGCCGTTCGATCGGTTTTGGTGAAACGACACTAGTCGTGATGGTCCACGAAACAAGTACGCTTCGTCGTCGCGGATCAAGTTTGGAAACGCGTCCGCGTCGAAATCGAACGCCGGAAAAGAACCAGAACGTACGAATTAATTTCAATGGAAAAGCATCGGCCGGACAAACGCGTCGGCCGTACGAATTCGCGAACGGCGTTATTGAATCGCAACAGTGTTGAGAACAATTTGCGGCGAACGCAGACGCGTCCACGATAATCATGATAATCATAATCATAATAATAATGATAATAACAGTAATAACAGTGCGCGCGCGCCAACGATAATAATAAAGGTCAGCCGCGGTCGTCCGTCGTGTTTGTAATTCGATATCGACGCGCGTAATCGTTCCGGTAAGACCGTTTTGCCGCGTATCGAAAACGCACCTGTTGTAAACCCGTACTCGCGATATCCGGTCGATGTTCGTCTGCGAGGATATTCACTGTTGAATCGGTGCTCGAACTGGAGTAAACGTAAAGTAACGGAGTTCGATTTAAAAACAGCGTTCCGAATGAAATATTCTATACCGCAAAACGGTGGGCATCCAACGCGTCCCCATTGTTTCGATATAGAACGTAATTTCTTTCATTTTCTATTTTTTTTTTTTCAATTAAAATAATTGCTCCGTTCAGCGAAATAATATTCTACGCCGTTTTATACGAATTCAAGTGAGAATGATAAAACTTGTGACATTCTTCATCTGCGGGTAAATCTGAAAATAATCGTCGAGTAATATTCGGTGATAAGCGATGTACAAGACAATAAATGATAAGCGTTTGCCCGCGTTCCTTCGAAAGTAAGTTTTTATCTTTTTTTTTTTAAGAATGTAGCAGACGAACTACATTCTTCGGCGTTACGTCGAGCGCCGTTTTCTGCCGGACACGCGGATAAACGATTTCTGTGGAAACACGGAGATGAAATTTCGACGGGACGACCTAAATCGAATCACGAATGTTTTCCAAAAGCTCGTCATCGATCTCGCCGGTCCGTTTTAATCGCTATTGCGATCCGAAACATCCGAACGACCGTTTGTCGAACGCGAATCGGGTGCTCGTAGTGTTCGCAATCAACGCGTGTCGTTGAGCGAAACGGACCGACCGCGTCCCCGTGTTCGTGATCAGTGTCGGGACTAGTGATGATAAGAAATAACAGTAACAGTGATTTGTAACAGTTACTAGGCGAGTAACAATAACAAGCTGTTACTTCGAAGAAAAAATAACAGTTACTGTTACTGTAACAGTGACTGTTCTCTGCTGTTACTCTAACATATTTGGTAATCGTTGATAACAGTCTATGATATACTTAGTCCGTACTATTGGATATTTATCAATTTTAATCGTCAGAAAAACAATTATTTACACAAATGTTATCACATATGAGCTATTATTGTTTTTTTAAAATTGATATTTTAACATTTTAAATACACTGTTACTTGTCTAATAAGTAAAACTAATATTACTATACACAATATATATCTCTTTTTTATTGATGTAATTTCATACTTATTTAATAATTCTTTTCTTCTTAGAATAATGTAAAGTATCAAAGGTAATTAGTATATTACATGTTAATAGTTATAGAAAAGTCAATGATAATGATAATAATAATAAAAGTATGAGAAAATAATAAAAGAACACTTGTTTATTAATATCGGAAATTTGATGTTTGAATTTGCTGTTCCCAGAAACATCTTATTATGATTATTTGAGGAAAAATATGTGTAGGTATTATAAATTTGAAACTGAAACCAATCCCGGATCTGCCTATAATGACGAGACTCACTCGCCGCTAGACAATAATCATCTGATACCATTTCTGGTTTAGAATTTGAAGCACATAACAATTGTAACAGCTAAAAAAATAACAGTTATTAAAAGTAACAGTTATTTTCACTGTTATTTTTTTTTTGTAACAGTAACGGTTGATAACAGTTATCAATTTTTATAACAGTTTAGCATCACTAGTCGGGACCGTCACGGACAACACCGGAATCGTCTCCGCGCCGAACCGAGACTATAATAACGCGTTGGTTTCGCGGCGGTAGGATAAAAATAGCGGTTCTGGGCCATAGGAAAATCCATGGTTTGGGCGGCCGTGTTAAGGGTATAGCTCCCGCTACAGTTTTGCGGGAGCTACGGATTTTCCTACGGCCCAGAACCGTTATTTTTATCCTACTCGCGGCGTCAAAATTACGCGTTCCGACGCGACGCGGACGTGCGTGATCTCTCCAACTGCGACGATTATTATTTATTCGTGTCGGACATTTCCCGCCGGGTCTCGGAGATACTCGATGAGATCGATCGGCGACTCGGGTGCGCCGTGCCGTGCGATTCGACCGGCGAGCAAAAATATCGGCCGACCTCAGTCGCGTGCGACACCCGAATGTTACGCGGACCGCGAATCATATGACGTTTGTTTTTTGGGAACCGGTCGAACACGCGTACGAGAACCCGCGTCGACGTTTTCTCCTACACGCAGTGCCCCGGCCCAAGATACGGACGAACCGGACGAAGTTGCCCGGGGCGCTACTTCTATAAGGGGCGCTTTTAATATACGAATATTTTATAAATTTTAGTGTAACATTTATTCAAATTGACAATAATATATCTAAACGACTGAATTATCCATGACAGAATATTCGGTTATTTGATTTTTTTTATAGGTTATACGATTTTATAATCATGATTATTATAGAGAATTTGTTTAAGGGCGCCTTTCGAAAAATTGCCCGGGGCGTCAAAATACCTTGGGCCGGCCCTGCCTACACGTACACCATTTGTCGGACGCGACGTGTGTTCGGAAACCGACGATAACACGTAGATAACACGCGCGGTTTCTCGGCGTCGATTCGGCGTCGCGCGCACGTATCTCGCGCCCGCGATAAGAACGCGACGGTTATCGCGCGCGTCCGATCGGGCGGGGGCCACTCGACGCGCGCTATAAAACGGAACGGCGCGACACCCGGTCAGTGTGTCCCCGGACGACGCGACGATGTACCCGAGAACCGTCCGCGTGGTGTTGACGGCGGTGGTGCTGACGGTGGTGCTGACGGCGGCGGTGGTGCCGCGCGTCTCGTGCCGGTTGCCGGACGCCACGGAGCCGGTGTCGTACGCGTTGCGCGTGACGCCGCTGGCGGACGGCGGCCGCGCGTTCCGCGGCCTCGTGGACGTGGTGATCAGGGCCAGGCGGTACGCGACCGAGGTGGTGTTGAACGCGAGCGACCTGAACGTGACCGCGGTGACCGCGTTCGAGGACGTCCGCACGGGCCGCCGCGTGCCGGTCAGCGGCCACGCGCTCGACCGCGACGCCGAGCGGCTGACGATCGCGGTGGCCAAGCCGTTGGTGCCGCGGCGGCTGTACCGGTTCGCCGTCGGGTTCGAGGGCGAGCTGCGCGACGACTACACCGGACTGCACGGGCACGCGTACGACGACGACGACGGTACCGGGTGAGACGCGTAGCAGCGGGCGCGGGCCTGGAACACGTTGACGTCATCGTTATCGTCTTCGTCGTCTTCGTTCGCAGGGGGCGGTTGGCCGTGACCAGGTTCGAGCCGACGTACGCCCGGAGGGCGTTCCCGTGCTACGACGAGCCCAGGTTCAAGACGCCGTACGACATATCGGTGGCCAGATCGGACCGGCACCTCGCGTTGTCCAACATGCCGTTGCGGCGCAGCGAAGTCGAGTTAGGTGCTCCCATTCGATTGTTGTTATTCCGGACGTTTAAACCGGTCCGTTCTAGCCCGGAGACCGGCTGGACGTGGGACCATTTCGAGACGACGAAGCCGATACCGACGTATCTGGTGGCGTTCGCGGTCACGGACTTCGGCGAGAACCCGACGGACGGCCGCGGCAACGTGACGGTGTACGCGCGCGAGCGGTGCGCCGGCCGGACCGCGTACATGACGCGAAGGGCGTCCGGTCTGCTGGACAGCGCGGAACGGTTCACCGGGATACCCGGCGTGCTGCCGAAGCTGGACATTGTCGCGGTCCCCTCGCCGGACGACTACAGCGCCGGCGGCTGCGGCCTCAACGCGCACAAGTGAGCGGCGACTTGACGCGGTTGCCGGCGTGAAACAACGCGTTACTCGGTTTCAGCGAACGCCGTCTGACCCTGTCCGACCGGTCGACCGCCGACGACAAGATGGCCGGCACCGTGACCGTGCTACGCGAGATCCTGCACCAGTGGTTCGGCAACATGGTGACCGCGCCGCGATGGGAGTACGCGTGGCTGAACGAGGGCCTGCGCAACTACCTGAGCTACTACGTGCCGGGCACGGTGAGTACTCGACCGACCTCGCGGTCCGGACCGCGCGGTATTAGTTCTCCTGCACCTCCACCCACCCACGTCGTTTCAGACCGAGCCCGACTGGGACGTGGACGGCACGTTCGTGGTGAACGTGCATCAACGCGCGCTGGCCTGGGACGAGGCGGCGGACGCGCACCCGTTGACGTACGCCGCGCCGACGGCCGACGACCCGTTCGATCCGATCGCGTCGGACAAGTCAGCGGCCGTGTTCAGGATGTTGCGGCACGCGGTCGGCGAGGCGAACTTCGGGACGGCGCTGAACAAGTTCCTGAACGATTTCGCGTTAGTCGCGCCCGGTAGTGGTAACCGTTTTGCCGGATAACGAACACCTGGTACGCAGGTACGCCGGCGCGGGACCGAAGGAACTGTGGGAGACGTTCGACGGCGTGCTGTACGACGCCGAGTACGACGCCGCGGACGACGACGTCACGGTCGACGACACCATGCGCCTGTGGACGGAACAGGCCGGATATCCGCTGGTCACCGTGGGCCGCAGCAACGGTACCGTCGTCTTGACGCAGGTAAACGGAAATTAACGCGGGCGGCGTCGCGGCGTGTCTGACGCGGCCGACGGTTGCAGGAACGTTTTTCCGTGTCGGGTCCGCGCGACACCGCCAAATGGTTCGTCCGCCTGACGTACACCACGGAGCTGAACGCCGATTTCGACGACTTCACGCCCGCGGTCTGGCTGAGGCCGACGGACGAACAGAAAGCGATACCCGTACCGGCCGACTCGGGATGGATGGTCTTCAATCTGCAGTCGACCGGTGAGTGCGCGCGCAACGCGACGCGATTTCCGACGATGACGCGCGACCCGCGCGAAGGCTTCTACAGGGTGAATTACGACGAGAACAACTGGAAACTCCTGTTGATCCAGCTGGTGACCAGACCAGACCGGATCCACGTGCTCAACCGAGCCCAGATCGTGGACGACGCTTGTCACCTGTCCCGGGCCGGACTGGTGCCGTACGACTATTACATCTCGCTGCTCGAGTACCTGTTGATGGAGGACCACGTGACGCCGTGGAACAGTGCGATCGACGGGCTGTCGACAATAATGGCCGCGATCCGACGGTATCCCGCGGACCACGCGGCGTTCGAGGTAAGGTCGTCCCGAATATTTTTGCACTGTCCGCGGTAACGTGACGCGTTCGTGTCCGCAGAAATACGTGAAAAACTTGGCGGAGGTCTTGTACGGGAAACTATCGCAGAACCGGATGAGCAACGGGTCGACGAAAATCGGATGGAGCAAACTGTTCACGTGGTCGTGTCGGTCGGGTAGTTCGGGTTGCGAGAAATCGGCTCTGAGCCACTTTGACGCGTGGATGAATGGACAGAGGTAAGTAAAATCCACAAAACTTGTACGCCGAATCGAAAACACGATGTATACGAGCGTCGATCATAACTACGAGACTGTTTTCTCAAATCTTTCTATCCAGTCCGTACGTCCGATTGTGTGTAAAAATTATACATAGCCGATTCATGACACTCAGAGCGACTCTTAGAAACACGCAATAAAAATAGTTTGTTTTGCGTTAATTTTTTTCGTAGTCGATAAACGATGCGAGTTTGTTTTTTTTTTAAAGAAAACGACTTACAACGCCATCGAATACCTGCGTCGGAGTGATATGCAAATACGAACGTTCAAGTGTTTTAGAATACGTTGCTTTTCTCTTTGGCGTTCTATATAATCTGATAACGAACGACGTGAATTATTTATTCCGTTACATCATAATATCATTCACGTCAACCGAGCTCTCGACGAGTTCTATTTATCTTTCGAGCGAAACCGTCTGTCAAAGCGTTTTTTTAAAAAAAAAAAACAATAATCGCGTGATCCGACAGACGCGCGCGCGTTCGTGAACGATCGTTTCGCGTTTTCCGCTCACGCGAAACGTTCTCGACCGGGAAATCCGAAAGTCCGCGACCGCTCACACCGATCGTCGACCGACGCGTTTTCAGCGTGCCGCCCGAGATGGAAGAAGCGTCGCTGTGCGCGGGTGCGAAGCGCGGCAATCGGACCGCGTGGACGAAGGTGTACGAGTATCACGGGCCGCGGAGTCGTCGTCGTCGAGACGGGCCGCGCTGAGAGCGTTGGCTTGCGTCGAAGACGTCCGCGCGCTGTCCAGGTAAGGTGTCCGGGACCCGGGCGCGGATCGCCCCCCCCCGTAGACTCTTGTTAGTTTTTTATTAGTATCGTTTTTATAATTCTAACTCTTATCTACGATAAGAGACAATTTAAAATGAAGTTGTAAAACGATTTCCAATATTGGAAAATATTTTATTATTCGATGCGACAAGATGAGGATTAAAGTCGTTTTGATTAAGACGCCCTCCCTCCCCCACCCGTAAATAAGTAAATTCGGTTTGTCCGTCGAACGAACGCCGTCGCCTTTTCAGTTACCTGCGGCTGGCTGCGCGGTCGGGCCGCGGCGACCACGTGAAAACCGTCTTCGACAGCGTCGCGACCACTACACACGGCGTCGGAGCGCTGGCGGATTACCTGTCGCGCGGGCCGTTGACGGACGCGCACGCCGTTCACGCGTACACCGCGCTGGCGTCGGCAGTCGCGACCGACGACGAGATCGGCACGGTGACCACGACGGCTTCTTTAACGCGATGGACGTTTTATAAAAACGCGTGTGATTTCCGTTCGCAGCTCGACGAAATAAGACGGTCCGTCGGGCCGTCCCGCCTACGGGCCAAGCTCGACGAGAAACGCCGGACGGCCTTGTCGAACATGGAGTGGATGGAACGGGACCACGAGCGGATCGTCAGGGCGATCGGCATCGTTGTGTGACAGTGTTCGCTGTTGTTACGCGTTCCGGATTATTATTGTTGTCGTTGTTGTTGTTGTATGTGTTAAAAAAAGTTATGTCTGAAATATAAACCTTCAGACGAAACATCTAACTAACGTTAGTTTCTCTTTCTTTTATCGCATCGACGCACTTAACAAAGCAACACGTCGTTCAGTCATAATTCCTGTGGTACATAATATTATCACGTTGATGTTTGTTTGCACGTTATTCAAAATCGAGTCGGCGAACGACATTAAAAAAATTAGTCGATTCGTAACAATCGAAACGTGCGTCCTAACAACGACATAAATACTCGCGGGACAACAGATGTAATTTCTCCGTGGTATTCGATTTGGCGTGGACTCGAAACGTTGATGCCGTCGAGTAGTTGAACGTATCGTCTCGAGTACTCGTCGTCGACCGAAATTCAAGTGCTTTCTGTGTACGTATACCCGGACAAACGATTTTAAACTCGATAAAAAAGTCGACACGAGTACAGTAACAGTCGAGTATTCGATGTATGACCTGCCGCTACGGCACAGTTGGTACGTGCGGTATACCGCGCGGTTTCGCAGTAATCAATTGCGTTTATAAGAATGACATTCTTGTCGACGTAACGTTGAACGCGATGCAATCTCACGTGGCGGACGGGTAAAACCGGGGCCGCGGGACAACGAGACTCGAGGTCCGAACAGTTTCGGTGCGGATCAGACGAGTGGAGAAATGGTAGAACCCGGTAAGACGCGCGTCCGGAACCCCGAGAAGTATATCGGTAAGTACGTTCGGAGACGACGTCGCGTGCCGGGGAGAGAAGTTAGGCCGTCTGTCCGGCGGCACGTCCGCGGAGCAAATACGGACGAAACGATATCCGTCCCGGCCAGCGCGTCTGCACCACACGCAAGACGTCCGTCCGACGATCGGGCCCACACGCAACGCGCGGCGAGCGCGTTCGCCGCGACAATAGCGCCCATGAGGTATGCGGCGACGTCCGTTCGTCTCGACGCACTCGCGCGCGCACATTTTCCCTATTGAAACGCGCGGTGCCTTCCCCCCGCGAACGTATTATTATAATATTGTATAAACTACTTTTTTTTCTTCGTTTATTATTATTATTATTATTATTCTGTACGCGTCATTAATCATTATTCTTCTCGTTAAAACTTCTGTCAGCCCGAACCCCGGATTCCTCTCCGCCGCGCCGCGTCGTTCTCTGTCGCTCCCACTCTGTGCGCGCGCGCGTGTCTCACTCCGTTCGTAATCAACGTGCCCGACGCTCCGAGTGTTCTCCGTTTCGTAACATCGTCTCGATCGTATGCGCGTGTGTGTATACAAATGTAATTTTTTTTTCATTTTTCACAATCCGTACGGTGACCGACGTCGCCCGATTCACGCGTTACGATCGCGCCGGCCGCCACCGGACAAAAAAACGTTATCTCGGCGTAAAATCGTCCGTTTTTACGTGCATCGTTTGAATTTTTTCCCCTAGCCGTCGCTACTAGTTTAATGTTACGTCGTCGTACACGACCGCGTTACGGTCAACAACGACCGGCGCTTTATACGAGTACGCGTAGTGGTGGACTTGACGGTGTTTGGAACATCAAGAACGAAAGAGTGGATAGTTCTTCGGACGGTTTTCGGTTAACGTCGTGCCGTACGTACGAAATCGATTTCGATGTTACAGTATAGATTGAGCAGACGAGATAAAACGGACGTTGATTCCGCGCCCGTCGTCCGACTCGGCTCGTACACACACACACATATATATATTTATTCAATTAAATTTTTCAATTTAAGACCGCTCGCCCCGTTTTTTTTTATTGATTTGTTTTGATCGCTGCCGTCGGAATCGCCGGTATCGTCTTATTGCCATCGTCTGACTGTTGAATACTAATAAAACATCGGCGACAACGCGTCAAATCAAAATAAACGTTGCGCTTGTCGTTCTGCGGTAATCACACTGTTATGTTTTATGTACCGTCGACCGGCGGCGGATTTGAACACACTCGATTCGGCATGGCTCGCGGGTTCTTCGCGTATCGTATTTCATGAAACGCGGTTTTTCGAATTCGGCGTTTACCTTGTCTCCGTATCGTACGAACACTCGTTAATTTGTTGGGCCGAGGGTCGAAATCATAAACGTTTTTTTTTTTTTTTTAAATAAACGAAATCATTAGTCGTACACACTCGACGGGTTTCCGGTAATTTTTGAAACGTACGCAAGCTACTTATCCACTTTACTCTTCTGCGCCACTCGTTAAACGGTCGGACGTTCGTGCTCGCCTACCGTTTTCACTCGAATAAATATTCCGGTCCGCCGACCGACCCACGTTCCATGCCGACGTTCCATGACGGTTTCCGTCCAGTCTATGAACGACGCGGGCGTTTCTTCACGTTGCGATCGCTCACGTGATTGCGTACGGCGATCAGTAACAACAGTAACGCGCAACGTTTCAATCTCGACGACCGAAACCCGGCGTAGAAGAAAGTCTTACTTTCCGTCTTTATTTGTTTCCTTCGACTTTATCCCCTGAACTGTATCCGTGCACGTCCCGTCACCGGAACCCAAACGGCCGCGTCGCCAAAAGAAAAAAAGAACACCGGTGGATTTCGTAACGCGCCTGTTGTACACACACACTCAACTCCGGTTTTACCTGACGATTTTTATCCGACGCGCGATAGATGAACCGTTTTCGACCGCGCGTCGCCCCGCCCCACCCAGTTTCCCGATTGTCATTACGAACCGCGTTTTGGTCGTCGACGGCGCGCCCAGAATTTTTTCAAGACCGCCGCGACGTGTAGGCGAATACGTTTCGAATCTGTTTAAAACCAACCTTTAATCGATCCATTGTGCGGTCGCGGAGAAGACAACGAAAAAAAAAAAAAAAAAACGTTTGACAATGCCCATCGTTAAAAAATAGAACGTTTGAAACGATACCGATCCCCGTCGAATCGTCCGGAAAACACGAACGCGAAAAATCGACGAAAATCATCTGTTCGGTCGAAAGAAAACGCCGCCGGCCTATGCACAACGGAGGGAGATACGTGATTTATTTGTTGTCGTTGTTTCAACAGTCGTCCGGAAGCGACCGACACCTACGTGTACATTAATAAACTATTTTAACGGGTTTTTAATTTTCGAAGAATGTTCCTCTCGTTCGACGCGAGAGATGATGTCAGTTGAAAGCACGCCAAAGCAATTTACTCAAATGACTGTTGGTGTTGGCATTAGACGTTATTGTTCGTATCGGCATCCGAACGATTTGGCCCACCACTCGTGCACGTCTATGAATTGTATTCAACGATGTCGTATCATAACGATCCGAACGGGTTGGCACGTACGGGTCGCGGGACGGTGTCGATGATATTATTATTATTCCGTCTTGTTGCGCGGAGGCCGTCCGACGACCGACCGCACGCGTAAAAAAAAATAAAAATAAACGCGATATTTCACCGACGCCGTCCCGTCCCGTTGTTGTTATTCTTATCCGTCCGACTTGATTTTGGAAAACGTCGTCGGGGTATCGACAAACGCGATGTCCAGATAATTGTGTTCGATGGTGTACGGCCGTGCGGTGCGTTTGATTCGCGTGCGACGACACCCTTGGACGCGAACGTCGTATGAAAAACCAAAAACGAAAACGAAAACCGTCGTTTTTGTAGTGAATTTAATGGCTTCTTAAAAGACTGGAGACGCGCGTATGCGTGTGCGAGCGTGTACGTAAAAACAAAAAAAAAACGCCAACGACCTCGTAAAACGTTAAAAATAATATTCCGTGTACGAGAAACACTTAAGACCGAACGCGGTCGTCCGGTCGTAACGGGTATACGACCGTCGGAACAATCGTTTAACGACCGAATGTTTCGGAAAAGTTCCTCGACAACCCAAACGGCACGGCGGCTGGTTTACACGTGCGAAACGATCTCGGGCAGACGTACCTGAACTCGTTACTCACTCATGGCACTGTACCGAGTTCAAACCGACATCAATATTTTGCAAATGATCTGTAAGAATTCGCAAGTGACTATTTCCACAGGAAACATAATGACTACTTCATGTAGTCCACCCGTGTTTAGCTAGAAGGTCGAAATCGGTATCGAAATAATCCTTCCGAATTGCGGGAATGTACGTGCAAAGTCTCGCGAATCACCAGGATTATTTTGATACGTGGGTGGGCCAAGTTACGGGGTACGTCGGTTTTCGGATGGCCCGCGGTCCGACGGGACACGTCTCCGTCCGGGGGCAGACGAGACACGGAACGCGTTTCCCACCGTCGCCCGACCCGCGGTGGACGAATCGTCTGCACTATATCACGTGATATACACTATAAAACCACATGTCCGTGGCAGTACGAATTGTCGACGTCGTCAGTTGGCGAACCGTTTTGAAAATTCTATTTTACTGGCGACGTCGGGGTGTACGCGTGACACGGACAAGTCTTCATTCGCCGCCCGGGCCCGTCATCTTAACGTTCGCCGAATATAGAAACAACCGATCCCGTGACGGTATTCTCATGATTATTGTATGCTCCATTGATTTTGGGACTTTGGGCATCGGGCGGCGACGGGTTTTACGTGACGTGATGTTAGACACTACGACACTGTGAACGGTTAGGTGCGCGTGTTTTTCGTATGCTTTTCTTAATTGTTATCAAAGGTCGGGTTTATTGAAAACGTTGTAGAATATTCTATTCTGTTGAAAATCGTACGGGGAATTTTTTTTTTCAATCGAAAAATAATAACTATTGGAAATCGGGTTACACGTCAGTGGTCTTGCGGTATAGAATATTTCATTTGTTTTTAAATTTCCCGTCCAGCTCCAGATATATACGTGTGTGATAGTCGACGGCCGGCGGAATGTTTCGAACGAATCGAACGTAACGAAATGAAAAAAACCCCCCGTCGGACACAAACCGTGCAGGTTTTGACGATCGACTGTTATAACTCGTCCGTACGGCAAGAAGTGATCACGATTTATCGGAGCGGAGAAGCGGTGAGCGGGGGGGTCTTCAATAAAACCAAAGACCGAGTGACCTCGGGTCGACCGACGACGCGGCGTTTAAATGAAAACGAGGATTGATGACGGAACGAGAAAAGTGTAAATTGATGATATGACCTTTTAATGATTCGTCGGGTTCGGAGCGATCGGGTCGAGAGGGTATTTGATTTCGACGGACGCGTTCGGGGGGCGGGGGGTTTTGGTGTTCAACGCGTGCCGCGCAATCGTATTTTAAATGCCATCGTCGAACACCTTCCTGTCCGTACGGTTCGGCGGACTCGTCCGGACTTCACTTCCGTTTATGCACACGATAAATAATCGAATAAATACGAAACGACGACGCGCGCGCGGAATATTATTACCGAACGGTCGGTCGGAAACGATTCGTCAATTTTTTTTTTGTACACCGAGTCCCACCATTCATTTCGCGCGGCGAACGTTCGACAGACCGTCTCAAACGATTCGCCATCGTCGTGTGAGCGCGGACTTGATATTTCGGACGTTGTTGTTTCATTTGTCTTCTCCGTACCGAGTCCGTCGACCGCGGCGCGGGGAAAACGACAAACATTTCCGAACGCCCGTCGCGAGTACGTCCGGCGGATGACGAGTTACTGTCGTCGTGTACCGTATTATTTCTGTGGGTATTCAGAATTTTTTTCGTCTTTTTTTTCATTTTTTGACGTGTGCCTGAACCATCATGCGGCCGACCGTGAAACGTGAAAGGAACGCGACCGTCCCCGCGATCGTCGTGGCTAACGGTGTACGAAACCGCGTGTTTTAACGCCTTTTTTATTCGTATTGCACGGGGTCCGATGAAAAACTGGAGCAATGTCGTTTTTGGAGAAAAAAAAATGTTTTTATTAAAGAGTACACGTGATACGCACGATCGTCAAACGAGTTGTTACACTTTTCGTATCTCTGTACGAGTTTGCAAATGCTTAGTTGGAAACTAACTAAAGGAACGGTGCTCGTCCCATGACAACGCGACTCCACATTCGGCGAAGGATACCAGTTTCCCTGGTCGTCGATCTCTAATCGCTTTATTCAAGTTTTTCAATGTTTCACAGTAGGAAACCGAAAGAGTCGTGGATTCCGAATAAAAAAAAAACGCCTTGATTATATATATATATATATAAAAAGCGTCACTATGACTTTTCCGACCAAACCGAACTGGAATTTTTCCCAACAGACGTTTCCGAACTCGTAAAGAGATATGAAAAGTATAAGTAACTTGTTTGGCGATTTTGTCGAAAAATAGGTTATCGGGTGTAATAAAAAAAAAGTTTTCCAAAACTAATAATACTTTTCGACTTACGACCCTGTGCAATTTAATTTTTTCGATCCACCCTCGTGCTAATTGAATGCTAAGTGAACACTAAAATCCGAATGCGCGATTGTTGTATTTTTAAGAGTGCTCGGCAAAGAAACCAATTTTATTGAAACGCGGCGAGTCCGATGGACAAATATAACATGGATATAACCCGGTCATTACAATAATCGAATGGTTGCGATTTAGCCAGCGAAATACGTTTGATTATACACATAACCGCGTATCCAACAACACAACAAGTGTACGCGTTGCTATAATATAATTTTTAATCGGTTTTGCATATTTTCGGCAAACCGGTCATGATTTTTTTCTCTCCTGTTTTTCTCCTGTTTTTTTTTTTTACTCGTTGTACGCCACGCGTTAATGGATCTACAAAATTTCCTATGACGGCTCGTTATATAGAAACCGAGAAACAATAATCGTAGCGCTTCGACGTCGTATGGAATGGTATTATTTTGTTGTTGTTCGAAAGACACGTCATGAAATCGAAAAACCCGCTTTCGACCCATTCGCGTTACGATACAACGTATTGCTACGAGTTTGTGTTTGAAAATTGATTTCGAGGTGAACGATTCGCATAATTACACGCGGCTATATACGATACGTACGTGTATAATATTCGATTAGATTGCACATTTCGCGTACGTGCGTGTACTTAAAAATAATAATTATTGACCGATAAGTAAACGATGTACGTACGTCGGAACATCGAGTAGGCGGGTTATCTTGATAAAGTCGGGGCTTTTTTTAAAAAAAATATGCATATATATATGTGTGTGTGTTTTTTATTCCGGCCCGGAACACATTTGATTCGCGTACACCGAAACGACGTACGGTTATCGGACGATCGACATGAAATTCACGCGTTTAAATTACAAAATCATGTTACGCGAATTAATCGTTCGTGCGTTTGAATAATTCAACGAACGTCTCGCCGCGTATTGGTATCCGTACAAATGTCGAAAGCGTGTTCGCGCTCGTGTCGCCGAGTCATCGGCATTGATTGTCATTGTCTTCGGAATTGCCGGACGGTGTCCCGGACTGAACCGGACTGAACCGTGACACGACCGACGCGTGCGAGACGAGACGCGTTCCCCGGGCGTGTGCGAAAACGCAAACAAGATAACGAACCCACCACGCGACGAAACAGACCGTCGGCAATTCACCGCCGAAATCCGTGTGGCCGATAAAGCCAACACGGTTTCCGACCGTTGCGTAACATGCTATTTTCGTTTCATTTTTCGATTCGTTCAATCGCGTTTTGGGTTACGTAAGTTCGGGGCGAGACCGCGTCCGATCGAGTCACGAGCGGCCGCCAATAGACTTTTCCCGCATTGTCCAAAACGTTTTTTAACACGTTTTATTACTCATTCACGGTTACGATCCCGTACGCGTTATTATAAACACGGACGCGAACGACCGGCGATCCGTGTTCGGGGAACGTTGAAAATATAAATTGGATTCAATAACATATTTGTGTTGAAAAAAAAACTCCGTAAACAACCAATAATATAATGTTTTAGCGTGTGAAAGAATCGAATAAATACGCGGCCGAACTATGTAATACGTTTTTTTTTTTTTCGTAATTATCTTTGTTGTTGTTTTGTCGTATAAAATAGTAACAATAATAATAACGTACAACGGCTATTGAACGGACGTTCGGCCGACCGGGTCTCCGGAGTCGTTGATCTTCATTCCCGCCGTCCGTCTAAACAACCTGATCGCTTCGGTACGCACTGAATCCCCTTGCCGTTTGTTTGTTTTTCTTGACGCGGCAACAACGATGATATTGTGTGTCCCGACAGTCTGTACTTACGTTCGCGTGTATTGTATTGGCAGGCGCCGTAAAAAACCTTGAAAAACGTTCAGATACATTGGCGAACGAATGAACAGAGTCACGCGCGTTTCAATCAAAAATAAATACACACACACGTCATACGATCATTTTGAAACTCGTGAAATCGACAATCATGACGATGGGCTAACGAACCCGGATCGAATCCGAACTTCATAAAAAGTCCAAAGGATTTAAACGTCGATTAACCTAGATAATCAATTGTTAATTCATAAAACAATATGATATAGGCATTTAGTAGTTAAGATCAAGTTTTTATTTTTGTTTGAGTTAAAACAAAAATGTGGGTATCGGGTTGACAAATTCGGTACGAATTTCATTTTCCTTGGTTCGATGTTCTAACTATTTTGTGTTTAGTTCGGTTCAATTCGAAAATCGAACAGTTTTTTAACGCCACTAAAATTATATCGTGAAAATTAAATAATACTGAAATTTACAATGTTGTATTTTAGATCGAAACGTCATGACGAATAAACCTTATGTTTACTTAACACAAAATAACTAGAAAAAAAACATGCAAACACATACAAATCCGTACCCTACCTAATTAAAACTGATTAAAATATCATTAAAAACTTGCTTTCCAAAACTACACATTTCTTTCTCTAATAATCTTTGTCCCGCCGCTTCCCCATTTACCGCCGAACGTTTCGCCGTTTTTGAAGCTCTCCGAGACTAGTCCCTGATAAATTTCTAATCGTCTCAGATTCTCTCTCTTGTCTACAAACACTTGTAACTGGCGTGTTCAGACCTCATCCTTCTGCTGTGCTCATTAAAACCAGTAAAGTCCTATTCGATCCGGCTCAATCTGGTATCTGACATCAAGTTTTTACGGGTGCCCGGCCATTCCGGAATTAGTGACGATGAATTCGCTGACTCATAAGCCAGATCCATCTCGTCGCTGTACCCCTTCTAATTCAATTTCTTGGACCGACATCTGTCCCGCGCTGAAAATTCATTATGGTCTTCCCTACTGGTCAGATTCGTCGACTAATTTCTCCAGACGGTATAGAAGCATTAGTCCATCAAGCCCTTTCCAACCGTCGTTTAGCAACGTAAGTCTTAATAGAAAAATAATTGTTTCTTCTTCTCGTCTCCCGGTTGTCCACGCCCTTGTTCCTTCCCGTGCACATAAATTATCCTTAAATTACTTCCCTCTTTGTCCACTTCACAACTCCGAGGCTATTTGCGATGTCTCTTATCTGATTTGTAGTCGCCCTTCTTTACTCCCTCGACGTCAAACGCTTTTTATACTTGTCAACTAGTTCAAAATCAATTTTAACTCCCAATCGATTTTCTCTTCACGTTCAAATCCTGTCATCTTATTTTGAATGTTATTGGTTTTTTGTTTTTCTATGATAGTCGAAACAAACAGTTTAACTTAATGTTTCAAAAAAAAAAAAACATTAAAAACAAAAGGTTTTATATAATAAAAGTTGATTTATGAATTATATTTGTATGTGCGTTTTAAACACCATGATCGAGTGTTTCCATTTGTTTTTCTTCAATAAATGTGTATTCATAGTGGTCAATCGTTCCAGAAATGCACACCCGATCGTTACTGTTAATGAATATCGATTGGTATATGATGTTCTTTTTTCGAAACTCGTGACAAGTCATTTAATAAAGTCAAACATTACAAACGCGCTGAACCAACCGGGCGTTCTTCTGGCGACCGAAATATAAATCAGTTACATGTGTGACGTTTTACCGACGCGCGCGCCAGTGTAGGGACGGACGGACGAGTGAGTCGGTTAACAAATCCAAACACGCGTACGCGTAGTACAGACGGGGTCATGACGCTGAATGTCGACGGTCGTTTTGCTCGTACTAATCTAATTTTTAAATTTTTTTGGGGGTTTTTCGTGACTGTCGGATCAGTATGTCGATTGTACGGACGGATTGTTGTCGATAATTTTAGGGCACGTAAAACGTGTGTAAGGCGCGTCCGTGGTTTTATCTGGAGTGCTGGGCGCGTTTAGCTAAAACACTCAACCGCCGAACGGAGTCAGCGCCTTTGTTGAACCGTTCTGGGCGTGTGCGCACGTTCGCCTTACGGCTCCGTACACGACCCGAACGGCGTTTGTCGTGTTCGATGAAACAGGCGATTCCAAGTCCGCGTCAACGCGTCACACGGTCGGTCGGTGTCGGGTCGAGCCGTCCGCGTGAGCTTCGCACATCGTAACGATCATAACGTGAATTGGTGTCTTGGAGATTTGAAATGGCGACGCGAACCTACGGGAGTCATGTCACTAATTATCGTCCCCGTCGAACCGACCGAAATCGGATAACGATATCATTCACGTAGCATCTGGAAAATATATCCGTCGGTACGAATACCAAACGTAAAACAACAAAACCGTCGTGGTCGAGACGAGATTGCGTTTTTTTTTTTGTCTTTCTGCCGTCAGCGTTTAACTTTTTTCGTGTCGCCCGAAATAATTTTCCAGCTTTTTCTGTCCATTTTTTTTACACGCAGGCGTATATACATGCGGACGAAACGTTTTTACCGCGGCCGGAAATTCGCCGGAAGGAACGATAAAACGGCAGACCGGAAAACGATGTAGACTTTGAATTACGTACGTACGTTATTACATTGGACGGGACGTAATTTCATTAACCCGCGCTGGGCGATTTGTTCACGCGGAGTTTGTCGACGAGTGTCAAAAAAATAAATAAATAAAATAATAATATTCTAAATAATATATATATATACTAAATTGTTTACTCGTTATACGCGCGTAACGATAACGATTACTGTTAGAGTCGTAAGCCCAGAATGGTGTGCACCGCGACATAGCAGATCTGTAGACACGTTTAACTAAACCTGCGAGAGCTGCGAAAGTCGAGTCACTTAAAAAGAGATTTTTAGAACCGTATTAGTGTTTTGGGTTTGAACTCGATTTCGAGCGATTCCGATGTTTTGTTACGATCAGCGCACGTAATAATTATCGTTAGAATATTACGCTTCTTGCGTGACGTTTCCGAGGCATTTGAATACGAAAATGTCCGGGGTCCAAAACGAAAATTTTATTAGTTCATTTTTTTCTCTCTTTTTTTTTTTGTTGTTGCTATTTTCGGGAAGTTTTTTCTTACTCCGGGAAACGTTTCCCAATAAAGAACCAATTGGATACGATTCGTTATCGGAAAGTAAGGCGCGTACAATGTATTGAACTACGTATAATTTATTATCCAAAAGTGTTGAGTTGGAAATTCAAATTGTTTCAAAATGATTTATTGGTCGGAAATGAAAAAAAAAAAATTAAAAAAATGAGTGAACCTATTTTTTATGTCCATTAATTTATTCGGTTGATAAGTTTAAAAAAAAATCTATTTTTAATATAAATATTAAACTTGGTGAGTGTCGTTTTTTTATGATTTCTGACTCAGGTGAGCCAGCCTGTGACCAATGATTTTTAGGGTATGCCAAATATTTTATTAAACCTGAGGTGACTGAATTAAAAAATACAAAATTATTACGTTTCTCAAATCGTGAAAATTTAATGTGGCAACACGGAATTTCCATTAACAACAACAATAATAATAATAATAATAATAAAAAATTAGTACCGAAACGGTTTATTTTAACCTCATACTCGCACATAATCCGTGTAATTAAAAATAATCGTTTTACACGATTTACAAATTATCGTTACCGACATTTGTGTTTTCTCGCACATTAAACAAACAAATTACCGTTTATTGTCGTTCTTCGCGTTATCAAGGAATTATTCATTCGAGCCAACTCGTATATTATCGTTTTACAGTTTACGTTCTTAATGAACGTCCCGTGTGCGTAAATGTCGCTCAGTATTAATCGTCGGTTGTAAAATATTATCATTCGGTTTTTGTAAAGCACGCGTTGATATTTTTCGGGCATATCTGCGTGCGCTATGTTTTTACGGCGTGTCCGACCTGGCAATAAATCGACTACGCGCGGCTTACGCGTGATTAGCTCATCGTCGTTCGTCAACGAGCGCCCGCCTATGTGTTTTATTGATATTGGGCGTATAAAACCAAAACCGAAAACACGTTTTACGACGGACGCGGGTTCGCACAAGGTGCGGCGCGCACTACGGCACGGAAAGACGAAAAGCTTAGGGTCCGACCGCTCGGTACGGGACGGTAAACACGAATCCGACATCAAGGTTATGCCGCGTCATTACGGTCGGCGGACACGGCATTGAGGGTGGGTGCAAAAGATTTCGTGTGCCACGGATCTCCCCTGAACGACGACGACGACAAAATATGAATTACGGCGCCGACAACTTACGCTACGAGACTACTCAGCGGTACGGAGCTGAAACTTGGACGTGGTCCGAGAGCAGTTGTCAGCTGGTCAAAGGTGTTCGAAAGGAATCAGCGGTGAGAAAAGCGCTGTGAAAAAACGGTGAACGGAGGAGCGAGGATTCGGACGAGGAAAGAACGCCCGGACCGCGTAACGCTCGCGACAACGGAACGAACCGGCAGACGCAAAAGATCGAAAGAAGTTGATGAAGTGTGGTTAGCGTCGTCGTACGCCAGACGTTAAGTTCAAGGCGAACGCCGCGGAAAAAAAAAATCCCGATCGTTGCGCGGCCCGTCGAGTTCATTGCACGAGTTCGACACGCCGCGCGTTCGCCCGAAATTATTTTCGTCGTGGAGCCGCGACGAGGACGAGGAGGCTAAACTGGCACTGAGCAGTATGGGAACGCTGAGCTATGTGACGTTTTTTTTTTAAGTATAAAATTTGACGGTTCGCGGGGCGCGTACATACGGAATCGCCTCGGGGCGCCCAGTAGCGCTTCTGCTACGGTTCTGTCCGTCGGTTGTTCGGCGCGACCAGTTTGTCGTTACCGTCTTTCGTTCGCTTACAATTTTCATTGTCGGCATCACGTTCGGACGCGTTCCTGACGGATTCGTCAACAACGACTTGGACGCAAGTCGAGTGTTCTGTTCCGTTCTCATTCGCTATTCGTGTCCATCTGGTTAATCAGCCGTCGAAGAGACGCCGGTTCGTTCCGAACGACCGGCACCGACTCGGATTTGCGACTTTAAACTTTATCGTCCGGAATGTGTGGAAAACGCTGTCGAACATTATTGTCTACGCGGCAATGTATTCGTTTACGTTCGTTCTGTCCGGTCCCTTATAAACGTTTGGAGTTTTACCGGAACGGCGTACGCGGCGAACGCGACGTTCGACTTGAAACGATTCCAAAACCCGGTAAAAACTATCGAACCGGGCCTAGTTACGCCCGCGACCGTTGTCGTACTTAACGTCTGGTCCGTGACGTGTTTTTTTTTTAGATCGGCTGCGCGACGTTACGTGAGATTACCTGCAATTTCTAGAAAAACAATTATTTACGATTACGGTCAAGCGTTCGACAATTACACGAATTAGTTTAAATTAGACGCCGCGCGGGCGTCTGCTACACACGCGCGCGCGCGCGCGGATACGAAAATCGAATAATCCGTCTGTGTACGGGACGATTTTATTATTATTATTTTTCTTTTTTTCATCGAAACTTGTTAAATAATAGTGAGGCTACAAGAAAAGAACTAATAATAAGACGAGAGGAAAAAAAAAATGTACAATAATAATCCTTTTGATTGGTGTATAGTGGTGACTACGTTTCTATTATATACATAATATATACGCGCGCGCGTGTGTGCGCACAGATACACGTGGCGTATACGTATTTACTATAACCAGAAATGGAATGTTTTTCTTTTGAAAACCGTCGGTTCTAATGGTCTTGGGACTTCGATCGGCGGGCGGGTGGTACAGTGCCCGTAGAGCGTGGCGAGGAGAAGTGAGTGAGTGAGTGAGTGAGTGAGTGAGTGAGTGAGTGAGTGAGTGAGAGAGTGTGAGAGAGAGAGAGAGAGAAAATATGATAAATCATCGTGAGGGCACGTCAAGATCATTTTTAAGATAGTCATTCATTCGTTAGCATATTTCTCGGTTGTCTTATGGCCACCATTTATTATTATATTACGATTTACGTACACTTTTATACGTGTATACGGTATTTTTTACATTTTATTTTTTATATGGTTTTTTTTTTTTTTTTGTTCTCTCGGTCGAGTGCCCGATGTGGTCCATCCTCTCTTTATTTTCCTATTATTAAATTTTATTATTATTCAAACACAATCGATTCGTGATTGGAAAAGAAAAAAGGGTGTGACCCGGACGTCGGAGGAAACCGATTTATTTATTTTTTATTTTTTATTTTTCTTATTCGATAAAAACCAGACTCTCGGCGACGATTTCCGTTTGGACGTTTCGTTAATTACACGATCCTCGGACCGATCCCGCGATGTATTCGGGAATCGACGCGCGGCGCAAGAACAAAAAAATAAAAAAAAATAAAAACGGCCGTCATTTTTTGTCGCCGTACACGTTACGTACGCAACACTATTATAAATGCACGCCGACCGCATAAATCGTTTCCGCGCGATCCTGCCGTTGACAATTTCATTGTATTTCAAGCGATGTATATACTGTTTATTATTATGCGTATTTTCGAATCGTTATATTATACCGATTCTGTTCGACCCTCTTTTAAAAAAAAAAAATATGCATATATATATGTGTGTGTGTGTGTGTGTTCATATTTCATCGTATTTTGAATTTTTTGTGTTCCCTTCGACACTCCTAAAGAATCGTATCCGTTTAATTTCCACCGCCCGCCCACCCCCCCTCGTTAGCGTCGCGTTTGGAGACGAGCACGTAATTTAAACGCGCGTTTCAACAGCTCGTGCAAACCGAAACGGGACCGTCGCGACGCGTTGTGACAATGTTTGCGGATACTGAAATTCGAAATTATCAATATTATTCGACAAAAGCGTTCTTCATTCTGTACTCGTTGTGCCCGTTTTTTTCCGGACGCCCGGCAACGTTATCCCAAATATATATATATATATATATTTATCATCTCTCAAGCACGCGTAATAGGGCTCAATAGGGCCCACCAAAGTCTGCGGGACGGAGGAGCCGACAATGGTTTACACCAAATTGAACCCGCCTCATCGCATAACCATAGTCCACTGACCTGCGCAAGACGAGAACGGACAGTACGGTCGTGACCGACAATCGGTCGCCCACGTACGTACCTACGAAGAAACACCCATACGTAAATACTGTAACGTCTCCTGTTCGAATGGCCGAGTTTGACCGAAGAGCGAGAAGTTCATTGCCCAACCCGACAGACCTAGGAGACGTGTTGAAAATAGAGAATTGACCTTCTTAAAATATATTTCTTAAAAGAATTACGTGACAAAATTTAAATTAACCTTTTTAGGTTAATCAATTGCAGTATCATCGACAACAGTGTTACGTATGGAAATGGAACTGTTGATTTTTCACCGGCTAATGTTGAAGCCGTAATAAAAAAAAAAATACGTATTTGCGGGCGTAACGTTATTACACTAGCCGGTCGTCCCGCGGCGATTAATACGGTGACGCGTACGTTTTTTTTAATTTTCAATCGGGACGAAGAGAAAACGCGAATAAAAACTAGAGAGCGATTGCAAAAAAAAAAAAAAAAACAATAAAAATCGATACGAACGTCCGGACGTAAAAAAAAAAAAGTGAGAGACGAAAAAATAATAATAATCATCGAGAAAACGTTCTGGACGGGGGCAATCGGTAGGTACACGGTTTAGGCGCGGTTAAGTGTGAGTGAACCAAACGAGGAGCATAGGAACGGAGAACAAAAAAAAAAAAAACGTATACACGGTCTCCCGCGGCGAGAGTACGGTTTCGGAAACGCGTTTTTCGTGAACCAAAACGATATTTCATACGGTCGACAACGCGAAACGAATGATAAATATTTCATCGCGGTTGTCTGTCGACGGAACCGGCGGATTTGCCACGTCGGCGATCCGTCCGCGTGCCGCGTGAAACGAACCACAATTTCTTTTTACTCTTCAAAACAGCAAACGAACATTTCGTTAAAGACAGGAGGGTACAGCGATTTTTATTATTTTTTTTCATTTTTCGACCGTCCGTACGACGGATTCGAGTGTCGTTTTGGGTGTCGTGGCAGCCGTGCGGAGGTGAATGACGTTGAAAGATGCGAATCGCGGTCGGTCACGTTTCGAGTATGTTTTACTATTTCTAGATTTCCGCACACCCGTTTGGGGTGCTTCGTTGTTCGGGTCTCGCGCCGACCGCAGTCGAATCGTCGAACTCGCGAACGTCGAGAAACCAGAAGCTCGAGGAAATGGACAATCCAACCGTTCGTCCAAATCGGATCATGTGGAAACGAGTACAACGAGTTTTTTTTCCCCACGGATCGTTTCACAATACATTACCGTCGCGGACAGGTGCTCTTGTGTACGCCTGTGTACTTACCGTTCTCGTTCCGGTGTACATTTTATTTTGCGGAAATGAATGAAAACAGTGTCGTGTGTGCAGAAACGAAGTTTTCGCCGACGGTAATTTTTTCGCCCCGCCTGCAGGCGTTTCACGAGCACGTGGGGCCGGCGGCGTGGCGAAACTTTTTGAATGACAACAGTTTTTCCTGACGCTATAAAAACGACGAATAAGCGACAAAGTTTCTTTAAACGCTTTCTGGCTTTTCTCCTGAATCCCGACCAACATTTTCCACTGATTAGTCGAGTGACGATAATTCGTTCACGACCCAGCGCCGTCCATCCGTCCAGCCGTCCCGAGAGTTACTCGTCCGCCGCGTAGAGCGTCAGGTTAGGTTCATGCGATATGGAAGATTTGTTTCCGCTTTCGGAAAATTCAAAGAGACGTCTGTGCTCGTCGCGGTTCTCGCGATATCAGCCGTCCGCGCGGGAAAAACGACCGAGTCCGCGCACGCCCGACGACAACGCGTTCGTTTTACTTTTTGCTATTTTGTCGTCGTGAGCGGTCTGTAAACACGGGGGCGGTCGTCGTTTGTTTTTCCATCGGTCCCGATCGCGGTGTTTGCCAGACGAGCGTTTATAAAAAAACAATTTATATATATGACGAAAGTTCGTTCACGATAGTCGACGGCTCGTGATGACAAAACGTCGGCCGTGTTTTACCGACGCGACGTGCATCGAACGGGGACACACACGGTCACCAAAGACGTGCCGCTAATTCATGAACTGCGACAAATGTATTTAATACTCGTTTGAAGGTCGTGGAAGGACAACGGACGTAGTCTCTACGACTAAAACATACTTTTTTTTTACTCGATGTGTTGAAAAACGTTATCGAAAAAATTTTTCGTACACGACCTCCTCGCGATGTCTTAACCCAAACGCGTTACGGCCGAGAAATCGCCCTGTACACGCGGTATACCATATCGCAGCCGTACCCAACCCGCGTGACCACTTGGTCGACCGATCCGCGCGCGTTAAACGCAATACAATAAAATATCGTTTCGACGCGCGGCCGACGACCCGCGCCCATTACGGTTAAGTACGCTATACCGAGTATGATCCATGCACGCGCGGATTGGACGGCGAGCTGTACAGCAAGATGAATATACAAACGCTTGGCGATCGGTTTACCGGCTTCACGCGAAACGACTTCGGCCGTCGTCCGGGCCGATACGCGTGACACGCGCTAGAACAGTGTTTCTTAAACTTTTGGAAATCACGGAACACCAAACAATACTATATTTTTTTATGCGGAACCCCTATCAAAATTACTTTCAAAAAAGGAGAGTACCGCTGAACATGACAATAAACGGCAACAGTTATAATACGCCTAATGTCTTAATATACTAAATACAGCAAAATGTAATAAAATTATCTATTTAGGAGGTATCATAACATTCAAAAGTAACATAATGTCTGACTTTTATTACAGAAAAATAGGTTAATAATAGAAAATAATAAATTTATTTAATAATATTTGATTAAATTATGCAATAATAAAAGTTGTGCACTTCTTGATCTTAATGGGATGGATGAGCTTGAATGTGACTGCGTATCTTACCAATATCTGGAGTAAGATTTGTTAATGAAAGTCTTAATTTTGAAAAAAAACACTCGAGTTTCACGGAACCCTAAAGTAATCACAGTTTAAGAAACACCGCGCTAGAACAGTGTCCGTCTCCCTTTCGAACGCCGGTCGAATGCTCGTATTACTTCATGCGGACGGCCGATTGTATTTTCGCGTTTACATTACGTTCCGATACCGGCGACCGCGCGACAAACGGTTCTCGAGACGGACACGGACGTGCGCCGAACACGCGTTTGGTATGATAAAACCGCGGACAGACGAAACGTGCTCTGCTCGATGCGTTTCGGTTTTCGTGTACTCTTGTCGCCGAGTTGGACACCACGAGAAAATCAGCCGGAAATCACGTACGGTCAACACGTTTTTTTTTTTTCGAAGAAGCCATCGATTCGATTTGAATCGTGATTACAACGACCGTATAAATGTACATCATTTGACAACCGCGATGTTTAGTCGTTTCGTGTATTTCGCAAACGGGGGGAACAAAATAAAACAATAGACGACAATTAGTCGAGGTACCGATCTGTTAAAAATTATTCGTACACCCGAAGGGAACGATGCTAATAGATCGTTTTGTACGCGCCGAAATGAAGAACCGGCAGTGCTGTAAAACACTTGGTCATTGAGACATATATATATATATATATATATACTTAAATTGTATACATTCGGGGGGAAAAAAAATACTACGTAATCACATAGTATCTTACTAAAACGAGGTTCGTGCTGTAGTCATTAAATCGTCTGTTGGATGATATATTATTATGTATGTATGAACAAAAAAAAAAAAAAAAATCACGATTTTGTGCTCAATACATTTACCACAGACATATCCTTTTGTCAACTGGAAACGTATTCCATTATTTCACGAGTTAACACGAAATCTAATGTTGTGCGTTAGACGCGCATAATAATCGTTATTGTTACGACCGTCCTTAATTCATTATGTCGGTTCGTATCCCGAAAGCGTAATGTAAACGTTTTAGAGCGCACGTTAAATTAAGATAAACGAAAAATAAAACAGAAACGAAAAACAAATCGATAAACAAAAGTAATTAAATGTTCGTAACGAGACGATAAATATAATCGTTGACGTATCGGTATACGCGACTGTAAAAAAAAAAATAAAAAATTAATACGATACGCTAAACATACGTAAACTAGTTTTCGTCAATAAAAAAAAAAATAAATGTTATCGTGCCGCGACTCGATGGCAACGGTTTAATCTGTTGTTCGCGTTTGATTCGTTTCGCGAATTCGTAACGCGAAAAACGCTAAAAAATTTTTATAAAGTATCGTCGCGTTACAGGCCGTTTAAAGGATCGCCGATGAACTCGTCATCTGGATTTTCGGAGTTGATTGAATACTACGTGACACTGTCGTGAACTACGAGTGCCGTCTGAATTAGAATGTCGCCATCTCCGAGTGAAACCGCGGACGGTTCTCACAGACTCTCGAAGTCGACCGTTGACGGTTCTAAACAAAATGCAAATGGTTGATGGCGCGTATCATTAATTATCCGTATTGTTGTTTTCTAAAACAATTAATCAGCTGCGTTCGTTGTTTTTGCGTTTTTTAATTTCGAATCGTGAAATCTCATCACACGGACCACAATCGCAGTAAATCGTGCACTCCGGCGTTAACGTGGGTCGTAGAATTTTCGTAACAATGTTTGCCGCGCAACCCATTTAATAATTATTTGATTATAACCGACAACACGACCGTCGCGGCAGAACGTCAAACGGTTCGGACGAGACGTAATTGTCTTATGGACGAACGTTGGAATTATTCGCGATTCGAAAACAAACACCAATATTTCAACAATCATCAAACGAACGACGAGCGAAATCGCGTGACGGTCTACGACACTTAATGCGGTCGAGATACATTAGTTGACAACAAACGTATTTCGCGTGTTTACGCTCACACGCTGCTGTAATCAAATAATTCGATTTGACACGACGCTCGCGACGAAACGACATGTTTTTCGTGACTCTGAATGCTTGACATTCGTTCCGTGATTAAGATATGATGTTCTTGGTATCTTAAATATCTCGTGACTGTCACGTGATTTTCATGCCCGTCGAGCAATAAACAGTCGTGTTCGATCGGTATTGAATGTGTTTTTCTTCAAAACGCTTTACAGCGAACGTGTTTTTCAAAACGTCTCGAAAAACCGAACGTACTCGAGTGATAAAAAAAATTATATGTATATATAAATCAGATTTGAACAACGGTATCGTACTCCGAGTGTGCGTATTCCGACTAGGTACGTTTTCCTAAACGACGTCATTTAACTGTAAGCTCCCGGGTCTGGCGGGAAAAAAACACGCGTGCGTCGCGTATAGACGCCGAAAATTCGGTGTCGTTCGACCGAAAAAATTAAAAAAAAAAAAAATAAATAAATAATAATACGCTTTTTCCGTTTCGTTTCGTAAATCGTAAACCCGAAATCGGTTCCTCCGCGGCATATAACGTCGACGCGCGGTTTTCGAACTTTTTTCGGAGTCAACGTTCGCCCGGAGTGTCGTCATCGAACGTTTCAATACCACTGCAACAGGACGGTCACGGGTCCGGGTCACGTCGACGTACGCGATGACATGCGATTATTGACGTAACTGTTTATTTTTCGGATTTGCTGATGACCGCCGAGACATTTTGAATCGCACGGTTTCGCGTCCCGTTCGTCGCATGGTGTGGTTCGTGTTTGTGCCCTACTCGCGAACTATCTACTTCCGGCACGTCGAAGTACATTTCCCGTATTTGAAAACACTTTCGTCCCAGGTCTAACGTCTTGGACGGTGGCCTGCCATGTTTCCGACCAAATCAATTTACAACGTATAATCTCGCTACGGAAATTGATTCTAAGGTTTTTTTTTTATTATTTCGTTTTGTTCTACAATTCGCACTTGTCAACGGTTCCGTCCTAAAAGGTCTTCCTCCCCACGACGACCTTCACGTCGGCCCACGCAGTTCGCGACTATATTCGAAAAGGCTTCGCTGTGCCCGACTTTTTGTTAGTTTCTTCAATGATGATTAGATTTCGTCGTACTCCCTCCACCCCTCCCCCCCACCCCCCACCGTGTCGTCGAACCGTTTAAAAATAACACACACATCTATCGGCCTCGCCTTCCTATTATACGTACATGTACGTTCTGGACGTTCGGCTCCCGGCGCTGATAATAAAGTTGCGCCCGTCTTAATTCATCCTTTTCTCCAACAGATCAACCCGACAAACACATTACAATTCGAGTTGATATCGCTGTTATCTGAACAGTCAAATGATCATGAGAAACAAGTAACTTCGACGATAACACGATAATGGTTTAATTATTATCACGGGGAAGTTATCTGAATTTTTACCTATTGTTTTTCGTTGAAACATATTTTCATTGGACAGCCTGACGACCGTGAAGACCGAATCCACAAAAATACACATCACGAGTATGTGAACGTTCGAAAGAATTCCGACAAATGAACGATCTATCCGCAGTACAATTCGTACAGAAGTGAAACCGAACCGACGAACATATGTTATCGTCGTTATCGTTTTTTCTTGTGTTCCGGCTCGGAAATCAATTTTCCGATCGAGTTCGAAGCGCCCCTAAATAATCGACGCCCACTCGCCACCGTCTGGGTCTGTACGCGTTGTCGACGATTGCCGTTTTCGATATCGACCGAGTCGCGGACGTAAAAACAACAACAATCACAATCATAAACAATAAACCGTTGGCGGCGCACGCGAAACATACGTTTTCAATAAGCACGGGCCGCCGCCGCCGCATGATATTTATCGTTTCTCGTTTCTGCGGACCGTCGATACCGGAACGCCGCTTTGATGTGAGGCCGCACGACGATACGCGTTTTGCCGGTCGTCTCCCGCCCGAACAATAAGTCGTAACGTCGTCGTCGCCGTTTTTCGTCATAATATTTTGTGACGTCCGAGCGCCACAACCATCGATCGTCCGCGGGGTCGATCTTTTTATTTTCGAAAGATAAAACTCAGTTCGTATAAAACTACGAGACCGAAGGGGATAAAGTTGCTATGCTTATAGACCGTGAATGGTCGTCGCGCCGAAAAACGAACGGCGTATTGATTGAGAATCTCTAGTGAGACTCGGAAAATCTGCTGCCGAAAGTTTTCGTTTGTTGACAAATGTATACGTGTCACGATCACGTGTTTTCGTGTGGGTTTCGTGAGGGTCGCGAATGATGTCGATGACTGTTGAAGACCGCGTCGATCGTATTTTTCGAGGGCGTAATAACGACTGAATTATTACGCTCTGAAAGGACTCTGTTGTTAATCAACATCATTACAACGCTCGGAGAACGAGTGAGAAGTAAGTGGTCTGAATTGTTGGAAAACGATTCGTGCGTCCACGTTTCTGACCAAAAATCACAACACCCCGTCCTCCACCTTATTCGCCAGATCTCGTTCCATGTGACTTTTGGCAATTTCCGAAATTAAAAAGCGCGTTCTAGAGAGCACGTGTTGAGCCAGTCGAAGCCGCAAGAATGGAATCGACGGAGGTATTAATTAAAGGCGTCGCGAGCAATGGATTTCCAACATCGTTTTGACCGATAGTAAAATACGGACGTGAAGGAGAAGAACGTTAAAACGATTGTTAATAAAAAGTTTTCAGAGTGAAAGTCTCGTTATTCAATAGCCCCACGCTTTGTATTCAACACGGCGTTTGGCATTTAATGACGACGAGCTAATCGTATTTCACCGTCATCCGAAGTGTTCATATTCTGTTTAGACGGAATGTTTACCCGGCGGACGATAATGGAGAGCGGAAAGGTCTGACTGCTGCGTTGTCCGCGGGAATGAACGTTTCGTCGTTTCGCAATCGTGCCGACAAAAAAAGCGTCTTATACCGTGGGTCCGGGAACGCGCCGCGGCACACGGATCAGGCGTTCACGGGCCCCGCGTCGACTTCACTCCGGGCAGGGGCGCGCGGATTTTTCGGATCCAGACCAACCTCGAAGTTCGGTCTCCCGCCGTTTTCCCGCGGTCGTCAACGGATCCACACGTTCGGACGTTTCCAGCGACTTTGTCAAAGACCGATTTGTTCCGCACGTAAAAATCACCACGTTTTTTTTTTATTGTCATTCCACCCCTCCCGGCGAATTCGCGCAAACTAATGCGCACGCGAAAAATAATAACAACGGTTTGACGACCGATTTGTTTCAAGTTTCGATCGTCGAGAATAATCGGAAAAAGAATGGACGCTATTGTAAAGCTATGTTCCACGCCTTTTTTTTTCTTCTTCCGAATAAAACGTTACGAGTCGGTTCGTCGTTTAACGCGCCAAACGATCGATTATAAACGATTAAATTTTAATTAACTTTTTTGGCGTAGACTCGTATCAGAACGTGTACGCACGTCTACCCGAATGTCAATACACATTTCGATCGTTTCGAGGGAAAACGCTGGACTAACCTTATCGCGCCCTTTTGCCTTGCTTTGATATCCGCTTACATAACCGTATACGCTTTCAGACGAGTGCTACAAACGAACATAACACGCTTCGAACCGTTATCGTTGTTATTATACACAAACGACTCTCGGTTATTAGTTTCGAATCTTGTACACGTTATCTTGTAATAAATCAGAAGTCGAGGCGAGCTGATTAATAGCCACGACGCATGGTATCATTAGGCTTTCTAATCCGTGTTCCGCGTTCAGTCGTCGGAGACGATTTCGGTTTGATTCGTTTTACCCGTGATTAATTAATCGACCCGACGAAACGCGTTCGCGATGTTAAATTGTTTTCAATCGTTGGATTGTAAAACGAGACGATCAACGGAGGTCGTGGTGGATCGGTACGGGCTTGTTCAACCTAATCGAACCGACCCGAAGAAAACGGGGGTTATTTTTATTCATCGACTTCGCCATCCGTTTTCAAAAAAAAAACGATGACGTAATAACGACGAACACGTTGTCTACGGTTCACAGTCGTTTGTAACGGTCGTTATCCGGTTTTGGAAAAACGTTCATCCGGTTGTTCTTATCGCGCGTTGTAACACCACCTAACCGCTACGGGACGCGTGAACACGTGCGGGGCGCGATAACATGACGACGGTTGACTACTCGCGGGCGTGACGTTGGTCGGCGTGTAAACACCAAAAAAACGGAGTACTGCGTTCGTTCCGGGGCCAACACGCTCGCGGCCGCGGAACGCTAAGGTGTTGGGGTTTGCGTTCGTCCGGATACCGTGAAAGCCGTCGACTTATATGCTCGTGTGTGTATATATATGTATGTGCTTAGTGCGCGCGCGCGAGTCTATCTACCGACCGACTCGTCCCGTTTGTAATCCGAAAATAATAATAATAACACACGTGGTTGTCCGTAACGTTTTCGTTTTTGGCCCGCGTCCGGAACGGTTAACGGATAAATAATGACGGACGGACCGACGCGTTATTCGCACAATTTACACGCGTCGAATTCGTGTAGCGGCCGTAACAAGCGAACCTGTTCGTTTTGTATTTTTATTCTCGACGAAAAATGTGCTACGAACGAGGAAAACAACGATTCATCGCCAATCACACACACACACATATACACGCTCGTAAAATTAGTATTTTCGGTATTTTAAAATATTTACAAGAACAATTTGTCTTCACAGCAAGTTCACTCATTTTTTTAACTTGTTCAATTAAATAAATATAATTATTTTACGTCGAGTTAAAATAGTTATTTATATTTAACTTCAACATTGATTAAAAGTTAACTTTAAAAAATTTTCTTTTTAAGAAAATTGTTAACGTTTCGTATAGTTTCGAATTTTACAGTACTTTTATGTTTATGTTATCAAACACTATACGTATATAAGCAATACTATAGTATATTTGGCGTTACCTATATCGTAGCTAATTTAAATCAAATAAGATGATTTCGTAAAAACGTAAAACTTGAAGCTAACATGTGAAGTTTAAAAAAAATCCGTAACCTATTAAGTGAAAAGTTAATTTTTGAAAAAATCGACGCGTTTTATAATTCAATTCGCTTAATTTTAACTTATTATACGATATAGCCAATAGTATTATAATACGACATTATACACTCCAAACGAAAATAATTAAATTTCCTTTTTTTGTTATTGGCTTTGTCTAAACGCATTTAATATTTTTTTTTTACATCGATTCTTTATGAAACAATTCTCATCATTCATTCCTTTCATCCATTTAATATTATTAATAATAATAATTAAAGTAATAATAATAATAATAATAATAATAATAATAATAATAATAATAATAAATAATAATAATAATATAATTTTAGGAATTCCGTCTTTGTTAACTTATTAGTCGGCTCGTTCTGAATAGGTACAATATATACATATATATGCTCGGTCTCCACTGCGCTATCGTGTATATATATATATTATAATATACACACCATTATTCTTCGTCATTATAATCTGTAATTATATCCCATGACGTCTTTACCCGTCGTCGACGCCGCCGACTTTCGTCGATTTGCATGTCAATACTCATACTGTCGAGCGTACACGTAAAACATTATGTAATTTTTAATTTCCCATAATATCGAACAGAGTTATTGTTAACAGGCCGTTATATGCATTACACGCACACGTGTAGACGGGCGTTCTTAACGCCTACCAAACGAAATCGTACACGCGCACTCATATATAATAATATCGTCTTCTTTCAACGAATATTCAAAAATAATTTCATCGCACGCCACGCCACGACGCCGTCACAATCGTCCGTATCAACAATGTTTGGACAAGGATTTTTGTTTTTCTTTGTCACTCAGCACAGACCGTGCAGACGTTTAAACGCTGCACGAGAACAAACGGACATAAAAACCAATTAAAGTCAAACCCCGGCGAAACGCAAGTACGCGTGGTTTTCGTCTCCGTTGAACGACGTTGATTACACTTACGTTCAAACGGCGACGCGTGTCCGCGAACAGGAACGGTACGAACAACACAGGTAGTAAAAATATATACGGAGAGGCCGTGGTCGCATGTTGTACGTGATTAGCCTACAAGCAGGAGCAAACACGATCAATAAAATAAATCGTCCGAGTCATTATCGGTATACGAACTATTCATGGGACAGAATATACTCGACCCGCGGAACCAAGATCCAAGAGTGCACCACGCACGTGATACGTGCAACGTTCAAAAAGTGAATACGAGATAATGACCGTGGAGCACCTTGTCGTTACAGTTTAACAAACATAATATTTTTCGTTCCACTTTGTTATATAGCCATTAGACTTGGCGAGCGGCCGATCGCCGGCCAAGAACTCACCCTTAAGAAGACCGTAAACGGACAAAGAGCGACCGGAGCGAGACAGTTCCTACACGAACGGCATTTGTACGCGATCCGTCGTCGGACGAATGCAACCAGTTGTCGTCGACGCGTAAACAACGCTCTTTCCCCGACGGATCGCTGGACAGGACACGAAGGAGTAGATCGTCAACGGGACGTCGCGCGCGCGATGGGAGTCTTAACCCCCCCCCCCTCACACGCACGTCCGTCTTGTTCGGAAACGTTCGAAAATGATTTCCTCGTTGCGCTCGGGACAGACGACAAACCGTTTGTTGGGATTAAACTATGTTCAACGTGTTCTTATCGTGCGACGATTTGGCGTGTTTACGATGCGAACCAATTGACTGTTGTTATAGGCTATGTTAGTCTTGTGACATCGATGTTTTTCTAGAGCAAACAAGAGGATCGGTCGCAACGACGAGCACATCGAGTGCAATCACGAGCGCGGTTTGCCGGTCGTTGTCACGGTCGACCGCGTTCGTAATATTTGCGCGAGCGTTCGTTATCACGTCGTCAACACGTGGCACTCCGTCCAAACAACAACAGGTGGGAGAACGCGCGTAGTAGACACGCCGTCGTGTCCGTCCGCGGCGCGCTAGTAAACGCGTTTTTTCGGCCGCGCTCGACTCGGTCGGTCTTGGGCACGGCGCCGAAGCCGACACCGTATGGCGTTCGTGCTTTCAAGTGTCGTGTCGTTTTCGCCAGGCGTCCCGGACTCAAACGGTCGAAAACGGGACCGGGCGGGGGTGGTATGGGCGGGATGGGAAACGTCGAATAAATCGCCACCGTTTTTAATGGGTTTCTCTCTCGGCCGGCCGTCAATGGCGTTTTTTCGTCGGGAAAAATACATTACGAATCGATTTGATTTCTACAAAACCGGTGTAAATTACCACCGGCCCGACAACGACCGGGCCTAAAGGTTCTCGTACGTCTACGTACGTAAAAACGCGCGGTCTCGGGTTAATGGAAACCTTCTAGTTTTCATAATTACCGGTTGTTGCCCGGACAGGTACAAATATATATTTATATATATGTGTGTGTGTGTGTGTGTACATTAAAAAAACTTAAAACGTATAAAAAATACACACGTATAATAATAATAAAGAGAATGTATGGTAATATCCGTGTGTTCGAATAAACGCTGAATCACACAGTCCATTTCGGTTCGCGCCGATAATTACGACGGGATACTCATTGTCAGAACGGAAAAGTAAATTAACCGACGAGAAATGTATATAATACGCGGGCGTACGTTCTTTATACGTAACAAAATACGCGCGCCGGAATAATGACGATCATTTGACACACAGTATTTCTTTCTTCGCTTCTGGGAAACGCACACGGAAACCATCAAGCCGGGGCTCAAGGACCCGCGATCATTTTCGTATACGTTACATAATGAATCGTGAGTACGCCGTCGACACGTCCTACATAGGACGACGACGATTAGAATACAAAATTATATATATATACGTGTGCATGCGTGACACGATTTTTGTTCGACAATCTTGTGTTAGGTGTTATATACGCGTATGGATGCTGCATTCGCAGATTTTTGAGGTCGTACTTCAGAAAAAATTCAAAAGATCTACATTAACTTCAAACATCCCGGTATCCGTTTGATTTAGAAATTCGATTAACCGAAATAATTAATTAAGAAGTTCATAAAATCAAAATAATATGGGCATTCGGTATTCGAAATCAAATTTGTTCGGGTTTTAACAAAAAATTGAGTACCGGAGTTCGAAAATCGACGAGTCGAGTTTAGTTGATCAACAGAATACGATTTTAATCGGTTTTTGTTCACACATTCATTTTCCACTCGGTTTTGTTTAATTCAGTTGAAAATGGCGTCTACAGCAGTTGTGCGTGAAATTGTAGGTACAATAAGTGTTCATAAGAGAAAATGGACATTAAGAAAAATCGATTGAAAGACACTTTACTCGAGTAATCAGAACTAGAGGATAACGAACGATATGAGAGTCATTTTTAGAATGTCTGAAGAAAAATGTAACGAATTGCCGTTCAGAGTTGAGGATCGTTTCGAGAAAACGGATACAGTGATGCGACAAGCATTATTATCGCCCAAAATTAAAACTGCGAGTACAACGCTACAGGTTCAACTCGAAAGCAATTGGCCGACCACCACTCATCGCTTGACTAAAAAGTTGTCCGAATATATATATATTGAAACGAACGTTCTCACTACTCGAAACCCAAAGCGTTTGTTCAAACGGTCGACACCCTCGACGTGGGATCGTCAACGATTATATAACGCGCGCGCGGTAAATGAAATCAGAGCAAACGTCTCGAGCATTGCGCTGTCGGCTAATCGGCTTTTCTAGTCACTGATACGAACGCGGCACGAAACGAGTGGAAAACGGACGAAACAAACAGGATAACGTGATGCGCGTGACGTGTCTGACCACTTCATTTCGCGCTACGAGATTAACATATCGTCGGAAAACGCGTCGGGTCGGATTTACAAGACCGTCGGTAATTTATCGGGCGTTCGTCGCGTGATACGTAACATTGCGGGTTTTATGTTTTTCATCGACGATGTCGTTATGACGACGTATTATACAGCGCACGCGTGTTGACCGTGAAATTAACAATTTAAATTCGAAAGACTTTAAAGTCCGTATAATTAGACCGGCCGTACGAATCGTAATGTCTATCGCCGTCGCCTCGGAATAATTACGACCATCGTCATCCGACCCGAGAGCGAACGTTCGGTTGTGTGCTGTTTTAGTCCGAAAGAACGGTTGTTGTTGTTATTATTTTATTTTTAATCGTACATAAATTCTAAAATCCGATCCGTGAGGATTACCGTACGGTCCGGGTAAAGGGAAAGGCGTGCGCGTCTGATAAATGTAAACTATCTCGCGAACGTCATTAGTAATAATAATTACAGGGTGCTCGACGGCGGCGTTCCATTAATCTCGGTCCAGATGACAGAATATTATTTGAGAAACGAAAAATAAAAAAAAATCCCGAGAGAAACGTGTACACGTACGTGTTATTACGTTCGGGGGAATAAAAAAAAGAGGCAAATTATAATCGCCGTACAGGGAATAAGACTAGAAAAAAAAAAAGAAAAATTAAAAAACAAAGCCACACGAAACCGGTAGAGAGCTCCGCGCGACTGATGCGAAGAGAATTAAAAACGGGAAAAGAACGTGTATACGAATTCGTAGGGTGTTATTTAGTCCCGAGGTTTAAGTCTGATTTACGATTTGGATTATTAATAATCTCGGAAAGAAATAAAAAAAAAATAGAAGAAAAACGGCTCGCGGTGGACCGGCTGATTAATCTTTTTTAATTACGAGACGCCGATCTCGTCGCGGCCCATTGTTCTTGTTTCGCGACCGCGTTCGGTTACCCGACCACGATAATAACGCGCCGCGCCGTAGGCGGGGTTATTAAAAAAATATAATAATATTATTAATACGTACGACTCTACCCCCTATACGTTTCGTTTTTTTTTTTTACATATTTAATTACACGAATTTGTTACCGACGATTCGGCTGGCGTACAAACGGCCGTTTTATGACGATTGCGCCGCCGTCGCCGGGCGGGCAAGAATTTTTTTATTTATTTATTTTGTTTTTTTAGTGTTTTTTTTTTTTTCCCACCGAAAACCCCGCGCGGTGTTCGTCAGACGGAGTGCCGTGCGCACGCGTCCCCCGCGACCCGACCACGACCGGAGTGGACCGTTATCGATAGAGCGTCCGTGATTATCATCACCGATAACAATTAATAACATCGTGTTCGCGAAACGTCACTGCCGGCTGAGTGCGCGTCTGTCTAACCGAGACCTTCGGGGGTTTTTCGTTCGATGCGAATCGCAAGTCAGACGGGATCACAGGGACGTGCGGTGTGAACGCGTTTCACGGCAACGGGGAGACGGGTGTTTCGCGTGCGGGGACGTTTTACTCGACGAAAAAAAAAACAGAACCACTCTTGAGCGCGCCGTCGTCGAATTTAAAGCGTGCGTCTGTTCTAAACATTGGACATAAATCGTCCCGACGGCGAAACGTACTTGCACTTGTACGCCGAACACGATCCCGTCTCGAGTGGCGTGTCGTTCTTATACGGATATCGACTAAACGTTTTGCGTAGTCATTTCAAACGGGTCTCGAGTCCAGTCAAATGCTCCGTTCTGTTCCGTAACCTGTGTGTATAAACACCGTTACGGTTTTCGATGTGTCGATTCCGCTTGTAAGTCTCGCTGCGGTCGGATAGGTGTTTGCCCAACTCAACCGAACCGCACATCTCCAACCGCCCGAAAACCAAAAAAAAAAACCCAAACGTCTAGTCCGATCGGCACGAGCACACGAATAATTTCGACACACCGAAATGTGAATTTATCGACGTTTTTTTTTTGGTAATATCAGAAAATCTTCTCACGTCGTGTTATAAGCTCGTAACGTTTCGTCGTGAAACTGCGTTGTCTGTTGATCGAATCAGTTTCGTTCTCGTGTACACGAAACAGACGATTCCGAGTACTTGTGTTGCCCACTGACGGTTAGTTGCCGAAATTATCGTGACTCGGTTCCAAAAATGCTCGTCGACGGTTAGGTCGTCTATCTCAGACCGTCGAGCGTCCGAGTCCCCCAAAAACAAAATCAATCTCATTGTCGTTATTTTTTTTTTCGTTTAGTATTTGCTTTCAATAGACGCGTTTCGTAACGAACAAACCGATCGAACACCTAGCGATTGCGTACCATCCATGTGTCGTTTCGTGCGCACATTATTGCCGTACGCGACGAATTGCACCGTTTCCGTGTTTAATTCGAGTTTATTCACTCCGCCTTCACACGTTATCCGTCCAAATGCACACGTCGTTTCTCTGCGGACGTCACGTTCACACGCGTACCAAACGTTCGGATTCGCCTTGCCGGCACGGCTCGGACGCGTCACGATGTTTCTTTCGGTGCGCGGGAAGTCCTGACGGCATTCGAATCAAACTCACGAGTGGTTCGGATCGGACTTACTGGGCGAGCCGACGCGCGTTCGAATTCATCCGCAACGACAAACGATCGGAAAACAATCAATCGCCATGTGAAAAACAGTCGAGGGACGATGCCGATTGAACGTCGCGTTGTTCGACGTCGGCCGTTGTCTTCGCCGTTTCGTTCCGTCGGAATTCCTCCGCGTGCCGTCGCTCCACAGACTGCTTGCACTCGCGACGATTCGCGTCATCCTGAGCAGGAACGAGTTTTCCGGCGGGTGGTTCGGATCGTATTGTTTTCAACTACTAGAATCGTGTCCGAATGCGGATTAACGTGCGACGCGTGTAAAATAGTGTGTCTCCGTCTTAAACATCGAAATTAACAAATTCGATTTATTATAATTATTGAAAACAACCCTCGACCCCCCTCGCCCCCGCCTCTCAAATACGGCTTTGATCCTGACAAGCGAGCACTACGAAACACGTGCGTACGAATGCGATCGCACCGCGCCATGTGCAAAGTCGTCGGAGTGTGTAATCCCGTTTCCGTCGCTGCGACATACGTATGACGTTATAACCTCGGGGGTGCCGAGTGTCGAAAAAAATTGTCCGCGCGTTTGGAACGGGTGGGGGGGGAGGACGTATAAACAACGTCAGATAATCCAGTTCCAGCGACGGGACAGCGAAACTGTTTTCTAGTACTTGACGAGAACGTCGTCGAAAAACAAACGTCGAAAACGTCAGTTGAATCTCCGAAAAAAGTCGGTTAAATCTCCGACTCTCCGACGACGGATAGCTAAAACGGCACAGGTTTCGGTATTTTTTCTTTCGTTTTTTTTGTTTTTTTTTTTTTAGTGACATCGATTTAAATCGAGACGCGCGCTTAAACTAAACTCACAATCTATTAATCACGTATTGAACGTGGCGCACGACGTGAGTACGATTTTTTATTTTTTCACGACGGTAAACCGTTTACCAAAGTTTCGTGTGGCGCACGCCGGCATATCGATCTTAAAATCGGACACGCCGACACGTCCGTTGTTTTATCGAGAAAACCCGTAAAAATTCCAAAATAAATTTTCAACTAAAACCCATAACACACGCTTAGAACGCCACACTCGTTTCTGGAGGGAATAATATACGATAATAAATCACCAATCTCGTTCTTACAGAAAAACTTCGCTTCGAATAGCACTCGTTCGGTCGTGCTCCAGTACACGAGGAACTGCTGCCGCCGAGTCGAACGACTAACAGTTTGCGATTCGCAGTTTTTTACTTTTTTCGAAACAAATGTTACGATGTTTCTATTATTAACATGAAATAAGAAAAATTACATCGCGAAATATATCTCAAAGGATCTAAGAATATTGATTTTGTTTCGTGTAGAATCAGATTATATACGTTATGAACGGGATCGGTGACGGACGTAAACGTTTAAATACCAGTCGACGAACTTGTGTGGATGGTCTCGAAACGTTATCCAAATTATATTCATCAGCACGTTCAAATTTAAGAAGTGCAGAACAGTCAGAATGAACAATGTACTTTTTCTGAAATAACTGAGAGGTTGTCAATAATTTTCTGGTGTTTATAGATTTAAAGTTGCGTTCGTGTTTAAAACGCACTCTGCCCGCACGACTTTGTAGTTATTATGTCTGAACACGTTTTTCGAGACAAAACGATCTGGAGCTTCAAAAAACGCAACTTTGTAAAACAACGCGACTTATGAAACATACATCTTTAAACCCCCCGATTATTTCATGGTTAGGTCAGGTTAGGTTAGGCCGACCGGACGACTGCTAAATCCGCCACTGGACACGATACAGTTATACATATCAATAGTATTTAAACGCTTATCTTCTCCACAAACAGCTATTACTTATGTATATATAAATTGTATAACTGTTTTCAACTCGTAAACAATGTTAATTCGCGACAATTCCAAACGAATTTTCCGAGATAATCGGCACGGAACGACTTACATAAATTTTATTATATTTACAATTTTAAATCTACAAAAAGGACACTGGATAAAATGCTATAACGGTTACGTGCGCGTTGTTACGACTCGGTTCGCCAAGAAAACGTTTGCTATTAAAACAAACAAACAAAAATGTCGAACGGTCAGCGTCCGCCCGCGCACTGTTTGATATCGTAATCACGTCTCCGCGAACTGATTAAAAGTTCGATATAGAAATTCGTCTGCGATGCGACGTGTTTTTGGGCAGACGAATGTTATAAAATATCGGATTGACGACTGTTCAATGGATAGTTCAATAACAGTAATAATTAAAATGCGAAAAATGACTGGATAATTTTTACGAGAACCGAATCCGTCCGTGTTAAATATAGCCCGTTCGTATCGATAACGACGTATAATTTACGTTAGATAATTAATATCGTGTTCGTGTGACGTTCTCGTTCCGATGTCGAAGCCGTTTTTCTCGTCGTCGGTTTTGATACGATCGAATAGTTTCGCTGGTACGACGCGAGTTCCTATTACACGACGGTCTAACCTAAGATTTCGAAACGTTTACGCGGCCCCGACGCACCGCGAACTGACCGCGTGTAATTGACGATTAGTGTCCGTAGATAATTGCCGCGCGACGAAACGACCAGTTCCGAATTCGAATGGTGTCTGCGTGCACGTACTAAGTACTGGGCGAAAAGCAAATTTCCAAACGGTCGGAAACAGTTTTTTCAGTCCGTTCTCGACGCGGCGACGAAACGTGAACACGTGTATACGCGTATGTACACACATAATCGTTCGCGTGATAACGACACAAGTGCCGCAAAGACGTACGCGGCAACGTTTGTTTTAAAAAAACACCGGCGTAATGGTTTCAAGTGCCCGTCGTCATTATCCGAACACGCACGACGCGGTCGTTAATCGGATTTTTTCGCAATTGTCCGATTTTAACATTTTCGTCAAGACAATACCGTCTCGCCTCGAGCAGGTCTCTGTAAGACGGACCGCGTACACCGCGGTGCTCGAGCTCGCGATCCAAACGACGTTTGGTCCCGCTCGAAATGATAACCTCGTGGCGCGTTATGTAATGTATGATGTGTGTGTGTGTGACCAACAGTCGCGACGACATTGGTTAGGTCGCGTACGGAGTTCGAGATGCGAGTCGGTATATTTTTTTCCATTTTTTTTTTTTTTAGCGCACCGCGTTTTTGGTTAGGTTAACGAACCTGGGCTGACGGGTCGCGTTCGGACGGGAAATTTAATTTTCGTTAGGGACGAAAACAAAAAAAAAAAAACGCGAATTAATAGTGTCCGCCGGAGGCAATAACAGGCGAAAAAACCTCGAAACAAATGAAAACTACGCCCGCGTAAGATATTAAAAAACGCGGTGAAATAAAACAATTAAAAATCATCCGCCCCGACACGCGATTCGCCGGAGGTTTTTCGTGTGTGTGTGTGTGTTATTTTTTTATGAAAACCCATTTTTAGTGGCTCTAAATCAACAGCGAAAATCGCCGATGCCCGCGCGCGCCGGCCCGATGTTATTTATGAAACTAGTTTTGGACATACATATTAAAAAAAAAAAAAAAAGGGGGAAAAATAACGAACGGTAAAAAGAAAGAAAAAAAAAATAATAATATTAATAATTATAACCATTTGTATCAGAAATATGTTTTACATCTGCCGGCCGTCCGTGCCCAGGGGTGGCCAAACGTATGGTAAATATTTATCGGGACCGCGTTTTAAATAAAGGAAAACGCTCGTTCGTATTCGATTCGGACTGGGTCGTCGAACAAAACCTGAAAAAAAAGAAAAGGGCGAAAATCCGTGTTCGAAATTTATACACTCGGGCGAATGTAGTCGTTTTCGTTTTTCGGCGCACCGTGTCGTTTTTTAAATGAATAACAACACGGGAGAGTCGTTTGGAACGTGATCGGACCGCGTGTTATCACAACAGTCGTTTCACGCATGGCGTTGCGTAGGGTGATACGCGCTTCGTAAAACGAATCTCGTTAGGGACGAAAACGAAAAAAACGAAAAAACCGAATACCGGTGAAGTCCCACTTACGGCGGGTGTCCGTCTCGCGCACAATCACACGCGCGCGCGCGCGCGCCCGTTCGTCGTGAACATTATTACATTACGTACGTTCGGATCCGAAGCAGTCCAATAAATTATAACGCGCTAGCCCGCCAGTCGTAACCGGCATGATAATTATGTATACACCGCGTTCGGAATTACACGGAAAACCATGAAATACACGAAGTTGTTTTGTTTTTTATATTTTTTATATTATTATTATTATTATTCCCTTCCGACGTTTTTTTTCGTTGCCCACCCCACACCTTTCCGTCCGGGATCGCTCGCGATAATTCGATATAATGTGGGAGTGGTTATGTGTGTTCCCCCCAACCCCCCCAACCCCCCTCAACGCAACCGTCCGACTGTACGGAACACAAAAATTATATAAATCCTAACCGTCCGAAAGTCGATTTACCAGAAGATAACAATTTATTCGTGGCACGATCTAAATAACCCACGAACATCCCGGTTACGGGTATTCGTTTCGAACGACGCGCGGTGTAATACGGTTCTGTTCGTTTTGTTTTCTTTTTTGTTTCCCCGTCGAAATTGATTTCCAACAGTCGTGATTTTCATAAACATCGCGTCCGTCGGTTTGTCCATAAAACAAAGACGGACGTATATATATATGGTTTTCTCGTAACGGTCGGATTATTTCGTCCGATTTAAATCGATTTCGTTTTGTCCCGTCGATGTTTTGAGTGAATTATATATGTTTTGTTGGTTTTGTCTTAAGAATGGTATTAAGATATCCGTTATAAAAATCTTTACGTAATATACATGTATAAGCTGAATCTACGCAAAACCGTAGGAAAAAAAAGTAATCAAATCCCCTTCTCGTATTTTAAATGATATTATTATTTTTCATATAATTTCAAAAAAAAAAACTTTATAAAAAATACAAAATGAAAATATAGGAAGTAAATACGAAAATATTCGGAAATAAGAAAACGTTAAGTATATATAATCCGAAAACGAATTTAACGTGCTTTTAACAGAAAACTAATATTATATAATGATTCTTGGTCGTATTTTCGTCGATTCGTTTTCGTTTTCAGTCGCGACCGGAAAAAATCAAACGGGGGAATTGACGAAAACGTCAAGCGAATGCTGGACACCGGATCGAGGGCGTGCGGAAATATCGTTTTTAAGAGAGAGAGAGAGAGAGAATCGGTACGCTTTTATGAATATTTCCGTTATCGAACACGTTATCAGTCATATTAATATGAACAAAAAAAAAAAAAAACGAAGAAAGGAAGATTTCCAGAGGGCTTCAACGCGGAAACACGGCCTTGAACAACGACAATACCAGATAAACGAATAATTAATTTGCACAGGTTAGTCGGTACACGTATCTATTGTAACTGCATAATATATTCCTATTTACTTGCAATACTCTCGAACGTCGATTATTTTATTTACGAAATCCAACGATAATATGACATAACGAAATGTATTGTGCGTCACACGGGCAAAACGTTTTGTAAATCGCTTATGACACGCGAACACGTATTATTGAAAATCGCAAGACCGACGGTGTTCGATTAGCGCAATGACGTAATTAGGCGTCTGTTGTGGGACGGCACGGAGTATACTTACTTAGCGATTCGCTTCGCGTGGACGAATGCCTCCCATCACGTCCTACGAGTCGTCCAGATTTTTTTTTAAAATTTATCCGTTGTTACGGGTTTAATTAAAAGTGGTCTTCGCTGATCGGCGACGAAGACGACCAAACAATGTTTTGTACGTTGTACGTTACGAACTATGCGAAAAACGAAAACGTGAAAACACCAATTACTACGCGTGTCTGGCCCGTCCGGACGCTCCCATTCATTCGCCGTGCACACGGTCCGTGGTCGGCACGGCGTGTATAATTATTATAATCACATAGGGTTACGATGACAAATACATTACGTTCATACGCGAAAAAGGAAATAGCCGATACGTCGACGGGTAACGAATTTCAATCGATTCCGATTCCGGGTCGGTCCGGACTACGGTTATTCACGTCTTCGGGACGAGTTACTGTTATGAAAACAGTACGAGTGGTTTTTTTACTTCGAATTTAACGACAAGAGTTTACAGATTTACACATGACGGTTCACATACTTATAGCGTTTATTCTTATGTTGATTATTTTTTAAAAACGAAAAAAGAGTATATCACGATAATCGGTGTTGCGAGTTGATCCCGTTAGAGACAATAGCTCGTGTTCCGCGTGGGGTTAAGAACAATTTACGCGAATCGAACAGTCGTCGTGTGCTAAAAAAAAAAACAAAAACCGAATCTACGGTTCCCGACGTTGTTTGGCTCGCGCGTAACAGTAAATCCACGTAAAAAACGAATAACCGGAATGTTGGGCAAATCGATTCGGTCGAAACGGAAACGCACGGACAACAATCGGAACCCGAGCTCGGTACGGATCTCTCGGTACGATCGACGGATTCGTCGTCCACGCGCATCCGGAACCCAAACGGCCCAGCGACGGTTCACGTTGCGATCGGACGCTTCCTGTCGAGGAAACAACGATCCGCCACGCACGGCCGCCGTGCCTACGCGTTTCCGCCGCGACGCCCGAGGCGCGCCCGATTTACGACGTATTTAAGAATTTCGATCCGACGGCAGCCGGTCTGCATACAGATCGTTTCAGAATTTTCGTATTACCGTTTTGGTACGGGCGCGCAATGCCCCCGCGGGCCCCGGTCCGAAATTTACGGCACGAATGTTCAATGTCGTCGTTTATTCGATTTGCACACGACTATTCGAACGTCGTGTCAATTAGAGCCGAAAATTATTGCGTTCGATAAATGTGGGGGGAAAGTAACACGAAATATATATTTATATATATATTACTTATCGAAAACCGCCTGTGGGCGAACGTTGTTGTTATTTGACTTCGTGTCGGTTAGGTTAGGACCATCTCGACGGATTTCTATAAGCCCGTAACCGATCGGACGAGCAAGAAGTCTGTCCGTTCACGTTTTAAATCGAAAAATAACGAATCGTTCGGCCAGAGTACGTCGTAGATATTTTATTGACCGTTTGTTTTTTGATGATAATAAAATTAGAACACGTTTCGACGTATTCGTTTTTCGTCCGTACGACCGATAAAATAATCGTCACCCACGTATACGAAAAATCTGACTGCGCGCACATCAACAAGACGTTAAAAACGAATCTCCGATATTAATTATTAATATCGTTCGTATACAACATTACGAAGTCTTGTGAAAACGTATTTTTTTTTCTTCGATCACAATTACTGTTACGACACACACACGCACGAGAGCACGAAATTCAATCAATCTTTTTTCTTTTTTTTTTTTACGTATAACGCGTGTGTATGTATAATATTTAACAACAAAAGTATAAATTCTTTGAAGCACAATGGTCAATCCTTCACATGCCGACCTCAGGGCCACGTTCGAGTACGCGCGCGCGCGCGATTGCATTCCCGATCATAAATTATATCTCAAATAATTTATTCGACGTTCATTCATGTCAAAACCGTTTGACAAACAGTGAAAAAAATTCGACGTATTAAAAAAATCGTTATGTTCTTTTTTTTTTTGTCCGAAACTCGCGTACCCGTCTGCGTGTTAACGTTAAATCGAATCGATATGATACGCGAATCGCAATTACGCCATTGTCGAACGTTCGCCAGTCAATATCGGACGTACACGAAAAATAAACAGACCTCACCGTTTAATCAAATCGAGTGATTATGAAAAAAAACCCTTCGTGATTCAAACCGCGTTAGTATTTCACGTTAAGCGCGGTACAATAAAAATCGTTCACGTATACGGAAACGTTCCGATCGGATCGCGAGACTTCAGCCGGTTGGTTTTTTTAGTTACGTGAAAACGTATAGAAACGTCGAGCACGCGGAAGACGGTTTTTCGGATCACTTACGCGTGGTAAAAGAGAAAAATGCGTTTGAACTCTTTACAAATATTCTGATCGTTTGTTGTTCGCGCGCGGGAAACCACGGGAATGATATGCGAAAGTCACGGACGTCGTGGCGACGAATTACACGAACGTGAACGGTTTTTGTTCCTCCCCGTTACGGCCGGTGGGACGGCGTGTCCGTTCGAACCCGTCGCCGTACCGGAAGACTTGGAGACTTGGACAACGCAGTCGTACGTAGCAGGCGTGTAGACCCCGGGGACGTTTAACGGCCGAAGTCTGGCTGGCGACCAGTGGTGTGCCCAGGAATTTTTAATGGGGGAGGGGGATGTTATAAGTAAATAGTAATAATACATTTTAATGGATTGTCACGGTAATACCAAAAACTCAAACGTTTATGTTTCAAGCTGTCCAAAATCGTTTCTAGCTCATAATTGTGTACGTTTGTATAGATTGTTCTATAATCAAAATGAATTTAAATTATAACACACTAATAATACCAAGTTGTTCAATTGACATAACACCATTAAATTGAAAAAAATGTATTGCACGTTTAAAAATAAAACCAAAATACACGGAAAGTAGATTGCTTATTCCAAACGGAATTTCGACCGCCTAGCTTTTGTACTTTTTTACCATTGACTGATACAAAGTATTAAGTAATGACTCTAAAACAGCTCTTATGACTAATAAGTTGTTTTCTGTAGATCAGCGAAATAGACAATGGATGGGGAGGGGGATATAACCCCTAACCACCCCCCCCCCACACCCTGAGCACGCCACTGCTGGCGACAGACAACCGAGACGACCGGCGCAGGTACGTCCGGTCCCGTTTCTCGGTTGTCAATCCGCAAACGTGGACCCGACGAACGCGGTACCCCAAGACAACGAGCTGGACAAACCGATTTTGAGTCGTTGTCGCGGGCCGTTATCACTAGCGCCGGCCGCGCCTCTGGCCCGTTTCGCCCGCCAGAGGTTTTCGGACGTCCGAGTCCAAAGAAAAAAATTAAAAAAATTTTGAAAAAAAATATAAAACGATGATCCAGCACGGTAAGACGGTTAACACTCGTGACTCGCCAAAAACGATAACGGAATGAACGAAAAATCGGTACGCGCGCGGCCACGCCTCCCCCGCGCGCGGACGATCCCAATGGCTTGCGGGTAAACGCCCAGATTTGACCGTCGCCGGTCGCACAGCAGCGGCGGCCGCGCGGTCTGCTCTCGTCCACACAACGTCCGCGGCGATCGAAACGGTTTTTTTTAAACCTCCCGGCGTTCACACAATACGTACGTACGTTCCAGACGTCCGCGCGTCGGATATCACGCGGTTCTGGAAACGTTCGTTTTTTTCTCTTTATCTCTCTCTCCCGTCGGTCCTGATACTGCGGATACTGCGACGATCTGTTATCATCGATAGTGGTATTCTCGGGCTTCGGCAAGACGCACGATCTGGATAATAATAATAAAACATTTCGACACCACTTTGTTCGAAATTCCCGAGCGCGCAACTGACGGTCCGTGCACACGAAACTACACGCGTACGAACTTCGGGAACGCGTCGTGAAGTCGGGGTCCGCGTTAAAACAGACGATTCCGTTTGCTTGTCGATCGGAAACGTCAATTTTCCCCGCGGGGACGTTCGAAAAACGTCTCTTAAACGTCTCGAAGTCGATTTTTTTTTAAATTCAATTTTTTGAACCACCCGTCGTCTTACGCTGACCGAATTTCATCCGAGCCGAAGATTACGGTTAGTTTCTGTACGATCTGATCGATCCGATAACATAATCGTGCGCCGCTTCATTGTTTAACCGTTCTAATCATATTTAAATCATTAGGTATGCGTTTGTCCGTTGTTGTCGTGATACGTACAAGACGTGCATTAATCAGACGTCGACCGGATCGTCCGTTGTTTTACAAAAACTAGAACGGCAAAGGCGAGACAAAATGCGGTTAATAAATACCGTGATATGCGGTTATCGTACACGTCATCTAGTTTCTCTCGTCGTACCGCGATTGTAGAGAACAATGCATCGGCCGTGTGTATCGAACACGCATAGAAATAACGTATGTGTGTGTTTTTTTTGGACTTCTTACGCGTATTACCAAGACGGATTTAATTCTACGATTTTAATCTCGGCCGAAGACGTTAGCTAATAGGCGACCATACGCGGTGTTCCTTGGCAATCCAACGTCAAAAAATAAAAAATAACGTTATTTGCGCTCTCTTCTGCTTTCCCGAGGCAAAAAATGAAAAAAAAATGGTGACACTCGAGGGAGCGTTTGGAATTCACTTCGGTGTATACGATTTGAAACAAAAAAAATGTTCGTCTTTTCGGGTTCTGTATTGGTCAGTTCCGGCAACCGTTGTGTAGAAGTAGACTCGACAGTTTCCGAAATCAGCCTCTGGCATCAAATCCGAACGTCCATTTAATCGGCAACCGAATTTCGTAACGCGTTCGTTATTCGACAGGTGCCTGTTGATTATCGTGTTATACGACCGCGGGTTTTTGCTCGGGTCACGCGCCTCTCTACGACGACGTTCTGTCTAACGAACGTTTACGGAATTTTTCCGTTTTTGTTCTCGACGTCGCAGACACTGACGTGTCTTACTGTTCCGACGAAAAGGGTAAAGGGCCAAGGTCAGTCAAATCTTCACGCGCGTGCAACGTCTTCGGGGGTGCAAACGTAGTGTGACCGCGGGGCGACGTCCACGTTTAAAGGTCTACTGTCGGGCCAAACTCTCGTGGCCACGCGACAGCAGCAGCAACAGCAAGGTCGCGGAAAGTTGTGAAGTCCGACGGATCGAAGAAGGCACGTGCGGAATAACGCGTAACAAAATGATGTTCGACATGGTTTTGAAGACGTTTTAATTCGTTTTTTCCCGGTCCGTTGTTAATCGGAACACGATTTCTCGTATTATACGACCTCGACCGAGACGTCGAAAAATCATTTTTCTCGGCGGTCGCCTTGCGTGTTAAATGTAAAACACGTCGATAGTGTTATTATCAATAAAGTTCACGTGATAACCGGTTTTCTTTTCGCGGCGCGTACGATAAATGTGTGCGCAGAACACCGCGTTCCGTACCAGTCGAATAACGTAAAAACGTAAATTGCATTTGCCACGTGAACGGGTACCGAGCGAAATGTAAATGTCAATCGATTCCGAAGGTACACGGGACGAACGTCTCTATGTGTACGCGACGCAACTCAACCCCGGAACCCGGACCTACAATCGCTATCCTCGATACTCGGTCAGGAGGTCTCGCGCGCCGATCGGGAATTGATTATCTCGCGAATACACCCGACAAACGTCCCATTCAATATTGTTTGTGGCGTGCGTGCGCCTAGTAGTTGTGCGCGTTGTTTGCGGCATTGTTTCGCGATCGTTAAACAACGATTTTCTCGACAATGGTTTCGGGCTACGGCGCGTGTGCCGTACCACGGATAAAAAGTAATCATAATACGAGTCCCACGGATATGATAAATATATTATTACGTTATAATACGAACGTACGTGACCGTCGAACACGGAACCGACGAAACTATTACTCATCGTTCGGAAGGGGGAAAAAAAAAAAAAAAAAACGTTTTTTGAACGGTATTTTATTGTAAAAACGTTCTCTGTCAAACGATAAAACAATTCGTGTTGTTATCGAGCAAACGCGCGTCGGACATAACGCAGGAGAATACGATATTTATCACGTTCCGTTAACAAACAAAAAAAATATCCGACCACCCACCACACGGAAAATAATTAAACACAAAATATTATCTCGATCTCGATAACATAAATATTGCACTGATTAAGTGTATTGTTTTTTTTTTTTATCGCGCACGAGTTACAATACAATATTTCTTTATGACGAGAAACAGAACAAAAAACTCTAAAACATCCGATGCACGAGTATTTCGTAACTAATTGTTGCGCACAGCGTTTTCGAAATCGGTTGCGAGCACCGGTAAAAACCGTTAAAAATCGTAACCGATTCATGAACAGTTCATTCGTCCGACATCTGAGCACCTATCGGAACGAAGCCGCTTTGAGATCGGAACGTTGATCACGTTCGTCGATGTTTATTAAAAAAAATAAAATAATTAATAAATATTTACTGTTTTCGACGGAACCGGGGCAACACGCGCGCTACAAGTGGCACGACGCGGTAAGGATGCGCGTTGGAAATAAATTCTTGCTTACAGACGATATCACAACTAGGGAACGGATTTTATTGTAATTACATATTTTTATTAGATCGAGATATTTTTTATCTGATAAAAAATGTGCACGATTCGGATCGTTCTAATCGAAATAAACCTAATTTTACTTGACATTATTTTACACATATTTTGTACGTATTTAATTAAATCGTAACGGTATTTCTATGAATATCTTTAAGGATATTATTATTTATTAGGTACGAGTAATTTATTTTATTCAACGAAATCGCATGATATTCTGACATTATCTAAACTAGTTCTGTTATCGCGTTATCATGTACTGTAATATGACTATTGTGGATAGAGATAATACCGGACGATATAAACATGAAATAAACTTGACAATCGTTGTTCGTAGTATTCGTAGTCACATTTGGTCTCGTGTACGTGTTGCTTTCAATAATTAAAATGCCGATAGTTGTTAAATCACTTTTTTTGTGATTTTCAATGATAATACATTTTTTGATATTTACATATTTTAAATGTTTTATTCTATATTTTAAGAAAAATTTTACATATACATATATCGATTTTTTTTGTAAATTTTGCAATTCCAATAAACGAAATGACGACGACGGTCGAAATCGAACGGGAACGGATTCGGTTTTCTCGACTGGAACACTCTTATTTGCCGACGACGTACAATAATAGTCATACGATGTTATTCGTCGCGAGATGTTTAAGGTGAAACATCGAAAAGGCCGGTGAGAGGACGAAAGACACGGTTTTTTTTAAATAAATTTATTTATTCGCACGTTTTACGCGAGTTCAACAGGCGTTGCGACGACGGCGGCGGCCCAGTCGCGTCCGTTCGGGTAGGCAGGTACACGTGCAAGAACAAACACGCGCGTGTGGGCTCGGAACGAAGGAAAAGAAACCGTTTACACGCGCGCGTAATAACAAACAATATTACCTACACATTGTTCGACCGGTGTGCGTGTGCGTGTGTACACAATACGAAGAGACCGAACCTGGGTGGAAGTTCCGAACGACTACTGTGGGCGCTGCACGGGGCCGTGCCTGTCATGTCCTGTATAATATCGGATGACAATCGTACCAACGTGTCGTTAAAGGTTCACGTACGCACACGTAATATGTATACGTATATATATATACAGGGCGATTGTTTTGGCGCGTTCGGTTTTGAACCCGCGGGTGGATTATTGGGAATTTTTCGACCTACATTTATTTTTCCGGGACAGTGTTAAGAAAAACATTTTTAAAGTTCGGCGATTTTTCTCAACGAAACGCCGTGTTAAACGTTACGATTTTCGGGCAAAACTCGAATGTTGGTCCGCCAAATCCAAAAACAAGTTCCGAATCGAGTCTATAGCTCGACTTTACCGTAACTATTCGAAAAACTGATATAATAAATCGGGTAGATAAACAAAAAAAAAAACAAAAACAAACAAAATTGTGCGTGTTGCGAGTACGCGCGGACGAAATGAAACTTCTTTCAGAGTCATTTTACCGATAGAGTATTAGGTCTGTATTGGAATAAAATTAACAAAAATGTATATGGAAGTTACTAGATATTCTCCATTCCGCTGGATAAATAAATATAGAAACCGAACGAGCGGAGGGCGTTTATCAATAAAATGCTTACTTGGTCACCGCTGCTAGAAACTTTGAAATTGGTTACTCGGTTTACCGATCCCAAGTCCGACCAGCCTGTGTGTGTGTGTGTATGTAGTTATATAAATGGAGCAAAGAAAAGAACACACAAAAAGTGGTTAACACAGATAACAAGGCCGTGGCACTTTTGTTCACATTATTTGGCCCGGTGCGCGTAAACAGCTAATGACGAGATGACGGTTGATGCGGTAAAACTGGTGAGGGGGGGTGGGGCGGCCAAGCGGTCCGCTCGCACGCTATTGGCTGCAACAGGAACTTTTCGCGCACGCGCAACTGATCTCGAGAAAAAGTGTCGTGACGCGTAAAAAATCCTTTTTTTCTGTACCTTCTAAAAAGAAGTTTCACTTCAAAAATAAGCCGTTGAACACGTCGTACCGAAAACAATTCGAAAAACGCGTAGAGAGAAGTTTTACGTTATTGGAATCCATACTGTACACTCGGCCATGGACTTGGCGTGCGCGAGCCACGACGACGCGATAACGATAAAAACAATCACGTGCGTTTTCGACGCGACGTCCGGGACGTAGATAATTGTTTGTGAATCCATCCGGTCCCGGCGATAATCGATCGCGCCACGGTGTGTTGTACGCGTCGTCGCTTAGTACGATTAACGCGAACCGTTATGGCAATATGATAATAAAACGTCGAGAAGACGAAAACCGCTGGCCCCTCGAGGCCGATTTCCGTTGTTGTTTATCTCGCCCGATAAAACGATCGGTTTCGCCGAGGCGGCGGCTATCGATCGAAAACCGTTTCGTCACAATGCGCGCGCCTGCGACCAGACCGCGTCAAACGCGCCGCGTGAATTATGAACGTTTAATGATTTTTCGGGTATATATTTTTTTCTTCTTCTCGTTTTCGCTTTTGTGATCTCTTATCTGCCCGCGACGTCGGTGCCGCGACGACCAGGCGTGGCGTGGCGTCGTGCGCGTCGTCGCCTCGAGAAAGGTAAAACGCGTAAACGATTCCGGACAAAAGAATATCATTAGCGTTCTGACGCGAACGCCCGATTGTAACCGTACAGAATATTACACGATATTAATACCGGAACCTTTCACCCCCCCCGAAATTTATTTATCACGGTAAACGTCCGAAACGGATATGAACGATTTCGTTCGCGACACTTTTCGCAACACGACCAATTTTTATACGCTCGTGAACAGACGAACCGGCACGTCGACGTACGAATACGAGCTGACTCCCAGTTTTCACGTTCAGACGATCGTTTGTGTGCGCTACGTGAACCGTGATCGGAAACTCGGTCCGAAATCCGAACACGTACGTGGGTTGGTTCTGACGAACGTTGCGACGTGTCCTACGAAGTCTGCGCGCTGCTGTGGCCGACAATCGACCTCTGACCGCGACGTGACAATAGTAATTGTGACAAATCGTCCGGTCCAAATGTGTACGGACGAACAATTGTTTCAAACGTCTATTGTTGCGCACATGGTAAAGATGACGCTCGCGCCCGCGTTTTGATCTCGAGCGTTGTAATTTAGAACAATTTCTTAAATATTTACACTAATCATACGAGCTCAATAATATCTTTACGGTCGGCAAGTACGTGCGCATGTTTTATTTTTGAATTTCTATTCATAAATCGCCCTCTCTACCCGAAAACGTGTTCTCGTCATAACTGTTGCACACTCTTAGAATATGCGCTATATATAGATTATAAAAACGCTTCTTCCGATGACGTGGTAACGAGACAGGGGGACCCCTTCGAAATGTTCGAAAAAATGAATTTAAAAAAAATAATCATCAAAATTGTATTAATATACTGTTTTCAAGTTTATAGGAAATCGTGAGTGTGAAAACAACAACGTCAATTTCGCAAAATTATATTATTTCGATTTGTCCACGAGAAAAGCCCGTTAACTTACGCCACCTTGAAGTCGCCGCGTATCGCACGCGGTGCATTTCAAAGAGTACTATCTCGACCTTGTCCGTAACTGGCCTTGAACGATATTTCAGTAATTATTTCTACGTCGTACGTATCCGATCCGAAAACTGTTCTCGCGCTGATTGCTTTTACAATACCTACACAGTGTATTGTGTTGACTTCGGTCATACGAGGGCTGTCCCATAAATAACCTACAAACGTGTTCCGAGTAACGAAAAATTGATTTATTGCTTTGAAATTTTAACACGATAAATCAGACGATCACCGTTCAAACGTACGCATTTTCCCCGACGACGGAGTTACACGAAAATGCCATCTCGGAAACACGCAGCGCATTTTTCCGTCGAAAGTGCTCGGTAACTGCGTCCGTGGCGTCCTTTTGAAAACGAATTCTTCCCGGGGTGTTTTATTTTTTTTTTAAATTTTTGAATTTTTTTTTGTCGCGGATGTCGCGACACTAACACCCTTGGGTTTGGCCGCTGAATGTGGAGTTGCATCGTCGTGCAGCAGTTTCACGTTTCCCGAACATAATCGCCCATCTCCTCTTGAATCGTGTTTTCTCTCTGGGTTCGTCTGCATTATTCAATGTAACGGGACGAGAGACTTGGCGGGGGAACCGTTTTCGAAACGAGGAGTACGCCGCGGACGCAGTTACTCGGTCGGGAAAACGCGTAAATCTGAATGACGACTACGCGGACGGATAAGAAAAACATGTCCGGTTCATCGCGTGGACGTTTCGAAGCGATGGATTCGTGTCTCGTTCGTGCGACACGGTCCTGGTGATTCCCGGGGCACGTCGACCGGGTCAGATGAAGCGTCGAAAAGTGCGATTCTCTCGCGAACACGTGGATTGACAAAATACGTGGGCGCCCGATACCGGACCGCACGCGGTTACGGCTCGACGTGAACCAGTGCAAACACAAGCGCGCAGATGGGTGTGCATAAAAGTTTCGCGGGAATGTGCGGAAACCGGGCGACGTGTAAAAAGCGTGGAAACAATCCGCTTTGTTGAAACGAACGCCCGTAACACATCATACCCGTGAGCTAATCACCGTTTATACGCGCGACCGCTCCCGCCCGCCCGTGCGCATAATGCGTATACGAGTGTGTACACAACGTAGTGCAACGTACACGCGGATTGACCTTCGAAAAGCGTCTACCTCGAACGGTAAAAAAGTGTACACACACACACACACACACATGTGTATACAGTATAAAAGACCAACGAAACGTCTTCCGAAACCGTTCGTAAAATTGTTTATGAAAAGACGTTTTCAACTATAGTCGAGTTTAAACGAAAACGTAAAACGTTGACTCGTAAAAAAAGAAAAATTTCATTCGTTTATTGAAAAGATTTTATTGGAAAATCGGAGTGTTAGTGTAAATCCGTTTGGCTGTTTATTCTAGCTGCTTTCGACAGATGAAAATAATACGACAGGACTGTATAACGCGTGTAATTCGAATGCCATTAGCGCGTTAGAAGTAGTGTTGTAAACGACTTCATTGTTTCTGGATTTCGTTTTTAACGAGTGGTTAAATTTCCTGTTCTAAACGAATTTAAACGGAACGTCGGACGAAAATTAACGATATCACAAAGCGCGTTGATTAAACTCGTCCGTCAATTACGTAGTGCCACTATATTTTGTCTACTTATTTTTTCGGCTACTAAAATAGACGTTCTAGTGTTTCGTTAGTGTTTCGGATTCGAAAGCAAACATATCCTGAACGACGCCAGTTAAAATGTTTAATGCGCCTGTTGTCTGAGCTCGTTGTAAACTTCGAGAGTACGAAAACTGCCCGTCTTCGAAACGAATATGTCGGTGAGTTTCGTGGTTTATTTTGTCTTAAGTACCGTTATCAATCGTTTTTTTTATCTAAAACGCATAATATTAGAAAATGTATTTACAGAGTGTTCCGCGGAAATCTAGTAATTGCAATAATATTTGTCCCGTCCAATATTTTTGAGTTCTTTTTTTATCTTGCAAAATTAAAAATAGCCAAATTATGAATATATTTTTAAAACATATTTTGGCGATGGAATTTTGTTTTTAAGATTATTCGTCGATTTTATACATTTGTTTAAAATTTATGAAAATATATATTTCAGAAAAACGAGTCTATAATCGCCTGCTTTATTTTGTCGTTACATTGTAGAAAATCAGCAAATAATTTTTAATAGAATTTTATCCTTTGAAACTTAATATAATTTGGGTTTTATTTTATTTATAAAAAAAATCAAAAAATTCTAAAACACGATAACTGTAGGGCTGGATTCCGTTAATTATATCGTATATATATATGTGCATAAAAAAAAGAACAACCGACGAACAGAACAATAGTTATTGTCATGAAGTCACCACGAATACGCCTGTACGCAGGTGCACATGCCCGTTTTCAAATTGTGTCCCCCCCCCCCAACCGTGTTATTAACGATAAATCAATAACCGATCATGTTGAAACGCTGTGGTGGTCGTCGAGTCGTTTTTATTAACCTTACCGGTCAAGTCCCACCCGTTTACGGTGAGAAAAGACTGTACGGCTTTCGACAAACAATATTTGTGACGCGGTGTACACGCTCGTAGAGTCCGACGACGAAAAGTGGATCGGACCGGTGCGAATACGATTGAAAAATAAAACAGAAACGGGTAAACAACACGCGTCGGTCTGAACGTTTTGACTTTCCGGCGTGGATCGATAGACACGCGGACCGTTGCTGTTATCGCGGACGGAAACGACCGTCGCCAGCAATTACGTATAGTAGCGTTTTACGAACGCGTTCCCACGGTGCCCAGTCGTCGCAGCCGCTTCTCCCGATTATCCGTCTCTTCGCGCGGCACGACGCGGCACGTGTCCGTAACAGGCATACGTTTTTTCAGTGTCCCGTCCGTGGCCGTTTCCTGCGCCGACTCGTTAAACCGCGTCTTTACTAAAGACTTTTCGACGCAAGTCGATTGTCGGATCGACGAACGGCGAGCGAGGTCGACGAAACGTGAACACGCTCCGGTCTCTCGGCGCGCGGATTAAACACGTAAAAAACCGACGAAAACACGGGTGCCCGCGTAACGAGATCGGCGACGGTAGTGGAAACCGTCTCGCGGCCCGGAGGCGTGTGTTCGGTCGGGTTTTTTTTATTCTTCACCCCCCCCATCGTATACCCCGCAGAACGGCGGACGGACAATTAAAATTGTTTACGACGAAAACAAACAAAAAAATACCGAAATCGAATCGCGCTCCGAAAACCGAGAAAGCAATTTCGATCGCATCGCCGCGTATCCGTGTGTACGGACGATGATGACACGCGGTTTGAACGGCGCGGCCGTTCCGCCACACGATAACGCGAGTAATATAATTACACGACAAACGTGATAAATGACCGCAGCGAACTGGTCTGAAACAACTGGAGGTTAGGTAACGTACACGTGTCATTATCGCAACAACGTAAATTAAACATAAATAGAACGCGTGCGTACGGGGTCCGGTCGCAACGTTTTACCGCGCGCTCGGCCGTATGATTATAGACAATATCCGAGATACTAATAACGGCTGATCCGCTTCGATCGAAACACGATTGGATTTAAATTATACAAAAAAAAAAAAAATCGCTACTAACATTATACGTGGAGATATTTGCAATTTGTTTCGTAGTCGACCGTCCGATCGATATTTTAATCACACGTGTATTACACGCTAACAAAACAAACATTCTAGTCCGTGCAACTCGGGTTAGCGTTTGTTCGGTGAGCCGCGTTCCGTGTACTTGGTACACGCGTTCAAATATTCGGGAATCATAAACAACATCGGACGGACACAAAGCGCGGAGGAGATAAAACAAACACAGTTGGTCGGGCCAACAAAACATTTATCAAGAAAAAGACGCGTAGCTGTAACACGGTTGTGATACATGGAACGGAGAAAAGATTCCTAGAGGCATTTGAGTTGTGGTGCTGGAGACGCGCGAAGAGAATCGGATGGGCAGACGGGATAATTGATGCTCAGGTGGAGAAGAACGAAATATAATAACCGCAATGAAAATAAAGAAAGACGATGATAAACGATTGATCACGTAATTATTGAAGGAATCATAACGGACGGAAAACTGTCGGATATTTCGTTTTTCGTTTTACCGTTTATAATCAACACATAAACACGTCCAGTATCCCGTGCAAGGTACGCGACGGCGGAGTGTGCACGAGGGGTCGGCGAACGTGTCGTGTCCATTCGGATTTTTTCGGTACAATTTTTTTCATACCTCTCGATCAAGAGTACACGATTTTTCGAATCCGGCCGCGTTCGAATTTTTTGTTGTTAATGAACTTGTAAAATAAACCGTCACGTAATACGAATTCGAAACTTTTCTTAAAATAAAAATGTAATTTTTAACGAAAACGGTATAGTCGGAACGGAAATATCGAAAGCTCTTTCAAAATACGTCATTTGCCGCAGTCGTCGTGGTCTGTGGGCGAGTTATTGTGTACACTGGGTTGTTTTGTTTTATATAGACGTTCGGTACGTGATTAGTATAAGTTTTTATGACGATATTTCAAACTGATACGGTTTATCAGGTAAAAGATTTCCCACTGGATGTCATTACGATAATGACGTTCCGCCAAAATTCCTTTTGTAGATAATCTAGCACGTCGTTCGTACGATTATAAATGTCGATTGACTTAAAAAAATCACAGTTATCGCAATCGGTTTACGTTCGAAAATCGATTTTACATGACACGATCTAATAAAACGGTAACACGTTACAAATTCGTTTTCGCTCAGTTTTAATTGTTATCGTTTGACGTGGATTCGATAAAACGCCATCCCCCCCCTCGTTCACATTGAAAAAAGCCGAGAACGTATACAACGAAACAAACGAAAAATCTAAAAACGCGTGAAACGTGATAACGCCAAACGGTCGACACGAGTTACGTGTTAGTTTGTGTGTCTGCCGTTCGAAAAAAATGTCCGCCAACGATGGAAACGGACGTTACGGTTTTCCGTCCGGAACACGTTCGATATTCTTGTACGTTTGTATCTCGTGGTGGAAGAATTACCACGCGTGTTTCGATCGTTACGTGGAAAATGTCATCGACGAACGGCCGGAATATTACGTCGCACGAGCACGAAAAACGCTTGTAAAAGGAAACGTTTGGAGGGGGGGGGGGCGAATAAAAAACGAGGCATAGGGGTTATTACTGTTACGACATGGTAGAAACAAAAAAAACAAAAAACCGATCCGGTAGAAAATATGTCGAACGGATGGGGGTCCGAGTACACCGAAACTCGTACGGAAACCTAATGGTTATTTTTTTATTCGGAAACAATTAAAAAAAAAAACAAAAACAAAAACGGTGCGTCAGGAACGGGGCAGATGGCTTTCGGACGGAAATCGTTTCGTGTTATTATTATTTTATTTTTTTTTTTTCGTTATCCATCTTGATATCACTACTATTTTAATAAAAGCTAATAAAAAGATGTCCGCCGACGGATGTCGTCATCCGCGACCGAGAACAATCGAACGCGTAGCCCATTTTTTAATCAACGCGAACACAATATTTTCTGGTTATTATTGTCGTTAATTAATTGTATTCCTTTTTGTAATTTCTTTCTCGACCGTTTTCGTCTTGTGTTTTTTATTATTTCGTTTCGTTTCGTTTCGTTTTTTTTTTTAAGACGGCCCAGTCATCGTCGACTCGGCGGGTATCCGCATGGTTTTTTTTTTTTGTTTTTTTTAATGAAGTTCCCCCGTTGAATCAATCAACATCAGCCGAGCTGGTCGGAATCATTAATTCCGTCAAAAACGAACCGTACTCGTAAAATCTAATTACTATTTATTTCCATGTTAACGCGTTTCGCGTTTGTTACCGGTTAGAACAACGCACGGTACGATGTCGTCGGCGGAGGTTAGGTTATCAGCGATCACGTCGAATATCCGTCCACGGCAGAGAAAACCGTGATTTATCATTTTTCTTTTTTCTGTGGTTTTCTTCTTTGCGACAATCGTACGCGGCGAACTGCAACGCGCGAATTGAAAAATATAAAACAGTGGAGCTCGATTGGAAATCTTAAAATAACGTTCTATATCGCAAAACCGTGGGTATCCCACACCTCCTCGGTTTACCAGCGATATATGACCTGATTTCTAATCGTATTCGTTTTATTTTTTCCGATCGAAAAAATGTCTCTGCATAATTTTTAGGAGAATAATATTTGATACGACATTTGATACAAACAAACCCGTTTCAATTTAAACAAGAATAATAAAATCTATAAAAATCAATAACTTACTCACGCTATACATCGGGACGATACACTAGAAAAATCGAATTTCCGATTTAACGACGTCGTCCGTTATGTTAATATAATGTTCGCCGATAAGCGATATAATAAATCGCCGTTATCGAGTAGAGGTACTCGATAACGTATTAACAACATCGAATATACAATCGGTTCGTCGTTTATTTTTTTTTAAACGACGTGCGGTCGGTCGTCATTGACGTCGTTCCCGTCGTAACGAGCGATCACAGTGACGTTCGACAAAATGCACGGTGCGTTTTTCGCGATTTCTGCGGAAAACGGACACGTGTCGTGCCCGGTCGGTCGAGTGCGTCCCCGCGACGTCGTCCCGATGTATTCGTTTTGATCACGTCAGGCGCGGATCCAGAACTTATTTACGGGGGGGGGGGGAGGGGCATCTTAATCAAAACAACTTTAATCCTCATTTCGTCGCATCGAATAATAAAATATTTTCCAAAACGTTTTATTGGAAATCGTTGGCGATACACCGAAAAATCCCATAGCTACAACTTCATTTTAAATTGTCTTTCTATAGTATCATAGATAAGAGTTAGAATTATAAAACGATACTAATAAAAAAATTTAACAAGAGTCTACGGGGTGGGGGGCGATCGGACGTCTGGTGGTCCGTCGGTCGGCAAAAAACGGCGGACGAACAACACCGATAACGTTCGGCGGTAATCGGAACGGATAACGCGTGCTCGTCACGTTAATAACACGAACAGTAACCAAAGCGAGAGAAGACCGACCGGGCGGAGTCATGCGCGGAATCCGGGGCAATAAAATAATTATTGGTCGTCGGAAGAAAGGAGAAATTGTTTGCGTATAATAATATATACGATGGCGTACGATTTCGTACGTTACGCGATTAACAAACAAATTAAATCCGTTTTACGACGACATAAAACCGGAGGACGACGTTTTGACGTTCGGTGTTTTTTCTTTTTTTTTAACCTTACTCACCGGCGGACGTTCAAAACTCGTACGCGTCGAATAACGTTTGCGTAGCGTGTTCGAGCGTTTCGATGTTGTGTTTACACTCGCGACGTTAACGCGCGTCAGGCACGATAATAACATGAAGTGCTAAACGTTCGACCCGATAACTGAGATTTTATTGACCGAAGATTTAGATAGGAAAACGAACGGAACATCTAATACCCGTGTATACGTATACACGGTGTTTACTTCGAATACGCTTATTATTATTATCATCGTTACTAGGTCGACTACCAATCGAACAAAAACGGTGTTTCTACGATTTTATTGTTTTTACGTTGATACGATCCGTCACTGTTACTCGTGGGAAATCGCCGTTATTATGTTCGCATCGTTGTGACGTTCTGACTGATGAAGAGCGGACTTTAAAAATCTTCGATACGTGCTCTGTAAACGGTTTGAACGTTTTCAAAAACTCCAAATAGACGAACGCTACAAAACTACAAACATTAACGTATTAAAAACTGGATAGATTACGTGAAATGTGTTCTACTTGTATTTTTAGTCGATTTAAACCGGGAAAAAAAAAATAATCACAACTGTACTCGTTATTACTGACATATTGGAAAACGATCGATAACGTTACAATCAAATGTTATAAATAAAGACTCTAACGTTCGATCGTCAATATGTTACGAGGGTGGTGGTGGGGGGGGGGGGGAATATATTGAACGTACGTCAGATGTCGCGAAAACATGATTGTTTTTCTCGATTGATAACGGTCGGAATCGCGCAAACGCGTGCGACACCTAAAAACTCTAGCCTAACTGTGCGACGCGTTCGTCGTCATGCGACTGCGCTTAACGTCCGCGCTTCACTGATTAACCCGTGTTGCCGGCCGTACGCCGAACAACACTCGACGGCGTCTCGACGGCACTCGAGAAAATTACAACGCGAACGAAACGCCGCGTCTGTCAACAACCGTTCGCGTAAACGACGAGTGGCCCGACACCGTGACGAACGGCACCGCACGTGTTCCATTCACTACGCGTTTTTCGTTCGCGTCCCGCCCGCGCTTTGGCGACTTGACGCGCGTCATCCGCAACAAGTGTCCGCTGTCGCGCGTCTTGCCGCCGTTTTCGCGGCCGATAACAAGGAAAACAAACAACGAACCGCTTAGCCCATAACCTAACCGCGATTGAACGTTCGCGCATTTGTTCAAAACCGTTCTCGCCGTCCACGACGCCTCGCGCCCGCCGACGGCCGCTCACCCGACACGACGCGTTCACAAGATGCGCCGTGCGATTCTTTACTCGGCGGTTTTCGTTTGGTCCGTCGCCGCGACCGACCCCGAAGCACTCGCCGATGCGTCCGACGAGGTACGTCGCCGACAGACCGCTATTAAACCGTTTATATGTATATATATATGCACTGAACTGCTTACGTTTATAAACCCGAAATCACAAAAACGTTAACCGCTACGTTGTCGTCATCAGTGGTATCATCAGTGGTTGTTCGCGCTGATAACGTAGTTTTGTGATTTCGGGTTTATAAATCGTAACGCGTCGTTATTGACGGTGTTAGAGACACTAACACGCGCGTATTATGTTTTGTCGGATTACCGTAAAAAGCTGTTATGGGGTGGGGGGGGGGGTATCGGTTACCAAGATTTTCGACCGTCTTTGTCGACGCCCGTACCGCGCGTATTGAGTTTCGCGAAGACAAAACAAATCGGTCGGGACGTGTTCGCACAATGGCCGAAACGAAACGGAACGAATGGGGTCGGTAGATTGTCGGGTGTGATAAATGATTTTGCTGTTTTCGGCGGAAAGCGCGTAATAATAACGACACCGCGTTCGTTCGCTCAACTCGCGACGCCCGCGCGTGCTTTTTTCAGAGCGTCGCGTCGACCGGTCGGAAATTCATACAGAAAAACCGCTACGACCACTGGCCCGCGGCAAACAGGAAGACGGTCGATTCCAATTACCGGACAGACGTGCAGGACGAATTCGACGCGCGGCAACACTTCGTGGACTGCGCGAACGTCATCGGGGACGTTAAGGACCAAGGGAACTGTGCTTCCAGTTGGGTGAGTAGGAACACGGGTGCGACACAAGTTTCGTGCGACCGTTCCCCATAGTACGTTGTTTTCACGTCGATATAATATATAATATTCGATCCAACTTCACGCACACGTTAACACCGATTTTGTGAAAAAATAATATCATCGAACGTTTTTACTTTTCGTGTTCCGTCAGATTTATAAAATTACAATTTTGGTCGCACAACTGATTATCTCGTCTCGAATCCCATTATCCCTTCCGGTCTTCAAATATCGTGGCTACGATCTAGTTACGGTATTGAACTTCTTGGACGACGGTGAGGTCGTGTGCCGTCAAAATAACGACTGTCTTTTGGACTCGCCAGTGTGATGGCACACCAAAGTTTCACCCTCCGTCACGATCGTATCGAGACATTCATTGTTCCGGTAGCGTCCGAGAAATTCACGCGCGGCGAGAACGCGATTTCGTCGGTGTTCGAGCTTGAGCATTTTCGGTACTCGCCTTGCAAACTGCACACCTGACGTCCCGACCTTTTTGTCACGGTTTCCCCCAAGACTTCAAGACTGACCGAGACGTCTGGAAAGACTTGACGGTCGAGGTTGTCGAGTGTCGGACGTCGAACTGCTCCGACGGTTTCTTCAACTTCGTCGTCGTGAGTTCGGTCTTCTTTGAATAACCTTCGTCACTTCGTGACACGTTGACGAATCATCATTTCATTTCCGTACGTTTCCACAAGTCCCTCGTAGATTAGTGGTTTAACTGAAATAATAACAAACCGAACACAATGCCGGAATACCATGTTCACAGTTCCATCACGCGTCTTTCGACGTTAGGCTTAGTGTCTTCAGAACTTCTATTATTGTTATTATTATTAGTTCGTCATAATCATTGAATACTCGTTGATTATCTACTCACGAATAAAGTGGTACGCGTTTGACGCGGCAACCGATTACTAATTATCTACTACTATTATACTCACCCCGCGCACACGTCCCTGGTTATAACCAATAGGTTATACAAAGTTAAAATCGTAGAATATTATGAGGGGGGTTTTTTTTTATGCGATTGTATTCATTCGACTTAGCGATACGATGTATATGTTAGGCTGTGTCGGTGGCTTCGACTTTCACAGATCGACTTTGCATAGCGACCAACGGTACGTTCACCAACAACCTGTCCGCTCAAAACCTAATGGCTTGCGGTGACGACGAACAATCGGGCTGCAATGGCGGCTCGGCGTTCAAGGCTTGGGAACTCACCATGAAAAAGGGGATAGTGACCGGCGGCAGATTTGGTTCCAGAGAGGTATAGTTAACGTTTTATCGAGTAAATCAATATTTTTATATGTATATATTAACGACCAAAATATCTTGCAGGGCTGTCAACCATACCAGAGAAAGCCTTGCAACCATTACGGTTCCAGCAATATGAAAAACTGTTCGGATCTCGGTCCGATGCAGAAGACAATTTGCAAACACAAATGTATAAACAACAACTACAAGACCGACTTCAATGACGATTTGCATAAAAGTAATTAAATACTAAAAGTACGACCCGTACGTCTATACTCGTATAATAGTCGTCAGGAGGGGGGGGGGGGAGAGAGAAGAGAGCAGTTTTATAACACTAATATAAAATATTAACAGTTAATATACAATAAAATAAATAAATACGCCATAAGACGTTCAATAAAAAAAAAAAAACTATAATTTTTTCATTTGATAAAAATGCGAACGCAGTTTCGTTATAAGTATGTTAAATAAAATATTAAAAACAAAGTGAATTCAGTTATCCACATACACAATGTGAAATATTATTTCGTCGGATACAATAATAAGTTATTTATATTTTTGATTTTCGTTCGTGCAAATGCTTTGTTTATCGGTAACTTTTTATTGCGTTTCATCAACAGAGAAAAATAGAATATGATATTTTTGATAAATGAAAAGTAAAATCGATGGCGCGTATTAGTTGACGAGAGGGAGAGACTTCCGCGTGGGTAGCGACCTATCCCAACATTTCATGTGAGATTCAAATAGTTAATAATATCGTTATAATGTCGGTCGGTATTTCGATACGTGATAACGTCCGAAAAAACATTTTCACGTCGGAAAACCAAAAACTCTTAACCGTGTTTTGTCGTCAATACCAAAGTGTGTGTGTGAAAGGAGAGAGAGAGAGATAGCGATAAATAACTAAAACAATAATACTAAACAACTGACATTCATCATGAGTTATGTTGTACGACCGATTCATACATTGTGTGTACCGTGTAGCTTCCGTCGTCTACATGACGTCGTGGACGAACGTCACGCAGATCCAACAGGAGATCATGACTTACGGCCCGGTGACGGCTTTCATGTACGTGTACGCGAATTTCGCGAGCTACAAGGAAGGTATGCTGCATAGTGGTAGGCCGACGGAACGCAAGACAACAACGGTTTGTACGAAATAATCGCGTGTCGTCCGACCAGGTGTGTACAAGTATACCGGCGGCGATCTCGTGGGATACAATTACGTGAAGCTGATCGGATGGGGCGTCGACGAGGACGGCGACGAGTACTGGCTGGCGATGAACTCGTGGAATTCCGAGTGGGGCGACCGCGGACTGTTCAAAATCCTCAGAGGATACAACTTCTGTTCGATCGAGCTCTTAGTCATGGCCGGCATCGTGGCCGATTCTCCGTGACGGCCCCGGCGGTCTCTCATTCGAAACCGATTGTAAATACCTGTAAAAAAAAAATGCCGAATCAATGTCGAGATCGTTAAATAAAAATCGGTATTCGACTAAAATGTTTATTCATATCGAGATTCCTCTGTCGAAACGGGCAAAAAGGGTCGGCGAACAAAATCGACAGTGTCTAGTTTGTGCTCGCGACGTTCTAAACATCCGGTGGTATTAGAATCGGACGGAAACGGGACGTACAAAATAGAAATAATTTTCAGGCGCTTGAATGGAACTCGCATTCCGATATGTGTTTTGCGATTGTTCGGTTATGGTTACATTGATCGGCGGCGAAAACGAAACGAGAAAAGTGATGGTGTATAGCATTCGATGCGAGAGAACGGACGTGGCGAGATTAGCGTAGGAGATGCGCGTAGGAGACAAGATGGGAAGGGTAAGATCGAAAAAGTTGCGTTTGGATGTGAAGAGGGCCGGTGTAAGTGTTGAGGACCGAAAACGGTCGGGAGAAAAGAAGAAGAAGGCGATAACGGAAATGATCACTCGCACATTGGTTTACATTGACATATTTTTAACAACGCCGACAGTTGAAAACGGGCCGATGAAACGAACAACATTGGACGGTTCCCGCGCACGCGAGCTACGTGTAGTGGACTTGTGCTTCGGCGGGCGTTCGTAATCAACACACGTGTGCCGCCCGACGACGATCGGACACTGAGCGTCGTCGTGACTCCCGTCGGTTAGCTAAAACCGAACAGTTTTGTAGAAAATAATAATAAAAATAAAAAAAGCGTAATACGACAACTAAATTCGTGTACACGAATCGACGTTCGAAATCGAAACCGCATGTCATGAAATCGGAAAAATTAAAACCGGTAACGTTATTTTTAAGCAAAACGTGTGTGTGTTTTTTTTTTAAACCGTGATATACGTGACGTTTTTCTACTCTTTCCGTGTAAACATTATTTTTGTTTATTTTTACACCGCGCACGCGCTCAACAAAACCATTCTCGTTTCTGTACATTGGAAAAACGCGTATAAAAAAAGAAGAAAAATGTAATATAAAAGATATATTCGAGTTGTAAATCATCACACGAAAACGGATATATTTTAATTTTTAGATTTCCGAACGGCTTGTGTTTATGTTTCTGGAAATTCCCCCGTCGCGCGGCACTACTATTTCTTTTACGCGCCTTTTTCGCATAAAAACACACGGGTGATCATTCAAAACGAACACAAAGGTATCGGCTGACGGTCGGGGCGGAGGTCCCGCAAAACGATATGAAATTTTAAATTGGAAATGCCAAACCGGCGGGACGAGAAATCGAACGGTTGCGCGGCGGACGTGAAGCGACGAGGCTCCCCTCGCCCGGTCCGCCGACCGAACGCAAACACGGTTGTGTCGTACGCTAAAATATACGATCCGTAATTCACCAGCGATCCGGTAAAAAAACGTCTAACGAAACAGACCGATCTGACGACGAATGGACGTGATATTAAAAACCGGACCGCGCGTTTTTTTAGCGATCGTCGACTTGGCGAGAAAACGCCATGCGCCCGGGGGGGAGGGGGATCTATTTTTTCGTTTTTAACTTTCATGATATCGCGTGTCTGAGTTCACACGTTCCGATTGAATTTATGTCCTCTCGGGAATCTCGCGCGTTTTCACCAACGCTTTTAGACATATATTCGGAACTCACGCCCGCGAAAATGCAATAAAAACGAAACCCCCCCCCGCCGCCGAAACAAGCGCGCGTTTTATGTTCGTGTTGCAAGTGATCGATGGAAAATCGTTTTTTTTTTTTTTTATAATAACGTTTATGATAATGTAATATATTTCGTTATACGCGTTCGTCGAAATAAACAAAAACAACAACAGGACGAATAGATACGAACCGAAACTGCCCGTGACCGCCGTGACGTTAATATCCGTATCCGTTTTTCCGATCGTTGTCGAAAAACCATCGTTATTTAGGACTTACGCGAATAATGATTTTTTTGTTGAACAAAAAAAAGAAAATAGATATTTATTTAAAAAAAAAAAACGTCCTATACAATGATTGATACAAAACGACACGGGGAACGACGACGGATCAACGTCTGTTTTATATATATATATATTTCGAATCGAGACCAGAGAAGACGCGTAATAAACGAAACGTGCTCGGGCGTGTGCTCAGTGACGGGGTCTTAGACGCGCGACGGTGCTCCGGCGGACGACATCGGCACGGGTTCGCGAATCCGACAAGTCGCCAACTCGAAACGATCGGTTTCTCGTGTTCCTTGCGATTGTCGTCCACCCGCGACCGTTTGTCCAGACACAAGTCCTTGTTCCCGGACCGTCCGGGAAGGCCGACGTGCGTCCTCCTTGTCGTTCGTATTCGATCGTTTCTTTTCGGACGCGCCGTGACCGGTGAACGTCGTGCACTGACGAATACGTGCGAGACGTTAGGCTACGCGATAATCACGGATTATATATACATATATACCCTAACCGAAATACTCCGGGGCTGTCTAAACCGGCCGGCGGAGAACCGGCGTCGGTCTCTTTTTTTTCTCATTTGTACGTTACCGCGGATATGATATGCGCGACACGGACGTCTCTCTCCGAAAGTAAAACAGACGAACCGCAAAAAAAATAAAATAAAAAATGGGTGAAGAAACGACCACCACAAAAAAAAAAAACACTACGTTATTATTATTATAATGTTTCCGTGATTACGAGCGTGCGTACGAGTTTTACGCGTTATACATGTTTTTCATGGGTTTTTTCGTCTTTCGTATTTTTTTACGATACGTGGTGCGGGGGGGGAGACGGGCGATAACAACAACGCGTCTAATAGTAACCAACTGAAATCGTCCGGAACGTATTAAATAATAACGAAACGAAACACCAAAAAAAAATAAAAAACACGTAAAAAATAAATATCTATTTTACGTTGCCGTACGTCGTACTACCACACGGTTTTCGTCGTCGTCGTCGTCGTCGTCGTCGTCGTTATCCGAAACACGGACCGTGTCGAAATCAGACTTCAGTGAAACGACGTAATCGTCGTCGTCGAGGAGGTGGAGAGCGCACAAAACCCATGGAAAAGAACGAAAACAAAGAGAAAAAAATATATAATAATAACAAAAAAAAAAAAAAACCCGTATATTCATAAAAAAAACACGTATTACGGGGAAATATTTATAATATCGTCCGGATAAAAATTGTGGTTTCGATTCCGATGTAATTATACGGTACCGCGACGTCGAGACGTGACTTTAGACGCGTAATGGGTCTACACTACGCGCGCGCACACACACACGCACACACGGTTATTATAATACGTACGCACACGAGTTAGGTTTTTTTTGTTTTTTTTGAACGTTGTGCGCCGAACGGATTCGTTTTACGTGGTACATTTCTCTGGTAAATTTCGACAAACACGTGAACGTGGAATCGGTCGACGATCGCGCAACAAGCCCACATGCAAATAACGTGTGTGCCTAATGTGCACGGGGTGATTTATTAATTTTTATGTTTGGTTTTCCGTCCAACGCGTTCTGTATTTGTGTTTTTTTAACAAACGTGTTATCGACGTACAAAACCGTAGGTCGAGTCCGTATTCGGTCGGTCCACACTGTTCTCGGTGTAGTATATTTTCAGTTTTGTTCTTTAGTTTTCAAGTGACAGAAAGGATTATTGTACCTACGCCCAACAGTCGTTGACCAGGTTAGGTAATTAGGTTATCCTCGTCGTCCCAACAAAAAAAAACAAAAAAATCAAATGCTGGGACATACGGCCGGTACCGAAACCGTGTCTAGTCGGTACTGAATTGGACAGGGGATTTTTCCCGACGGCTTTGCGAAGCGCAGTTGAAAACGACCCGACAATCGCGAAAAACCCGGTGAAATTGTCGACATTTCCGATCCGGTTTTCGTGTCTTGTAAAACGTAATACGACACGTGTACAAAACATTATTTAAACGTACATTTATCGTTATTCGTCGATAAACTACGGTCGGGTCGAACCTAACTGTGTGTCCAGCGACGTGCACGTCGTCCGCCGTCTTGGTTAACGCGTTTCCCCTCGAATAATCGGCAAACGGCGAACGGTATTCATTTGGTTCAATCAAGACAGGTATCCAGAGAAACGTCACGACGAAAAATCACGTTCGTGATTCCGAGAGAAAAAGAAAGGAATCCATTCCCCGGTTTTTCAACTGGCGGGGCGAAAAAAAATTCGAGAACTTAAAAAAAATAACCAATACACGGTGTAGACCGGAGGCGTCGTTCAAGTCATCACCGTGGAAGCTCTTGCGTACGAAATACTGTACTGGACGCACAGACGTGTCGGAACGTGTCCACGCCGAATACGGATTGAACGCGCGCGCGGTGGTTGTGGTGCGTGCACGCGATTTTACGCGGTCCGAAGAATAACGATATCGGTTTTTGACGACCAGTTGCGCGTGTTTTGATTTTCGAGAAACGGAATCGTGTTGGGTAAATTGATTTTTACGTCATAAATAAAAAATCCGTACCAACGCTCGTACCGCGGACACGGGCAATATAAATTTTCATAAAAAAAATAATAAATAAATATATATATGTGTGTATACATAATTATAGTAAATCGAAACGCCCATTAATTAATAATTTTAAAATATTTTCATTAAACGTCGTATTTATAATATATATATACACTCGTATATGGATACGTGTGCGCGTGCGTGCATGCAAAAGGAATTCGTTAATTTAAATTAAATGTTTTTGCAATAAAAAAAAAAATAAAAAAAATACGCAAAACGCGTTGACTTCGTACGGACACTGATTGAATTCACTTACGTGTAGTATTTTTGGATTTCGAATTGCCTCGCGCCACTCTGAAATACGTTTAGAAAACGAAACGACGGTGCGTTTGTAGTCGTCTACAAAGCGCGTGCTGTGTCGCGACGAAACGTCTGGAGATGTACGATTGATCGTTGTTTTCCTTCGCGGTCTCGAATGATTGTCGAACGGAAGAAAAACCGGACGGGATCGTGTCCGATTAATCGTACGCGGCGAGGAAAGACGGACCGGAAACACTCGGTCGCGCTCGACCCGGGTGGGTTAGATATGTGTACAAGATATGTGTGTACATTTATGTAAGAGACGAAATGATTTCTTCGATATCAAATTGTATGCGTGCGTGTTTGTGTGTTTAATCGTGTAACGCGTGTGGAACAATAAAATAAAACGTTTTTATTGTTCGACGCTATCAAAATCGTTCGGGAAAAAGGCAATTTGAAAAGGGGCGGCTTTTTTGTTTTGTTTTTTTTTTTCTCCTTCGGGTTTCGAAGGATTTATTTCCAACAATTTCGAAAAGAGGTATAAAAAAAAAAAAAAAAAGAAACTTTGTACGAAAACCAAAGTTTCGCGTCCGCCGCCGTTTGTGTACAACACGTACACGCGGCGCGCACAACGTTTAATACCTGTACCCGTCGCGGAAACGTTATTTTTCTTATTTTCCATTTTAAAACAAGTTTTCCGGAGTTGTCGTTTTTATTTCCACTTTCGCGTCCGTGTACGTACGCGGGCACGTAACCGTCCGTATTGAACGTCGGAATCCAATTATGCGTCAAAACTCGTAAACGGGGTGTGGTCCCCAGGAAATTGCTCGAAAACAAAAATAATAACAATAATAATAACGATAATAATAACGATAATATTGTAAGACAATAGCGTACCCGCGTCCGATCGGCTTTTATTCACTCCGGCGATTCCGGTCGATCGTCTTTTAAACAATAATTCATGCACGCGGGGCAACTCCTACAACGAAATGTTTCTATTATGATATCGTATGAACATCATCGATTGTCTTGTATTTTTTTTGTTTTTTTACCTTCTTTTCTCGAAAATCCGTTGGTCTGTTAAATTAAATTAAAATTAAACGACCGTGTTCACGCGCGTTCGAAACCGACCGAAAATATATGATTACAATTCGCCTCTCGGCCACCGCACAAGTCCGCACAGAGACTTTTTTTTTTTTGTGTGGTTATTTTAATTCGTTTTAACAGAACATTTGTATTTGCTAAGATCCGATGAGTAACATTTAGTAAACGCGTTGACGCGTCTCGACAGTCGATAATAATGATAAGTGTATTGTCAAATAAACATTTGAAAGAAAATAATTTGATCTATAAGCGCATGCGCTGTAGTTTTTAACGTTTTTCGTCAACGACAAGCACAGCCGATTATATACCCGATTGTAACACCCGACATCAACGTTTGAGTTTTCGTGTCGAAATTTCTAAAACATTTCGTTGCTTGATGATTTTTATTGTAATTATTACTTTTAAATATTTAGCAGTTACCAGTGTGGGACGGTATCTTGTAAATATATTTTGGTCATAATTGATAGAAATAATAACATATTGCGACTTGGTGGTAAGTTCATGTGATTATTATCACACCCTCCTTTGCCTCCTTCCCACCATTAAAAAAAAAAAGTTGCAAAATACGCCACCGAAGTCCGTTATGCACGTTTCGGTGTCGGTTCCAAGCGAGTTGTTTTGGCGACAGACGTTCGCGTGTTTTATTGTTGTTTTGCATTCGAAAACAACGATTGATTCACCGACGTGGTTTTTGAAGTGCTCGTCCCCACGGTCTCGTTCTCCGCATCGGTATCGATATTAATTGTTCGAAGAACGTTCAACGCGCGTTCGATCTTGATTTCGGACCGTATCGAATAATCCGCAGCAAACAACGATAATAATATCCAGACATTTTTTTTTTGTTTTAATAATAGATAAAGGTAAAAATAATATAGGACGCTGTAGTTTCCGCGTTTCTATAAATATTACGCGTTGATCATTACTTGGTGTTGATGATTGAATTCGGTTTTATCATAAATCGTTATGTGTGAGTGTGGCCGTCACGAGTTCAGACCGCGACTGTATATTTTTTGTTTTCTGTCGTGTACAAATTTCCAAAATTCCACAAAAAGTTTGGGAACCTCTGATCTCGACGATCATGCCGGTTTTTCGCAATTTTGGCCGAACGCTTAAGAGGAAATCAATCAAACGGAACGTGTCGAACGATATACCGATACGTGTCCGCGCACACCTTTTACACGACACAGACAGAACGATAAGAAGAAGAAAAAATAATAACAATAACAAAAACGTCGCGAAGTCGGTTCGAACGGATCGCTCTCGGTGTGGTTGTTATCGTTATTTGGAATTCGAAAGCAACGACAAATCATTCGAGAAACGATTCCGAGCCAAACTCGTAATGGTTTGCAGTCTACGGGAAATTCAAACTTCGCACACACTCCAATCAAAGTGACGACAAACGATTTTCGGAACACCGTTGAAATATTATACTGGGGAACGTCGCGCAGGAGAACGCGGCACAGATATCTCGTCGGATTTTTTTTAAAAAAAAGTAGTCGCGCACGGGACCGTTTGAAAAACAGAAAGAAAAAAAAGCGGTCAACAATAACGCGGACGGGACGTCGTAATTGCGACGGTCGATAATTCGCGCGAGAAATCGATTCTCGTACGTCGTTTTCCAGAACAATGTTTTCGGCGAGACGACGTTCCGACAGCGCGATGCACTTTTCCCAGTCGAACACTTCACAGTGGTTATCATTTCGAATCCGAAAACCGAATGAAGAAACGCGCGTTCGTCCGTTCCGTCTCGGGATTCCGTTCTACCGGAATCGTCGAAAACAAGAACGAAAAACCCGCCGGTTGTCGAGCGGCCCGGTAAGCACGTCGGATACGTGTTGTGAATGAAATCGATTTAAAACGGCGTTTACTCGCGTCGAAGCGAACTGCGCAGGGAAGATAAAACGATTTACTGGCAATTATCATCGAGATAACGGGACGAAAAACAATAAAACGTATGACAGTCGCGTATGTTGTCGAGCATGTTATTTTGTGCGTTTTCGTACGAGTGGAGGACGAAATAAAAACATGTACGGAAGGTCAAAATCAACGTGTGATTTTTCGTTTGTTTTGGTTTTTTCTTAGTGTTAGTCATACAGCGTCGGAAACTTGGTAATATATGACGTTATTTCAACTCGTAATTTAGGGTTTTTTTTTTTTAGCGAAATATCGGTAGTTGGTACACAACGCGTCATTCGTTATTTTTCACGTCGGTCTTGATACCGGGGGATAGGTTTTTATTTTTATGCCCGTCAATAATTTTCGGGCGGAAAGAGTGTTCCAAAAGTTTCGTACGGGTTCCGTTTTGCGGATTGGAAACGCGACACAGATGGCACTTTACAGAGGTCGTTTTCAGAATTTCCCCGATATGTATATATATATATATTTTTTTTTTAAAAGCAGTAAAATAAAAAAAGAAACACTACGAAAAAACTGACAAAAAAAACCGGCGTTGAAATTTACGGTACGCCAGTGTTAGTTTATAACAAAGTCGATTTTGATTATTTATCGTTGTTCGGGAAACGGTAATGTCAGAGATTTCGAAGTTTTATCGCATAACATTTCAATTTGTAAACAGAACACACGAGAAGCCTACACGATCAGCTTGAATGTTGTACCGTTATAAATATCATAAAATTAATGTTCGGTTCGGACGGTTCTCTTTAAAAGCGTTTAAAGTTTGGATTACTTCGGAATAAATATAATTCAACGGATAGCGACGATTCGGGTTCATTCGTTTGATCCCTTTGAATACCGTTTGCAACTTAAATTGTTTAAGAACCTTAATCGATTTTTCCCCATCGAATGTGACATTCAATTTACTACATTCGATTAATTTCGAAAACCGCTTTTCTAAATAAAATTACTATACAGGCACATACAATCTCCAGACATTCTCTCTCTCTCTCTCCATATATATATATATATATGCAGCTTGTGCGCGTAGACTCAGTTCTTTTCATAGTTGTGCGATTAACAATGGTATTATTATTGCTTTCCAATTAAAAATAATAACGAAACCCCCTTTCCTTTACTTGTTTTCGATTAGTTTTCTTTAACTGATTAAAATCAATTTCACCGAGTTAAAAATCAAAGTTAATTAGAAATTCAAATAAATCAGTTGTGATAACAAAATACCATTGAATAAACATTTTTTCAATAGTATTCTGTTACCTTCACTTGTATGCTGTTTTAATTAACCCTGACAAATATCTCAGCCGAACAAATTTGGTCAAGTTAATTTTAGCGAGTTAAAAAAAAAAAAAATTCAAACGAAATGCATTATCGACGATATTTAACGTACATTTCCGATTTTCGAAATTTTTCATTCGAAATTTCGCGGTTTTATTTCGATGAGTATTTGTTCCATACGATGTTTTCGATTCCACTGCGAATAAACGTATGTCTCGTTTTTCCCGAAAAAGAAAGAAAAAACGATAATGTCACACAGAAATCCGTCTTGATTGCCAATTATTTATCATCTGTTTTAATAATTACGACTGGCAATTTGAATATTTTAACGCATATATATAATACGAGTATATTTTTTTAACATGGTGAATCGCCCGCGCAGTCAAAACTGGTTGGCGAGACATTTCATGCTGGTAAATATTAAAATCACACGATTAAAATTATCACGACCGTTACGTTGTTTTAGCACATAAACGTTTATGAATTTCCGACGAAAACGGAAATATAATTAAAACAATATTACACATTTTACGCGTTACAAGTGTGTAGTTTTCACCGTACGTTTATGATGATGTGCTCAGACTTTTATCGCGTCGATATTATTTCAACCGCGTTGATTATTGAAAACTATACGAACACTTTAAACAGGAGTAATACATTTTCGCACATACAAAAAATAAATCAATAAATCGTAAAAAAAAAAAAAAATTAATCGACGAATTTGGCGTTGTAACGTTTCGAAGACGTGCGTTGAAATTAAATTTTACCAACTTTCTTCGTTTCGTTTTTCTCGCGACGATAAATAGCTACGAAATTTATTACCATCAGGTTTTTTTTTTTTTTTATTATTTCGTCTGTATAGTTTAAAACTTTGTTCTCGCGTCTGAAATCTTTTAATATACACGCCCGCGACGCGTGAAATATCGAAAATAGCAGTTAACGAGAAAAACCGAACTGCCGTAATTCTCGTTTCCGTTCTGACATAATAAACAATAAGGAAACGGCATGTTCAGCGTATCGTAACCGTTCGCTTGTCGCGAGCAATGCATAGTCGAAGTACAGTCGATATTGACTAAGAAAATCGTACTGGCGAGTTAAATTTTTTCAAACGGATCTCCTCGTAACGATCGTCGAAACGTGTTCGGTACCTGTAGTGACCGGGCACGGTGTGTTTACAAAACGTAATAACGAAAACCGTGATGGGTCTATTATGTTATTATGATTTCGTGTTTTTTCGTTTCGTTTTGTTTTGTGTGTGTGTGTGTGTTGTAAATAGAATTCGGAACACAATATATTTTACAGGGTAAATGTACTGTTTTTTAATTAATAGTCGACGTTATATATTATAATACGCGCAGACGTTCTCACGGATTTGTTACGTCTTCGATTGTGTGTGCGCGCGCGCGCGCCTTTGGGAATGACCGGCCGGCACTGCGGCCGGTTGAATACAAAATTCTGGAGATCCAATTTACACACAAAAGTAACCTACATACGTGCGTGCGTGCGTGTGTGTATGTGTATGTACGTGTGTGTGTGTGTGTGTGTGTGTGTATTGTGTATTGTGTGCGTACGGCGTTTCAAGTCGCCGCGATTTCACATGTCGAGTACGTCGTTCATTGTGTAATATTGTGTTTTTATTTTCATTATTTTTCATTATTATTTCGTCTTCGATACGAAATCGATCCAACGTAGCCGGTGGCGTTTCTGGTGGCGCCACATTAACCACAGTCATGGTTAATGTCAGCAGCACATCTTTGTCCGGGCAAAGAAGGAGAAGAAAAAAAAAACCCAACTAAAAACGCCGCCAACTGACCACCGGGTATATTATGTCCGCGTACTTTCGGATCTCGTCCGTACGGTGTTCGTATACAACGCGGCCGATCTGAAATCGTCGTTGTTCCCGGGGGGAATATTACGCGTTTAAACGCAGGGAAAAAATTTGGGCGGTTTGAAAAAAATATCAATACGAGTGAACCATATTGATCCGGATTCGAGAGTCTTATTAATGATTGTTCTATTAAAATATCCATTCTTCGAGGTAATTTAGCCATTATATCGATAACTTCTTCGCGTGTCACCTCAACGTTCTTTGTACAAGTCTAATAATAAAGAGTTTGAAGTCGTTGGAACGGTGATTGTATTTGTCGGTTTAAAGACCATTGAAATCGAACCAGAACTCATTTTAACAACAACAACAACAAAACAATCCGAATGTGTATAATCCACATCGTAAATCGCAATGGTTTCGCAACGATTGAATTACGATGTCCGTAACGGAATAAACGTGTTGTACACAAAGCGAATAAACATTCGATAACAGATAACAAATATTAAAGTAAATAATGACAAACGTTCATTGGTCGTATCACGTTCGTGTAAAAAAATTCGAAATTACGTACATGTTTTACACATCATCCTAAATTCCGGGTGGTGATGGGGAGGGGGGAGGGGGTTTGTGATTTCTCCCAACTGATAACACGTCGTTACCGTTCGATCGAAAACTACAAACCACTCGCGCACGATTGGCAATGTGTTCGTAAAAGCGTTATGGATTCGCACGTTTCGTCAACCGTGTCATAACCGCACACGGTTTACAGTACACGTGTCGCATTCGAATCACGAGTATACGCGTCCGGTTTATTGTTTGGTTATGATATCACAACGGTGGCGTCCAATACATCAGCCGAACAGTCCATGACCAGAGGCCTCTGGGTTTGATTTGTTTCGTCGAAACGATTCGAATTCGTCAAACACGCGATGCACACCGGTAGCGCGACCAGAAATATCCCTCGGGTGGCGGGTTCAAAATTATATTCCAAAAAACGTAAATAATAAATTAATTTTTGATTTGTGCAATCGTATAAATAATTAAAATTGTGAAATTTCAAAATCCAAACGCCGACGTTTCGAAGTGGCTAAACGATGTATTATTTCATCGGATTTATGTACATTGACGTGTCATAGATGGACGTTGAGAGCGGAGCTAGCGCCCGTTCGATCTCGATTCGGATGTAGGGTTTCTTAGATAATTTTTAACGCGCACGGAAAGTGTGTGACCAGTATTTGCGAGAGCTTAAAAACGTTTGGGAATAAATCTGAGTTGATGAACTCATCTAGAATAAATATGTTTTTATCGTAAAATATAATTGGACGATACTTACAGTCGCCTTGCACAATTTTCCTCATTTTCAGAAGAGAGAGGGTGGGGGGGGAGGGAAAGGGAGATCCTGGACCCCAGGAACGTTTGCGGTTTTCGTTGAAACGCGAATTGTCATTGACGTTACGACGACGGTCCGCGAAAACGAATTCGTTATCTCGTCGGGGCGGATCGAGGAAACGCGCGGCCGATAAACACGTTAACGTCGTCACGTTTATCTACAGCGTCGATCGGAATTCGCGCACGTGCACGGTACGCGCGAACCAGTCGACAGCCGTACTAACCGCGAGGCGCGGCTATCGAGTAACGAGACTAATAACTTTTTATCACAACGGGCTGTAACGGATTCGACGATTTCCTCACTTACCTGTTTCGGCTTGCTCCCCTTCGCGTTTCAATACGTCGATCCGTCCGTGTTTTTTTTCCCCATCATCGGCTTAGACCGACTCGAAATGCGTTCCCACATTTGGACACGTTTGTGTAAGACTCGTAGATGTAATAATGTTGATTAACAGTATGTACTTTCAGGGTGCGACGATCCGGTCGTTATCGCGCCCCTCGTATCGAAAAGCACGACCGTCACGACGGTCTCGAGTCATCGACTTCGTCGCGACCCTCGCGAATCGCTTGCGCCACTCAAGAACACGTGGTCGTGACGTGACGTCGTCTCCGCGTGCATCTGTCGACCAACGAACGTTTTCGGTCGCAGATTTTCCGAGTTTCACTAGAAATGTTAAATCGACACGCTGTTCGATATTTTTCGTCTGGCGTAATTTCCACGCGAATAAGGTTAATTTCACCTTACGCTCACGAGTAAACGACCGAACGTACACCCGACTTAACTAGTTATTGTTTGGTGCGACGACCATTCGTAGTTTATACACACACCGATTTTATTCCCTCGTATGCAGCGTTTGATTTGGGGAGGGGGGGAACACGCTTCGTTTTTATCTGATTTTTTTTTTTGAATATCAATTTAAAAATAAAAATTACAAAAATGTATGTTTTATCGTATAAAACGGGACGTAGGTACCAAAAAAAAAAAAAAAAAATCTATAAGACCTATATAGAAAATTTGAGGTATATGTTAGAACGTTTGACGGTTTATTTCAATTTATATTTCATGGTAAAATGAGGAGGTGTGAGAGACGAAATCGTCACCCACGTGTTACGTTCCCTTTCGTATGCTGGGATCGTTTATTCTTTGATAAAGTCCGTCCTTATTGTTTTTTTTTTTTCCCCCAATTCAACTACTGCTCGTCTGTACCCGTCTTAACGCTAGTTTGACGATCTCGTTATTTAACGTCCATGCCTCGTAGTATGTTGTTGTTGTAGATCGGACGCGTCGAAATCTCGTTCGCAGTGCCCAGTGTGCAAGTTACGCGTTAGGTTAGGTTAGTGAATGCGCACGTGTGCATTATTAACGTGTTCGACGAACTGAAATCGACTGTTGGCTTCAAATATCGATGTACTGTTTTGTTCGTTTCGACTGACCGATTTGTTTTTGAATTCGCATTATACGTATCGCTATAACGGTTTTATTGATCGTACCGAAAAAAAACATATTGAAATGACTGTTGTTGTTTTTAATTGACGGCGTAATGTTTTCTTGTGTACTCGTATGAATAAAAGATGCATATTTCGATTAAAAAAACTGTTTACATTATTTATCGACTTGGCTTTGTCCGTTTATAATTCGATGGTCGACTTTGTCTAATTTAAAATAAAACACGAATGTTTCTGTCGATATTATTGTCTTAACGACAACAACAACAACAACGAAACGCTTTGATTCGTTAAATTGTTCGGGCCCGTTCGTAAGTCCCGTACCTGCGGCCAGAACGATTTTGAGACTTCACGTGGACAATTAAGAAACGTACTCGTATAAATCGACGGTTCGTGTTCGTGTTTATAAGCCGGTAGTGTTTGGCGGACCGGACACGGACGCGTTCGAGTGCCCGGTCGAGCCGAATGTCAGCGAGCGGGAAAAAATAAAAACCGTTAACACTGCCTGGCAACCTCGTCCGGAACGAAACTCGACGTTTGGGTCGAAAAACATCGAAGAAAACAATAATTAACGATACGCGTGTGTTGGTAGAGACGTGGAGGGGTGGCCGAAAACGGATTTATCGCAGAGCGATCGGACGCGGAGCCCCGAGGGCGAGATATCGATGAAGACGCGGCGCGCGTTATAACGTGTATACGCATTTAAATCATATTAAGAAAAGAATAATAATGATAATAATAATAATGATAATAATAATAATAATAACAACGTAGGAAACGAGGTTTATCATTGGGACTCGCGACGGGACCGTGTAACGTACGCCGGCCGGTGTACGCGTATTAATAATACGAGCGCGCCGTGTCCTTCTGTAACATAATATATTACGATAAACGTGAGCGCGTAAGTAGAGTTACTAGTTTTGTCGAAGAAATTGCGCCGGGGGGTTTTCTTTTATTTTTATTTAAATTAATTTCGTCCACTGCGTATTATTATGATACGTACACCGCGTATAATAAGGTTTCGTATTTGTGTGTTTTTTTAAACATTTATTTATTATTTTTTTATTTTTGTGCGCGAGTGTGTGCTCGCGTTACTCGGAAGAACGACTTAACGTTCCCAATAAATTTAATGGTTCGAAATAAACCGATTCCGACGAAAAAGGAAGAAAGTCATAAAAACATGTTTTTTTTTCTTTCTACCTCTCTCTCTCTCTCCGCACATAACGTTCGATCGTTATTGCGTATGCGTATTATCATTATACGTGCCCACTATAAATTCAATTAGCGTGTAATCATTTATCCGGCCAACATTAAAATAACAAGACGCGTTTATTGCGTTACGTACGTTTTCTACATTTTCAAACGAAACAAAAAAAAATACTCACATTATCATAATTACGACCGTATCCAAACGGTCCGTGACATTTTCATTGCGCGTCGTTTATATCGTTTCGTGAGATCGTCCGCGATCGACCCCGGACTGGTCAAAACGTTCGAAGATAAACTTTCGTTTTCAACTCGTTTGATCTGATTGAATACGGAATTCACAATCGTAACTCGGAAACGAAACGGTGACCGATATTTGTGAACATGGTTTAACGTCGAAATGTTCCTGTTGACGAGTGCGGGCGTGTTAAATGATTTGAAGGCAATGAAATGTCATCATCGTGTCGCGGTTTAGGAGGTGTTACGCGTCCCGTACGACGTAAGCCTACGCGGCGTCGACGAGTGAAGAAATTAAATCTCAACACGCGTCGCGTTACAATCGTACATTTACGAAACGATCCCGTTGAATTTCGTTTCGATTTCTTTGTCTGCGAATATGATTATCGCACCGCCGTACGAACGGGAACAATATCTGTCGTCGTGGTGGTAATTCAATAGAACGTTTTTGAGGTCATAACGTGTAATCAGCACGTAGAAAAAAAGAAAAAGAAAAAAAAAAACGTGTTTCCAACGCGCAGATACCTTCAAGACGGTACAATATAATATGGCGTTTGACGAGAATATTACGGTTTGCAATTTGTCAGCTCGTCTAGCGCGAATGAATGTATTGTAACACGTACACATAGGTAGGCACCGCACAACGGACGAATTTTCATCATAAGACGACCTTGTATTTTATTTTTTATTATTATCTTTTTTTTTTTTTTTTTCGGTGCAAGTACGCGTTTCGTCCATTGTCGGTTACACCTACCATTTGAGAACCACTCACGAACGTTATAATTATTAATCAACGAAATAATCACGACGTCGGATCGTGAGTGTGTATATATACATATATTTATGTATAAAACACATCGTGTACAAAATATGACGCGTACGTATATAAACTAATATACGTATATTACACGAGCAATTAAAAAACAGTAACGATAAAATAATAATAATAATAATTGAATTCGCGAAGCGAAACGTCCGCGCGAAACCGTTTCCAAACACAATTAGGCAATCGTGGGGTTAATACGATTGAAAAATATATATGCGTGTGTGCGTGTGTGTGTGGATGGGTGTACAGAGTGACTCTTTTTTTATTGTTTCCTGTCAAGAAGGTTTCAAACAAATTTCAGCTCGTTGAATCGTTTACAGACCGTCGTGACTAGTGGTCGTGTCGTGAGACTCGTGGGTCGGAGCGACGAAGGTTTTCGTTTTTTTTTTTTTTAATTATTGGTGGAGAACGTTGGAAAAATATTGAAGAAACATAAATCGAAGAAAACGGTGTCGGCCAAGTTACTATTATATCTACATAGACATATACATACTTACCGGCATTGATGCCGTTGCATCGACAGGTTCGCCGTGGGGACGGAAAAGATGGCCTACTCCACGGTGTTCGTGAATGAACGTTTTTTTTTTTTCTTTTTTATGAAACAAAATGAATATTACTTATCATGTTATATATATATATATAAAGTAATTGGTAAATTATTGAACGCGCCAGAAAAAAATAATACAATGGCGTCCAAACAAAATGTCACGACAACGACCGCGGTCGAACTAAACGAAAAGTATATTTTAAAAGAGGGAAAAATTAGAAGAACGATTATATTCAAATAGTAATAATTGGTCGATAATGTCCCCGTATCCGCTCAACAATAAGTAATTGTACGGCGATCATAACCTCACAACGACCACACCGGACTCGTACATTTCTCGAACGTCGCCGAGAGAGTTAAAATCGTCGATGTCTACCGCAGTGCCGCATAACACGTGCGATTTCCCATGAAAATATTACTCCAACGTTATATGAAAAAAAAATGAAAATGAAAATAATTGAAAAATTTCATACGAAATCGAAATACGTTGTTCGTACTAAGCGGTCGAACGTTAGGTCTAGTTGTTGAAAATATATTTAGCTAGGATTGTCGCATGCGTGTAACAGTTGACGATGACAACGTTTCCCGTCACCTTAAGAATTGAAAAATGTGATGGCGGTAAAATTATAAAAATATATATATAATAGTTATAAAAACGAGTTATGTTCGCGGAGCGTCGATATAAATGAAAAAAAAAAATCACCCCGTTCGCATTCGTACCCGTCGTCCCCAAGACAATCGGCAAAATCAACACACGAGTATATTAAACGCGCGCGCAACAATATCGTATCGCGGAACGTACACGTGTGTGCGTGTGTGTGGCCCGACGGTACGTACACGTATTATATGAACGTTTTAATTTATTCGTCCGTTGTTTGCTGAAAACGTTTAACCGTCCGTGCGATCACGACGTACGTACCCGAGCTGGCTCTCGTATTTTATTTGTTTGTTTTTTTGTTCGATATTTTTTCGCCCCTTCGCCCCGCGCCGCTATCAATGGACGGGTCCGACATCCCGAGCGATTCGAATTAAAAACGCGCATCATCTGCTCTTCGCGAAACGCGCGCTCGCGTTTTATTTATTTTTTATTATCATTTATTATTATATTCGTACAACGAGTTTATTCCCCTCCGCCCGCCGCGTTAGGTTAGGTTTGCCGTTCGAAAAGGACGTCGCGTCCCACACGACCGTGCACGGCGAACGGTGCAAAAGACGAATGAAAACGCGTGCGCGAGATTTGCATAAAACCCCTTTCTGTCTCCCCCGAAAATGAAAAAAATATAAACCCGTTTTCGTGGTCTGTTCCTCCTCCTCCTCCTCCCCCGGGGACTCCCCCTTCCCCCCCGCGCCGACCCCCGGGGACGGGTTCTCCCGTCATTATCGTTGTCACGGCGCGTTATTTTTCGGTCTCGTGTCGTTATCGTCGTTATTATTATGCGTCCGAATGGACCCTGCGGGCTTTTTATTTTTCCGACGATTGTTCGAACGTGTGTGCGCGCGCGCGGCGACGACGAAAAAAAAGAAAAAAAGAAAAGGATCGACGGTAAAAAACGTACGTCCCGATTTGAATATCCGCGATATTTCTCCGCCGACGACGGGGATTTATTGTCAAGGGTGGATTTTTATTTATTTGTTTTTTTGCAGCCGGCTATGCAAATCCGATTTTATTAAAATTTGATATTATTACACACACACACGCACACGCACACGCACATACACGACGAGAGCACGTAACCGCCGCGCAGCCGAATGTCTACACTCGTCCGGGAGGCTGCGGCGCAGACGAGGGCGCGGTTTCGCGAGATTAATGCGATTGTTAAACGCGCGTACGGCGGGTACGTATAATATATTCGCGCGGAGTTCCGAAATCCAACGCGAAATCCACACGCCGTTGCCCGCAGATACGTCTCGCCCGGGCCGTAGCAGTGACACACTTAAGTGAGGGGGTTGTTTAAAACCGAATCACGTGTTTTCGACTACCAGATTTGAACACCAACACTGTGTCGACCTCAAACATTTCGTTTAACAAATCCGACAAGACCCTGTTAGCACCTCTCCCGAACAACCCGCTTGAACTTGCGTCTGCGCAAGACCGCGCCCGAACGTATCGTCAGTCGGTCGATCCGGGACAACAAAAATCGACGAACGAATAGCGCGCGCGGTGAATGACGACGAGTCGAAACCGTTGGCGCACGATCCCGAACGCAAGCACATTAGTGTGTGCCCGTGTTGTTTGCGACGGTCGTTATTGTCAACAAGCGCAAGTCGCTGGCGAACATATTGGCTACGGGCCGTAAAAGACCGTACAACGGACGTAGAGGGAAGACTCGTCGACTTTTGACGAGGCGGAAACGTAGTGGTCTTGTGCTAGAAACGCGCAGCAATCGGTCCACGGAGGATCGTGGAATGAACCGAAGAGTAGATGTATAAAAATCGCTGCGGCGGTATATGGCACGTTCCTACGTCGGCCGATTGACGTTACGTAAAACGAAAACGATGACGACGACGACGACGATAATAATAGTGGTCGAATCGTTTTTCAGGTTCGACCGCACGACGAGTGAAGAAAAAAAGAAATGCCCATAATGATGACCGTACGATATTTTCGGAAACTCCCTATCATACCACGCGCGCCGTCTAATATACGGTCTCGTCGCGAACGAGAACGATTTGGACCGTTACCCGTTAGTTTTTATTTTGTTTTCGTAAAACCTTTCGACGATTAATCTTTACGGCCTCTGCTAATCCGGCGCCGCATCAAGACACCTTCGTTATTATTTCCACGCGTACGCACGACACACGCGCGGAGTAATAAAAGAAGAAGAAGAAGAAGAAATAGCGAATACGAACGAACTGATGTTATGTATACACGTCGTAGTCGTTACTACTATACCTCGAGTGGATATCTGTTTGTTTTTGTAATGTTGTTTTTTTGTTCTCGTGACGATTGTTTCGACACGGTCGCCGTAATTTCCGGACCGTTATAATTCTATTCTAAGCGCGTTAGGACCGTTTTTTTTTTCGAGTGAACAAACATTAATCGTTTGTTTCCGAACGTTCGCCAGAGGTAATATTTTCATCAAACGTTTAAAGAATAACTGATAACGTTTGGGCCGTGATTTAAAAAACGGACGTTTTACTCCAGTATTCCGTGCTTGCCGTTCAAAAAGTTCCCCCGGTAATTGCGGGCTTATTATTTTCGACCCGTGACGGAATAAAAAAAAGTTTACCACGAAGTCCCGTCAAAATATACTGTTCAACAATTACATGAAAAAAATTTACTTTTTTCCTTCAATCGTCTGCCGTGTCAAAACTTGAAAACGACTTATGGAAATCGTTTTAAAATGCATCGAAAACCAAAAACAGAATTTTTTCGTTTTCGAGAGAAAATAATGTTATTGAATTTATCCACGCACTTTCAGAAGCGCTTCTCTGTGCACACGTGTTAACACTAGAATAGTTCAGTTCAACGAAAAGTTGAATTCGTTGACCATTATATGAAGCATACAGAAGTAGAAATGACGACAGGTATAGACTGTGTTTGTGCGCAAAACCTGACTGAAACGACGAATAATCTCGAACGCGTACGAAAATATAGCAAGTGCGGTGCTTTCGATAAGTTATTAATTTTTTACGGTAATGAAATCCCCGTTGTTTAGAGTTGACGAGGCGCTAGTTGAATTTTAACGAAAACCATTTTGGACGTCGAACAGAACAATATCGTTATGAACTATTGGTGAATATGAAATTCCAGTGGAATACAGGAAGATAGTTCCAATTTTTCTCCGTGGTCCTTGGTTCCATAACCTCAATTTAAGTAGGGTCTACATCGCACAGTTTACTAGAGTTCGTCTAGGTGATAATCGATTCCCTACTCACGCATTCGAGTTAGGTTTAAATCAAGTCTCCCGTGTGCACCCGTCAAGTCAACCACTTAATTTTCTACTGTACTCATTTAGATAACTTCAAGGCTCCATTGCTATCGAAATTATGTTCACTTGGAGTTCCTTTGGATACTGTAAATATTTTAGTTTCTTCTACTCCACAAGCAGTATCTTTAATCATTAAACTTTTATCATCGGATGTTTAACTTTATTTTTTGTATATTTTGTCCATTTTTGTTTTTATTATCACGATTAGCTTTTGTTTAATGTTTATTGTTACATCTTATATCAATAAATTTAACTGTTGAAGTTTAATGTGTATTATAGCACAAAACTTCTTTTATTAAAAAAAAAACTATCGGTGTTCAGTACGCACACGGATTGCATTGTACTGTTACGGTGTACAGACGAACGATATGTCGATTCTACGGAGACGCGGTGAAACGATTGGAATATCGTTACGACGTTGTGTCCGAGTGAATATTGTACGAACGGATCAACCCCCTCCTCCTCCCCCCCTCCCAACCCGGACACTCGAACATCGATCTACGCGCGCGCGTATACGATTAATCGGAATTCGGCATCTAACCGTTAATCCGCTACGAATTCAACACCTCGGGGTATCCAGTAACGAATTCAACAGGACGTTCATTGTGTTGCGTTAGATTTGCATACCGGAAAACCGTACTATAAACGCGATGTCGGTTGGGTTTGTTTGGAGAAACGCGTGTCGAAAGTGGAAGCATATCGTCCCGGATTCGGCTCGGCGAAACCGCGAATCTAATGGTTTCCCCTCCCCCCCCCCTTTTAAATACGTGTGGAACGTGATCGTTATTTACGAATGGTCGCGTGTTTTGACGCAATCGTTTCTCTCGTGAAACGCGGCAATTAAATGTGGACGGACGCGACGAATTTTTAATTTTTCGGATAGACGTTGGTTTTCAGACGCGTATTCGACGGCACGTTCCGACGAAAATACCGTTGCGAAATACGTTGGTTTCGTCATCAAAACGTGTTGTTGGCGGAAATGGTAGTTCGCCGGTTCGTAACGTGCGAGGAATCCGTAAAATTGGTCGGCGCTAACGCGCGTCGTCGTACTGCTCGCCGTGTCGAAGCGTTCGCAGCAACAAGATAAAAGCGGTTTTCACAAGAGACATTCGGTATCGAAATCGTCTAGTCACGGACCAAAGCGAAGAAAACGGGCGCGTCGAGATGATGCGCGTACTCTCTAGATACCGTGATATCATTCGATTTGATTGGTTGCGTTTCGGTACGGTTCGGATTGTTTGGCGTTACGAAAACGCGCGTGTTTCATTGCGCACGTGTACCTAAATCTTGAAAACCGTGTACCTGACCAAGGCGAGCCGGTCGCGCGATCGGACGGCCAGAGAAATCCGTAACGGTGGCGCCGATATTCGGCAATGCCAAAGTGTGTACGTATATCACGGTGAGAAAAACGCATACATTTTAGCCGGCTACACGTCCGACAATCATCAAGAGCGGTCGACCAACACCGAATACCGGTACGGTCTTATTACGGTCGCGTTGTTTCCGAGTCGAGACGTTTTTCTAACGCGCAGGAGGGTTCCTCGGCCGTGTTTTGTTTCGTTTCGGCCGCACCGACCGTTCCGGACGTGCGCTTCGGTTTGCGGCAGTCCCGGGACAACACCTCAACACCCACCGTCCGCAGCGTCGCTCGCGAAAACGACCAACTGTTGCTCCGGCGCGACACGAGCCGAAAACGTCCGGGGACGCCGTACGAGATAACGGTCTATACCGCGATGACCGCGCACAGGACGGCCCGTCTGTACCGCGTTCATTCGCGGTACGTCATTCCGGTTCCGGTTATTTTTGTCTCGTTTTGTTTTATCCTCCGGTCACTCGCCACCGGGCTAAGGCTGGTAAAAAAACCGGTAAACGCAAAAAAACGAAACGAAACAAAAAAAAAAACGTCCCCCCCCCTTCCCGTCACGCACCGCACGCGCGGGACCGTTCGCCGGATTTTAAATCGCACATTTTCCTTCGGACGTGCATTTCGTTGCTCTTCATTAGTCCGATGTTTATGAACGTCCGCCATCGTTGCGCGCTTAATGTTTATACGCACGTGTGTGTGTGTGCAATAAATACTCGTATGCATTTTTTTTTCTTCTCGGACGTTGGATTTCTCTCGTAAATCGAAAAGCAGACGCATTAGAAAATCCGTTTTTGGCATTGACAACAATATTACCCCGTTTCGGTTTCACCAGACCCTTATAACGGTGCACGCGGCGACAGACGTGTGCGTGCCCGCGATACGGAGAGACTTTTTCGGTGGCGGCACAATGACATATCATCTCGTTTTCCGCGTGTGTGTGTGTGTGTATAATAGATGCACGCACGTCCGCCCGGGCGACGACGACTTGGGTTTCACGAATTCCAAAAGGCGACTGCTGTGCGGACGACGAAACGAAGAAAAAACAAAACAAAACCCGCGAAACACGCTCATTACCCGACGTGGGTCGTCATTAAGTTTTTGGAATTCCGATTTCGCGAGATACGAATCTCGTCGTACGGTACACGGTTCACGGTCGGTAGACAGTTTATGAACTGGATCCCAACGTAACGCTGTACACGACCGCAAAACATGATCGGCATCGTAAAACACGTTGTAACGCGATACCGCGTATTCTCCATACCGCATACCGTGTACGTGTACCACGAGAACTTTCCACGGGCCCTGGACGCACTGCCGACGATGATTTGTAACCGCTTATCACTATAAATTCCCCGTTCTTATTGCAGTCGGGTTTCACTCTGCACTCTGGTCCCGTCGACGCGAAGACATTTCTCGACCCGTTCCCCGTGTGCCCGCCGTATACGATTCGTGATAAACTCGGCTCGGCGGCGTTCTATTATTTTCAGCAGTTTATGTGCACGCGCACGATATGAATATCGTTTCAAACGCAAATTAAAATATCAGGTTTTTTTCCTTTTTGGCGTCGCGTTTCGACGGATTTCGCGTTTATACATTCACCGACGGGGGGGGGGATTTTTTTTTTCTATACGCTCATAAACAGTACAATATACCGCAACATTTGATATCAATACATTGATTTTATAATCAATCGGATTACGTTCAACAGTTACACGCATACACATTCTTTTGTTTATCAGATAACAGTGAACGGAATTAATGAAATTCTTTTTTATCGTGACCGTATTTCTATTCGCGAAGAAATAGAAATATTTTATGGATCGAAGAATTTTTTACAACAAAAGTAATAATTTTGTACCATCACACAAAAGTTAGAATATTAAACTTCTTTTACGTTTCTCCGTCTGAGAAATAAGGTCGCCAAGTTTAAAATCCAATTTTCAATCCTGCGGGGAAATGTTATATATATATATATTTTTTTTTTTTTATTATAAATCTACTGTTTGAATAAGTTTAACCGCTGTATATTAGTTTGAACAAAAATATAGAACGACTGGGCATACTTAAAACACACGATTAAAATATACACACTATTTTTTCTATAAATAATACTGCTGTCGATATTGCTACAGAAACACGTTTTAATATCTAACGTAGATGTATCATGTTTTAAGTCTTATACACTGTATTTGACAAAATATCTGCCATTTTCGCGTTAAACCAAAAATAAGATCGTCTCGAAAACTGCAAAAAAAAAAAAAAACACCGTCATATTTATTTAAAAAAATATCATAATAGTTCATAATGTGTAATTTACATTTTTTCAAAACGCCGATTATCTTCGAAGATCACATAGGTTTGTCGAGTGTATAAGGTCGAGCATGGTAAGTACGGGAGTGACAAATGTCTGGGAAAAAATAAACAATAATAATAAATACTAGGGTCGATCAAAAAGTAAGTCGCATTGTGCCATATTTTTTTTTTCAGAAGTCAATATTTTTAAACGAAATGTCTTTTGAATTATCGACACCTGAATCGAATGTCAGTTGCGAAGCTTATCGAAAAACTATCGTCTCGTCGTCCGAGATTGAAATTCGCGCAGTTATACGATTTTCATGGTTAAAGAGTTGTAAACCATTACAAATTCACAGGGATGCATGTGAAGTTTACGGCGAAAAAATTATCTCAAGACAAACAATCGAAAAACGGTGCTAAATGTTCACCTGACCGTCCACATCGAACAACCATCGCGCGCGTGAACGATATCGTTCAAATGAACCGGCGAGCAACAGCCGACGAAATCGTCGAGACACTGGGAACTCCTGTCGTAGTACCCGTTGAGAAATCATTGCGGAACACCTGGGAACATCGTAAAGTCCGTGCCAGACGAAGAGAAGCTTCAAATGCGTGTTTTTGTCCCGTTTCGGGAATGGGTTTTCGAATAAAACAGTGACGAGACCTGGGTTGTTCGCACGAGGTTCTCGACCGGAATCACAATGCGACGAAGTGAAACGTGGCCACGACGCGAGTGGACGGGAGTTTTTTCGACAAGGAGTTTGTAACACTTGTACAGTGACGTGAAAAGTGTAAGTTTTGGCGATTACGTGGAAAATCTTTCTTTTTTTCGTTTGAAAAACCCGCAGTACTTTATTATTAACTTACTTTTGGATCGACCCCCGTAACAGCCGCGCGACGAGTTACCGAGCGGTAAGTCCGAAAGTGCCATATTTCTCTCGCAGGCCTGTTACCGCGCCGAGTTCGTCTGGAGACGCGCGTTCGGTTTTTCCGGTGGTCGCAAAAAACTCGACGAACGCCCACGGCTGGATCGCACCCGCGTCGTCGGGAATCGAAACCGGGAACGGGGACAGGGCGAGCGGGACGGGATGACGATGTTAAAACGACGACGACGACGACGACGACGACGCGCGGGCGTGTGCATACATTACGCGCCGGGACGGAGCGCGAATTAATTCGGCGCATCCGAAACGGTAATTTGCCGACGACAGTCGCAAGAGGGGTGTGGACGAGGTCGTTCGTAACAACGATGTCGCGTGTACGGTTTTCCGCGCGAGCCGGAGCCGGAGTCTGGCCGGGACCGAGACAAACTGCCGGCGATGAAGAAACGCGAGCGTTCATTGCATTATGTATACGTACGTATAACCTCGTACGACGCGACACGTTTATTACGACAAAGGGACCCGCCGTGATTAATCCGTTTCCACGCCTTCGTCTGCTCCGCGCACGTTTTCCACCGAGTCCGCGGCGCAGCCTCCCGAACCGATGGCCGTGACGCGTTTCGACGTGTACGTACACTTAACAACGATAACGCCGTTGTTTTGCCGACCTCGCGACGACCGTCGTCAAATATTTTCCCGAGTATTATTAACCGTCGTTCGATTCACCGACAAAACAGATATTGTATAAAACGCGATATTTTCATAATGTTTTGAAACGGATTTATCCCTCTATTTCTTTTCGTTGGCAACAACTCCGCGCCCGTCAACGGACGAGCGGTCGAATCGAATCGTCATATTTCCAAGGTCTACTATCATCCCGTTTACTCATTTCGGTAAACTAACTTAACTGCAATCGACTCGATGGCGGAAAAATTCTCGACCTATATTTCAATACGTCCCCGTCATTTGGTTTATGTTTGTGATCTTATTATACGTATTTATAGATTTTCAAATTCCTATTCACTCGGAGAACGAGTTGAGACTCTGTTGCCCTATTCCGGTAACGTCCTTTAGTCACTGTTGTAACTGCACCCGTCGATCGCACACACACACCGTGTCATATTTCACGTTTATTACGGGGAAAACGTGTGTCACCGAGTCCAATTCAACACTACCGTCTTCGACGAAACCCCTCGAGGATCTCGAGTACTTCCTCGTCTTTTACGTCGAAACGCAGCGGTAATAATGTTTTATACTCTGAACGAAACGAATAACGCATTGTGCACTTGTCTTACAACGTTGGTTTTTTGTGTGTGTCGATGACGTTCACATGCGCGTTAATTAGAAAAAACTATCTTCAAATTGCGCGAAAAACCCGCTAAAAATCGAGCGCTTGGACTTTTTTTCGAAAATCGTTAGATACAATTTTTTGTGTTTTACGTCTGAATTTCAAAAAAATACTACGAAATAGTATACCGAGTTTCAATCAGAATCGGATTTTTTTTCTAATGCAATGATTTATTGTAGCTATCACATCTCGAACAATAACACACCCACAATGTACAATCAAATGATTTTTAAATAGACGTCACCAGTTCATATGGAACGTTATACGTTACGTGCATCACATAATGAGTCAGATGATCGAAACACCGCGTTTTTCTGTACGATCGAAGACGTCGAACGTCGAAACCCGTGTTTTTGTTTTTTTTTTTTTTAAATTTTTTTTTTATTCTCTTTCACACGTCGGAAACGTACGAAACGTGATCGATGTGTCTCAGAGATTTCTCACGATCGGGACGGGTGTAATCGAATTGACGTTGTTCATTATCGACGGGATTATTGAAACGACTGCGTGTTACGCACTGTACACGTATACAAATAATAATAACAGTAAAAACCGTGTAAATAACGATCGAGTCCGTTAAAAAAAAATAATAATAATAATATCTTCGGAGTACGTGTATCTAAGGACGAACCATATTTTTCGGAAAGGGGGGGGAGGGAACGAAGAGGGTTTAGTCTGTACGAACACTGATTTTATTAGGTTTTTATCATTCCTATTACTTTCGGCGTTTTTCAATTCGAAAACCACCCCTGTCGTCGTCAACAATATACGGTCGAGCTGCCTGTAATCAAGAGATCCGAGTTGACCGAGTGTACAATCGTTTACGCTGGAATAAGAAATCTTACATTGCCAGTCACCAGATCCCGTTTTGGTAAAATGATTCGAAAGAATGATTCGAGGACGCTGGAATCCTCTCGTGCACCCTCCAACCCCCCCCCCCTCCCTTCGATCTCAATACGCCGTTGTACCGTATCCGTGCGAGACGACGTTTATCGAATCGCATAGACGGGACGTCGCGCGCAGGTCGTCTGGTCGTAAGACACAGGAGAAGGACGGACGAGGACGCGGTGGACGCGCGGGAGATCCGGGAAAAGTTATCGCCGGCACGCGGACGACGGGAACGGAGAGGGCCGCGGCGGTCCTTAAACTCGATAATAAAGTTTTACGGGGTCTCGTAACGCTTGCGGCGGCGAGACGACGACGACCGCTGTACGGGTTTTCTCCGTTTCTCGAAATCGTAACGCGGCGACGGGAAAAACGTGGCCAAACGCGCCCTGCCGAAGTCGTTGGAGGGCGCGAGGCCATCTGTGCGCGCCATCGCGAATCGATTGCCGAACCGTACCGCGGCACCGCATAATGGACACCGTTTCCGACGAGCGTGTAGTGCGTTTCTGAGACTACGAAAGAAATTTCTCGAGCAAATTTTTTGTTCGGAATAATCCGCCATTACGCGCTGTACAACGCGGTCGCCCGATTTTCCCCATGGACCGCGAGAAGTCGGTTTCAGCAGTGTTTTCGAACTTCTCGGTCGCGGCTTCTTCAACCGTTTCAACGGTGCCAACATGATTCCGCCTGAGCTTCATCTTCAATCTCCGGAACCGAAATAAACTGGGAAACATCTGGTGTATACGGTCAAACGCTAGGACCGTTTTCCCGGCTAATATTTGAGGGACCATCGTCGTGAAAGTGTGTCGGAGCGTTGTCAATTCATTTACAGAGACGGTCCAAAACGTTTTTGTAGAATTCAGCATTGACAGTACTCTTCCCGGGGGCACAAATTATTTGTGCGCAATCCCTTGAGAATCAAAAAAACAAAAAACAAAAACGCCCAACACGGCGATTCTTTATTTCGGATTTGAAAACTGACCATGCCAAGCTTCATTCAACATTTGGAGCGTTTCTGTAGCACTTATTCCAACTCAAAACAAAATTCAATTGCATTTCGTCGTTCACAGACGTATACTTACGCGAGATACTGCGGGAAACGGTCCGATGCACGTGAAACTCTGTACGAATAATCATGAATGTTATCGCAATCACTGTCCGGAATGTCATAACGCTCTCGATACCGGATACATTAGTCTTATAAACCGTACAAACGGTTTTCGCGAAACGTTTCCGCCTACGTCCGATATGCGCGTCCACTGCGTCCTCGACCGTCGTTCGCGTTCTAACCGTAACTGCTTTTGGCTTTTGAACGGCGACGTATGATTCCGACCGTAAACGGAAACGTTGAAGTCGTTGAATGTGCCTTCTGATCGGCGTAGTCGTCTAATGTTATCCATAAAATGTAAATTGATTATCGTCATAACGTTGAACGGGCACACCGTTTTCACGGACCTACGCAAAAAGCGATGCCCACGACTGTATGAGATTATTCGTTTACGTTATACGCGGTGGCGATACGATTGTGAAAACGGTCTGCCGATAATCGTTAAACGATTTAATAACGAATCGAGAACACGGACAGTTAGTTGGAAACCTACTCGGCAGATAACCGGTGATAAAACAATCACCCCGTATGGTTATAAATCACCGAGCACCGCTTGCTAAACGCCAGAGGACTGAGAAAAACAAATTAAATTTTTTAGCGCTCTTCCAGTCGGTACAACGACTGTGAGTCGCCGACGGCGTTATCGCGTCGTGTCGTTAAACAACGTCTTTCCGGAAAATACGTTATAGCGAAAAATTGTTAAAAAATTGGTGTATATACGTGTACGTACATTTCGCGCGGTCTTCCTTTTAATTATAAAAACGTACAACATCCATAATAACGTAACATAATGTAAAACAATAGTTGTTCGCGTGCTCCGACAATATAATACTAATATTATTATTATTATTATTATTTAATTATCGTACAATGCAGATACATTGGTTATTCACTCCGACGCGCATTGTTGTCGGCGGTGCGCGCGGTGACAATACGACGTTTGAATGTTTATTTCGCGATTTGCATTCTACGCATAATATCTATAATCCAAAATGTACATGTACGCCGCACTATGTATATTCATGACGTTATACCCGCAGTATGCGTTTTCGACACAAACGAATATTTTATTAATATTATCGTAATATCGTGTTTATATATATGTGTGTGTGTATGTGTGTTATGTAACACGCCGTTTGGTGAAACCGTCGTCTTCGTGAACCGGACGATTGTGAAATTCGTGCGGTTCGCGAGATCGGACGAAATCACCTAAGTCCGGATCGTGAAATGAACAAGCCCGTCATTCATTTTACGTGTGATTCGATTCGTAACGTCCGTCAATGATATACAAGTGATATTTGTCTGAAACTGGACATGTTTCGTACAAGTCGATTGTTGTGGTTTTCCTGTTGAAAATAGTAACCCGTACAAGTTTAATACAGTAGACGCCGCTTATTCCACTCGATCTGGGACCCGAAGCATTCGAGTTTATCGACCGAACGGAATCAACGAGAGTAAAGGCCCATGAACAAAATGATATAAACAGATATGTACAAAATCGTGTTCGCGAGTTGTTCGGCTTTGATACGCGACAGTGGTCCTGTGATCCTGTGCATCTTTTTCTCTCGCTCTTGTGAACCACTGTTTTAAAGCCACTTCAACTTTATCTTTTCCGAACTCTCATCTGAACACTCGTCTGCCAGTGATGCATTTCCGATTCCTTGTCGACTTTCCAGCATTCTGTCGAGTAAACTTTGAGACACGTTCAACTTCCAAGTACGTCCAGTTTTTCTCCTAAACTCAGATCACGCACTACTCGCATTAGTGTCTAACGAAAGATCCGTATTGTTACTTTACTTCGTTTGGCGGACAACGTAATTATTTACGATTTCACGTTTGGACCGAGACGACCGTTGACGCCGATTTCGAAAAACGAAAAGAACCACCCCGTTCGGGGTGTAGGACGCGTCGATGCCCCGGGGGAGAGTGAGACAGAGAGAACGGAAATACGTTTTTTCCGCCAATCGTTATTGTACCGGAACGTACGTACTCGGCGTGCACGGCAGCTGCGGCCTATGATAATGTCGTCGTGGTCATCGATATCGCGCGACATCGAGACTTCGATTGTTCGTCAGGGAAGGGATGACGCGCGGAGTGGGGTTATGGCGATCGGGTACGGTGGCGAAACGTTTATCGCCGTACGATTTCGCAATAAAAATAAAAGAAAATCGGCGCACGTATCGTAATAAACACGCGGCGGTGCCTTGTCGGTCGCCGCGGTCGGCCATTAAAATCTCGGCCAGTCATCCGAGTTAACGCGTGTTATCGTCGGGACGCACGCGCGTTCGAACGGTAAAAAAGATCGGCTCTCGGCCCGCCGCGACAAGGTCAATGGCGCGAATCCGCGCAGCCAAACGGGGCGGTTGGCCGCACTTTATTCAAACGGACCCTCCAACCCACTCGGACCCATTCAGACGTCTGAAAAGGGACTGGTGTAGAAACCTACTATCCCCTTGAAAAAATTCATCCGAGGTGTCGCCGGTACTTCCCAATTCACGCCTTCCTTGCCACTCATTTACTTATTGTACGTGAAAATTGTTGTAAATGTTCGTTTAAAAAAAATAAAATAAAATTCGTACTCGTTACGAATACGCGCGGATGAAGTGAAACTTCTTTCAGGGTCGTTCAACCGATAGAGTATTGGGTTCGTATCGGAATAAAATAAAATGGAAGTTACTAAATGTTCTCCATTCCGCTAGGCAAATAAATGTAGGAACTGTACGAGCCGAGGGCGTTTATCAAGCAAAATGCTTACTTGGTCACCGTTGCTAGACACTTGGAAATGGGTCACTCGGTTTGCCGATCCCAAGTCCGACCAGCCTGTGCGTGTATGTGGTGATACGAATCAAGCAAAGAAAAGAACACAATTAAAAAGCGGTTAAAACCGATAAGACGGCACGTTTGTATATATTGTTTTCGATCGGTGCGCGTACGCGCGCGTGTAAACGAGTAATGACGTGATCGCGGCGCCGCGTGCGTGTGCACGGCTGTTAGATGCGGTGAAACTGGCGGGGAGACGGTCCGCTCGCACGCTATTGGCTGAAACATAAAACACTACGCGCATGCGCAGCAACTAACCTCGAGGAAACCGACGGGGACGGTCGAACGGACGGGTCTCTCGCACGTTTATCGACCGCGACTTAAACGAGAAGAAACATCGTGACGGGCCGACCGTGACGCGCAAAAATCATCTTTTTTTTTTTCCGTACCCTTTTGTAAAAAAAAGTTTCACTCCGATAAAAAGGACAAGACAAAAACAAAGTGTAAACCGGCCGGCGAGTAAAGACGACGTCGAGTTTACTGGTACGGAGGAAACAACAACACGCGTTTCACGACAACATGACATCGTCATCGACGCGGTCGGCCAAACAATATCAGCAACTGCCTATTTTTTTCGTTCGGTTTACAAACACGTCGTGTTTGGCTGTAGCTAAAGCAGTCTCGCGACGCGCGAGTCCCGTGCTTTTGCGATAATAACGACCGTGAGCATTCAAACCTCGCGTGTTTCGAAATAATAACAATCAATCGGACAGACGTTACCGCAATATATGATAATGTTACGTTCTGAAAACGTGAAAGCGTTTGAACGAAATAACGTTCAGATCATTCCACGTGTTATTCGTATTGACCGTGTACTTTTACTGACCTTTTTACCAGCGCGATTCAGCCCGACTAATAGTCAATAATACGTTTAATTACCCAACAGGTACGTGTTTTGTCGCGTGAGTTATTTATGAGACTGGGCACGCAGTGTCGAACGTTAGACGCAAACGCGTTCGTTTCACCGTCGTGCACACAAAATAATATCTTTTGATCGAATCTCAGTAAGCAAAAAAGTTATGACGTACGAATCCATGAAAATAAAATTTAAAACACGCGCTTTACGAGTAATGTAAGACTAGCTGTTCGGTTTTATTTGAAACGAAACATTCAAACTAATTATCCTTATCGAATGTATAAATGCATTTCCCGTACGAAACTATTATCGAAATGTTTGAAATAATACGTGTATAATAATCGTACTAATATTCTTTATGCCGATATTAATTTCCGCAGTTGTTTGTAAAAACAAATATCCACTGACAGTATATTAAAAACATTATTATGGAAATGTATCGATCAATAATTCACGTACAGTAAATAAATGAAAAAATTATACATCAAACGGACAAAAAATGCAATAAAATTGAATTGAAAAAACAATATTTTTAAATAAAAATAAAACCAATCGTGAAGCGAGTGGATCGAAGTATATTAATTTTTTATAAATTATAAATTGTTAATCACGAAATGAAAAAAAAAAAACGTAGAAACGTCGTAAGTACATTAACACTTTTTAACAAAACGTGAATACATATTATTTGTTTCACTATAACGAACTGAAAATGTGGTATATTATGTTAGTAATGTCTAGAGTCGTTTTAAAATAAGATTTTCGTTTATTATGCGAACGAACTAAATATACACGTGTGCCAATGAAACCGGTGTATGTTTTTTTTTTTATTTTCCGTGGAATTTTTTTTTTTTACGTTTCGGTTAAATATGTTTCTCGGTTTTCGAAACATTTAACGTTACCACCACGTGCAGGTTACGCAATGATTTAATACAGTCGTAAAAATTAAACACTATCAAATGTTTAAGTTGGTCGTCTTTGTTGCGCACGAAAATTCGTTAAGACTATTGGCAAAACGTGCGATTGCAAAAAAAAAAAAACAAAAATGTAAAAAGTATAATAATTTGAGTGCAATTAAAACCATAGCTATAATCTAAAAATAACTTCTAAAAACTGGTCACGCCAGTGATCCGGACAGACCACATGTTGACGTGTTTCTTGGAGCGGATGTGAAAGAGAGGTGCGGTGTTACAGTTAAAATCGCAAACGATGTCTCATTGTTTGCGAAAGACAATATAACATTCTGAATGAAGACTTCTCGCATTATGGTATACAACAATAAGTTACAATCCATTGAACGCCCAAATTTACATTCGTTTCCACTCTATGTATTCATTTATATAAGAACAAGTTCTTACATTTGAAATCGTTTATTATTTTCGTTTTTGCCGTTCGAGTACCACACGAGTGTATCCGGTTTAAGACCGAAGTTCAAACGTTAATTCTTGTTTAGCTTTTCAACTTAAACGGCTTACGTTCATTTTTTCGTTCATCAGTTCGATTTCGGGCCGTATGAATTGAACATTTTACAGCCAATGACCGTCCAGTTTGGATAACCGGAGACGAATATTCCCGTCGAAGTTCGAAATGCATTAGTATAAAACCAGTCGACCGCTCTGCCGACCGTCTTAGCTCGATCTGGTCGTATTCATAAATGCCGCGTAACGCAGCGAGCATTGTAGACGCGCACTGAAGCCACGAGGCATTTATAGTGTTTAATATTTATGTTAAAAAATAACAGTATTGTACATACGTTTCTATTGGTCGAACAATATTTTTTACTACGTCTAAAACGTCGTATAGGTGTCTACGTACTTACGTATTTTATTATACATGACACGGTGTGCTCAATAAATACGGGCGCTATAAAAAGCGATAGGACGTTCTGAAAATGAATAAGCATTTTTGAAAAATAAGTTTATCTATTTTCCAAGCTACGGGTGAACACCGTCGCGTTTTTACGATACATTTTTGCACGTCATTTTTTTTTTTTTTTTTTACGAAAACCGTTCGTTCTAACCGATTCAACACATTCGACGGAACGGTGTTTAAGTTTTCACACCGTCCGCAGCGTCAGTTTCCGTCTGCGTCTTACGTATTTCATGCGCATCGGTATAAACGTATCATCTGCAGCAACTTCGCATCAAAAACGCGTCGACGCAATAAATCTGTTGTAATTAAATTGTCTCCCGCGTACACGCTCCCGCCTGAACGGCGTACACATCTGTTCCGACTGAAGACGACCGAACCGGTCAAAAACTAAGCCAGTTTTTCCGCTTTTCTCTGTCGTCCCACCGTCGTTTCGTCTTTTAACACACTGTTATTAACATATAAATATATAAATCAGCCGATTGCCGCGGACGACGTACGGGTTTCGACGTCAAAGGTAAATACGCGGTGTGATACGCTCGAGCGAGGCTTCTATTATTATAATTATCAATAAATTATCGTATTGTTAGGTGGTTCGCACAAACCGGCACGGCCCGTTCAACGAAAACGGAACGAAAACGGCAAAACGCTCGATCGAAATTTAAAACCAATAAAACAAAATGACGCGTATTAGGAAAACTACCGTGTAAGTACTGTTAACGGCGCGGTCCTTATTGTTATCATTACACACGTATTATTACACCTATTTACACGCGATCGACGTCGTAATAATTATTTCGACGATATCGATCGGATGTACACATACATTATTTATATAGCGATCCGGTGGGTGCAGCTGCGCATATTATATCGTAGCCACGATGCTGATTACGTAGGATCAGCGGGCACGTGTCTAACAATAGGACGTGCACTGTACATGCATATGATAGCGAGTATAATACGTATTATTAAATATCTGTATACATTTTTATGCCTCGGCGGGAAATCGCAACGTTTATTGCTGTCTATTGTTTCGTTTCGTATTATTATTAATTTTTTTTTTTTTCACAAAAACACGACTCGCCCAATGAATGTTTCGCCGCGGACGCGAAACGAATACAGATCGATCCGTTGTCGCGATTGTAACGCCACACTTATTCTTCTTCTTTTTTAACTTATCGGTCCACTGCTGCCATCACAAAACCACTCCATTTCCCTCTGTCGATTCGATACATGAAAATGTACGATCATTAACTTTTCAATACTTTTTTGTTTTTTTAGGTCGAACATTTATTGTTTTAGTTAGACAATCAACATTATGGTTTCACAGTCGTTAAATAAAATTTGCTTTACGTTTACGCAACGTTGGAAATATGTTAAATAAATATTATTGTGAATTACGTTAAATGTACGAGTAAGGCGCCGATTATGTTATCTAGCCGTCGAGAGGTCTTATCTCAGTTTTCGTGCTGGTTTTGTTCATTGCTCAACAGAAAATTTTCGACATCCAGTAGTTTCCACCGAGTTCAATTACTTTTTTCTTCGAGTCAACTCTCGACTTTTGAAGTCGACAAATATAATAGTAACTTTTAACTTGACTAATATTAATCCGTTACGTTTCAACCGAAACGGATTAGATAACTCGCCGGAACTTGGACGGCGATTAGTACATACAAGGGCATTAATATCAAGCGCACTGTACAGTTGGTTTTTGTTGTTGTTGCACTACTCGTTTAACATATTTATGTATTTTTCGTTATACACACACACATATATATATACTTCATAAGCTTTTTGTAGAAAACACATTATGTTGCGTCTCGTCGTACGCGATACAGTCGACCCGAATAATTACACTTCTAAGGCCGTAATAATGCGCGCGGTGCGTTTGGTGTGTATCACGTTCCGTTATAAGAGTTCGCTATTAGGATTATGTTAATGTTATCGTCGTGCGTTTTCGCCATTTATGCGATTTATCGTTTTATTCGTTTAGCTTTGAATCGTCCTCCTCGAGGTTAGGTCGAATCGCATTGTCATTCCACAACCGGAAACGTATCGTTTTCGCGACATTTCGAGTGGCTTTTTTCGCGACAACTTTCAGTACCTACGCACGCAGCACGGGCAGCGGACAGACATTCGTCGTCGGGTCCGGCCTTGTCCTACAATTCAAAACCCCTATGTAACCTGCGTACACCTGCACCACGTATACTGGTCCGGACAATCGTCTCGACACACCGTGACGTTATAACACCGTGTTTTTGAAAATCGGTTATTGAAAATTAGAACGTTTTTTTTTTTTTTTTATTCATTCAATAAACATACGAATGTTGAAAATTAGCTATACTTACAACAATTTTTTTTTAATAATATAAATATAGATATAACAAAAAAATCACAGAACCAAATCTGATTGTCGTGAAGTTTTGTTAAGAATATCTTCACAATTAACAATGTCAATCAGTTTAATCTTTCTTCGCCTGTTTTGTTACGTAAATACGTTTTCAACCTACGACGGATACCGGGAGCGTAGCACCAATACGCAAAAATATATAGAAATATATTATTAATTAATAGCAAAACACTATTATAATATTAAATGAATTGACTGCCAATAATAAAAACATTGGTGAATAATGACCACCGACTTGAGAGTTGAGACGTAAAATAATATATTGTCGTGTCTCGTGCAGATACAAAACAAAAAATCGTTTACGGTAACATCGACAACAAAATATAAGAGAGACGTCATTATTTATAATAGACTTATCCACAGTAAGTGTTCGCCGTCATATATATAGCTTAGGTATTTCCCGTGTCTGTGTACATTTTAGAATTCTTTTGTACCCACGTCAATAGGTTTAATTTTTTTTTTTTTTAAATAAAATTAAAAATAAAATTTGTATTTTGCTTTAGCCGGTGTTCCACAAACATAATGTTAAAATTATTATACCTGTCTATCAGAATAAGTAAATAACCGTACAAAAAACCAGACACGTGGTGGTGAGGGGGGTCGAACACCCAAAACACCCCCCGGGTACGTGAGTGCTGTACGGTCGAATCGTAAACGACGTTTAAGCAGGTGACTGGAGTTGTGTGACAAGTCCGACACCGGTTTCGTGCGGCGCACTCGAATTCGTAAATAACGCTTTAAAAAATTAAAAACGCCATTGAGGATATCGGGTTTTATCGATTTGACGGTTATTGCTCAGCGCGTCGGTTGACGGTTGAAACATTGAAATTCCATCGGGTACATTAATCATCGTGCGAATCTTGCACAGGTGTGGTTCGCGACGATAATATTCCAATTGAAATCAATTCGACAGTTGCGAGAGAGAAAAATAAGTAACGAATTTCGTGCCGAGCGCAGCTGACGTTTCACTGTATCACGTTAATAGTTTTCGTTCCTGTATCCATACTCGTTAAGTAATTAAATACTTATTCGTGGTACTCAAAAATATGAAATACGAATTTCATTTTGCACTTAACTTTTTCAACATTTTTTTCGTTCTGTCGTTGTGGCCACTTTATTTATTTCGTGCACGACGGTCATCGATAAACTACGATTGTTCGCGTGTTTCAATAATGTGCTGCCGCGGAAAGAGTTCTTGAGCACGAGTGAAATACTCACCAACGAATACTGACAAACGACCGCTCGTTGAAAATGTATTATTTCGTTTTACGGTTTACAGTTTACATCAGTTACGAACGAATTAAAAAAAAAAAAAAATGTTAATTGACTTGCACTTTTTGATGATGTGCGCGATCGTCGATTTCGACATCTCTTATTTCAGAACGTTGTTTTAACAATCGCGTGTTCTATAGGAATTGTTTTCGTTCCCGAGTAACCGACGCACAATATATTATAACACGTTTATTAGAAGGAGGATAGACCGGATGATATACACATAGTGGTCAGAGGAGAATTATTACTTGTCGTGTGCTTCAGTCATTTTATTTGTCTACGCGTAAAGAAACACAACACCTAAAATCCCTAAAACCGTACCGAGAATTTATTGTTGTCCTGTACGGCAGTAGACGTTGCGGTAAATGATATTTGTATAGGGGAAACATATTTTTTTTTTACTGTGCCTTCCTTCTGGAGTTATATTTCTGCGGGCCTTGCCGGCAAGTCCACTGAAGTGTTCGAAATGCATTTTTTTTTTTTTTTTATGCACGTATATATTCGTATTTTAATACTTTTCGGAAATTATATTTCAATATTTTTTCGTTGACGACGCATTTGAAACGCACTAAAAAAACAACTATATTTAACAAGTGTGCTCGTATCATACGATACGTCCCTCGTAAAAACTCAGTGTTCGTCTTTGCAAACAGTTCGTTATGTATATGAACGTTGTCCGTCGTGTTCGTTGCCGAGCCACGAGATAAACCGAAAAATGGAAATTAACGTAATTATTCGCAATCGGGTTCTTTGTCAGGCTTCATCATTCTGACCGTATAATGATTTATATTATTCGTCTGGCCGCGATCGCACGACGACGGTTTTACACAACTCGAACGTCAGACCTATTATGATCGACGGCACGACTTTATTTCATATGTTTACTGTTTAACATATTGAAATTACAATAAAACTATAAACGCAATAATTATGCCTTTCACACGAACGTGAAAGGTACTAATATAATACCACATATATGTATATGCATAAAATATTTAGAAAACATAATAGTAAATATAATTACTGTCACTCGACGAACACAAGCGCTGTCATACACGACATATACAGAGTGTGTTTAGGAAAACGTTTTGTACTCGTACAAATTCCCGTACGGAACGTTTTCAGCCTTTCTAGAGATTGTCCATGTACAATATTTCGCTGCCGCTCGACGAATTCGTCCTTTTTGTAAAACGTTGACCGTTTTGTTAAACGAATAGAGATTTCATTAAACGGATATTTTTCGTGTAAAATTTGATATCGTGTAATTTTCTCCGCAACGTAATCGTCTACTTTGTGCAATACGACACGAATGTGTATGTGTATGTTGTTATTCGGCACGTCTGATCAATACGCGAATTCGTCCATGAGACAATAATACAATACGACATGCCAACACTAAATCAAGTCGCCCGCGTTTTCATTCGATTAAATGTGAGGATAGATATGTTAAAATTACCATCACAATAATTATGTTGTGTTAAAAATGTCTCTTAAAAAATTTAATAGTAAACACGTAATCATTTCACTGCGATAATTGAACAAATTTCGATATCTTAAGAACTTAAAACATATACACTCGAACTGTAACTGTTCTGTAGAAGAATATATACTATATATATATTTTGTCGGAGAGATTATTGTCGACATGATCATTATCGTTGATTACACCCAAGAATAGTTAAAATACATTTGACGTTTTCATCAAAATAATTTTATTTCATTAACTGTATAATAGACCGGTTAACCACTCGATAAGTTAAGGACACGAAACCGGTCTTTTCGATCATATAACGAGTAGTTAATTCTCATTAAGTCAATCGATTTGTACTGGTATTCGTGTTATTGCTAGTAAAATTTGTAGTAGGTATTATCATTAAGAAGTTCTACAACCATTGAATGGCACCGGTGATCTTTTTTAAATATTCCGCATTTATGTGTTTATGGCTTCTGTTTCCAACACACGTATAATTTATGCGTTTACGAGGTATCGTCGAACCGTTCGTGCTTTACCGATCGATTGTGCGCAACCGTCTTCTGCGAATTCGGAAGTTGTTTTCATTTAATTTCGCAAATTGTACCAGTGACGTGCAGAGTTCCACCACGACTATCGTAAACTATAAAATGAGCGATAATCGAACGTACAGACGGTTTTACGGCCGTTTTCAAAACGGTTTCAAGCATTTTCATTGTGGATCGGGAGCGGATTGAGTACTTTGAAAACTGTTGATTACCTTTAAAAACGCGTTTCGTAATCGCGCCGACGGTCTTAAGTGTTTCCCCGTGAAAAGAGTCGTCTGGGGGGGTGGTAGGAGGGGATGGGACGGAATCGTTTGGACGGGCTCGACGTCGAAAGCTCGTGCAGAAACGCAGGCTTTCGGGTGAGCCGAGTGAGGGCACGCCGATGGCACCGGAGTCATGCGGTGCACGCGAACGGCGGGAAGGCACGTACGTACGCGGGTCGGATGGGTGGCGCAACCCGAGCCGGTGCGTTGTTGTGGGAGGCAGGAAGTCACGGCCGGAAGTCGAGAGAAACAAGAGATGTACAGCGCGCGGGGGAAAGGGTTCGACGGCGCCGTCAGATTCGAACAGATGCGAAGCTCGCGGTCCGACTCGAATTTAATACACGTGTTCCCCTCTGGTCGCCGACGGGTTATTTGTTGCGGGACGGTCGTGAGCGAGGGGAACGGGTCCGTGAAAGGGTTTCTATTCATCGCGACGTCGCGAACGATTTGCGTGTACGCGTCGGGACGGCTGTTCGTTTTATTGCGATTGTCTTACTCGTCCGTATTACCCGCGTGCCCACACGTTCGTTATCAAGACGTTTACACTCCGGACGGTTACACGCGGTTTGCGCACAACAGTGCCGTACAACGGAACACGACCGCGAGATATCGTATTTTTAAAAAGCGCGCGACGTACACGTGCGTGTGCACCTCTTGTTCGTTCCCACAGGTTTATTTTTACACGCGCGCCTCCCGTTACGTTTTGTTTATCACGCGCGCGCGATGCGTTCGTCGCGATGCTTTCCTGCGTGCGTTCCGGTTTTCCGCTACGGGGGCTGTCCCGTAAATAAGACGCCGCAGAGGTCTGCTGAATAACGAACGATTCCGACTCGATACGTTTGCGTACACTGACCGCCACCTCCTCCTCCACCTACTCCTCCACGTCGTCGTCGTCGTCGTCGTCTCGAAAATCACACAACTCGATGTCCCAAAAGGTTCGCGCGCGTTGGGTTCCGAAAAGGCTTACCGAAACGAACGCGTACGGTCCCGTCCATCGAACATTCGAATCGCGCTCGTCGAGCACCTCGTTACAGCACACGAGACACATGCGATCATTGTTCTACTTTTTAGGCTGCGAACCGAGACTCGATGACCTGGAAGCATCCCGAATCACCAGTTCCAAAAAAATATCAAACGGACAACTCTCAGAGGTGGCTGAGAAAAATGCAAACGTTTCTACGGTGCTTATGTGGAAAAATAGAAAAACGTTAAACATCTAAAATTTTAAAGCGATAAATTCGTTTTTCATTGTGCAGTACATTTTTGTACCTTATTTGTGGGACAGCCCCCGGCGGATTTTCGATCCGAGTTCTAGTGGAGAAAAAAGTCGTACGGGATGTGTTTGTATTTTTAAGAAAGGCCCGCCGGCTCGTGTCGATCCGCCGACTTCGACTTACAACATAATCGGTACGGGGGGGGAGCTGGAAGTTCCGCCGTTTTTCAACTTGCCGCTCCGGACTCGGTACTCCGCATGGGCTTGCTCAAGGGGTTCAACCTCCCCCCCCCTCTTTGACTTTTGAAAATATATTGTTTTTACGTACTTGACTGTGTTCTAGATCTCATATCTGACATCAGGCGATTTTCAAAACAATTTTTTTTTCATCAGTATTATTTGTCAATAATTTTAATCACAAATGGTAACAGCCTAACCATTGCATGCCCAACGTTATAAGTTCATATTTCTATTGATTCCTATTGAAATCGGAATTCGGGTATAATTATCAATTTTATAGTACGTTTGAGGTCAGTATCGTGTTTTTGATCACATATTACGAGAAAGGCTTCAATACACAATTCGCAATATGAATAACGATAAAAAAACCTTTCGACCCCCCTATCCCTTCCGAATTTGAAATTTCTGGTGTGCCGCGGGACGGACGCCGGTGGACGACCCACGATCCACGTGTTCTGCGACGTGAAAAGAACGACGAGAACAAAACGCGACCAAGAGCCAAACGCGTTTGTGCCGGCCGTGAAACCGTATCTACGCGTACGGAGATTATCGGTTACAAGTGGACGCGATCGATTGTATTCGATAACGAAACGCGATATCCGTCGAAATCCGATCTAATCTGTTACGTGACGTCACGAACGTCTCGTTTCCCGGTCTCGTGGTCCGCGCACTTACTCCGCCCCGGTAGCTCATACACTTACGCGCGTTGAACGGACGAGAGTGTACACACACACACACACACACACACAGAGACGTACTCGTGTACGCGTTAGACACGGTTAGTTATAACTGTCGGCGGATTCGACGTATGACCGACCGTTCTTAGGTTCTCGACAACTCAATGTTGTGTGTACGTTCCACGTTAAACGAACCCGTTTTTTAAGCATTATAAATGCTTTTATGTTAAAAATAAAAAACACACCAACGTAACGTACGGACAAATACGAAACGCACATATTATACAACGTTATTTTTAAATGTATTTGTTCGTTTTTATCTATATATTCTTTCGATAGACAACATTCTATTTACGCGTATAAATATATATATTTTCGGCGGACCGGAAAATATGTACATTTCAGATAACGTTTCAGATATGATGTTTTTTTTTTCTTCGAGTACATGTCATTTCTACAATACAAAGTCGACGATTAGCAGTCGTCGTTATCATTTTTATTTATCGTCTCCGTAAAACCATTAACTAATGACATTTAATATCAATGAAAATTGTAGTTTTACGACGAATACCGTACTAGAACTTCGGTGACCGTAAATTCGACGAAATTAAATAGGACGTTGAATTTTTTTGAAAAAAAATCATAGAATATAATCTTTTTACGTATTCACAATGTTAGTATTTGAATACAATACGTATAAAATTAATTCGCACGCGAATTCGTGCGTAATTGATAACACACGTCCGAATTTTTATTTAGAAAAAATTCTTGAAATAAGTACTCTGTTTAACGTCCAATGGAAACATATTATACGTTTTTGGACCTATAAACGAGAAAGTAGATTGTGTTCGTTTTCTATGCATGAACGTTAAATAACCGCCTAGTGTTATATTCACGTCCAATGTTTGAAATTGGGGCTTTTTTCTAATAACATTTTTTCTAGCAGTACTTTTAAACCGTTATAAAGATATTCTGCAGTGTTGTACAACGGGTTATTTTCTGTGATGATTTTTAAAATTCTGTTTTGAATTATTAAATGAGTTCTATCGTATGCACAAACAGAAACGCCACAATCGACAACAGATTCTGCTAATGCTTTGTATAATATCCTAATAGATCCATATTTGTGAGATATTTTAAAAACGGTTTATCATCATTATTAATGTTACAAGGCGGATAATAATAATAATAATAACATTATTAGCATAATATTAGTTCATGAAGTTTGAGCGAACTCAGGGTGTGACTTTAAGTCTGAAAGCTCTTCAAAGCTTGGCCATTAGAGAGCGCCAGTTCACGTTCAAACGAAAACCCCGTTTACTTTTTCCGTGCTATATATATATATGTGTATCTCTGTGGAATGAAATGCACGAAAAACGAACGAATATTTACGCGATACCCGTGTGATCCGTGAAAATTATCGGAACGCTTACAATGACTAGACAATGCGTTCACGTGTTCACGCCGAGTGTGCGCCACATCGGGAGGGTTCGAGATGTTTGGCGATTCAAGCCGGAACTGATTTCGTAGGAATGTGCCGTATAATGTTTTCTCTCGAGTGCGTGTCGTTTGCAAATTTAAATGCTACGCATTCGACGAAACAACTATCGGGTTATTCAAATCTTTTCGGTCCTAACCGGCAAACTCGATAAGCAAAAATAATGTTTCACGATAAAGAAAAAAAAATACACGACGGAAACGTGTACAAGTTAAAATTTTTATAATTATTCGATCACATTCAATCTCTGATACATTTTTTTTTTCCATTTGGCGAAAAGCCAAAAATTACCGACGAGTTCGTCGTACACACGTGATTTATTTGTAAACATTTTAAAACTGTTTTTATTATTTAATTTTACAGCGAACTCGTTCAGAAATAATTAATTAATTCGTAAAGATTTTAGAAAATTAACGTCGATTATGATTTCTTTTGCGGTTTGCTAACGATTTCCGAACACATAAACAGTGCATATTTTACGAGTCTTTGGTATTGTATAAGTAATAAACGTTTATACAGAAACGCATATCATGTAGACAATAAGTAACTGACATTATTTTAGATTCGAAAAAAATTAAAAATAATGTTAAATGTTAAAATCAAAAATAGAATCGGGTCGATTATTAGTTATATATATTTACGAACTGTAACACGTTTAAATATTTCAGACGCTACGTTTGGTACCAATAAAAATTCATTCGAAGAGAAAAAATACAAATAAAAATTCAGTCCAATTATGACTTCAGATAATTTAAGAATTGTTCGTGCCAAGTTTCGAAATGAAAACGAGTGATTTTTTTTTTGCTTTTTGAAAACACGACTAAATATAGACAAATTAAATTTTTAACTCGACGCGTTTTAAATAAAATATTATCGTTTATTTTGTTTTTTTTTTGTTTTTTGACATTTCAAGTTTCAATTACAAATAATACGTTTATTTTTTGGTTATTCCTATTTTGATCGGTTCTATAATTAAGTAGATCGAATAAATATTATTTATATTTGATGTTTTTATGATTCGTTCTTTCACACACGCGTACAATAATTCAACTGGTCTTGTATTATTATAACTGTAGGTATAAAAAAATATGACCAATAAAAAAACACGTTATTGGAAATTATCGAACGTTCATAATTGGAAGTAGGTGTATCTAAACTACTTGTTTGGGACTATAGTTTATTGAAACGAAAGACAGCAAATAAACGATTCGTATAATGTATTTTTTTTCTTCTTCTTACGGTCGTATTATTAATGTACACATGTATAATGGATCCGTCTACGGAGTATTGACTGATATTTTTCGGTTCGTACGATCATAAATTAAACAGAGGTTTTATCTAAATGAGTAAAAAAAAAAACACATATTTTAACGTCTTGTAAACGGTCGAGAGACTTAATCGATTCTACTGGTTTCCAGTGTTGCTAAAATTACGAAAGTACTAAAAAGTACGCGGCCACCGTATAAAAATTAATACACGCGCGTTCCAAACGAGAACAAATTAACACAACACGCATTTTTCTTTTTACGTTTTACACAATTGATCTGCAAAGAACGATCGCGTCGAAACGTTTGCGTTCGCACGTTTAATTTGTATGACCGCGTAACGTAAAACGGTGTTACAGTGCGACGTGTGGACAAATCAGCTAGCCGAAATTTAGCGCGCGCCGTATCTCATCCGTATGAACGGACGACCGACGACACGCGCACAATTTGTTTGTACAAGATAAAACGCATTTTACGTTTATTATGGTTGCCGTTAATTTTATGTCAGACGTTTTTTTTTAAAAAAATGTAAACGGAACAACCGTTTTAGCTCCGCAGTGGCAAATCACGTCGTTATTAGCACGGACACCGACGGTCGATAATTTTTCGGGACAATTTCATTCGACAATATTGTTCTCTTTTCCCACGTTTCACAATAACGAATTCCGTTTCGACTTCAAAAACAATCTCGGTTCGATGATGTTTTTATTGATAGTATTATTATTATTATTATTATTATTCGTCTTATACGTGATCTATTTCAAAAACACACAAAAGTCGATACGAAGTAACCACTCATTACAACATCATGAAATCGTGATCAATCGTTAAGAAAATATAAAATCAATTATATTTTACGGCGACTAATGCACGTGTACATTCAACGTACATAGTTGAATTAAAACGTTTCACGCCAAAGTCATTACTGTTATAATGATTATTATTTTCCTTCCACGTGCTTGACGAATGTTATGTAATACGATTATTCGAATAATTTCAAAGAATACTATAAAAAAGAAAAACGAGTTGTATTTTTCTATCAATTTCTCGGTTTCTAAAAGTTCAGAGATATATTTCATAAGTTCGAAAGTTCAAATCTAACAAAGTAATATAGTATATTTAAAATCGATTTTTTTTCAACTCTCGTACATAACTAATTGGAGTATTGAAGTTCCCGGAAAGTTTTTGTACTTGAAAAACGACTAAGATTTTTTTTTCGTACCTATTATTTGTTGGCAATAGACACGCGTGAAATCCGACAGATTGTCCAATACGATTTTCGTGAAAGCTCGTGAAGAACGACAATGAAAGTCATTTGCAGCGGTACGGGTAGAATTGTTCTCGGTAAAAAAAAATGCTCGTATAGTAATAAATTTCTCGGCAATTTTTTTGAAAAACATCACATCGACGACCGAACGTATGCTTGTGGTATCGACGACTTATCATAGTATACTTATGATTCGTCAACACGATTTCGATAAGCGAGCTGTGACTATCACGCGAGGATACGTTTACTCGTAAATTTGAAATCTTCCCCTTTCTGGATTATTTTTTTTTTTTTGGCGTGCGATCGTTTTTGCTCGTATCGCCTTTTCGAGATCCCCGTCGTTTCGGTTCGAAAATGCGTCCCCTCCGACACGACAATTCTGAATTCCGGAAACAGCCGAAAGTCGCACACACCGCGAGACATGAATGACGATCACCTCACACCGAACTCGTTGCCCGAGAATGGCCAACACTCGTCAGACGAGTTATTTACAGCCGGCAGTTCACTGACGTATCCGTTCAGTCACGTAACCGCGTCCTTTGGACCGGAGCTAAATACGACGTGGTCATCGGTTTTTGAAGCGCACGGACGGGTCGATCGTGCTCGACCTTCCCGCGGCCTCCGCCGAATCGTAAGCGCCCGTCCACGTTACACGTTTCTAAACAGACGTAGGCGTTTTGTCCGACCGGGTTTTCCGAGTTTCACTAGCAGTCCATCTGCACACGGCGCGTATAATGGCGCTCGGGTCGAACGACGTTGAAAAAAAAATACGACAGCGGCCTCGCCCGACCGCGGTGATACCCAAAGTTTATGTACGCGCGTGCGCTATTAAAAAAAAGTCTAGCGTGCTCGTCAGACGCGTAACGGGAATCGCGTGGTGCGAAATGGACGTCGCGCACAGAATAATGACAATGTAATTGCACGGGGACGGAACGTTTAAAATCACGCCAAAACCGTGTAACGTTCGTGTACATCGGCCCCGGGATAGAGTCGGGCGGAGGTGGCCACCACGGCCGTACCCGTCCCGAATACTAATGCGGTTTCCTGTTAACGGAGTCGCGAAGAAATCGATGACGGAATCGTCGATCGCGCAATGCACGCATTAACCGGCACTCGTATTTCATCCAGGACAAAACGTGCCCCGGTGCGCGTGATAGCGATCGGTGTTTGTGCCGGCCGTGGATTTCATATTGTGAATTCGGAGGATCCATCACAATTTATCACCGATATGAATACTGACCGTTTAAGTCCGCGCGGTACAACATTACCGCGTTATTTTCCGTCGTTTTGACGGGACGTTTTAAAAATAATTGCGCGATTTCGTTCGATAACGTTATCCTCCCCCCCCCCTCCCAAGACCATTGCACGTTTGATAATATTATTTCGGCTTCGGAATAATCTCTGTTGTATTGCGTTCCGCGCAACCCGATAAAGCGCATAGCCTTTGGTTCGAAGAGAGTGAAAATTAAGTCGTTCATAACGTAACATAATCGATTCGTCGAATCTGTCCGATCGGTCCGCGATCCCATGACGTTATTTCACGATTGCACGTCTAACGGGTTCGAAATCGAGCGACAAAACAACGACAAAGAACCACTCGCGACGAACTCTCAAGCGCGTTTGATGTCGTGTCAAGCCGGGTTCGAACGTGTAAGCAAAACGATTATTTTTGATAATCGTAAATGCCCACGTGGAACGACAACAACAATAAACACAATTGAACAGTACGGTCGATTAATAAAATACGGTCGTATAGCATGTCTTCGGTTGCATGCGTACGAGCTATAAAAATACGTGCCGCACGGCGTACGCGACCGACTGTTTATTGCATGGCATTTGCGATTAATCAAAAAAAAAAAACCGCATCGACATTACCGTTGAAACGTATTGCTTACAATAATACGAAACAGATTGTTAATATTATTATCGTATTGAAAAGTCAATTCCGAGGGAATATCGCGACGGGCGTGGTATAACGGGCTATTGCGGCAAGCCCCGACACAAGTATTAATGTACAAGTAGGAAACTTCTCGTCGCGAAATGCGCGAAACGTCGTAAATCACTGTTATAGACGTGTGCTACCTTAACCCCCGTTGGTCATCTCCAAACGATCGTGCGTAGCCGTTAAACTTTAGAATATCAGTATCCGCTCGACGGACGTTCGGCCGTCGGGAGCCGAGTCGTTAAAACGTCTCCGCGCACGATTACTGCAGCCACCCCGAAGAAATCGTTAAACCGCGTGCGCGTTATACGAAAACATATAAAACAATACGTTTGTGAAACGGGGTGAAAATAAAAAAACATAAAAAAAATTCAAATCATAACAATGCGTGCGTTATACATGCGTTATACGTTTTTTTCGCATGACCCTTTATACATTATTAGTGTTCTTGCGACGCGTTTACAGCTCTTAAGGCTTCTTCGAGCCGCGTTCGAGTCGTCGTAATTTTTTATTTTTTAACTAGAAGCCATATAAGGAATATAATTCTCGCGCGGAGATTATAACATTAAATAAAAATATAGTTACGACGGTTGCCAAAATAAAGTGTGCAAATACCAACACAGACATATACACACATATATATATCTGTTTAAAGAAACGTAATATAATCTCAGTCTCCGGACGTTTCGTAGCTAAAAGATTGACATATATTTTCCGTCCGTTTCGTTGACTGTTTGAAAATGCGTTGTCGTCGATAGACGGTGATGGCGTACAAGGCATTAGAAGAAGTTTGTTCCAGACATGCGGAACGTTTACCAAATACGCACAGTTAAAAGCCGCCATCGAACAACAGATTCAAACACGCGGTAGGCCAACAACATCCATGGCTCGTGAAACGTCTGCCGGACGCCGTCTCCGTGTATTTCCAATAAGTTTACTGATAACATTGCCGTCCGGAGAGTGAAATTCGGCATCGCGGCCACGACGACCGGACGGGTCGCGTGCAATTGTCGACGTTGTCGTTCAAAACACGAAACGCAACAGGTGCGTCGTCGCGACGACCACGTCTCAACACACGTCGCACAGTTGATCGGCCAACGTCAGTCCACCCCAAACGTGTGTATTCGGCACCCCGAAAAATCAGTTTACACATACACACGCGTACACTTACAAATGACATACCCGCCCCACAGGTGTCCCGTGCGTGTATACACGTCTGGAACCTGATTTTCGTGTGCACACGTGCGCACACGACACGCGGTGCCGTGCCAGTGTTTGTCGTTTCCTACGACAGCCCGTCGGTTTGGCGACGACTCGGTCGGCCGTTGGACTCCGTTGAACGCGAGAGCTTTTGTCCGCTTAAAAACGACCGAACATTGTAGTGAAAATTCGCCCTCGACGAGTTATGGGCCCATCATTTTTGCACAATATCTAGAAATATCGATTTGCTTACGATTATATATATATATGTATATGTATATAAAGGAACGAAAAACTCGAAAGACAAATATCCATATGTCGACTATTCGTCCAAGAATCAAACATATATTTAAATTATATTATTATTGTAAATCGTTTATTTCATTGAAAAATACACGAGTTCTCGTGCGAGAGCCCAAGAATATATATCGCGAACAAACACGATTTTCTTTAAAAAAAAAAATATATATATATATATATATTAACTCGTGTACAAAACACAGTTTTGTTATTGATTTAGAGCTTTGCTTAAAGACAGTAAATTTGCGAATCAGAGTACGGTTCGACTTCAAACTCAATGCTTGGCGTGCTGTATGAAAATAATGTGCAAGACAGAGTACGCCTTGTTTACAAAAAGGTTAAAAACCACTGTCCTATCTATATACTTTCTACTTCTACAAGTAGAATTTTGTGTGAATAGTTTTTCGAAAGCGCTCCGATTTTTACATACGTACATACGTGTAGTGGTTTTTTTCGGTAGTCTTATTAAGTGATTTACAAAATCACTAAAAAATAATAACGGTGAAACACTCGAAACATTTCGACTAATTTCGAGATAGATATTTATCATTTTCAAAATGTCGGTATTTTGATGTTTTTTGCATGTTTAAAAAAAAAAAATGTGAAATCTTAAGATTTTTTTTCCCGAAGCATTTGAAGTTTGAATCCGTAGTGAAAAATCGTAGATTTTTTTCATCGAATATTATGACCAATAAGCAATGACGATCTATGAATTCGGAATAGTCGGCCGGACCCCTCCCCGGTCCGTTCCAGATATAACGCGTTTATAATATATTTAAAACATACAGCCGTTTCGCAATTTGTAATCTGTATACGACTCCGAAGGTAAACGAACTTAACTACCGTTTCGTACCGGTGTACGGTGATAATAACAATACTAACAATAATACGTTTTACTATAAAAATTCACTGGCACGTTTTCACATCCTGTCCTCTACACATACGTTTTCAAAACGAATTTTATTGTTTGATTTCCACGCACACGTCTTTTATACCATATTTAGCACTTCCCTGGCTATTATTATTTATTATTTTCCACTTTGATAGTGCCACTGTCGCGTGATATATTACATTTGACAAACACCTCGTCCAACGACTGCAGCGGATGCGCGTACGTGCGGACTAACCGACGAAAGATTTACATATTTTTTTGGCACCCGGTGCGCGTTATGTCATCCACGTGTGTGTAGTCCTCCGAATGCGTTATTGTAAACGCGTTGGACAATATGGACGGTTTGGGTGGTAAACATCGACAAAGAAACCAGTACACCGAATTTCACGATTGGAACACATATTCATAATTATTTTGGTCACAACGTTCCGATGCGAGTTATTCATTCTGTTACGAACCGTCTGCGGTGTTTCTTCTGTTTTATATTTTGTGCTGCACGTCGACGATATAATACATTACCGATAAATCCATTCGGTACTTTTCCTTTTGTAAATTTAAAAAACACACACACACACACACATCGAACGAACGATATAAAGTAAAATATTATTTCAACGTCATTCAATCGACAATAACGTTTTAATGTTAACGTCGGCGAATTCTTTCGGCCACGATTTTCACGCGTTCATAAAAACACCGAAAACAAAACCGTGTATTATGAACGTTATACGTCACGTGCTAATAATATTTAAAATTTCATGTTATGGTCACGATTCAATGACATTGTAACAATTATTATTGTATATGCACATTTTTTGAATATTATTATTATTGCGTTATGACTGATAAGTTGTTATCCAGTATTGGTATGGATATACAGAACGGTTCGTACGTAACACGATACAGGAATGAAATCCCAACTTAATATTGAACGATTACACGTAACAAAATGTTGGATTTTCGGATTTCTTTTTATGAATAAATAATGCAACGCGTTAAGGGGAAAAATGCGTTTTATTGGAAAAAGGAAACTTATGTGTATCCTTCTTGAACTGAATAAAATTACTTTATTTTTATATGGCGCGTTCAGTTAATATTGTATACCGTTTTTTTAACGTTTCCGAAATCTGTGTATGTGTAACGATTATATACAACGAAATTATAGAATCTTAAACGCTCGATAGACATAAAATAGTTGTGCTTGCGCGTAAATAAAATAATATGGCGTTTTTATTAAGATAAGTAACGAAAAAAAAACAAAAATTCCTTATAACGAAGTTCGTGTTTAATATTGAATGTTAACTTATACACAGAAATATACAGTAGAAAAAAACCAAAATCAATTACAAAAATAGTGGACGGAAAGCAACAGCCGTGTCAGCCGGACGCAAACGGCCGGTCGTAGTTTGTATAAAATTATCTCCGCCAACTGGTTTTCATGATATTTTATTTATTATTATTGCGCGTTGTACACATATTTTTATTATTTTTTTCCCCCCGTAAGTTAATAATAGGCTTTTCATAAATTGATTTACAAACCACGTCGACGGGTTGAACGCGCGTACCCATATACACGTACACATACGTATTCGAGTGCACACACGCCGCGGGAGATATGTCGTGTATCCGCGTACTCGTTACGTTGCGTGTTTATTACGAGTATACGTATCCGAAATCGCTAAAATTCCGACGCGTGTCCAATGCGGTTCGAAGCAGAAAAACGAAAGACAAACGAAATCGGCCCGCTCGTCCCGTCCGACGGTGTCTCGAGAACATAAAAAACAACACACACACACACACGACAGACTTAGTGCAACGGTGCAACGCGATTATACAAAGGAAACGGTCGTGCACGTGTGCGTCCCATCGATATCCGACGCGACGCGATGGACTTTTTTCGATTTTTTTTTTCATAATATCAACGCTTACATATTTTACGAGTTTTCCAAATAAGACGAAAAAATCGGTATTCAAAAAAATGTTCATAACGATAAAATCGTTGGTTTTCCACCAAGTTCAGGTAAGTGTCGATTGTGAACAACATCAATTTAAACTTAAAAAGTTGTTCAAATAACGTGACCTAATTAAAAGTTTCAACACTATACTAAAAATCATATTTATTAAATAACTATATATTGATTAAAAAAAAAAACAACTCTTTATTTTACTCAAAGTGAACCGAATTTCAATAAGAACAGAATTAATTCTGAAAAAAATCATTTCTACGTTGTTGTGGAAACCGATTTTGTATAGTTTAACCATATTAAAAAATAATGCTAATTTCGTCGTTACAATAACCAAGAAAATAAGCTGACGAGTTTGTGTGTTTATTCGAAATCAAATACGGTTCACTATATAAACTGTCGAATTTTCGTCTCGTAGTTTTTATGTCGAAATCGTGTCGGCCATCAAACTCTTTGGAATTATTGACGTGTTCGTGTGTTCACGCGGTTCAGGTCGACGATACATTAACACTAAAAAATGATCGCTTACGTGATATACATCCCGGACATTTCCACTACTCCTCGGAAATAGCGCGTTATCGCGGGATCGCCTTAAATAGTTCAGTCCGCGCGACGAGTCCCCGGTGTTTACGATATTAAGTGTTTTGAATACAGTGAGTAACGAGTAATGATCAATAAGACAAAGTAAGAATTTTTTTTTTTATTTTTTTTAAAAAAATCAGTAGACGTCCAGACGCGGAGGATAAATAATGTTTTACATTATTTTTGACGTACTTCGAATGAGCTAAATCGTATTTCCATATTGTAATAATCATTATTCTTAAAACATGTATATGAAATCATACTTATTACCATGAGTTGTCGTTTATCAATGTTTAATGAAATATACGTTTTAAAAACACAGCGCGGGGCAATGATACCGAGACAATAACGTCGGCCACTAATTTTGAGTGTAAAATATATTCGCGTTAACTTCCAAAAACCGTACAAAACAAACGGTCAGACCTCACTAAACGTCTTTGACTGTTTTTCTTAACAATTTAGGAATACTTTCAAACGTCTAAGCCAAAGTACTCTGTCTGTCGGTGAATCGATAAGGTGTTTAATGTCTAAAATAGCCGGTTGTAATGCCGGCGAATTGGCGATGAACCGCGAAAAGCGACTCTTACGATGAAATTTTCATGTAGTGACTATTCGCAAACACCGAAAAGAACATGTTCATTTATTTGTTTTAGTTCTCTGAAACGAAGTGTGGTGTAATCAAAAACAACGGTTGCCATTTGAAATCAAACATTTACATTCGTTTCAGGTGTACATAAATAATGATTTCGAAAACGGTCTGTGAGTAACTCTCAAACGATTTAACGCCGAAACACTCGGCTCGCGATAAACAAAAACGAAAAAATCACTCCGACTGAAATATTTACACATGTAATACATTAGACAATTTTAGACGCAGAGGAGAAATGTTTGACTGGTAAATTATTCGGATGCGGACTTTTTTTTTTTTTATTATTATTCTTATAATATGTATATAATGTTGTTGTTGTTTTTTGTTTGTTTGTTTTTATTATCCGCTTTTTACGAATCGTCGCGGGACTGCGAGATTTTTATACGATGTTGTCGTGTTGGCCTACAGTGGACCGTAATAAAACAATATTACACGTACATGTGTATTATATATGCGCGGTCAATACACACGAGCACGCCGATAATTAATTGTCTTCGGGAGACTTGTAATACGATTTTATGTGTGTGTGTGTGTGTGTGTGTGTGTGTGTGTGTGTGTGTGTGTGTCCGCTTGTTACTTTTGTGTCGGACGTGATGTGAATGAACCCTGACAAGTCTGGGAAAACAGATGTTTTTACCCGACGACGACGTTTCAGTATTATAATGACAATTTTTATAATTAAACAGATTTTTAACAACTGTACTGCACACACATATTAGTGTCCTATACATTATCAAAACCACATTATATAATATGTAAAACATCATTTCTAATAATATAGGCGTATCGCACTGAATGAGACGTCTGTCTTTTATATCACTTGATATTTTAAATTGTCATTACATATAATGTATACTCGTGTGTGGTACGTATGTATATAAGTTAATGAAACGTGTCTCGTTCGAAATATCGAATATAAAATATAAGCGTTTAAATAACATTGATGTAAAAGTCGATTCGTTTATTTTTTGTTTTTAAAATTTTTAAATTTCTTATTGGTATTATATGGAAAATTGTTTACCGACGTGTTTGGATTTCTTTCACACCGATTTCTGAACATTGATTTGAACATTTTTTCTGGAAAACATACGAGTACAAATGTTTGAGGCTAATGTTTCATTATAATCATTGAAGTAAACGATATTTCGTCTACAAAAAACTTTCAAATGTGTAAGTTTACGCAGGGCATGGGACCGATTTCGCTGTCGGCTTCAAATACCGGTAAAAACGGTTAACAGTCGAAATCAATACTCAAACTGAACATCGAATTCATAAAACATCAAAATCGGTATTCAAAACAAAAAATGTCTGTCGAAATAAAACAAATATCGGTAAGCCGAATTGAAATAGAAAACGAATTCAAAAAAATTAAGAAGACGTAATCTAAAATCGTAACGAAACATAAATGACATTGGGATTCGGTGCTCGCGTGGGTTTGCAATGATGATAGGTTAGGTCGGACTCATACCTCGTCCGTGTCATCTTAATTCATATTTCGCGGTACGTTTAATAGTATGAATAAAAGCATTTTTCGTTTCCGATAGGATCGACGAGAAGGTTACGCGAGTACTAAACAATATTGTCGAATTTCCGTCAACTAGCTAAAAATAAACTATTATTAGAAAATAATAAAACATTATGTACGTTCTATTATTGTTATTGTTATTATTATCATTATTATTGTTTAATACGATATTTGAAAACGAAACGACATTAAAAATCATTTTGAAAATCAACTGTTCAAATACTTGTCACTGTATTCCGTGGATTAATAATAATAATAATAATGATTTTACGAAAAATCGGGTTTGCGCACGTAATATAATGGAAATGGCGAAATTAAGTATGCGTGGCGTGTAGGTGAATACGCACAAATAAACCGCGTGCAAGACGTAAGGACGAAGGATGAATAATGCTCTTTGAAAATCGTAAAAACAAATTTCTTTAAAATTGATTACTTCCTTATATTAGCATAATGTTTGGTTATTTTTACGCGTAAGATATTAATGGCCGCATAAAACGTTATTTAGATAAAATAATAGCTGCGTTTACGAACGTAACAATATCCATCATTATTAGCGTCTGCAACAATATGTACACTGTAATAATATATTTTTATAATGCATATAAAAAAAAAAAAAAAAGGAAAATATCTTAAACAAACCGTCATACCCGGAGAACAACTGTTGGCCTAGTATAACGCGACCGTGCACAGCATAAAAAATCATGTTTACAGCGTCTTTGTTTTGTCGATTTTTGTTTTTTCGATCTCAATGGCGTGTTTACGACGGGGGAAGGATTTACGGGGCGTCGATGGTCCTTTTCGTTTTTTTTTTTTCGTGGTGTCTGAACTCGGTTTTGAAAATAATTTCAATTGATAAAAATCACATTTACCTGATTTCCACCGATCTGATGGACAACGTTTCGCAGCGTTCCGTTTTATTAATCCAACGCTGTGATCGAAGGGTCGCAAAACGCGTTTGGTGCCAAAACATTGATTTTTCACGAAACGTATTTTCTGTCTATCGCGAAATAAATATTCCTAAAATTTCACGAAACGGTGAAACGTTTTACGATTGTTTTACGATCATATTTAAATTATGTTATTGACCGTATTGACATGTGTGGACCGTCAAAACGTAATTATTGCGCCAGTGACGAAAATGAACAAGTTTTGGAATAAATGTATGATGTTTTTGTCAGCACGTGCAATCGATCGTCTTTTCGAAAACTCTTCTGTTTGACTAATTAAAATTATGGGCGAACTCATTGCTTTGATCCAAGTTTAATTACTACATTTTATTACGAGGGGGGGAATTAATTTAAAACCGGTCAATGACTTGAATATTGTAAGGCAATTATTCTTGAAAATACAAAACTAAAATATATGAAGCCAACACAAGTTGCGTGCAGTTGCATCGGACCGATTTTTTTATCTCAAAGATTTGACGCGGAATCGGTACGACCTGAACGCGAAACGTGTACACGTGCCACTCGTGCGTTTGCGAACTAACGATTTAATTTTGGTAAATTTTTTGGTTCTCGGGCGTGTTTCCATCGTTTCATACACTTTTTTGAGGCCAGAAATCAGTACGAATTTCAATTTTCGGAATATGAAGATTTCGAAAAATATCCGCGAATCGCCGTGTTTCTTGTGCGTCAACCGCAATTACCATTTGCGTAAAAGACACCCGTCGAAACGCGTTCGTTCGGGTTACTCACTAAACAAGACAAGCTGTACACGACTGTGCGGTAAATATTGTACGATACGTGATGATTTCGTGAACAACGTAGAATTTCAACGTAGAATTCAAATAACGTAGTTCGACAAGACGGATTGAATGTAGGTCGGCCGAAAACGTCGTCGAGCGTCCGCATTCTCGATGCGTGTCCCATTCCTCGACGACGTCGGCTACTACAACGACGTGAACGAGATCTGCGCACGTCGAAAAATCGTCTTCGTGTAAACGTGTTCCAGATACATATACATATATATATTTTTTTTTTCACGCGCGTAAACAAGATGCACCCCTTCTCGTGTGTTGTGAAATAATCCCGCGAGTCGGCGCGCCAAGTATAAAAACGTACGCGTAGGTAATACGTTAAGCATGACGCGCACCAAACGAGGTGGTAAGGTAAGACGCGGCGCAAAACACATGTCGCCTGGTGTATGTTTAACCCTTTAGGGTATTCGTGGGAATTCGTCGTACCCTCGTACGTTTCGAGCCCGCAGATTTTTATTATTTTTTATTTTTATTATTTTTTATTTTTTTTTGTCTTCGCTCAGAAAAAGATGGATGTTTCTCTCGGTTTTTTCGTCACGGCCGTGTGTGTGTGTTCGGTTTTTATTTTTTTATTTTCTCTGACAATCCCCGGGAGACGTGGTGTACAGAGTTTGGCGGACCCTTCTCTAAGGATCTTAACGATAATCACTAGTAGCTTTGATGTTGATTTTTCTCTTGACCGAAATAACCTTCTTTTTTTTTGGGGGGGGGGGAGTGGGACGAAAGAAAAAAAAAACCCCGTATATAAATAAATTCCTGTGATAATTACGTAAGCTCGTGTATTTTCAACGCTCGCCGAAGTCATTACACGCGTACGCGGAACACGACTTCCATACTCCTATACTTCTATTCGACCGTCGAACGTCCATATATTCGGATCACAACGATCTAGATACGTATCTGTCGAGTGGCCGGCGGGCGAACGGAATTTCGTGGCTACTTTTAAACATAATATTATTATCATTATATCGCGCGTGGTGTAATAGGTATGTTTCCGTCGTTAAAAAAATTTGCATCGATAACATCGCGCCCGTGTAGCCGCGCTTTTCGTTTGTTTTTACTCGCCAAATACTATAAACGCGGAAACTCGTCTATAAGTGTGTACTACGGTGCTTTTCACCGCGATTGTCTTTGAGACGGAAAATCCGTATGGAATCGGATCGACTGCCGGCCGTAATAAACAATGCATGAACCGAACATGTCGACGCGCACCGTCCGAACGCCTTGACAAAGTTTCATTCGAATACCGAGTGTTCTAAATACTATCGTTTTGTGTTTTTTTAAAATTCTGTTCTTGTCGCAGAATGCTTTTACGAGTACAACGGGAGGACCGTCGTCCGATCGTAAACACGTGTGAATAAGAAACCGGTCGAAGACAATCCGACAAGAACAATTTGAGTGGTTTTATCGTGTACGCGCGTATAGAAAAAAAAACGACGAGAAGCGTTCGAATGTACGTTTTACGTTTTGTTTTTGGACGGACGAACGGACAACGGCGGTAATCGAGTGCGTCAAAAACGGTCGTGAAAACGCGTGACACGTAACCACTCGGCGCTCTCGGTAACGGTCGAGACGATAACGTCCGTAACGCGTTTCGAAAGACGGTCGCACGAAAACCGCCAACGCGGTCAATCGGTCCCGGTCGGTAACGTCACGGTCGCGGCGCTCCCCAGTAGACTTTCGGCAACGTTTTTATTCGTTCGGGCGGCACGCGTTTCAGCCATTCGTCGACGAGGTTCCGGACGAGGACGGCGATCGCGGCGTCGCTTCTTTTCTTCGGCTCGCACGGCGCCAAACGGTCCGGCGCCGCTCGCGTCGGCGGCCGTCGACACCAAAACGATACGCCAAGACCGTTCGTTTCCACCGCGGACGACTGCGCGTTATTATCATCGCTGTTATTATCATCGCTGTTATTATCATCGCTGTTATTATTATCGTTTAATACCGTGCCCGCGGCGGTTTTCACGGTTAGGCGACGGTTTGACGTTTCCAGTCACAAGCCGCGCACACGATAACGTCGTGTGTCGTCCGTCATTTTGTCGTTTCGGTAATCTCGTCGTGACGACACGACGCCCCGTGGAAAACGCGTTTCGTCAATTATAACCGCACGGTGAATCGGGGGAGTTTTATTTTTTTTTCGAATCGTCCGCCGAAACCTGTACGACTAAACGGAACCGACAAATTTGAAAAAACGCCGGACGCTGAAACGGTCCCGGTCGTAAACGCACGTATTGAAAAATTAAAACGGTGTGCATTTTTGACGATCGCGACACGCTGTTCGTTTGTCGATCGGTTTCGAGACGGCCATTCAAATCACACCGCGACCCGGTCATGTCGTTTGTTTTCGCGCGTGCGTTTTTTGTTACGAACTTACGAATAACGTACACACTTATTAGCCGGACAATAGCGGCCACGCGGGAAGACGGCAGTATGTTTACCCCGGGGGGGTGGGAAATATTACACGGGACACAAGGTCGTCTCATTGAGGAACCCAGAGAACGAGACGTCGATAAATTTCTCGTTGATACGTTGCAGTGCCTAATATGTTTGTGGTTCGCAATATAATTATTGTTAATATTGATAATAACAGTTATCATCAATGAAAGGGCCGGGCGTTTTTTTTTTTACGGACGTCACAAGATTCGACCGTGAGATTGTCAAATATTAAAAATCATGAAAATAATTGGCTAAAAATGTACCGCACGTTTGTCCTGATACGTATAAAATCATTTATTATCGGCCGATAATTATTATTACTGTTGTCATTTGAAATGTATTACTGTTATCGTTATTATGAGTCCGGTACACCTCGTTCGCGTTGCTTGTAATGTATATATATTTCTTCTTCTTCTTCTTCTCTTCTCTATTCGATTATTATCGTATACGTATATATATATTTTTTTTTTAAACTTGTATCCGTGAACGTCATGTAGTGGAACACATTTGCCGTCCCGATGACGAATATGCCGACGAGTGTGATGCGGACGCGTATTTGACGCGACGGCATCGGATCCTAGTAGATATGTGTATGTTTTTTTGTTTTGTTTTTTTTTTTATAATATCATATTTCAGCCGATACCATCGCGTTTCCGTTTTTCTTTATTTTCATCCGGAAACCTAAAATCCTCGTTGCTCCGGGTCTCGGCACGAGGTTGGCGACGTGACGTTCGCGCCGCGTAGCCGTAGATCGTCACATACCGGGCAGGCCTGGTAGGGAAAAACAGAGTTGGAAACAGACGGATAAAACGCTCATAAAATTGCGCGTTTCGAAAATGGAAACGAAATAATTTTTTACCTAACCGGCGATTGTCGTTGGTTCGCGACAACTGAAATGTGATTTGTACAATATACAAGTAGTAGTATCTCTACTAGTATCTCCGACAGACTTCATAGCCGTAACGAACGCGGCAACACTTCCGGACTTCCGAGACGACGCACGTTCCCGAGAAACGTTCCTTGCCGATAAACGTGGTCCCAGTTTTCCGGTTTCCCGCGTGATACCGAACGATTATTCCAGTCCACCGTCAACAAGCGTTCCGTTTTCATTCTTTTTGCCCCGCCCGGTCTGTGCGGCCGAACCCCGTCGGCCGAAATAATAATAATAATAATAATAAACACGACGTCGCGTCGAACGCGTTTTATCGATACGATTTCTAATATAAATTATTCATTTCGATCGCGACCACCATTGCTGTTCGCGGCGTGTACGTACAATATATATATTTTTTTTTTTTTTGAATATTCTTTACGATTGATATTATCGCGGTTTTGATATTTTTTTTTTTCCATACAATGGAAATCCTATGTGTATATATATATATATAGTAGTACACGACTATTACACACACGCGTTACACGGTGGACCGGGTCGAGTGTGTGCGCGTGTTTTTTTTTTTCCGACCAAAACGGTCGAGTCATGTTTGTGGGCCGTGCCATCTACGGGCCGATAGCGGATCGTTTTCTATGCGCGACACGTTATCTGAAATTAAATCTTAATTCAAATAAACACAATTTTTTCCTTCCTCTCGTTTTGTCTCTCGTTCCTCTTTCCGACATCGTTTACTCGGGCACGATCGTTTCTACTCGTTTTTTCAGCTTACTTTTTTTTACGTCTTTTTTTTTTATCGTTTTCGCACGATTTTGATTGTCCGAGTGCCACGTGATTTACAATTGAAACGCTTCCAAGTCGTTTGCGTCTAGACACCGATTTCATGCGAATATCCATTCTCTCCGTTGTCGCGTAAAACATTTTTTTTTTTTTTTACTACAAATCTAAAATCCAATTATCTCTCTCACCTTACACGCACCCGCGACGTACGTCATTGACATCCATAAAAAAAAAATGTTATTCGATTTTATTTCTACGTGTAAGGAGTAATAATAATCGTAAAATAATCGCGCCACCGCTGTCGGGGCCCGTCGATATAATATCGTTTCTGCGTGTAGGTATTGTAATAATAATATAATAATAATAATAATAATCCCATTGGTTTATTGTCGTCTCGCGTTTGTACGCGCGTAATCGTCCCGCGCGCTTTTCGTGTAGTTTATCGTCGTACACGTTAATTTGAATAATGAACAAGAGATTACCGTCGTTTAATCGGTTTAATAACATACAAAAAAAAAAAAATATACGTATATGTAACGACCATTTTTGTCAAGGCTTTCGAAAAAAAAAAAATAACGAAAATAACGTTTGTGTCCGCGAGAAAGCGCGTATTATTATGTTTCCGTTTTGTTTTCGTTCGAGTGCACCAGTGACGTGGCCTTGATTTTGAAATTGGGGAGGCCAAAAGCCAAAAAATTTAAAAAAAAAAATTGTTTTTTATTTTCATAACAATTGTTCGAACATTTTAATTTAATATCGTTCGTTTGTCGACGAGCCACTATCAAACAAATGTGAATTAATGAATTAAGAGCACTGAAAGCCGTAGCACGTTTTCCAAACGTATGAAATGAACTATTGCAATGGCAAGAGCCCCCCACCCCCCCACCCCACCAAATGACCGCGACGCTGAAGCGTGCACTATTATTTCGCGTGTTTCGAAGTCCGTAATCGTCTTCGACGCGACTGCCGCGGACGGGTTCGTCGCGTCAACAACAGAACAGAATGCCCAGACGTTCACCAGACACGTATCGGACACGGTGGACAATGCGCGGTGTTATTTGTCGTCGCGTCAACGCCGCCAAACGACAAACGGTAACGTTTAAATGATCGCTAAAATTAGTTTCGTGATACACGACGCGCTGTTCGGAAATCGCACGCGTACATCCAAATTGAAAATCACGGCATCATTAAACGTCGTTAATTAATCAAAACGGAACGAGTGTATAAATTCGAACGGTGAAAACGCGTGACGTTTTCTTGGCGCCGTAACAGATCGGTAATTTCGTCCCGTCATGTACATATATATATACGTATATACGTATGTATATTATTAGTCTGTTTTTGAAGAGTTCACATCTTGATCGCGGTCGCGAACGGGTAAAAGTTTCAATTAAGAGAGACGCAGAGAGGAGAAAAATAAAAATCCATAACTAGACGCGCGCTCGTGGAACGCGTACGGATAACGTGCATCTGGCGTTAGTTGTAATATGGAAAAACGTCATATTTTTTAGTGCGCGACACCGTCACGTATCGTGTTTCTTCGTATTTATTTTTTTTTCCACCGCCTACGGGCAATAAATTTTAAAAATATAACTCCCCGTTTTCGAAATCCCGTGCCTTCCCGGCCGACGCCGCTCGGAGGAAAAGGGTTGAGCGAGACCAACGACCTACATCCCTTCGTCATATTTCGTATTTCTATTTCGGTATCCGCGCTGGTGGCGACGATAAAAAAGTAAAAAAGTAAAAACAGGAGGAAAAAAAAAAATTAAAAATATGGCCACCAGCGAACCCGATAGAACGAAACAATTTTAATTGATCGTGTCGACGAACCCGGTGTTGCTTGAAATTTAATCACCGCAGGCCGGTAGACCGCGTGCGTTTCCACGCCGTTTCGTTTTTTTGTTTCTGGTTTTTTACGGCGTACACCCGTAACTCTGCGGGCGCGTTCGTTCGGAGTAGAAAAATGATCACGCACCGTCGCCGAAACGGTGACACCGCAAGAGTCGCACGTACGGGTATCACGTGAAAACGGATCGTTCGAAATGCACCTCCGTCCGGGGCCGGAATCGGCCTGAACGCGCGGCCGTCCCGACAATCTCGTCTCAACTCCGTTGTCCGCGGACCCACGGGTAAACGACGTGTACGATCGTACGGCAGGATAACCGACTTCGTGGGAGGATCAAGTGTTATGACGCGTACCGTTACCGACCCGCCGTGCACGTTCTTATCGTTAATAATATATGCTTTTTTTTTTTTTTTTTTTTTTATCCAACACAATAGCAATGTATAACAATATCCCTTTTATTTTTTTTACAGGTTTCGACCCTAAATTCGAACGGAGTCGAGACGTCGGCGGGCCCGAAACAGCCGTCGCTGGGACCGAACGGCGAGCGCGGGGTGTAATTTTTTGTCCTACGCCCCGTGCGACTCGCGTACACGACCAATCTTTTTTTATTATTGATATTATTATTATTATTATTATTATTATTATTATTCGTATACGTCTGTAAAGGGGAATAATTTATCAAGACACGATCGCAGCCGCCGAGGAGTCGGACAACGGCCAAGTGTCACGAATATATTTTCCTATTGTCCCGTGCCCATTTCTCTCGGCCGACGATTTATTAGAAACGTTCAATTACTCAATGTAACAAGAACACAACACGCTATATGCGTGTACTTATATTTATCGGCACGCCGCCGCGTGCGCAGATTACGAATAACAAACATACTACACAATGTAGTTTATGTACCGCCGTGATGTGCACAGGGTATTTCATTACTTCCTCCTCGACGACGACGACGACAATATTATTAACCGGCGTCGGGTTCACGTTCTGAAAAATTCAACATCTAGCCAAAGATGATGTGATTAAATAAAAACTACGTCTGGATCGGTACGGAGTCGGGATACGATATTTTATTTATTTCTCCTGTCTATTGAGTTGGTTCGACGGATTTAACCGGTTCGGAATCTGTTATTTTTTCTTCAAACAAATGATAATTATCGTATTGTACATTGGGACTTTTAGATTGGTTGGCCCACTGACGAGATCGTGCCGACTCGGTACGTGATGAAAATGTACGAGAGAGTGAAACAAAATGTAAGCTAATGTCATGATATCGCGTTATAAGCTGACAACTACGATTACATAGTTGACAACAAAATATGATATCAATCGAAACGATAAAATTACGTTCGACTTGTTTTTCCGATTCTGAGGTTAGGGACTCGAGTAGTCTATGTATTTGAGACGTGGACGGACGTTCGTTTATCGTTGCTTGTACTGAAAATAATATAATCTATTACAGCGATGGCGAAAACAGTTATTATTAATAATCGTGATAAATTTTAAAAAAGCGTTATTATTTGTTTAGACAGATACTAACATTTTAACCGGCCGACTTGTCTAGATATTGCACAATACTGACTATAACGTTTTTTATTTCAAAAGTATTGTTGCATTTTTACGAACGATTTTCGAATAATAAATCTGATGAATGTCCATTTGTTTAACGGTTGTTGAGTTAACCTCGGAATGATGTTCTAAATCGGTTTTCGTTATTTTTCGAATTGCCATATAATTCACTACTTTTATAGCGAGTTGTGTATATACACATGTATATATATTATTTAACTCGTGTCTGGAAACGTTCTCGAGAAGTTCTTCAACCGACGAATTTACTATTATAGCAATAATTTATCCAAGTTTTCTCGACCCTAAGAATAATATTGTTGTTCAATATGTTTGTAATATTCTTTTTGGCGCAAAAATGCAAACCAATATTACAAATCATTTGCCTGTCGACGAGCGCCAAGGGAGCGATATTTTTTTCCCCGCACACTCGAGCGCGATAACAATAAAGCAGTTCATCTTGTGAATGCTTTTTTTATGCGTAAACGTCTACTATTGGATAATTTGTTTCTTTTTTCCCAAACTTTAGAATTTCAGCGGCTATCCAAGTCTTAAATTCGGGTTTTTTCTTTCAATACGAAACGCTTATTATAACCGATGAAACATTTCAACCACATTTCTAACGGTAAACACATTCGAGTATTACTATGGTCTGGAGAACATTCAGACGAATATTACGATAAATAGACAACTATGAAAATGTTCGGTACAAAAATCCGTAAGACAATTAATAAATTGCTGTTTGATCTAATCACCGGTTTGAATGCGGAACGTCTGACTAGAGCAGTGTTGTTGCGATAGAAGTTGAAAACAATGATAAACCATTGAGTTCGTAAAACGATTTTTAGGAAAACTTTGTTGTCCGAAGAAACTCGCGTACAATTTTTTTCGATGGCTTTTTGCAGTTTTTCTTTACGTGTTTACAAATCGGAAAACTTCCATTGGCGTTTAATTTGCAATCGATCGAAAACACACGATACGTGCTATTTTTAAAGAATTTTTACTGTCCAAAAAGTATACCGACATATTTTACATCACACGTCGGAAGTATTTTATAACGTGCACAGTACACCGACATTCGGACGGGTAAATGAATTATATTCACATTAAAAATCGATTTGTTTCCATGCAAATTGACATTTTCAATTTTCGTAAATTCCTGTAAATCAAATAACTTATCGGTCCACAACAAACTTTTCTGGTCATTATACCGCGCCGACGAGTGCCTGAATATGGGTGTTTATTTTTTACGATTAATACTGGTGGAGGGAGGACGGGGCTTGTAAATATTACCAATAAAATTGAAACACATTCTTTTCGTGTTTCTTTGCGAAATCATAGAGATCAATTGTTCAAATACGTTGACAAAAATTGTTTTTCGTAACTCATCTTTTTCATAGTGTCTGTTTGTTTTCGCTCCTTACAACGCGGAGCCGAGACTGCCGATCTACGGTCTCGTAGCCAAGCCTTTACATGTGGTTGTGGACTAATGTCTTCCACTGGAGGATCATCGATTGCGGTGATGAACATTATTAAATCAGACACGTTTGCAATGGTTAAACGAGTGGTCAATCCCGTTATCGTTAGATTCATATCGGAAAACCCCCGTTCACGTTGGGAAATTGTGGTTGGACTACCGAAGTCAGCGTTTCAACGAAAGTAGAAGAGTCATTTCTTGTACGGGAGTGTACCAAACTTTCAAATTCAGATAAACCAACTCGCCTACGTCGGTTTTCTGTTTTGAATACTTCGTCGACCGCCTACAGAATGAAAAGGATTTTTTTTTTCCCCGGACCCCATTGGGAGTATAACCGTAAATTGTCGGCAAAACGTCGAGAGCGTACGTCGTAGGGAACACCATTGATTACATTTTTTTTTACACGTCGTACGTACAAGTCGTCGCGTACGTCCGCACGTACTCGAACACGCGCATCCATCAGCCGTACCAGAAACGTCGCCCCGCAGACCGAAGACGATGTTTTTTATTATTTTGTTGTTGTATGTATGTGTGTACTATATACAAGACGAGCACAGCGGAACACGCACTTGCGGTTTCCGCGTCCGCGCCGTCACGGATTCCACATTCGAACGACCGTCGTCCCGGACGTTCCCGTTTAACGCGACGCGGGCATCGTTCTATTTTCGGAGGCGTTTTCCGCGGGGAAGAGAAACCGCGTTAGGGAATGTGCGGGAGTACGTGAAACGCCGGGGACAAAACGCGTAACAAGAACGGCGCGCGCGCGCGGGTACGTTTAAACGGTTAACACGTGGACCCCGCGCGCTCGCGTCCCTCTGACGGATACGACAGTGTCCCCGGCGAGGTTCGGTCGGCTGACAGGCAGCTGTCTCCCGGCGTGTTTCGCGACGTGTAAAAAGCCGAACGTCTGCCCACCAAGTACGGTTACCCGCCGGCGCGTTTCACTTATTTTTGCGTTTTTTAAGGGCGATCCGACTAATGACTGTAACGTGTTCGAAACCGCAGTGTACTAAACACCGTCGTCGCGTCGTACGGTACGCGTAATCACGCCCGCCGACGACGATCGTCGTGAAAGACGCACGTCGCGTGCGTGTACGTTTCCAGTGGCCGCGGATTTACGGGGGGGTTTAGGGATATTGAACTCCAGACACTCCGTAGTGATCCATATATACCAGTACCGGACGTACTACAAATAATTTTGTTTATATTGATTTGATGTACTGTTTTTTCGTTTGAAAAAATTTTTTTGAAAATCCGCTGGGAACGCGTTCCGAACTTTTCGATTTTGTTTTTGCTGATTAATTGCTAACGGTACGCAAATGTACGCCCGTCGCCCGAATCCGTCGACTGTTTACCGAACAAATATTTATTTTTAATTCAATGCGATATCATTAGGGTACGTCGAGCACGGACGTCCGTCCACGCGGATAACGCGACCGAACGACTTAAACATATTAATACACACGGCTGCCAACGGGTTTTTTACGTTTGTTTTCGTTTTTATGAATATTCGTACTCAATGTCGTGCTGGGGATCGACTACTAGGATAGACACGATTCCGAGCTCTTTGAGAAACAACGGTTCGAACGCAAAAAGAATAACTAATAACTCGGAAAGTATGTACAAATCGATATAAATCACTGCACATTTATTCTATTTCAGTTTTAACAAGCAATACTGGAATGTTGACGTAATTGACCGTTTTGTTTTTAGGGTTACGATGCTCGTTTTGTTAAAATCCGTTTCGTGTATACGTAAAACGAGCACGGAACATTTTTTTATGACTGTTGCTATACTATTTCGGATATTTTCACCAATTTCCAGTTCTTCCCGTTATTATGTACGACCACTAGTCAATCAATTAAAATCGATTGTTTTATGCCTAAAGCAAAACGTTCAACGACGAGTCGGTTACGTGACTTAACAATGATTATATGTTTTTTCAACTAAACATAATACTTGAAATCATCTCAAGTTTCCAAGTTTTAAACATATTAATAAATTAAATTTTTTTTTCTGTGTATATAACATTAAATCTAAAAAATTACTAAAACATTTTATTAGTACATTATTTTGAATTTGTAAGGAATTTTATATGGTTTTTTTTTTAGGTCATTAAATTCTTGGCTGTGCCCATAATAGTCGTAACTCAAAAAGCCGATCAGGAAATGAAAATAAATAAATAATAATTCTATTAATAGTATACATTTTATTTCGATACAACCTTAATTCAATTTGTTTTTAAATTTAAATAAAGAAAAATGCATCGTAACAATATTCGATATGACTGAGCAGAGGTATGACGTGTAATGCGCAATTAAAAACCGTATAAAGAAGAGCAGATATTTACTCGATCTGGCCCAGTCTATTGCAAATAAATTAGTTTCGTCTACGAAAACGCGTGAAGTGAAATATAGCACTGTGCCCATTTATAACATCCGCTGCAGTCAGGAGTTAGTTTGGTCGTTACATGATATTATCTGAAACGAACGCAACTCGTGCGAGAACATACGCCAGTTAATTTAATTTAGTTGACGAAATTACATTTTATTGTCTGGACTTAACTATAATGTTATATATTTTTTTTTTTCTAATAGAATTCGTTTTCTAAATAATGATTCTGATATTAATCGCGCGTTCGTACGTATGCAATTTGTTTTTATGACAAATATTTTATCATTATACTTTTAATTTCGTCGAATGTTGCAAAACATCGTATTAATAGATCGTCGCGTTGGAACTAAACAATTTTCACAACGTTATATTTTAAATTAAAAGATAAAAGAAATGTGTTTTTAAAAAATTAAATAATTGCCAGCAAACCACGTAACAATATGTTAACCTGCGTATAAAAACCGTTTTTTTCTTCTTCTTTTTTTTCTTTTCGTAAAACTAAAACGAGAACCGCGCGTCATTATATTAAGCGACGCGCATGAAATAAATTCGTTATTATAAATAATACAGACCCGAACACAGTTTTACGGACTTGACCGGCCCAAATATTCCGTTTGAAAATATCATTTACCGTCCTAAACATCCGACTATTCTGTGTGTACGTGTAGTAATAGTAGTTTAATCACAACGTTTATGATGATAATAATTATAATAATAATAATAATATATTTATTCGGTTTACGACAAACTATAATTACTATAAATTACCTAATTGTACGCGTCTCGTTGAGTGGATTTCATAAAGGATTTCGACGGTTATGCGAACGCTGCACGTGCATTATATAAAACCGAATAATATATAATGTATGTTATAAAAGTTACTTAATGATGATAAGCCACACCGCCGTACGCACGTTTTTACAATACTCGGTTTTTAGGGGTGAAAACAACATTTATCTCCCGCGGGGAACGTTCACTAGAATTAATGTTTTCAAATACTTTCAAAAGCGTCAGGTTCATTTTTCTTTCGAAACGTCAAAATTTTTCTACGGTGTTATTATTATTATTATTATTATTATTATTATCCATCTATATATATATATATATATATATATTATATATATTTACGATTATTATTTTCCATGTGCAAGTCTCCGAAGGGGTTAAGCTTCCAAATGTCATTTATCAAATCTGTATTTTTGGAGAAAGGGAAGGGTCGGTTCTTCGACATTTTTTTCGTTTATATATTTTGGTTGTTGTTGCTGTTTTTTTTTTTGTTTGTTTGTAATAACACACTTCTCTCTATAACACAGTTACCTTTATATTGTACGTTACGCGAGTTGTTTTTTCTAATACGATTGTCGCCTAGTGTTTTCGAATGTTCAGATAGTCACTTATATATATATATATACATGAAAAAATTCGATCCGTTAACTTGGTGGCTGCGCAATATACAGCGTGATTTTCATACCTCACAAAATAGAAATAATTTTCGTTTTTTTTTTTCGAAAGTTTTTCGCACATTGTTAATTTTATTAGTTTCACCTCCCGTATTTGTTATTAACTTTTGTTTTTTTTAATTGTTTGGTGCGTTACTGCAATCAATTTTAATACTTTTTCACTACAGCGACGCCCGGGTTCCTAGCACTATTCATAGACGGAATATTGAAAGAGCTTTTTCATTTATTTTAATTGTACGAGACAGCGTAGAATAAATATACGGGTTACCGTTTGAATACCGAACGTTTATACGTGTACGATAATTGTGAAAACGGTTCACAGACATTTTTCGAACGGCTCAATAACGAATGAAACGCACCGAAATAGAAATTTGTTTTAAATCTTGGCGGATAAAATCGTTGGATCGTCGTAGAAAAAATCTAGAAAAATCACCCTGTATATGCGTACAGACATAATGATCGCGTACGCCGCGCTTCAGTTTTCTGCAACCCTTCTTTCGCCCTTGAGGCGTATTCGCAGTTTCGAGTACGCGTGTATTTGTTTTTTTTACAAAGATTTACCCCAAAACGACCTCTGAACCTATAACGTTTCGATATAGATTTCACAACGTCGACATGCAACACACAATAGACGTCGCGTTTTTTGTTTGGTATCTCGTTCGTATTGTTTACACGATTTATATGTTCTTCGATCACGTCCGTATATACGTGTAGTTGGTTCGCCTGTTTTATTATGGTCTTGCGTGATAAAACTTTCAATTAAACAGATTGCGCACGGTCTCCATAATTCTCATTAATATTTATAGTAATTATTTAAAGTAACGTTTTTTAACGGAATTACAATATACAATTTTCAAAAAAAAAAAAAAAAACCTTTTTCGAACCGAGTGAAGTCGAGTGTTCAACGCCCAATTTGTTTATCAACGAATAATTTTATAATTATTGATATAAAACATTTTTAGTTGATTAAAAATTAAACACGGTTTTCATTTCAGCAAGATGTTTTTAATATTTTTACGGTGTATAAAGTGAAAGTAAAAACGATATATAACGTATTTCTTAATTATCGTATTCCTGCCGGTCCTTTAAGTCCTATAGAGACAACACTCACACCAAACACCGGTCCCCGCCGACGCCGTAAAAGGAATTAGAACGCACGGAGAAAAACAAAAGCCTCCGGAAACCCCGTGAAAATCATCTGTTGAACACGACGTGACAGCAAGACAAAACGTCAAAATCACTTCGCGCGTCCCCGGGGAACGGCGGAAACCCTAGCAAAGACAAAACCCGTCGTGATAACGCTGTTCGGAGGTGCGCAACAACACGTAAACGATGGTCACGTCGAGAAAATCGCTTCGGCGGCGGATACTGTTACGAGTTGACCGCGGTCGGACGTGGTCCGGGGGATTCCGTTGCGATTAAATTTCGACGGCGCTTCATTTATCAATCAATCAACTCTCGCAGGACCGGAGATTCGGTAACGTCTTTACCTCCTCAAAAAACGAAAACGAGCACCTGGCACACAATCACGAACCCGTTTTTCCTCGAACACAAAGATATATACGTGTGTACGGTACCATCAATCATCAATAATCGTCACCGCGGCGAACCGCTCCTACCGAGTGCTGTACAGTTATACACGTATAGTTTACTTAAGTTCCATCCGTCTGCCTATCGCGTCGCGGCCACCCTTGCTCACACACGCACACACGCACACACTCTCTGTCTATCGCGTACCGTCTCTCGTTATCTATCCGACTGGAAACGTGGACGGCCCGACGCCCGGAACGACGCAACCCTTTCGCGGACGTACGTATCATCGTGGAATCATAAATTTCGATTACCCGCGCACGTACAATCACAACGATAACAATCGTGAGGATGTCGACGTGCGCGTAACGCGACAATGGTATGAACGACACGTCGCGGCGATCCGTCGCGCGCTGTATACATAATACGCGTTATGCGTCTAAAAAATAATTTACATTGTGTCCCCGTATACAATATAAATATGCACGTACGCGCATAATACGTTTATTATTGCGTTTAGACGCGTATTCGCGTTGCGGAATCTATTATGACGAAACGAGCGCGCGCGCGCATACGGGTTTATAATAATATTAATATATAAGGCATGACGGACGTTTTTCATTAATTAACATTATCGCCCGACGCGTATTATTATTATTATTATTGTTATTATTATTATCCGATCCGGGTCAGTCCCACGGAAACGATTGATTATCGATTAACATACATACAAAAGCTTACGGCACCCCGCGGGATACCGTTCCAGGTGAAGTCGACGTTATGTGTGCGGCGTGCGAGTCGTTTAACGTTCTTGTAGAACTATTTGTTTTGAACGGCGTTAGAGGTATTTTTTTTTCTTTTTCTTTTTTTTTTGAATTTACATATTCATAATCACGAATATCCGTTCTTTGTCGAGCCGGGCGATATTTTTCTCGATCGACCGATTTGTTTTTGTTGTTTTTTCTTACCCGTAAACTCGCGATCCGTTCTCGAGGACCCATTTTGAAACGCGTATTGTTTGATCGGAAATGGCCCGACGCGAACGGGGCAAATCCTCTCGAGTCAGCCGTGGAGGACGTGTCGAAACGGCGTCGCGGAGCTAGCCGGAGAGAATACCTCGCAATGCGCGGGGGACGTTTGCACGTTTTTTGCCACCGCCGCCGTTTGTGCCGTTCACGACGGTTGGGTTAAGAAATATACCCGTTTTGTCCCCTCGTCGTTGTCTCACGCCGCGATAACGGGTGGGCTACAATGCCAACGGTCATTCATAGCCGTACGCGGCCTAACCTAACGTGGGAGAAAACGTACAACACATTCGGCAGCGTTTCCAACACAGATAACGTCTCCAATCGTAACCCCAAACGCGTATTGTCCGATCGAGTCGCGCCGTTTTATGTATTCTACATGATCACTTGTTATACGTTATATACTGACTGTTTCACGATAACATTCAGATTCCCGTGGAAATAACGTATCCGAGACATAATAATAATAATAATAATAATAATAGCATATACCGAAACGGGTTTCATTAACAGACGTTGGTCACGAAACGTTATTATAATATAAGAGGATACTTAACATGTTTTTTTTTTCGTTCTCATCAAATTTTTACGATCGCGTTCAAACGAAAAATAATTAATTATTAACTTCATTGAGGTCAGTTTTATAACGATCAATATCGGACCACGTCGGAATAACAAAACAAAAGAAAAAGCCCCGAGACCGTTCGAACCACATTTCGTTCGTTTATCAAATACAAAACGAATAATTACGCCGATTCCGTGTACACAATATGCGCGGCGAAAAACGTGTAAAAACATTAAGCTAATTATCTATAGCTTACAATCGTGTATGATAATAATATTTATGATTAATAATGATAATATGTGCGAGTGTGCTGCAGTTACGAGACAATGACACTATTAAATTTACCGAGTTTGAAAGGAAACAGGCGGCGGAGTCAAACCATAAAAAAAAAAAAAAATTATATTATCTTTTTCTAATGAAACATCAATCGTTAAAACGAGAGAATTCGAATTCATCAACGACAATGAAATGTCGTTTCTTTTGTTCCGAGCCCGCGGGTATCCACGGCACACCCGTCGATACGAGATTTTAAACGATTATTATTGCTTTATTCAAATACGTCCACGGTTACAAACCGTTGGAGAATTCGTCCGAATTCCGCGTTCATGGACGCGTCGTCGTGATGTCGTCGACAAATCGTTCCGCTGAGAGATGTTGTTGCTAACGCGTTTGACGCGTTATCCGGCACGGTAACGCTAACGCGAGATAAAAAAGAATTTATTTAAAAAAGTTTACGAAAATCGTAAAAATTAAAAAAATAAAAATCCGAACGCGAACGCGTGTAACGGATGCGTTTAAAAACGGTTATATAAGCGTAACGTCATCGTCGTGCGCGCTGTTTAAAACCATTCGATGAGACAATTTGAACGATTCGATTTCGACAATAAATCGCCGTCTGTCAATCGTTCCGGGGAAACGCGAAACAAATCGGATATGATGCACACGCGCGTTAACGGGCGCATAATAAATCGTTTTCGCAAAATGTTTACGAATATTCGGATAAATCGACACGCGCGTACGTACGTATTTGAACGCGTTGAAAATGATAAATTCGGCTTTTCGACGGGACATATGCTCGGGACTAGCTACTTTTTATCCGTGGGGGGGGGGTTACCGTACAGGTAGGTGTTAGGTTGATTCGGTTATTAATAATTTCGCGAACGCATCAATCGAGCGCGCGCGTCTACTCACGAGAACTCGGCTGATGTTCCAAACACATCGGTATCGATCGGAGTGCAAAAAAGTTAGATTTTATCTTCGCAACGCGCGAGTTAGAAAAACGGTCGTTTTGTTTTTGTTTTTCGAGGTTTTTAGTGGGTCTACAAATCGTATTTCGTTATCGGGTGTCGCGCACCGTGTGGACACATCGACGACCAGCTATAAAGTTCATACCGATATCCCGTGTGGATAAATAAAAAAAAACACACATTTAACATTGCCGTCTACGACAAATGTCTGTGTACCTGTCCGAACAATGTGTGTATTTTTAAATTAATTTTCAAGTTTTTCTAATTATTGTCGTTTATGTCGAAATTGTGTACCCAACATTTGTTTTTTTTTTTTTTTTTTATAATAATCCGCATATTCCGCTATTCCGATAATCAAAACCCACGTCCCTCTAAAAAAAAAAAAAAAATCGATTCGCGTATAATTTTTTAATCTATATTGAAATATTCAATTGAAAACTTATAAAATAATAGCGTCCTTTCTCCGTTAGCGGTAGAAAAAAAAATTTATTCAATAAACATATTATACATTTTGGAATGAATTAAAATTTTTTTTTGTCTGTAAATATAGTTATAAAACGAATACAACAACGACACTATTGAATCTGTTTATCTCAACTATTTGTGTTATTAATTTGGTATATTTGTCCGGGAAACGTTTGGTTTCTACACGCAGTGTGAAGACATCGACGGTTTCTAAATTCGATCGTTTCCCGAACGTTTTAAAATAAGCGTATTCAAATAACGTACAGAACAATAACGTCACGTTGTCGTTTTCCAGGCGAAACAAATGTTTACACGATCGTATGTAGTAATGTACAGCGCCATCTGTCGGTAAACGTCGTCTCGAATCCATTAAAAAAAAACGCACGACGTTGTCACCGTCGTGTGTTATTTTCACCCGTTATCGACGAACTATTTATTTATATTGTCGGCGAATTGTGTCGTTCGGCTTACTAAAAAGAACAGGGGCGGGCTGGCAGGACGGATAGGAGGACATACCCGCCCAGGCCCTCTAGAAATTTCGTATTTGGGCCTCAAGCTAAATTTTCTATCATGGCCTATTGGCCAAATATTTTAAACGAAAGCTGTATTACAGTATCACGTATATGACGGAATCGAACCGGCACGACTCACACAAATCGTAAATAAAATAAAATTTTGGAAAATAACAAAACCGAAAGAAATGCACCGAAAAGTGTTGAAAATAATTGACAAAAATCTTGTCGAACATTGACGTAATTTTTAAGTAATGCGTAATTGAAAATATTAAATATAATACCTTTGACATTTGGTCTGGGGGCGATACAAGCAAGACACTACGTGCCAATTCGGAATTGTCCGACGCTGACTTCGACAAGATTTTTGTGAATTATTTCACACTATTTAGTGCATTTTTTTCGAAGTCAGTTTTATTTTTTTCCAAAACATTTTTTCGTGTTATACACTATCAAGTTATTTATTTTATTTTTAATTGAAAATCGTTGACTATCAAGTCGCTTGTTTGTGTCGATTAACGTTAGTCTATGGCCTCCTAAAAACTAACCAACTTCAGGATCTCAGTCCGCCACTGAAGGAGAATGGCGAATTACAACCGTACACGATTGTTATTAAATCGCGATTGTGTACCGAGTTTTCGCCGTCGTTATTGAATGTTCGTTTCTAGAAACGTTTCGTCCGTCTACTGGATTTTAGTTTATTATTTTTGCACGCCTTAAAACCGAATGCGAATCTTTCCGATTTCCGGGCTATAATGTTTCGGCTTACAAACGGCGTTTTTCGGTCATTGTGGTTTCGGTTTCAATTTCGAAAACATTATTATATGATTTTAGTATTACGTATTCAATAACATTTGCAATTATTCATTTAACATCGTTTCATCCGGTACATCAAGATCACGAAATGGCAAACAATAATAAAATAATTTGATTATTTTCTAACAATTGGTTATTTTTAGTGCTACGCTAGCAGACGGACATTTAACATTACACTGTATTATGCGCTTGTAATCACTGATTACTAATCCCATCGAAAACAGAAAACACCTTTGTCTGTATTGTCGAATGTATGAATTACGATTGCACGGACGCCCGTCGGAGTATGAGTTTAACCTTAAATTCGTCGTACGCATCAGCACACCCAAAACGGGAATCCAATGCGATTTTTGGATTCGTATTTTTAATTTCTGTGATTTGGTGTTCGATCTCAATCATCGGTTTTGGATATTTCGATATAATGTTTTGATTTTGAACCATTTTTTACCGATATTTTAAATCTATTTAGAAATCGGTGTAATGCCCCGTATTTGCGTACCACAATAAAAAACGAATCCAAACGTTTTTCGTGTTTTTAGTACATACCAATTGTTTTAACACGATTTCGTCTGCCTGCCTAGGTTAAACCCCAAAAGTAAATATATGTTTCATAAATAAGGATAAAAATGTATGAGGTTAGACAAGCGGTTCACAAACTTTTAAGACCACGGCACAATTAAGAAATAGTTTGTTTCGCGGAACCCCAATGTCATTAATTCCAATTCAACTCCAATTTTTCTAAAAAAAAAAAAAACCAATACTCCAAAAAAAGGTCTACGATATTGTTAATGATTATTTTTTATTAAAATTAGTTTAAAAAAAAAAAACTATTTTCAATCAAAATTGTATTTATTAAAATAACAAATTAATATTTTTAATGAGATGAATGAAACTGTTTCATTGTTTGATATACAATAGTTTAAAAATTGGGTTTTATATCTGAAACTTGAATTTTATGTCCCATCCAATCTATTTCTGTATTTACTTTTGGTATACGCATAAAAGGAAAAACCAGCATCACAACAATAGGTTGTTCCAAACGGTAATAGAGTTACAATAGTTTTATCAACTAGGGATGGGTATTCGTCCTTAAGTCAAATCCAAAACTCGTTTAAGATCCGGATATAAATTTATTATAATAGTAACTATTATTTAGGTGAACTTTTTTTAAATAATAAAAAATAATAATTTTTAATAAATTAAATAATCCAAATATAACAGAAAATAAATTTCTCAATAATCAAATACATCTGGCGGAACACACTTTGGGAAACGCTGGGTTAGACAATGAGTTTTCACAATTTTTAAATATTCCAATAATTTGGACTTAAATTATATGATGAGCTATTTTATGAGAATTTCTAGTTTAGATATTCTTAAAAATGTACATGTTTTCTATTCCTGTTTTTTAATATAAATATTACAAATTATCATCAACACTTATTTTCGTATATGTGAAGGTTAACTATTATTAATAAAATAATCTACTACTCTAATGCCAATTCCATCTCAGAATCAGTGTCTGAACTTCAATCGTCATTAAAATTAGATGTAGACGCCTCGTTCTCTTTTCTACTATTTGGAAACAAATGATCACACCACTCGTCTGGTCTCATTACAAATGAAAAATCTAAAAACAAACATTGATAGACACATTAACTTAAACATTCATAGAACCAATTACTTGAAAATAACAAAAAGTACATTACATAGAATATTATATACATTTATTTATATTTCAAACAAAAACTATCAAAAACAAATGTTGGTAGAATATTGCCTTATTGACTATATACAAGCAATTGCCTATTTTCTCATTGAAATATCCGTGTTTAATTATGCTACATACCTGTACGCTTCAAAAATTCATCCCTCAAGAAATTTAAGTATCTATAAGTTAGTTCTAGAAATATAGATACAATATAAAGTATTATTGTTTTATTTCATTTTCATATCGTACAATTATTATAAATTAAAATTGTAACCTCAGATGGTAATTTCTTAATTAGAAAAAAATGTGTAATCATATTCAAAATATAATTGTGGTTTTTCAAATAAAATTTGTATAATAAACGTAACTTACTTTCATTATAACTTTTAGGAGCTAGATTATTTAAAAAAAGACAATTTATATTTCTTAAATAATTGAAAATTCACTATTTAGCCAACCACAAAAGAACTTTTTCATATCTAATAAACGTGTATGCAACCGTTCGAGTGTTTGTCAAAAATGTGCAGACGAGGCTTTTCGAAAAGTCCGTAGACATCCGTATCAATTTATTCAATCAAATACAATTCAATATCGTTTAAAAAGTCTACAGCGCTCTACGTGTTATGGGTACCGAACGATCAGTGCAAATGTAAACATTTATTTCTTGTGTTCCGAATACCATGTTTAATACATGTTTTCATTAATATTTAGTAAATATTCTTCACTTCATTTTAACCTCGGATGGTAATTTTTTAATTAAAAAAAAATATATTATCACATTCAAAATATAATTATGATTTTCCAAATAAAAATTGTAAAATGAATATAACTCACTCTCATCATAGGTTATGGCAGCTAAATTATTTTTAAAAAGACAATGTTAACAAGTAGACTATAAATTGCAGCTATTGGATTATATAAATATATTGAATTGTTTATTAGTGTATACTTGTGTTATCATATTCAAAACTTAAAAGAAATTCTCTAACAAAAATATTTTATAACGAACATAACTCACAAGGATCAACGGGTACCAGTGCTATATGATTTGACAAAAGATAATGACAACGAGTAAAATATATAATGCAGTTATTGAATTATAATCAATAATATTTGTGTCATTACAGTCTTTGAGATTAATTTCAATTTTATATCACATAATTATGTAATAACAACCATTATTCTTTATTTTGGAAATTTATACAATATAACTATTGTTATATAATACATACAATTTATGCTCACTTATTCTAAAATACGTATATTCCAAAATAGCCATAATATGATATTCAGTTGTAAAATATGTATATGAAAATCCTGTAAATATAAAAAGAACTTTTGATTTTAGGTAAACCAATAACATTTAATAAGTACCTTTTTTTTTAGAATTAACTAATTACTACAATTTCACTACAAAACTCAAGAGAGTGTGTTATTAATTGAAATTATTACCTTTAAAAGGTATTTGTTGCCTAAATTCTAGAACATTTAATTTTTTGCTCGTTCATGTTATATATAAATGTGTTTTTATTAATAATTTAAACAAAATTTAATATATAATTTCCATTATTATCTGTATTTCATATAATTTGGATTAGTATGAAGACCAAAATGAAAAATACTTCAAGTAGTTCATTTTTCTCGCACACGCAAATACCTACACAACACACTTACATACATTTGTTAAATCACATATACATAACTATCTGAGAATACTACACATCCAATGATCACAATGTTCTCAATTAAGGTAAATTTTCTTGTACTATCTTAGAACCAGAGCTACAAAAAAGTAATATTTAATCATTATATCACTTCATGCAATAATCTAGACAAAACGACTTTAGAGACAACTTGTAATGTATATCAAATATAATATATAAAATCAGCTATAAACTTACTTTCACACATTTCTTTTTGGTTTTCTTTATTCTTTACAAACGAAAATCCTTCAAAACAACGATTATGAATTCAAGTATTGTTAACTTCATTCATAATTTATTATGCAATTGTAAATTACAAATTTTTTCCCAAATACAATAAAAAAAACACATCTGATTCGAAATAGTTCATCTACTGCAGTCTATTTATATGTATTTATACATTATAGTAAATAATTATAATATTTGTTTCTACATGTTTTAAAATTTGAATTATGAGGATTATAAACAATATATCATGTCAATCAAATAAAACATACTATGTACATATCTTATTTATAGATAAACTAATATTTTGAGTACATTTTTGTTTGAAAATAAGTTATGTTTAATAATTTTTCGATTACACAGGAAGACATTTACGTTTTGGTTTCACAACTAAAATGATTTTACTTTTCTTTAACAACATACGTAAAAGTGTCTCTAAGATGTATATTTAAGAAATACAAATATAGGACAATTATCATAATCTACAAATTGCTAGTTTCATTTCATTAAAAGGCATGTGTCCAAATTGGATACGAACTTTGCAAATGATCGATACACCATTCAAATGGGCCTAGCAATTGGGCTCCGCTGTAATCTAAACATTATGTAAATTAATTAACCGTTAAGTCGTATGATACTTTATCATATATAGTGTAGATTTGGATGAGTATTCTTGAAAATATATCATACTTGTTTTAGCGCCAAGATAGACATCATTGGTATATAAAAATACTAAATCTAAAACCAAAAAAATCTTTTACATATTTTTATTATATTGATCTTTATCTACATATTTGTGACTTTTTTTTGTATTTATAAATTAATCTATTATAAAAAAAAACATTTACTACCTTCTTACTTTATGAGAATAATTAAAAAAAAAACGGTTTTGAGAAATCGGTTGTAATGTGATAAAAAAATATACCTTTATTGTCTACTTGTTCGTCAGTTATTTTAAGGTCTAAAATTTAAATAAAATAAATATTATCCTAATTTTTAACATGCTACAGTATGTATAGACACAGTACGTAATTGCATACAGTAATAGTGTATAGTATAACATATAGTATTTATGAACATATAATAATCAATCGTCCCTCCCGTCAGCGATTATGACAAACGAAAATACTTTCCATCGCGATTATAATGCGCGCCTGTTAAAGTACCACTGGAAACGAAATATTCATATTTATTTTCAAAAAAATATTCAAATATGTTGTTTTAAATAAGTCACGAACATTATTTTCTATTTCTTAAAACAAAACTACAAGGTGTCAAAACAACTGGCATTTTCGGATTAAACATTTTGTAAGTTCAATAGTAACAATAATTGCGTTTGCCTGTTATCGCTATTATATATATTTCACAATATTATTTGAGAATATTATTATATTAGATAGTACATTGTTAAAATTTAGGACATTAAATATCCGTCACTTTTACGCCAACAATGTGCTTCTACTTGTGTATTATAAAAAACTACTGTTTGTATCTAAAATTTAATCCCAGAATTGACCACGATGATTTTTTACTAATTGTCATCTTCCAGAGCAATGTGGAATAACCTAACCAAACATTTTGTCAACTTGAAAAGCCTTGTACACGTAGTTGCTCTCCTTCTGGTTCTTGGTTACCGAATACCAAGACCATCATTAACTATATCACTATTCTTCATTGTGATTTACTAGGGAATATAATCAAGTAGTTTCCCGTTGCCTTCCTGATGTTAGTTTGAGTTTACAATTGCCTTCTTCTAGCCTTTGAAGATCCCTTCTCAGCATGTAAGGTAGCATATTAATTGTATTGTCAACTGTAACGTGAATTCCTCCACCTAACAGCAACAATAACATGCCTACTAAAATCACCCATCTGGGCCTTTCTCCCAATAGGAGCATAGAACACCGGGTACGTTAACCCGTGGAAAAATGTGCCCCCCTGAGGAATTACGTCAACTACACATTATTAATATTTTATTTATTTCATTTATCAATTACCTTATATTTAACTAAGGAAAAATTCTTAACATATTACTCACTGTCATATGCATGTTTGAACACATCTTCAACAGTTGAATTCACTAAATGAAGAAAATATTATTATTGTACGAATTTCATAATTTAGTATACTCAATATTATATTTGATTGAAATAATTGTAGATAATAAAATTAGCATTATTCGTATGTATAATGTTTTGTTTATAATATCCAAATATAAATATTTTATTATTGTATATGCTAAATTCAATTCCAACAAAATTACGTTATAAATATGATATTACTCACTAGAAATGCCTGCTGCTATTAATTCATCTAGATGATGAATTAACATTAATATGTTGTGATCAATAATATGTACAAAAATATCAAATGGCAAAAATTAAAATATTTATTTTCATCTTCAAGTGATATTAAAGTTTCAATATTAAAATTATATTTAAGAAAAAGATTATTGTAAATTATGTACTATAGTATTAAATTTAAATACGAATACGTTCTGACAGAAAATTTAAATAATTGTATATCACATTTGGTTTTTAATTTTTTAGGAAGTAAATTTATAAAAATAAGTAAAAAAGTTAAAATATATAGGCACTATTGTGTCAAAAAAGTATTTAAAGTAAATTTTTTTAAATATTTTATATTTTTAAAGTACCAAATGTCGCTCTACACACTGTGTTGTATTATTGTGAATAGATATATACAATGAAAAAGTGTTGACAAAAAATTGTTATAAGAAAAATCATACTTTTACAAGTTTCATAATCTATAAAATATGGAAATAGTAATTTGTTGTTAATTAGTAATCAGATTTTAATTTTATACTATGTTTATAAATGATATTAATACAAATAATAAAATTATAAAATATTTAAATCTAATCGATCGATTCTGGTCGAGTGCGTAAAAACACTTGTTTCGACGCACGTCTGCGGGTCGATCTCGAGGGTGGCCAACGAGATTTCTCGTGTTGGTTGCGTTAGATTTCTGGTGCAAGTCGGCTATAATTACCCGTCCCCATCCTTTTTTGACTTTCCCAACAAAACCATCTTCGGCCCACCTAATATGTGAGGTTTGTTATCTCTGAGCATATTTGTGATTGGGAAATAAGAGGATATAATTAATAAAACTGTTGATTATTATTATATTTCAGTTTATAAATATGACAAATTTACCTTTAGGCTATATATATAATTTTTAAAATACATACCTGCATTTGTGTATTTGACAGTGAGTAAAATGATAGTGACAAATGTTAGAGAGTTCATAATTTTAGTAAAAACCATGATTGTTATTTTCCTCTTAACTTCAAGTGATACTTGTTAATTTGTAACTGCGCTTCGATCTACTTAGGTATCATACGAATATGAAATAAATGTGGTATTTTGTAAACAATATGAGAACCATGCATTGCTATTTGAACAGATGAATAAATATGAATGATATAATTTATTTTTTTTATAATCACGAAAATTGAGCGTAACACAAGCACTATATTGAAATTGAAAAGAACAATTTTTAGTGTATTATGCAGAAAAATATTTACAAACCTCAACACTAATATTTAATACTTGACCTTGTTTTACATTGATGTCAACTTTTTATGCCGAAAAATTAAAAACAATATTATAACATGAAATCGAATTTAGTTATGGTTTTTATGGAGTTATATGACACAGCATATGTGTCACATACCCCATGCACATTCTTTCACGGTCCTCGACTAGTTACATTAACAGGTTCTCAGAACACTCTTTAGATTTTATTATGAAAAAATTGTTTTAAGCACGAAGTTCTCTGTACGACGTTCCTCATACGACAGACGAACAAAAGCACGTAACGATTTTCGGGCCGCGCGGTCGACGATAAGATATATATATATTTATTTATATTAGTGGGGAATTTGAACTGTGTATAACCGGTTGACACGTACAGACCGGGCCACAGTGTCGAGCACATAGAAAATAATCACTTGTTCTATTAATAGTCCGACCGACCGTCCAAATTTCGGATAGTCACAACGTAATTCCGTACGGAAAAAAAAATATCATACGATAACGTACATCGCGCAAATAAACTGAAATCGCTCAAAATAAAAAGACCGTTGTTCGTAATGTATGTTTTATTAATAAAAATTATTCACGAATTCATGATAATGTTGTTATCTTCACTTTTTAATATCCACTCAACTCGTTAATTACTACAAGGTCTATGAGACATAAAACAAAACTTAAAATATTAACTTTAGTTTTTGACCGGCATGCTATAATAGATTCGCGTATCTGTAAATGACAATTATCGGGCGATAACAGCCGATGCTAATGTTGTTATCTTCACTATTTAGTATCCACTCTACTCGTTATTTACTTCAAGGTCACGTAAAATTATGCATTTTTAAAAAATTTTTGTAATTATCTTCAAAAGTTTTACAAACGGCCGAATTGTTTAACAATTATAATTTATAAATAAATATTTAAAATGTGTTATAATCAATTTCGATTTTCAATCGGCTTTGGTCCTTCGTAAATACGAAAATAAAAGATCGACGGCGACATAAAAAAACCCCCCTATTTTCGGACGATATTTACGTTATAATAACGTTGAATAATATACGTAGTTAAACAGATCACGAGAAACAACGAGTGGATATATTCTTTCTACTCAACAATTTGAAACTGCGCAGTTATATTGGCATTCTCCCCGTCCGGCAATAATAATTAACAATTCGTATTATTAATTTTTAAATTTCATCACTTTCGTGGTCGTCGAAACAATATGTGGCATACGCTTGACCAACGACCACAGGTTGATGAAATGTTTGCTAATTTAAAATCACTAAAAGAGTCCTTAATTATAGATTATATTTGCAAGCACCGCGGCAGTGGTTTGTTCGGTATTCTCAAGGGAAATGGAACGCTGATGATTTTTAACATGATAAAATATACGTTCACGAATAGTCAATTCATCATGGTCTGAAAATTAACACGAGCGATAATAATGTAAAATAAAATCGGCGAAAAATTGTTTCAAACAACGAGATAAAAGTTCAGTTTGTCCAAATCAAGTCAATTGACGCGTTTGTTTTTTTCGAAAACTAAACATCGAGTATGATAGTTTATACAATACTTTCGATATGTTAATTCTACATTTTACAAGTAAATCGATAAAACTCAAAAGTATTTGTTACGATAATGTTCATCGTGTTTAATTACATATTTTATTCACGCGAATTACGTGTTTAATTTATGTATCTGTTTTATTTGTTCGGACCGTATTTTATGTTTTGAGTTAAAGGCGTGTTCATTTTTCGTTTTAGGATAAACACTTGCATTTTTACAACAACGCATTGTTTATTAAACATTAAAAAACACGTCTCATTTAAAAGCGAATTTATTGTAGGTACTACAATACCACCTTACCAAGTTCAATATGATTACAATGAAGATTTAATGATATTTTAGATGGAAAGCTTATGGCAAAATGTATATTATAAGACGTGTGAAAAAATATATTATAATTATTTGCATTTGAGTTTATATATTTATAAACACATTATAGTATAAAACAAACTACTTTTTTTTATAACTATATATAACTTTATTTAATAAAGATAATTTATTTTATACCTTCTTTTAAAACATTTTTATTTAATTTATAAGCGATCAGATTGATATTTATTTTATAAACTATAGCTAATTATTTTATAACAATTATCTATTTTTTACAATTAATGTAATTACATGTATATAATTAATTATTATCTGTAAATAAAAAACTTAAGATATTTTTTTATTAAAATCTTCAAAATACATTTCACTTATTTTTAACGCGTTTCTTTGAACTTCAAAATAATCAATACGGCGTTTGCTATTCATAAAATAAAACAATATTTTGTTTACTGATGCAAGTGAAAAAAGCAATTAAATATTTTTATTTAAAACAAGTTCACTTTAAAAGTCGTAAAAAACGTAGTTTTTTTCAGTTAGCACTATTCTAATGCACAAGTTCTGCCATTTTTCATAGTAGATTAATTTCTTTAAAAATGTCATTATGCTCTTGAATTATTTCGTAGTATTATATATAGTTTAAATAAATAAATAAAAATAAAACCACTTATCAGGATACGAGAATATCAGAGTATTTACATTTGTTTAGGTAGCATGAAAGTGGCGTGCAATAATATAATAAGCGTAAATCATGTTTATATATAATACAAACACCACGAAAGTACTTTAACAAAAAATAATGATAAAACAAACTATAATATACATATTTATCCGAAACAAAATTAATAATACGTTATAAATTGTTTAAAGTATATATAGATTTTTCTAAAGGTATTTTAAGATATATGTTTTCAAGGTTAAAGTATAGTATAATATTCATATACTTATTATTTACAGAAAAATAAATATATATGTATAGTTTGTGTGAACTATCAAACATCTTGTTTATACAAATAGAGTTTATATTAATAACAATAATATAAATACATAAATTATAGATCTTCTGGATAAACTATAAATATAAATATAAATTATATATTAATACGTATATATATTGTAAATCAAACTATAAACTATAACTATAAAAAATGTAAAACTTACGATAGCTTAACATTTTTTAAAATATAATCGAGTAACATCATATTGATATACGATCCTGCGGTTTGTTATACACGAACGATAAACCGTATTTAAAAATCCAGTATGGTTTTTTTTTTGCATATCTCCATCCGAGTTAATTCAAAGAGGTACTAAGAGCACAAGTTTCCAAATTTTCTTTTATTGCGTCTTATACCGATCCTAAAAATTGGATGCTCGGTTGATGTTTTGTATACGTTTAGCATTATCACAAAAATAACAGAAATTTCAAATGAAATTATTTTTACATATTTCTATGGCCTATTAGATTAAAAGACCATACTCAATACGAACACTTGAAAATACATCTCACTCTATAAGGAAATATAAAAATGTGTGATATATGACTTCGTGTGAACAATATACTTAAATAAATAGTAGTTATTGAGCAAAACGATAAATTTATAGTATTTACTGATGTATTAAAAAAAATACGTAAATTTGTCAAAGTTTAATTAAAAATAAAGAAAGACGTAAGTTTTTATATTAAAAATATCTTTTAAAAAATGTATTGCACGTGTTATTAGTATAAAAGATATTAAAAATCAAAAACAAATAACTTCGAAAAATAAATTCATTTGAAAATGTCGTTGTTACGGAATAAATAATATATGTTTACGATACGCAGATTGATTTACTATTCGTGTTGTATCTTATGACCCTCATTTTACCTTATGGACGACAACATCGAAAAACAAACCAAAGCTATGAAACTGACTGTTGTGTGTTCAATTTATTCTTAGCTCGAGATCCCGTGGCCTTTAACCATAACTTTAATCTAAGCAAGAGTATAAAATACAATTGCGATCGTTAAATTTGTTTGGCAGTTCGGCGACAAAATTCAATTTATTAGCCTTTTTAAAAAAAAAAATTTTGAATTTCTCTGATTGGTTTGCAAACAATGAAAGAAATGAATTCAATCAATTTTGATGAACTTTGACATTTATATATAGAACAATTTGTTTTTAATCTTATTATATATTTTCAATTTTGTAATATGAAAACCGTCACTCTTAAGAGTTTAAAATAAGAATAGTTGCTTAATGCGAAAAATGTACAATTCACACAAGATTTGAAATTTAAACGTTTAGGAAAAAAATTGTGACCAACGATTTTTAAACAATTTTCAGTATTGTTAGACTTTATATAGTAAACTTTGTATTTCAATTAAATATATATTAATATTTTCAAACTTAAAAAAGCAGAAATTGTTGAAAATTTCTAAACTCTAGATTTAACATGAAATTGATATAAAGTGTTAAATTATAAATTTTATAATTTAAAATTATAAATCTTTGTATATTACTAAAACTTAAAAATATTAAACTATTCAGTCTAATGATTTTTTTAATTTTTGGTATTACGAAAAAAAAAATTTTTGGTTTGTATAAAATCGTAAATATTTAAACTTTTTTTTTTTTAATTTATAAGTATTATTTTCATGTACTCAAGTAAACTATTGAAAATTTAATAAAATATGTTTAATTAAATACCAACTAATATGATTTTCTACCTTGAAAGCTGTGCGAACATAAAGTTGAATCAACACAGTTACTTTCAATTTTTCTGTGATGGATTTAAATAAAATATTGACGATTTGTCCCTGCTATAAACGACTTAATACAATATTTTAAATTGAAGTAATAAATAAAATAAACAAGAGTGTCGAGTGTCGACAATGTCGTTGAACCTGTTAATATAAATTAGTCAATGCATAATAATATTTTTAATTAACCTTTTTTTTTTTAGTCTTGGGGTAGGAATGTTAACCCGAATCTTCTTCCTTCCTTAAGTACAACATTGGCGTTATATAAAAAAATGTTCACAGACAATGGACATATCATTGTAAGACCAATATATTTGTTTCACACAGAATTTAAAATAAGAATGAAGATGGAAATGTTTGCATAAAACACTATAACCATAGCTATTCTCCATGTAAAGTTTAAAATAATAATTATTTTTATTAGATAGCCTACTTTCAAAAAAGGTCAAAATAACAAAAAGGCGTAGCTATTGTGTTTAAATAACTAATATAATGTTAATACAGTCGAGTCGCGATAACTCGAACCTCGATAACTCGAAGAACTTGACAACTCGATTTTTTTCTAATTCCCCTAGAAATTATAATAACACTCAATGTATTGTAAGTTTTGTTAATTTGAATATAAAATTGTGATGAATAGTTTAGTCGAAGTATATTTTATATCTGGATATTCTGGGTATTTCGTGATTATTGTGTTAATTATTATGTATTATGTTTTATCTACTTCAGAACTGTCTAATAAAATAAAACGAGTAGATAGAAAATGATTATTAGCGCATATATAATAATAATAAGTATGTATTGATTAGTATGTGTCTACACTCTACCTGTCGGGTTTGTCGTGCGTATTTTTGAATGTTTTTAAATATGTCTCAAAAACGATAATTAAACTATTTAACTATAGCTGACAAAGTTCATGTGATACAATTGGTGGAGAAAGGTAACCGGAAAAAACAAGACATCGCAAAAGAATTTAATATTCCTCCAAATACGCTGTCAACATTTTTAAAAAATAAGGCGGATATTTCAAAAAAATTTGAAAACAATAAAGGTGACTGTAAAAGATCAAAACCAGCAGAATATCCAAATGTAGAAGTATGTATGTTTATTCAAATGGTTTACTCAATGTAGAGATAAAAATATACCTATAAGTGGACCAATACTAAAAGAAAAAGCAGAATACTTCGCAACTCAATTTGGTTATTCTAATTTTAAAGCAAGTCAAGGCTGGTTAGGAAATTGGAAAAATCGTCATAACATAATTTTTCGTAAAATATGTGGTGAAAGTGCTTTTGTAAATGATAAGCAGTGTGATGGTGATGGTTTAGAAAACAATGACGATGATGATGGTGGATATGATTGGCGAATTGTAGCAGATAAACTTAATATCGATCAAGAGATTACATTTCAATCATATGCTACAATCGATGATAATGTAGTCAGTGGACTGCTAACTGATAACGAAATCATGGGTATAAATATATTAAATAGTGATTCCGAAAATAATGAAAATGATGAGCCTGAAACAACTTTAAATATGATTACGGCAAACCAAGCAATGTCATCATTACAAATTGTTAGGCAATTTGTTGAATCTGTCGAAGGCGTGGATACTTCTATTTTCGAATCCATAGGCAAATTAGAAGATTTTGTCAATAAACAGCCAAAACACCAAAAATTAATAACAAATTATTTTTCTACTGTATCTCATAAATAATACATATGTACATACTTATAATTTCATTGTATTATTTTTTTAAATTTTATTTAGTTTTTGTATATACATAAATGTATTATATTTGTCATAACATTTTTATCGTAAAATTTTAAAATTATATTTCATTACATAGGTAACTAGAAGTTTTGATTTTATTTTAATAAATTCGAGTTAGGTATCTCGAATAATACATATCTCGAGGTGAATTTTTATCCCCCTTCAACTTCGAGTTATCACGACTCGACTGTATTACTCGTGGTTTTCCTGTAACAATTTAGTATAATTTTCTAAAAATAATTTCTTACTTACTTGTTCTTTGGACATAATTTTAAAAGAAGACATATAACTGTGTAAAAGTTATTTGAGACTCGTTGAGCTTTGACTATATATTTACGTAAATTAAAATATTTGAATATCGTGGAAATATATCTAATTTGTAATAATCGCACAAAATAAAAACAATTTGAATGATGTGCATTGTTTACTCCGATATTTGTTATTGACCGGTATAAATTATATTGTTTATAACTTAGCATAATAATGGAAAATTTCCATTAATCTTTTTTAAGTAATATTTTATGCATTCGACAGTTGACAGTTTCGTCATTTCCTAATCGATTTTAATAAGCATTAAAGTGTCATTTAAAGATGCTATTTTCCTCTATAGTTTTGCGGATAAATTCGAAATTTAAAGGGGGTGAACATTTTCTGCACTTTGTACATGACACAGTCTCGGAGGGCGTTTTCATACTGACAAAGTTTTGGTGACGAGCGAATTTCTCATTTCTTTTGCCAGCACACACAATTATTATTATACATTTGAAACTAGCAATTAATCACCGTATTCGAATAACGATTTTGAACAGAAGTATTGGGCTTATAAATTGTTTTTTCCTTCAACATTGTAAGCAACTTATATGAAAAAAACAAAAGCATGAACAGAACCATAGGCATATATGTTATATATCATATGGCATATATCAATACACGTGCTACTTGTAAGTTTTCAAAATTATAATCAACACATTTTTAAATATTCAGTAGATTTCACAAAAACTTTACCACTGAAACCTAATTAAAACCACCATTATTATTGTTGCGGTTATAGCTTGTTATGGTTAGCCAATTTTACCAAAATCAAACGCACAAAAACCGTAAAATAATTTAGGTAACAACACAAAATTATTACTTTTAATTAGTGCATAAATTATCCATATAAAATGGTAGTCGAGTATTTTTATTTTTTATCAGTTTCATAATTTAATTTGTAGATTATTTGATTCCAACGATCAAATTATTTGGATATAACAAGTTCATTCCAAAAATTATTCTTATGTATATCAATCTGTACTATTTCGTATATACAAATTAGACTTAATGTCAATAATATTCACTAATAATATATAACTTAAAACTATTATTTATTATTAATACATTAGGATCGAGTTCGGCAAATGCACATTTTTTCTTTTTTCTCTCTTTTTCTTAGATAGTTTTTGTTTGTTGCTTGTTTCTGGTGACTTTTACCAAACCTGATTGTAATATATTAATAATTAATGATATTAATGGCTTTGTTTATTTATCTAAATATAAATGTATAAATTATTAATTTAAGTATATTTCAACAATTAGTAATTACAGGTTTCGTATTCCTTTCTATGCGAGTTATTTAATACATTTTGTTATTTTTATTGAATATAGTGACTTATATGAAATTTATTTTAGACAAATTAATAAAATCGTACATTTTAATTGAGTAATTAGCCCAAGCAAATACATATATAATTATTTTAAATGTATACAATTTACGAACTACGAATTACAAATTAGAAAACAAAGTATATATTATGTTATTTTAGTAATGATAATAATAATAAAATAAAAGAATTTGAAATATTGTAAGTCAATGATATATTGACACTGTATATACTTTCGTTTACATACTAAAATAATTGAACAAGTATTGTAACTATGATTTGAGAAATGAAAAAAGGTTTGTGATTAAAAAGTGTAAAATTTACCTACGAAATTAGATTCATTTCCTTGCCAACGTACTTCTCATGGGTTATATTTTATTGGTACAAAATAAATTACGAAAATCGTTTACAATTCCGGAATATATACAATATAAACTTAACAAGAAGAATCGTTAAACAGAATAAGGAAATCCAATAATATCTTAAGGATAATTGTAGATAAGTTTGTTTTTAGTTTTTTCCATACAAATTTTTAATTCAGTATAAAAGGAATAATTTTGTAACTATTTTTTTTTTTTTTTTGATATTTTGTTATGTCTGAGTTTCTGACATAAATCGGCGAAAAGTGTTCTCAGAATGATTCCTTAAATACTTACAAAAACGAAACTTTAAGTGATTTTAATTTAAAAACAATTTAAACTTTATGATAAAATAAAATAAATATATTTAAAAATACACATGAATACAAAACCAGCAGATAGCTTTTTCATTCGTATAATTTTAATAAATAACATATATATGCTTTACAATTATTGTTGTTTTTTATTTTTTTTTATTTTATTTTTTTTTTTTTTGATACCTGTAGGTTATTTAAAATAGTATGTACAGAAAGTAGTGACTGAATAAAGGTGACGTTCGCTTTAATTTGTATTTATAATGCATTTTGTTTTTAAATTTATACCGGCGATAAGTCATAGCAACACATAAACATGTAGAAAACGAAACACGGAGCATATTATTGTATTTATATAACTTTGTTTTAAATGTCAAAAACTTATAATATGTATTAAATTTGATTACCACGAGCAAACACGTACACAAATTGTAATCCTTAATATTTTTGGTAATTTGTTATGTTTATTTTATTGTTAATTTATTGCCAAGCTATCCGTTTGTCATTTCAAGTTCATTGAATTCGTAGGTAAAGAATATATGCCAACACTTTTTGTAATAATGCGATTGTCGAGGGTCAGTTTTTACTAAATTTAACTCCTTAACATAGTTTTGCCATTGTATAATTTTTTACCTAGATGCATTTAAATTTAATTGTGAACCGGCAACATGTCGTTGAAAATAATTCAACTGTTTTATGTATATCTACTACATGGGTAGTGTATGGAGATTTTTTTTTTTATAATAAAAATCTTTTAGATCCAAGAGAAATACAAATAAGGTAAAAACAACGTTTCTGTAGTATATATAATACAATATCCTGACCTGTACGAAATTGAATTATACAACTAAATCACACAAGAAATATTGTATAATAAATTATAAAATATTGAAATACTGCAATTTCAAAAATTTAAAAAACAAAAAACACATTACACTTTCATTTTATGAAAGATGTATACCTATATATATATAAGGATTGAAAATTGTGAAGTAGATAAGTATAATACCAAATAAATATAGGACGTTTTATTGAATTCGAAATTAAATTATACGTACGAAAACATGTGAAAGACTCCTTAGTCAGTAAATAATTTTCTTTGTAATATTATAATATTGTATATAGCTGTAAAGTAGATGTTATGACAACTGCTCTAAATAGTTGCATTTATTCGTTAATTTTTTTATGAAAAATTAAATATTTATATAAATAAATACATTAAAATGTTGTTAATTTACAGTGTTTTCAAATACTTTAAATTAAATTTAGTTAAAGATAAGAAATATACTCAATAAAAATACTACTAAATTAATATGGAGATAGAATTAGAATTAGAATTGGAGATAGACATTTTATTCAGTCAAAATTATAATTAAAATGTTTTATAAATATATAAATTAAATAATTATTTTTTTCTAATTGATATACATTTTTTTTTGTATGTATGAAAATAAACGCAGTACAATCTAAATCTAATAAATATAAAATATATTATATTATTATAGAAATAATTATTGAATGGGGAAAAATAACAATATTATTGAATTACATTTTTCAGTTATTTTCAAACTGCCCGAAACTATCGGTCGACGGACGTTTGCTCATTGTTATTTATACTAATAATAATATAATTTATCACTGTAGACCGAAAAAGGTTATTAGTATCATTAAAGTGAATTTAAAATATGCATAATATAAAATTAATAGCATCATTAAACATTAGATATACGCTATTTATCTAGATAGTTATAAGTTTTATTTTAGATGATTGTTTTCTTAGTTATCATGTTAGGTACTAAGTTTTTAGCTAACTAATTTACTTAGATGTTATATAATAGTACGGGTATGTGTATTTTATGTAGAAGAACCCATTTATTTCTAAAACAACGTTTATGCTAAATGTTATTTAAAACAATTATTATTAACCACAATAAATCGTACATTGAATATAAATTTAAATAAATTTTACTATAATATAAATTATATTATTATTTATAACATAAATTCATTATACTAGTAACTATTATTTAGGTGAACATTTTTTAAATAATAATTTTTAATAATTTATATAATCCAAATATAACATAAATAATTTTCTCAAAAATCAAATACATCTGGCGGAACACACTTTGGGAAACGCTGGGTTAGACAATGAGTTTTCACAATTTTTTAAATATTCCAATAACTTGGACTTAAATTATATGATGAGCTATTTTATGAGAAGTTCTAGTTTAGATATTCTTAAAAATGTACATGTTTTCTATTTCTGTTTGTAATATAGATATTACACAATATCATCAACATTTATTTTCGTATATATTGAAGGTTAACTATTATTAATAAAATAATCTACTACATTAATGCCAATTCCCCCTCAGAGTCAGTGCCTGAATTTCGATCGTCATTTACTCTAGATGTAGACGCCTCGTACAGTTTTTTACTGTTTGGAAACAAATTTTCACACCACTTGTCTGGTACCAAGATACGTGAAAAATCTAAAAATAAACATTGATAGACACATTAACTTAAACATTCATAGAACAAATTACATGAAAATAACAAAAAGTACATTACATTGAATATTATATAAATTTATTTATATTATGAACAAAAACCATCAAAATCAAATGTCGGTAGAATATTGCCTTATTGACTATATACAAGCAATTGCCAATTTTCTCAGTGAAATATCCGTGTTTAATTATGATACATACCTGTACGCTTCAAAAATTCATCCCTCAAGAAATTTAAGTATCTATAAGTTAATTCTAAAATATAGGTACAATATAAAGTGTTATTGTTTAATTTATTTTCATATCGTACAATTATTATAAATTAAAATTGAAACCTCAGATGGTAATTTCTAAATTAGAAAAAAATGTGTAATCATATTCAAAATATAATTGTGGTTTTTCAAATAAAATATGTATAATAAATGTAACTCACTTTCATTATAAGTTTGAGGAGCTAGATTATTTTAAAAAAGACAATTTATATTTCTTAAATAATTGAAAATTCAATATTTGCCAACCACAAAAGAACTTTCTCATATCTACCAAACGTGTATGCAACAGGTCGGGTGTTAAATGTTAAAAATGTGCAGATGAGACTTTTTGAAAAGTCCGTAGACATCCGTATCAATTTATTCAATCAAATACCATTCAATATCGTTTAAAAACGTCTACAGCGCTCTACATGTTATGGGTACCGAACGATCAGTGCAAATGTAAACAATTATTTCTTGTGTTCCAAATACCATGTTTAATACATGTTTTCATTAATATTTAGTAAATATTCTTCACTTCATTTCAAACTCACATGGTAATTTTTTAATTAAAAAAAAATGTATTATCACATTCAAAATATAATTATGATTTTCCAAATAAAATTTGTAAAATTAATATAACTCACTCTCAATACAGGATATAGCAGCTACATTATTTTTAAAAAGACAATACCAGCAAGATGATTATATATTGCAGCTATTGGGTTATTTAAATATATTGAATTGTTCATTAGTGTATATTTGTGTTATCATATTCAAAACTTAAAAGAAGTTCTCTAGCAAAAATATTTTATAACGAACATAACTCACAAGGATCAACGGGTACCAGTGCTATATGATTTGACAAAAGATAATAACAACGAGTAAAATATATAATGCAGTTATTGAATTATTTAAGCATATTATCAAAAATATTTGTTTTATTGCAATCATTGAGATTAATTTCAATTTTATATCACATAATTATGTAATAGCAACAAATTTTGTATTTATTTAATCTCATAAAATATTTATTAACATCTGGTATTCTTTATTTTGGAAATTTATAAAATATAATTGTATTCTCACTTATTCTAAAATATGTATATTCTAAAATGGCCATGATATGATAATCAGTTGAAAAATATGTAACTGAGAATTCTGTTAATACAAATAGAACATTTGATTTTAGGTAAATCAATAAAATTTAATAAGTATATTTTTTTATAATTAACTAATTACTACAATTTCACTACAAAACTCAACAGTGTATGTTATTAATTGAATTAATTACCTTTATAAGGTATTTGTTTCTTAAATTCTAGAACATTTAATTTGTGGCTCGTTCATGTTATATTTATGTGTTTTTATTAATAATTTAAACAAAATTTATTATATAATTTCCATTATTATCTGTATTTCATATAATTTGGATTAGTATGAAGACCAAAATGAAAATTACTTCATTTTTCTCACACACGCAAACACCTACACAACACACTAACATGCATTTGTTAAACCACATATACATAACTATCTGAAAATACTACACATCCAATGATCACAATATTCTCAATAAAGGTAAATATTCTTGTACTATTTTAGAACCAGAGCTAAAAAAAAGTAATATTTAATCATTGTATCACTTCATACAATAATCTAGACAAAAGGCTTTAAAGAAAAATTGTAATGTATATCAAATATATTATATGAAATCAGCTATATACTTACTTTTACACATTTCATTTTGATTTTCTTTATCCTTTACAAATGAAAAACCTTCAAAACAACGGTTATAATTTCAAGTTATGTTAACTTCATTCATAATTTATTATGCAATTGTATGTATTTATACATTATAGTAAAGAATTATAATTTTTGTTTCTACATTTTTTAAAATTTGAGTTATGCCGATTAAAAACAACATTCCATGTCAATCAAATAAAACATACTATGTACATATCTTATTTATAGATAAACTAATATTTTGAGTACATTTTTGTTTGAAAATAAGTTGCGTTTAATAATTATTCGATTACGCAGGAAGACATTTCCGTTTTGGTTTCACAACAAAAATGATTTTAATATTCTTTAACAATATACGTTAAAAGTGTCTCTAAGATGTATATTTAAGAAATACACATATAGGACAATTATCATAAACTACAAATTGCTAATTTTAACTCATTAAAAGACATGTGTCCAAACTGGATACGAACTTTGCAAATGATCGATACACCATTTAAAAGGGCCTACCAATTTGGCTCCGCTGTAATCTAAACATTAAGTAAATGAATTAACTGTTAAGTCATATGATACTTTATCATTTATAGTGTAGATTTTTAGGTGAGTAATCTTGAAAATGTATCATACTTGTTTTAGCGCCAAGATAGACTTCATTGGTATATGAAACTACAAAGTCTAAAACAAAAAAAAACATTTATATATTTTGATTATATTGTTCTTTATCTACATATTTGTGCCTTTTTTTTGTATTTATAAATTAATCTATTATAAAAAAAAACACATACAACCTTCTAACAGTATGAGAATAATTAAAATAACGGTTTTGACAAACCGGTTGTAATGTGATGAAAAAAATTACCTTTATTGTCAGCTTGTAAGTTAGTCATTGTAAGGTCTAAAATTTAAATTAAATCAAAATTATTCTAATTTTTAACATTCTAAAGTATGTACTAACACAGTACGTAATTGCATATAGTAACAGCATACAGTATAACATGTAGTCTTTATGAGCACCTAATAATCAATCGTCCCTCCCGTCAGCGTTTATCACAAACGAAAATGCTTTCCGTCGCGAATATAATGCACGCCTGTTAAAGTACCACACGAAATATTCATATTTGTTTCCAAAAATATATTCAAATATGTTGTTTTAAATAAGTCACGATATTATTTTCTATTTCTTAAAACAAAACTACAAGGTGTCAAAACAACTGGCATCTTCGGATTAAACATTTTGTAAGTTCTATAATAACAATAATTGCGTTTGCCTGTTATCACCATTATTCATATTTTACAATATTATTTGAGAATATTATTATAGTAGATAGTACATTGTTAAAATTTAGAACAATAAATATCCGTCACTTTTACGCCAACAATGTGCTTCTACTTGTGTATTATAAAAAAATTACTGTTTTTATCTAAAATGTAATTCCAGAATTGACCACGATGATTTTTTACTAATTGTCAATATGCATCTTCCAGAGTAATGTGCAATAACCTAACCGAACATGTTGACAACTTGAATAGCATTGTACTCATACATAGCTGCTCTACTGCTGGTTCTTAGTTACCGAATAATAAGTCCATTATTAACTATATCACTATTCTTCATTGTGATTTACTAGGGAATATAATCAGGTAGTTTCCTTTGCCTTCCTGATGTTAGCTTGAATTTTCAATTGCCTTTTTCTAGTCTTTGAAGATCCCTTCTCAGCATGCAAGGTAGCATAGTAATTGTATTGTCAACTGTAACGTGAATTCCTCCACCTAACAGCAACAATAACATGCCTACTAAAATCACCCGTCTGGGCCTTTTCCCCAATAGGAGCATAGAACCCCGGGTTCGTTAATCCCGTGGAAAAATTTGCCCCTCTTGAGAAATTACATCAACTACACATTATTTATATTTCATTTATTTCATTAATCAATTATCCTATATAACTAAGAAAAAATTCTTAATATATTACTAACTGTTATATGCATGTTTAAACACATCTTCAACAGTTGAATTCACTAAATGAAGAAAATATTATTATTGTACGAATTTGATAATGTTGTATACTCAATATTATATTTGATTGAAATAATTGTAGATAATAAAATTAGCATTATTCGTATGTATAATGTTTTGTTTATAATATCCAAATATAAATATTTTATTATTGTATATGCTAAATTCAATTCCAACTAAATTACGTTTTACATATGATTATATATATATTTACATATATCATGTTATATATCTATGAGTATATATATATATACTCACTAGAAATGCCTGCTGCTATTAATTCATCTAGATGATGAATTAACATTTATATGTTGTGATCAATAATATGTACAAAAATTAAAATATTTATTTTCATCTTCAAGTGATATGAAAGTTTCAATATTAAAATTATATTTAAGAAAAAGTTTATTGTAAATTATGTACTATACGTTCTGATAGAAAACGTAAATAATCGTAATAACATTTGTTTTTAAAATTTTTAGGAAGGTTATTTATAAAAATAAGTAAAGAAGTTAAAATATATAGGCACTATTGTGTCAAAAAACAATTTAAAATTTTTTTTTTAAATTTTTACTTTTTAAAGTACCAAATGTCGCTTTACACACTGTGTTGTATTATTGTGAATAGACATATACATTGAAAAAGTGTTGACAAAATATTGTTATAAGAAAAATCATACTTATACAAGTTTCATAATCTATAAAATATGGAAATAGTAATTTGTTGTTAATTAGTAAACAGATTTTAATTTTATACTATGTTTATAAATAATATTATTACAAATAATGAAATTATAAACCATTTAAATCTAACGGATCGATTCTGGTCGAGTGCGTAAAAACACTTGTTTCGACGCACTAAGGTTAGGTTAGGTCTGCGGGTCGATCTCGAGGGTGGCCAACGAGATTTCTCGTGTAGGTTGCGTTAGATTTCTGGTGCAAGTCGGCTATAATTACCCGTCCCCATCCTTTTTTTACTTTCCCAACAAAACCATCTTCGGCCCACCTAATATGTGAGGTTTGTTATCTCTGAGCATATTTGTGTTTGGGAAATAAGAGGATATAATTAATAAAACTGTTGATTATTATTATATTTCAGTCTATAAATATGACAAATTTACCTTTAGGCTATATATATATATGTATATATAATATTTAAATTACATACCTGCATTTGTGTATTTGACAGTGAGTAAAATGATAGTGATAAATGTTAGAGAGTTCATAACTTTAGTAAAAACCATGATTGCTATTTTCCTCTTAACTTCAAGTGATACTTGTTAATTTGCAACTGTGCTTCGAACTAGTTAGGTATCATACGAATATGAAATAAATGTGGTATTTTGTAAACAATATGAAAACTATGCATTGCTATTTGAACAGATGAATAAATATGAATGATATAATTTTTTTTTTTATAATCACGAAAATCGAGCGAATCACATGCATTATATTGAAATTGAAAAGAACAATTTTCAGTGTATAACGCAGAAAAATATTATCGTATTAAGTTTTTACAAAAAAATAAATGATTATTCATACGACGGATAATTCCAGATTATTATTTAAAACATATTATTAATTATTTCGGGTTTTGTATAAATTCATTTTGTTATCGGTTGACGATAAATCTTTAACACTTTCTACGCTTTAATTATTTGATTACTGAGTCAAATATATTTACAAACCTCAACACTAATATTTTATACTTGACCTTGTTTTACATTGATGTCAACTTTTTATGCCGAAAAATTTAAAACAATATTATAACATGAAATCGAATTTATTTATGGTTTTTATGACGTTATATAACACAGCATATGTGTCACACACCCCATGCACATTATTTCACGGTCCTTGACTAGTTACATTAACAGGTTTTTCTCATATTTTACATTTCGAAGACTCAATTCAATCTCCATAACAAACTAAAATCTAGAAATAACTATATTTTATTGTAATAATAAAAATGCACAATACTGCATAATAGGCTTTCATTGGCTAATTCTCAAGTTAAATAATATATACGAAACTAATTAGTTATCAGTGGTGCAACTAAGGGGTTGTCCTCGGGTTTAGACTTCCTCCTCTGATTTAATTTTTAAAGTGGAAAATTGTGTAAAGTTATTTTGATTATTGGCAATAGATAAACGTCGTTTAGATTTTTCATAATCAGTTTTGTGGTTTCTTTTGTTTTATTGTTTTCAATATTAAAAAACTATATATTTTTTTTAAATGTACATTTAAATTTACATCATAAATGTACATTTATTAGTAATAAAAAGGAAATGTTATTTTTGAATTAAAATCTGTTGGACTTTTGTATTTTTTTTTTTTAAATCGACCAAGTTGATACCGGTGGTATCTGATGGTCGTCATGTGTTCGTTACATCTGTCAGATCCGAGGCGGCGCAGATCGTGACGGCGGCGGTCCCAGTATTACGTCGTCCACACGAACAAGCTGGGCTTGAACGGCGGCGTCTGGTAACGACGACGACGTTGCGTGACCGGGATAAATGACTGCGTACGGGAATAAACGATATGATGGGAACGACGAAACATGAAACGACCGACGGTGTGCGTCCGCACTCAATGTTGTGCGTTTGAGAAATAAAAACTAAAACAAATCTTCAAACGTTTTTTTTTTTTTTGTTTTTGTTTTCAGAAGACTCGTTAGATTTTATTATGAAAAAATTGTTTTGCGCACTAAGTTCTCTGTACGACGTTCCTCATACGACAGACGAACAAAAGTACGGAACGATTTTCGGGCCGCGCGGTCGACGATAAGATGTATATATATTTATTTATATTAGTGGGGAATTTGAACGGTGTATAACCGGTTGACACGTACAGACCGGGCCATAGCGACGGAGTCATAGACAATAATCTCTCGTTCTATTAATAGTCCGACCGACCGTCCAAATTTCGGAACGTCACAATGTAATTACTTACGGAAACAAAAATATCATACGATAACGTACATCACGCAAATAAAATAAAATCACTCAAAATAAAAATACCGTTGTTCGTAATGTATGTTTTATAATAAAAATTATTCAAGAGTTTATGATAATGTTGTTATCATCACTATTAAAGTGAAGTTAAAAGTTTTATTTTAGATGATTGTTTTCTTATTTATCTTGATAGGTACAAACTTTCTAGCTAATTAATTTACTTAGATGTTATATAACAGTACCGGTTTGTGTATTTTATGTAGAAGAACCCATTTATTTCTAAAACAACGTTTCTGCTAAATGGCATGCAAAACAATTATTATTAACCAAAATAAATCGTAAATTGAGTATAAATTTAAATAAATTTACTATAATATAAATTATATTATTATTTTTAATATAAATTAATTATACTAGTAACTATTATTTTGGTGGACTTTTTATAAGTAATTAAAATAATAATTTTTGAAAATTTAAATAATCCAAATATAACAGAAAATTATTTTCTCAAAAATGAAATACATCTGGCGGAACACACTTTGGGAAACGCTAAGTTAGACAATGAATTTTCACAATTTTTTAAATATTCCAATAATTTGACTTAAATTATATTATGAGCTATTTGATGAGAATTTCTAGTTTAGATATTCTTAAAAATTAACATGTTTTCCATTCCTTTTTTTTAATATAGTTATTACAAATTATTATCAACATCTATTTCCGTAAATATTGGAGGTTAACTATTATTAATAAAATAATCTACTACTCTAATGCCAATTCCATCTCAGAATCAGTGTCTGAATTTCTATCGTCATTTACTTTAGATGTAGACGCCTCGTACTGTTTTCTACTATTTGGAAACAAATTTTCACACCACTCGTCTGGTCCCAAGACATGTGAAAAATCTAAAGATAAACATTGATAGACATATTAACTTAAACATTCTTAGAACCAATTACTCGAAAATAACAAAAAGTACATTACATAGAATATTATATAAATGTATTTATATTATGAACAAAAACTATCAAAAACAAATGTCGGTAGAATATTGCCTTATTTACTATGTACAAGTAATTGCCTATTTTTTCATTGAAATATCCGTGTTTAATCATGCTACATACTTGTATGATTCAAAAATGTATCTCTCAAGAAAATTAAGTATCTATATTTTAGTTCTAGAAATATAGGTACAATATAATGTGTTATTATTTTATTTCATTTTCATATCGTACAATTATTATAAATTAAAATTATAACAACAGATGGTAATATGTTAATTAGTAAAAAATGTATAATCATATTCAAAATATAATTGTGATTTTTCAAATGAAACTTGTATAATAAACGTAACTTACTTTCATTATAAGTTACAGGAGCTATATTATTTTAAAAACGACAATTCATATTTTTGAAATAATTGAAAATTGGCCAATCATAATAGAATCTTCTCATATCTACCAAACGTGTATGCAACCGATTGGGTGTCTGTTAAAAATGTGCAGACGAGACTTTTCGAAAGTCCGTAGACTTCCGTATCAATTTTTTCAATCATATACCAGTAAATATCGTTTAAAAACATCTACAGCGCTCTACGTGTTATGGGTACCGAACGACCAGTACAAATGTAAACATTTATTTTTTGTGTTTCGCATTCAATGTCTAATTGATGTTTTTATTAATATTTAGTAAATATTCTTTAGTTTATTTTCACTTCAAATGGTAATTTTTTAATTTAAAAAATGTATTATCACATTCAAAATATAATTATGATTTCCCAAAAAAAAATTGTAAAATGAATATAACTCACTCTCAATATGGGTTATAGCAGCTACATTATTTTTAAAAAGACAATACCAACAAGTAGATTATATATTGTAGTCATTAGGTTATATAAATATATTGAATTGTTTATTATTATATATATACTATATATACTACTATAGTATATTTGTGTTATCATATTCAAAACTTAAAAGAAATTGTCAAACAAAAATATTTTGTAACGAACGTAACTCACAAGGATCAACGGGTTCAAGTGCTATATGATTTTTCAATAGATAATGACAAGAAGTAAAATATATAATTCAGTTATTGAATAATTTATGTATTTTTTCAATAATATTTGTTTCATTGCAATCCTTGAGATTAATTTCAATTTTATATCACATAGTTATGTAATAACAACAAATTTTGTATTTATTTAATCTCGTAAAATATTTATTAACATCTAGAATTCTTTATTTTGGAAATGTATACAATATTATTATATGCTCACTCATATTAAAATACACAAATGCAAAAATGGCCATAATATAATATTTAGTTGAATAATGTGTAACTGAAAATCCTGTTAATACAAAAAGAACATTTGATTTTAGATAAATCAATAAGATTTTATAAGTACAATATTTTTTTATAATTAACTAATTACTACAATTTCAATACAAAACTCAACAGGGTATGTTATTAATTGAATTAATTACCTTTATAAGGTATTTGTTTCTTAAATTCTAGAACATTTAATTTGTAGCTCGTTCATGTTATATTTATGTGTTTTTATTAATAATTTAAACAAAATTTATTATATAATTTCCATTATTATCTGTATTTCATATAATTTGGATTAGTATGAAGACCAAAATGAAAATTACTTCATTTTTCTCACACACGCAAACACCTACACAACACACTAACATGCATTTGTTAAACCACATATACATAACTATCTGAAAATACTACACATCCAATGATCACAATGTTCTCAATAAAGGTAAATATTCTTGTACTATTTTAGAACCAGAGCTAAAAAAAAGTAATATTTAATCATTGTATCACTTCATACAATAATCTAGACAAAAAGGCTTTAAAGAAAAATTGTAATGTATATCAAATATATTATATGAAATCAGCTATATACTTACTTTTACACATTTCATTTTGATTTTCTTTATCCTTTACAAATGAAAAACCTTCAAAACAACGGTTATAATTTCAAGTTATGTTAACTTCATTCATAATTTATTATGCAATTGTATGTATTTATACATTATAGTAAAGAATTATAATTTTTGTTTCTACATGTTTTAAAATTTGAGTTATGAGGATTATAAACAATATATCATGACAATCAAATAAAACATACTGTGTACATATCTTATTTATAGATAAACTAATATTTTGAATACATTTTTGTTTGAAAATAAATTATGTTTAATAATTATTCGATTACGCATGAAGATAATTACGTTTTGGTTTCACAACTAAAATGATTTTACTTTTCTTTAACAATATACGTAAAAGTGTCTCTAAGATGTATATTTAAGAAATACACATATAGGACAATTATCATAAACTACAAATTGATAGTTTCATCTCATTAAAAGACATGTGTCCAAATTGGATACGAACTTTTCAAATGATCGATACACCATTCAAATGGGCCTAGCAATTTGGCGCCCATGTAATCTAAACATTAGGTGATTTAATTAACCGTTAAATCATATAATACTTTATCATATGTAGGGTAGATTTGGATGAGTAATCTTGAAAATATACCATACTTCTTTTAGCGCCAAGATAGACATCTTTGATATATGAAACTACTAAATCTTAAAATAAAAAACTTTTATATATTTTGATTATATTGTTCTTTATCTACATATTTGTGCCTTTTTTTTGTATTTATAAATTAATCTATTATAAAAAAAAACACATACAACCTTCTAACAGTATGAGAATAATTAAAATAACGGTTTTGAGAAACCGGTTGTAATGTGATGAAAAAAATTACCTTTATTGTCACCTTGTAAGTTAGTCATTGTAAGGTCTAAAATTTAAATTAAATCAAAATTATTCTAATTTTTAACTTGCTAAAGTATGTATTGACACAGTACGTAATTGCATATAGTAATAGTGTATAGTATAACAAATAGTATTTATGAGCACCTAATAACCAATCGTCCCTCCCGTCAGAGTTTACCACAAACGAAAATACTTTCCGTCGCGATTATAATGCGGGCCTGTTAAAGTACTACTGGAAACTGAAAACCTAAGCAACGAAATATTCATATTTTTTTTAAAAAAGTCACGAATATTATTTTATATTTCTTAAAGCAAAACTACAATGTGTCAAAACAACCGGCATTTTCGGATCAAACATTTTGTAAGTTCTATAGTAACAATATTTGTCTTTGTCTTTTATCACCATTAATCATATTTTACATTATTATTTGAGAATATAATTATAGTAGATAGTACATCATTAAAATTTAGGACATTAAATGTCCGTCACTTTTACGCCAACAATGTGCTTCTATTTGTGTATTATAAAAAAATTACTGTTTTTATCTAAAATGTAATTCCAGAATTGACCACGATGATTTTTTACTAATTGTCAATATGCATCTTCCAGAGTAATGTGCAATAAGCTAACCGAACATGTTGACAACTTGAATAGCATTGTACTCATAGCTGCTCTACTGCTGGTTCTTAGTTACCGAATACCAAGTCCATTATTAACTATATCACTATTCTTCATTGTGATTTACTAGGGAATATAATCAGGTAGTTTCCTTTGCCTTTCTGATGTTAGTTTGAATTTACAATTGCCTTCTTCTAGCTTTTGAAGATCCCTTCTCAGCATGCAAGGTAGCATGGTAATTGCATTGACAACTGTAACGTGAATTCCTCCACCTAACAGCAACAATAACATGCCTACTAAAATCACCCGTCTGGGCCTTTTCCCCAATAGGAGCATAGAACCCCGGGTTCGTTAATCCCGTGGAAAAATTTGCCCCTCTTGAGAAATTACATCAACTACACATTATTTATATTTCATTTATTTCATTAATCAATTATCCTATATAACTAAGAAAAAATTCTTAATATATTACTAACTGTTATATGCATGTTTAAACACATCTTCAACAGTTGAATTCACTAAATGAAGAAAATATTATTATTGTACGAATTTGATAATGTTGTATACTCAATATTATATTTGATTGAAATAATTGTAGATAATAAAATTAGCATTATTCGTATGTATAATGTTTTGTTTATAATATCCAAATATAAATATTTTATTATTGTATATGCTAAATTCAATTCCAACTAAATTACGTTTTACATATGATTATATATATATTTACATATATCATGTTATATATCTATGAGTATATATATATACTCACTAGAAATGCCTGCTGCTATTAATTCATCTAGATGATGAATTAACATTTATATGTTGTGATCAATAATATGTACAAAAATATCAATTGACAAAAATTAAAATATTTATTTTCATCTTCAAGTGATATTAAAGTTTCAATATTAAAATTATATTTAGGAAAAAGTTTATTGTAAATTATGTACTATAGTATTAAATTTAAATACAAAAATATTCTGATAGAAAACGTGAATAATTGTATATCACATTTGTTTTTTAATTTTTTAGGAAGTTAATTTATAAAAATAAGTAAAAAAGTTAAAATATATAGTCAAAAAAGTATTTTTTAAATTTTTTTTTAAAAATTTTTACTTTTTAAAGTACCAAATGTCACTCTACACTCTGTGTTGTAATATTGTGAATAGATAATACATTGAAAAATTGTTGACAAAAAATTGTTATAAAAAAAATCATACTTTTACATTTTTCATAATCTATAAAATATGGAAAAAGTAATCTATTGTTTATTAGTAAAAAGATTTTAATTTTATACTATGTTTATAAATACTATTATTACAAATAATAAAATTATATAATATTTTAATTAAACGGATCGATTCTGGTCGAGTGCGTAGAAACGTATGTTTCGACGCACATCTGCTGGTCGATCTCGAGGTAGCCAACGAGATTTTTCGTGTTGCGTTAGATGTCTGGTGCAAGTCGACTATAATTACCCGTCCCCATCCATCTTTGACTTTCCCAACAAAATCATATTCGGCCCACCTAATATGTGAAGGTTGCCATCTTTGAGCATATTTGTGTTTAGGAAATAAGAGGATATAATTAATAAAACTGTTGGTTATTATCATATTTCAGTCTATAAATATGCCACATTTACCTTTAGGCTATATATATATGTATATATAATTTTTACAATACATACCTGCATTTGTGTATTTGACAGTGAGTAAAATGATAGTGACAAATGTTAGAGAGTTCATAATTTTTGTAAAAACCATGATTGTTATTTCCCTCTAAACTTCAAGTGATACTTGTTAATTTGCAACTGTGCTTCGAACTAGTTAGGTATCATACGAATATCAAATAAACGTGGTATTTTGTAAACAATATGAAAACCATGCATTACTATTTGAACAGATGAATAAATATGACTTTTTTAATTTTTTTTTTCTAATCACGAAAATTGAGCGTATCACATGCACTATATTGAATTTGAAAAGAACAATTTTCAGTGTATTAAGCAGAAAAATATTTACAAAACTCAACACTAATATATAATATTTGACCTTGTTTTATATTGATGTCAACTGTTTATGCAAAAAAATCTTAAACAATATTATAACATGAAATCGAATTTAGTTATGTTTTTTATGAAGTTATTTGACACAACATATGTATATATATATTTATTTATATTAGTGGGGAATTTGAACGGTGTATAACCGGTTGACACGTACAGACCGGGCCACAGTGACGGGCCCATAGACAATAATCACTCGTTCTATTAATAGTCCGACCGATCGTCCAAGTTTCGGATAGTCACAACGTAATTCCGTACTTAAACAAAAATATCATACGATAACGTACATCGCGCAAATAAACTGAAATCACTCAAAATAAAAAGACCGTTGTTTGTAATGTATGTTTTATTAATAAAAATTATTCACGAATTCGTGTTAATGTTGTTATCTTTACTATTTAATATCCACTCTACTCGTTAATTACTTCAAGGTCTATGAGCTATAAAACAAAACTTAAAATATTAACTTTAGTTTTTGACCGGCATGCTGTAGTAGGTTTGCGTATTTGTAAATGATAATTATCGGGCGATAACAGCCGAGAGCCCTCACTCACGTTCAGATGATCTAAATGTTTACACGCGTATACGCAAACAATTTTTTTAGTGTTTCACCGAATTTACATAACGATATGGCAAGCATAAAAGAACAGGATAAGTTATTATTACTGTTATTATTATATTGGATATTTCGTGGTCCGTGTCCGTCGCTTTTATCCCATCGGCATTATGATTCCGTCGTCAACGTCATCGTAAAACTCGTTACAAAACGGGCGAATCCTTTGACAGGTGTCTGACTTTGTAAAAATCGAATTAACTTTTAGTAAGGAGAAACTATATAAAGTCGAAAACGATACCAAACGATATCGCTCTTGAAAGGTTTATCGATATTCTCTCGTAAAATTATGCATTTTAAAAAAATTTTTGCAATTATCTTCAAAAGTTTTACAAACGGCCGAATTGTTTATCAATTATAATTTATAAATAAATATTTCACAGAGTCTTTCTCGAAAATCGATTAATCTCGTATTTGATACGTATAAAACTACATGGAAGCGTAGTTACGAATTCATTGTAAAAGCGAATTTTGCATAAACGATTCTGGTGTGTTGCTTATACCGAATAATATTTTGTCAGACATGATATTTGAAGTCAGTATATCATCACAACCATCGTTAACAAACCGAGTCAATGACTTGTGTAATTAGACAGTTGGTTTTCCGTATCTAAAAAGAACTTAAGCCCTTTTCAATTAAACGTTTTAGATTTTTTAAATTATAACACTGAATTTTCATTAGGCACCCCCTTCCCCCTCCTATTAGTAATATCAACGTATTTATATAGTTTATTTTATACATTTAAAAAATTTGCTACGGATTAGTGCTTTTAATTTTTATCAATTTGTTTTATAGTAACTTGTCAAAATAAATGTTATTAAATTAAAATATTTAAGTATAAACAATTGTTATGAAAAAAAAATTATTATTGTTAATTGTTGAGTAATTTTCTTTTTAATTTTTTGGATTTGCCTTCCCCACCCACCCCTTTTTCAAAATCTTTGCTACGCCACTGGGTGGACGTATAACATAAACTGACGGATAATCGATGTTTCACTGTAATAACACAATATTTATCGCATACCTTTTTTGCATAATATTAAAATTGTTTTGTCGATAAAAGACGATTAGACATTAATACAAACGCCTGTATTAAGTTTTCATAATTTAAAAAAAATAAAAATATAGAGCATTTTATGTATTGTACACACGTAACAATCGATAGAACGGAGTACATACTTTAATACGCCAAACTCGAGAAACGACGGTCGTAATTTTAATTCAAGTAAATCAAATCTGGTGTTTTCGAGTAAAATAAATCCGAGATTACTAGGTTATTATTGCAACGGATGTAAAATAGCGTATTTAGTCGAAAGGAACGAATTGCTATTTGATTTATTAAAGTTTTAACCATGTAGAGAGATTATTACGTTTTACAGTTGAGACCGGGTAAATTTACATAAAGTATTATTTTAATAATATTATTTTGCGTGACGCATAATGCTACATTGTATACAGTGTTTAAAAGTTTATATACATATATATATATATGTGAATTGTCGTTAACGTCGAGATATAATATTTATTTAATTTTCAATTTTTGGATTAATATTTTAACGAATTATTAATTAGCGTCCTTTTAATCACAACAAAAAACGATTGGATGTATAGATATTTTAATGGGTACCTATTTTTTTTTCAACCGTTATCGATTTGTACTTTTTGAACGTAGGCGTGGTAAAGTGTGCTTTATCGGGAAACGTCCATAAATTGTACAAATACACTTTAAAAAAAAATGTACGCATCGCTCTAACAATAGTGACCATAAATCAGCACTTAACACTACACAAACGGCTAGGCAAAAACCGATTCCTGGTGTTACCTGTTAATCAATGTTTTTTTCGTCGCTTTAAACATACATTTATATTTTACACGTCGTTTATTTTTGAAAAATTTTTTACTCGACCGTATTTATGTAAAGTCATTAAAAAAATAAAAGAGTTTCTGTTTTTGGCCTCTATTGAAAATATTAAAAACGATTTTCATAATCGTTCTGTCCGAAACAATGTTCAGCAATTTCGAAAACATTTAAATCTAAATACATATGAAATGGATTGATTACATTTATATACATACATTCGAAGCGGTTCAATAAATATTGAATACGAAAAAAAAATACTATTTTGTATTTTACGCTGGGGAAATACTCTGTTTATACTTATCTTAGATGATAATATATCGTGATAAAATCTCTCGGTAAAAATATTCTAACCAAAAATAGGATGTCGTCCAGTATGCTACCTACCTACACGTTGTAAGTTTATTATGTCATCTAATACACTTACCTAAAGTCTACAGCGACTATAAAAGTGTACAGAGTCTACAAAGTCATCAACGAGTGGTTTGTCGACTAGACTTGATGTCTATCTGCATCGTTGGTAGAAGTTATTGACTCGCTGGAAACGTACGGTTTTTATTTTGAAACATCCTATATTCGTTGTTGAACTAGTACGTTTAAATTGCACGTAACAAAATATGGTATGATGCAATAACTTTAACGGCAACTGTTACGACGAGACCGTTTGCTCGGAACTTTTCACGTTGTCCAGAAACGGCTCACAGACGGTCGAACGATTTACGAGCATCTCCGTCAATGTTCATAAATTTTACATGGTTATTCGGTTAAAAACTAATATCGAACTATATCATCCGTCGCGCACACGAAACAATACTCTGTGATCAGAGGTACAACACGATTAAACGGAATAGAACGTTTATGGCATTTATTTTGTTTGCACTCGCATGCTTACCGAGTGTCCGACCTGGATGGTTTTACTGATGACTTGAAGTATTTTCTAACCTCGAGATAATATAATATCGATAACACACACCTGTGAAAATATTACAGAACATGTACGTCATGTTTGTACGAATCAGAAATCGTACAACTCATGTACATAATTTTTTTCCATACGAATAATAGTCAATGAACAACAATGTATTCTTGAAAATGCATCAAATTCGTAATTTTGAAAAATCGGAATTCCGTGACGTTTCCCATTTACAAACTATAATATTGATACGTTGTTGATTGAAATAAATAAATAATATATATATGTTACGTAGAGTGCATTTTGATTAGATAAAATAGGTTAGAGTAAAAGACAGTTTTGTTTATTAACCAATCAATTTACAAAAAAAAACCTCTAGTCTTATTGTAATTAACGGAAAAAAAATTCAATTTATAACTCATCGAAATACAATTATCGAGATTAACAAAGAAACAAAAATAAAAGCAAACGAATCGTTCGCAAAACAATTAAATAAGCGAACGACCAACGAAAACGTTTCTTTTTCGTCCTTTGTTAATATGAAAACATTTCTCTATCCCCATAGCTATTTATTTTACTTGGTTAATTGAATTATTAAATGATTTTCGGTAAATAAGTATTCGCTATATTGGAAACGAAATCGTCGAATTACTCAAAGTCTCATTCTTAGCATATTAATCGAAACAAAGAAATTAATTCTACTTTCATACGATATGTTTTGGTGTGTGCGTTAAATAAAGTCGTTTTCATTCTAACCAATAAACCAAATCTCAATAATTAATATCAGAATCGTAGGTTTTTACTTCGAAGAAGAGTGGAGGAAGATTAATAGTTTGTGTCATTGTGATAAAGGATTGGAGTTATTAATATTCTGGACGAATTTGACATTCCTAAGCCTTGCCTACATTCCAAAAAAATGTACAAAACTTAAAAGGTAGATATGCAGTATCGTAAACTTTTAATTTTGTAACGATATCAGTATCGTAAAAAAACGTTATAACACATATCTTAATCAAAACGTTAAATCGTACATTGAAATATGGTTAAGACACAAAAAAAAACATCTACTATATACGTATTGTTTAGAAAAAAATAATGTTATTTTTATCCAAGTAGCATCTTTCGAAATTTTGAAAAAAATTATCTAGAAACAGTACAACTATAAAATAGTGATATAAAAATGTACGTAAAACTACGCCAATATCATTTTGCATGCAACAGAAATGCCTAACCTAACACGTTGAAAAGTTTTGTTGTACAGTTGAATTCAATAAATTACTGGAAATGTGAAAAACCGACTTTCAAGTGTTAATTGATTAAACCGCCATGGTTCCCGATTACTAATCACTTTTAGTTTATGCGCATGAACTATAAACAGTCCAATTTACAAAAAAAGTTTAACCTACTCTCCACATTTGTGTATTCGAGTTCTATACAATTACATACGTAACATTAACTGTTCGCCTAACCAGCGCTTGAATCCGAATTAAATTCTTTTCGGTTTTCATTCCGATTACCGGTTTTACAATTATTTCGATTTTGTTTAGAACGCGAACATCGATTTGGAATATATAACGGTCACTGTTCAAATTTTAACATCGGTTCTTATTGTTCCGATTTTCAACATCGGTTTTCCGAAATTACGGTTTCAATTTTGAACATCGATTTTCATTTTACGGTTTTGGTTTTAAATATAGTTATTGACATTTAATTTCCGTTTTTAAATGTGGAATCTCACATCCAATCATTTTATTTATTTATTATAATTTCCTTTCAATATGTTAGCACATGAGTATTTAATGTTAAAAATGTGTTATAATCAATTTCGATTTTCAATCGGCTTTGGTCGCCCGTAAATGACCGGACGGACGACTCGCGTTTTAACCGTAATAATAGTAACTGGGAATACGCGAGCTCGTCGAGTGCTACGGTTCATCACACTTCTAAATACGAAAATAAAAGATCGACGGTGACATAAAAAAATCCCCTATTTTCGGACGATATTTACGTTTTAATAACGTTGAATACGTAGTTAAACAGATGACGAGAAACGACAAGAGGATATGTTTTTTCTACTTGACAATCTTAAACTGCGCAGTTATATTGGCATTCTCCCCGTCCGGTAATAATAATTAACAATTCGTATTATTAATTTTTAAATTTCATCACTCTCGTGTTCGTCAAAACAATATGTGGCATACGCACGACCAACGACGACCGGTTGATGAAATGTTTGCCAATTTAAAATCACTCTAAGAGACCTTAATTATAGATTAATTTTGCAAGCACCGCGGCGGTGGTTTGTTCGCGATTCGCAGGGGAAATGGAACGCCGACGATTTGTAACATGATAAAACACACGTTCACGAATAGTCAATTCATCATGGTCTAAAAATTAACACGAGCGATAATAATGGCTTTCGGTACCGCGCAATCTACGCGAAATCGGCGAAAAATTGTTTCAAAACTAAGTGCTAATTATCACGCGACAAGCCAAAACACATACAGTGTTGTACAGCTTCGTATACGAATCTACAGGAGCAATATTCCGGCGTCGTCGTACGGCCAACAATAGGCTATTTGGCCGGATACCGTTGAATGGTCTCGCGGGTTTTCGTCGGAAGGTCCGGATGCAGAATTCGACGATATTCGACGGGCGTCCGACATTACACGCGAACGCGTCATCGGTATAACGAGACGGCCGAGGCATGCGCGCCGTTGTCGTCGATAAAAACCCGTTCACGACGAAGTTCCGTAAAAGAGTTTGAAGGCATAATAAAGAAGGAATAAAGATTGTAGGTTTTTCGGACCAGTTTAACCGAGTCGGTCTATCGCCGTACGTGTCCCGTGTGTTTATTCGAAGTACGAAATGCAGTCCAACGTCAGTCTACCTACGGGAAAGCAAAAAGCAAAATGGAAAAAAAAAAAACAGAACATCGACACGACCGGGACTAATTCGATCTCGCGTCCGCGGTTCGCCCGAATAATCCCGTTTCGAAACTTCTTCGCGAGAACGTAGCGAGTTCGCAATTCGTGTTGGACGCGCGTCGCCTCGTTCCCGTGCCTCCGCCGTCGTCCGTCGTACCGCTAACCTCGGTAATTTCGCACAAAAGGTCGCTGATGAACAAGCGAACGTCCGCGTCGATGTTAGAACCTGTAACGCTTTTGGTGGTAAAAACGTCATACCGCGTGCCGTGACGGGTTATCTATCCGGGAAACGCGCGCGCGCAGTGTTTCGCCGCGAGATTGATGCTGAACAATTGTACCGCGCGCGAATTCACGAGATACATACGAGTTGAACATACATATATATATATATAGCCCCGTTCACGTCTAACGAAATAATACAACGCCGGTCATGAACGAGATAACAGTTCGCTTTGTCCAAATCAAGTCAATTGACGTGTTGGTTTTTTTCGTAAACTGACCGTCGAGTATGATAGTTTATACCATACTTTCGATATGTCAATTGGACATTTCACAATTAAACCGATAAAACTCAAAAGTTTTTGTTACGATAATGTTCATCGTGTTTAATTACATATTTTATTCACGCGAAGTACGTGTTTAATTTATGTATCTGTTTTATTTGTTCGGACCGTATTTTGTGTTTTGAGTTCAAGGCGTGTTCATTGTTTGTTTTAGGATAAACGCGTGCATTTTTACAACAATGCATTGATTATTAAACATTAAAAAAACCCCGTATCATCTAAAAGCGAATTTATTGTACGTACCATGCTACCACCGTATCAAGTTCAATATGATTATAATGAAGATTTAAAGATATTTTAGTTGGCAAAATGTATATTATATGATGTGTGAAAAAATTTATTATAATTATATGCTATTGTGTTCTTTTATATATATATATATATGAACGCATTATAGTATAAAATAAACTACATTTTATTTTTTATATAACTATATATAACTTTATTTAATAAAGATAATTTATTTTATACCTTCTTTTAAAACATTTTTATTTAATTTATAAGCGATAAATATAATATATAATATAATAATAATAATATAATAATAATAAATAATAATATTTATCATATAAATTATAGCTAATAATTTTGTAACAAATATTTATTTTTTATAATTAATGTAATTACATGTATATAATTAATTATTATCTGTAAAAAGAAAACTTAAGATATTTTTTTATTAAAATCTTCACAATATATTTCACTTATTTTTAACGCGTTTCTTTGAACTTCAAAATAATCATTATGGTGTTTACTATACATAAAATAAAACAATATTTTGTTTATCGATGCAAGTGAAAAAGCAATTAAATATTTTTACTTAAAACAAGTTCACTTTAAAAGTCGTAAAAACTTAGTTTTTTTAGTTAGCACTACACTAATTCATAAGTTCTGCCATTTTTCATAGTAAATTAATTTATTTAATAATGTAATTATGCTCTTGAATTATTTCGTATTATTATATATAGTTAAAATAAATAAATATAAAATAAAACCACTTAGCAGAATATGAGAATATTAAAGTATTTACATTTGTTCAGGTAGCATGAAAGTGGCGTGCAATAATATAATAAGCGTAAATCATGTATATATAGAATACAAAAACCACGAAAGTACTTTAACAAAATATTATAATAAAACAAACTATAATATACATATTTATCCAAAACGAAATTAATAATACGTTATACAATGTATAAAGTACATATAGATTTTTCTAAAGATATTTAAAGATATATATTTTCAAGGTTAAAGTATAGTATAATATTCATATACTTATTATTTACAGAAAAAGAAATATATATGTATAGTTTGTTTGAACTATCAAACGTCATGTTTATAAAAATATAGTATATACTAATAAAAAAAAATGTTTTATTAATACCTGTAGGTTATTTAAAATTGTGTGTACAGAAAGTAGTGACTGAGTAATGATGACGTTCGCATTAATTTGTATTTATAATGCATTTTTTTTTAATTTATGCTGGCGATAAGTCATTGCAACCCCAGAAATATGTAAAAAACGAAACACGGAGCATATAATTGTATTTATATAACTTTGTTTTAAATGTCAAAAACTTATAATATGTATTAAATTTGATTACCACGAGCAAACACGTACACAAATTTTAATCCTAAATATTTTTGGTCATTTTTTATGTTTATTTTATTGTTAATTTATTGCCAAGCCATCCGTTTGTCATTTAAAGTTCATTGAATTCGTAAGTAAAGAATATAAAAGCAAACACTTTTTATAATAATGCAATTGTCGAGGGTCAGTTCTTACTAAATTTAATTCCTTAACATAGTTTTGCCATTATATTACTTTTTTACCCGGATACGTTTAAATTTAATGGTGAACCGGCAAAGTCTCGTTGAAAATAATTCAACTGTTTTATGTATACCTACTACATGGGTAATGAATGGAGATTTTTTTTTTATAATAAAAATCTTTTAGATCCAAGTAAAATACAAATTCAGTAAAAAGAACGTTCTGTAGTATAATACAATATCCTAACCTGTACGAAATTGAATTATACAACTAAATCACACAAGAAATATTGTATAATAAATCATAAAATATTGAAATACTGAAATTTTCAATAAATTTAAAAAACAAAAAACATTACACTTTTTTTTTATAAAAGATGTATATACCTATATATATATATATATATATAAGGATTGAAAATTGTGAAATAGATGGAAAAGTATAATACCAAATAAATATAGAACGTTTTATTGGATTCAAAATTAAATTATACGTACGAAAGCTGTGAAAGTCTATTTAGTCAGAAATAACTTTCTTTATAATATTATAATATTGTGTTTAGCTATTAAAGTAGTTGTTATGACAACTGCTTTAAATAGTTGCATTTATTCGTTAATATTTCTGTGGAAAATGAAATATTTATATAAATAAATACATTAGAATGTTGCTAATTTACAGTGTTTTCAAATATTTTAAATTAAATTTAGTTAAAGATAAGAAATATACTTAATAAAAATACAACTAGATTATTATGGAGCTAGAATATGACGTTTTTATTCAGTAAAAATTATAGTTATTATGTTTTATAGATACATATAAATTTAATAATTATTTTTTTCTAATTGATATGCATTTTTTTTTGTATGTATGAAAATAAACCCAGTACAATCTAAACATGTATGTGTGAAAAATTTATATGATACTTATACCATTTACAACAAATCACGTTCGATTAAAATATGTAAAAATATCTTCAACATATTTCTTTAATAAAATAAAATAAATTTATACATATTTCTTTAAACAATTTATTTTGCTTTAAATAAAAGTAGAAATGTGTGTAAATCAAAAATAATAAATATCCGCAGTTAATTTGAAAAATTAGCGTTTACACACTACGAAATCCAATGACCTAGTAATTTAAAATAATTAATAGTACAATAGAGGTTATTTCGATTATTCTGAAGGTAAAATAATTATCGAATGTGGGAAAAATAACAATATTATTGAATTAAATTTTTCAGTTATTATCAAACTGCCCAAAACTATCGGTCGACGGACGTTTGCTCATTGTTGTTTATACTAATAATAATATAATTTATCACCGTAGACCGAAAACGGTTATTATTATCATTAAGGTGAATTTAAAAAACGCATAATATAAAATTAATGACATCATTAAACATTAGATATACGCTACTTATCTAGATAGTTATAAGCTTTATCGTAAATGTTTGTTTTCTTATTTATCTTGATAGGTACTAACTTTCTAGCTAATTAATTTACTTAGATATTATATAACAGCACTGGTTTATGTATTTTATGTAGAAGAACCTATTTATTTTTAAAACAACGTTTCTGCTAAATATTATGCAAACAATTATTATTAGGCACAATAAATCGTAAATTGAATATAAATTTAAATGAATTTTACTAATGCTATGAAATATCAAAATTTATATTTAATATATGGTTACGTATGCGTCTCGGTTTTTGATACTTATAAACTAATATATATATATTACGTGCAAAGTAATATAATCTAGAGATGAAATTATAATATTTTGTCTTACCTACGTAACGAACTCAATATTGCTACTGTTAAATTATTTGTCGGCAGACCTTTACCTCCATTTATGCATACTCCTTTCGTAGCGCTTCACAACGTCAGATCGTTTTTTTATAGACCACTTGTCAACGTCATATTACTCTTATAGATATGATACACTAACCTAACGTAACGATACCACTGAACACGTACATTGGACTACGAGAGCAACTGTGAAATAAAAAAAAAACCATTACTTAGTCTTTTTATTCCAACCGCATAATATTTACATTATACTAGAGGTATTTTATTTGCATAGGCGATACGCTAGATTATTTTTGAAATTCTTTTTATTCGAATTCATACTTAAGAATTTTCCAAAATAATAACAATAGACGTTAATAAATTCTTCAACTATAATATATATATATAATCGAGTATTTTAAAAATTGATACGTGTTCTGATTTTGAAATGTTTTTCTTTATTTATTATAGTATTACACTACGTGAATTTCAATACACAACAATTCTCAACATTTTCGATGAGTGATAAGTTGTTAACAAATATACAATTAAACACTGGTAATTTTGAATACGCTTGTTTTTATTAAAACTAAAAAAATATAAATTGTTAATGATTTATTCGAAAACAGTAACAATAATAATTAATAATCATTTCGTCATTTATACAAGAATTATGACATATAACGTGATTGAAATTATATTACTATAGTCAAATAATTATTGACTAAATGTACCATATATCTACAATCTAAATACTATCAGAAACTTGTGATAATTATGTTTTATAAAATCATTCTATAACAGCCAAGTTTAAATAACATATTTTACGACAATAGATATTTTCTAATATATATACATATATACTCGTACATATATAGTTTTTAATATTATATAAAAATTGTTTGTTTTTATTAAGTGTTTAAACATAAATTGAATTATTTAAAAACTTTTGAAATGTAAACAATATGTTTTTAATTACCAACTAACGCAAACCAAAACATTAACTTTGAAATTTAATAATTATTAATTTAGTAACCAGCTATTACAGAATAATTAATATAATATCATGTTTAATATACTATAAAGCTGTGTATCTTATATATACTTACATAAGTATATTTGTTTTAACGACTTCAAAAATGTTTATTATATGAATGCGTACTCGTTATCTTCATACTCATAAACCATAAAACTAAGAAATAAATTAGGCAGATAAATTGCACTTAACGCTCCGTTGAATCCACAATTGATAGGGAATACGGCCAATGTGAAAAAGAGTACAACGGAAATAAAGCGTGTACCGGAAATGTTTGCGTGTGCAAAGCTTTTAAACTAAAATCTCTATAAACAAAAAAAAAACAAAAAATATTTATGTATAAAAGAGGAAAAAAACATTAGTATTGCTAAAAACTCACAAAAATAGCAATGTCTTATACAGTACATAAAGATATAATTCTAAACAAAGAAACGTTATGAATGATAAAATTATAATGAAAATATAAGTTTATTTGTAAAAGATAAATAGGAATAATTCGACCAATTTTTCGATATGATTATTAATATTAATTTAGTTATCGTCATTATTTGTAAGCCACGGAATGAATTAAATAGAATTACAAAATCAGACAAACACCCGAGGCAATTCAACGAAAACCCGGAGAAAAATTAATCATGCAAGATCTAATAAATCCCCAAAGTAAAAATTGTTTTTCTAGATGAAGTTTTATTCATAACGCTTAATAGTTCTGTTAAATAAACTTAAAACAATTCGAAATTTTACATCAAAATGTTAAGAACTTTTTGTCACTGTGGTCATAACTTTTAGTTTTATAACTTCACAGATTCTACGTAAACAATAATGCCTATTTATATTATATGTTTTCCATGTTTTGTTTAAGGATGACTTTAGTTCAGGGATAATAGATTTCTTTACAAACGCAGAATATAATATAAGTTCCCCGCAATATAAATTATTTTCATTTTTCTAATAAAATTCAAACAATACAAGAGTTTTTGATGCGACGTTATTATTTTCAGTATGAAATCCACTATTTTTTTTATTCGTGAGAATTAATGAAAATAAAGTGTACGGACATTTTCACTGTCGGCTACACCATCGTGTGCTATCTAGTGCGCTTTTATTACATCTGATAGCATACACGAGTTCAAAAACTATTGAAACGCGTAATATGCACACATTTATTTTACAAATCCGCGTAAACGCAGACGTTAAGAACATTCAAAATGAATATACCATAAACTGGCTGAACGCCCAAAACAAAAAAATAAATCAAGTCCACGATAATAATATTTTTTACCACCATAATATCTGTATCAAAACCATCAACAAATAACATTTCACTGATTTTCTACATCTAATTAAATGTACAAAAAAAAATATATATCGAGTAGACAAAAAAAATTACTTAACTAATTAATTAAAATATATAATCTATATCTTTGTCTTAGTAGAAAAGTCGTATTTTACTTCCATATGAATTTAGATTCATTTTTTTAAACCGTTTTATATTTATCTAAACGTAAAAATTAGAATCCAAATTCAACACTGAATTGTTCCCTTCCCGATCTCCTTTCCGTAGGCTACGATGAAGTAAAAAATCTAAACAAATAAATAAACAAAAACATCAAGAAAATAATATATGAAAACAACCGAGTATTAAATATAAGTACTCTGACGCACCTAAATTCAATTTAGGTGTTTGGTTCAAAATTGTATTAATAAACTGTATTTATTATATAAACAGTTACCAAAATGTCCAATAAATAATGGCACATAGGAAATATCAGTACTAGAATCAATAGAGTAATAGAGTATACATGTTCAATAATAAATACATTACATGAAATAAATTTATGTCATTTTTGATATCAATCGATTCACTTAATAGGCTTAACAAATAAATCAAATACTTTCGTTCCAATATATATGTAGTCAAAATCATATACTAGACTGTAGAACTATACACTCATACGTTTAATGAAAAAGGATAACGATTTTAATTCGTGTGAATAATTTGAGACGCAATGGAATCTAAATAAATGGAGAGGTAACCTATAATGAGGTCCAATAGCCAATTCAACAACAACAAAGAAAAAACTCATTTTACATTATAACTTGCACAAAGAACCACAAAAAAAAAACAGATTTCTTAATAAAATGGAAAATTCATTAGTAAAAACAAATTGCTATTCTTCACAAAATTTATAATTCTACATAAGTATGGCAAGCAAACAAAAAACAAAACAAAAAAAAACCCATTTATGCATTGCAATTTTATAAAATACTACAGTTTTAAGAGAAAAATGCATTAAATAACATTGAAAATATTGGAAAGGTGTATTTTGTCTTTTTCATAGTATGTTGTACGTATATATACAAATGTTTTATTGCTTCAATGCACTAATAAAACTTAATGAATTTTGAATAACTATTTATCTAGTTTTAATCTATTACATATTAGAATTAGTTTTAATATTTCTGTTGTGACATTTACTAAAAATTATAATGACAAAAAGTTCTAAAACAATGCACGACGTATAATATATAATAACTATAATCATTTTAATACAACGTAATATTTAATGAATTCCCATAAATGTATTTACATATTAATTATATTTTGTTTCATAAAAAATGCTTTTATAGGTAAAAATTAAAATGTTAATTTGTCATTGATTGTTGTTGAAAAAATAATTTATGTAGCTATTATATTTTATCTATTCGACATTTTTTAACGGGATATAATTTTAAAAAAATAATAATTATAACTTTTAACTATATTAGTTCTCAAAAATAATTGTAAATATGTACCTGCGTAATTATATTTTTTGTTCGGTACAACCTATTACAATTGTATGACATAAATATTTTTATTTTGTTATTTACCAAAAAAACCGCGTAACAATATATTATTAGTGCATAAGTATTATTAGTACCTCTTACTGAATGTACTCGTATATTAAATATGTAATTTCAAGAAGTATAAATCCTACAGCGTTTTTTTCTTTTTTCACTAAAATCTCTTTCACGGTTTTTTGAGAATATGCCAACTAAGAATATTTACGGTTATTCTCTGGCTTAAAAAAATATCCAAATTATCATAATATACATCATACTAGTATTTACGTTTCCACGAGTATCATCATTTTCTGTAGTGATCATACAAAACCATCGGATTCCTTTCCGACCATATAAGTAAATTATAAACATGTAAATATGTATACTACATAAAAAGTGTACCAATATATTTACACGTATAAGTAAACAGATTACACGTATTTTCAGTTTGTTGAAAATTGGGCTCACTACTTTGTTATTCGAAAAACGAATAACAATACAAAACTTACCCAGTGTTGTAAACATTATTATTTCAAAATAATTGTGATACTATTTAAATGGTTTTCAATCAAAAGTATTCTTGTAATATTTCAATATTTTTAAAAAGTATTTAAAATTTGTTCAAATATTAAAATAAAAGTTAAAACAATTTTTTTTTGTCCAATATTCGCCATGTTTATGGTTGTTGGTGATCAGCGACGTAAATATCATACGCGTGCTTACATTTAAGATAATTTAATTTATTGTTAAGCTATATGTGAAGTAATTGTCAAATTGTTATTATATTTCTCTATATCACTTGTCAATCAATTTATATAAGTAATAATACTTGTATTATTATGCGTTTTGTTTAATTTGTATGCTAGATATATTATTATTTCTACAAAATCAAAATAAATAAACTTTTTCTAATGAGAGTACAAAGCACATAGGACAGATAATTATCGGGTGCGTGTTATCATTGTGTAAGAACTAATAATGATTATTATTTATTAATGTGAGTATATCGCACACTTAACTATACTACCCGCTCGCGTATGCACATGTCGATAATTCGAAATCATTTAAATAATTGTATGCATACAGCACGATAATTTAGACCTAAGGCTAGACAACAATTAGACCACTTAGAATGAATAAAATTTAGTTCTGAAAAAATATTTTGATTCATCAGTCTTTTTTTAAGCTAATGTGGGAGTAGAATTTTGATGAAACTATATAGAAATAGTTTCGATGAAAATATCAAAAATCGATTTTTGCAGTAATCTAGAAAAGAGGCCGACGGGTTTAAATGTTTTTTTTGAATTAAATTCGGTTCCCACTAAACGATTGAATTTCCGTCTAACTTTTAGGTGTGAAATAATATAAAAAATACACAATTTCTTAAAAATATATGATTAACGTTATGTATTTAATAATGGGACATTTTTTTTTGGAAACTTAAAAGTATAGTTATAAATGTTGAAATATTTTTTTTTAATTTCGTAACACCGAAAGTATAAACTGCATCTGATTCATAATCGGGTTTATTATGTATATATATATATATAGTACATAAAACTTTGGAGATTTGTATTTTACTGTTTCAAAAGAAAAACGCATTATTGTAAAACAAATAGCTTTCCTTATCCTTTGTTCGGAATCTAAAATAGGATGTTCCCCTAAACGGATAAAACACATTTTTATCCGTTGTTGTTGTTTTTATGTTACGCGTTTTAAACCTATTTAAAATATTTGCAACGTTGTGAGGGAAATTTTTGCGAAAGCCGAAAATATAAATAATAAATCATATCACGTAGCGAAAATTTGGTGAAAACGTCGGTTGTTTCGTGCCTAAAAAAAACGTATACAAGTGTAAATAAGAACGAGTACGACGGCGAGCGCGAGCAAACGAAAGTTTATGACGTACTGAGGATTTTCCGGACAAGTTAATATTCGCCGTGTCTGCGAGGTGGCCCATTGTACGACACGACGGGTGGGCGAGTTGAACTTTTCGATGCTTTCATCTGTCTTCGGAACAGTAATAATAAAACAATTTTTCCCAACGCCAGATTATCAAGAGAGACGACAGTTAATCTCGTCTCGATTTATCTTCTTCGTAGTAGGATTATGCTTGACCCGAACAAAAAAAAAAAAACAAACAAACATACGCACATCATGTATATACACAATGAATCCGAAAAGTTCCCGAACCAAATGTCTGTAGTCAATATAAATAGCGTTATCGCTCGTAAAACTAAGGCTTCGTGTAATTCAAAATCTAACGAGAGCATGTGTGTCCGATTTCAGCACGTTTCAGTCCCTTGAGTCTCGAATTATATTCTGCTGCGTATAGTACGTTCACGCTTATACCGTTTTTCCGGTACGAGAACAGACGATTCTTTAAATATTCATATATATTTGTTGTTGCGTTTTTTTTATGCACACTATTAACCGAAAGCCAAATAGGCTGATTTTTAAACGGGGTTTCCAATATTATCGTTGCTTTTTTATAGTTTTTGAACGAGTAACGTTATTTTTCAGATGTCCGAAATTTTGCCGCCCGTCGTCGATACGGTGTCGGAGGGAGTGCGTTACCCGCACGTTTGGGTATCAGCCACAGGGATGAAGGAAAAAACGCAAGACGAAAGTCTTATAGCTACATAGTATGTCTGAAAAGTTCCCAGACCAAATGTCTGTAGTCAATATATCGATACTATCGTTTTACGCTATCGCACGTAAAACTAAAGCTTCGTGTAATGCAAAGTATAACGAGAGTATGTGTACCCAATTTCAGCACGTTTCGGTCACTTGAGTCTCGAGTTGTATTCTGCTCCGTACGGTGTGTTCACGCTATCTCGTACGAGCTTGCAACATGGACCAAACGAACGCAATACAATTTCGTGTTCGACTTCAAACATCTTTTGTAGAAACTTATCTTATGTGATACGACTAGCATACGGTGAATCCGACCCGAGTACCGCGATCCGGGTAGTTGGACCATCTTGCATGACAATGCGCCAGCGCGCACAGCAAAATTTTCGTTGTGAACAGCTGTCGTTGGTCTTCCATTTTGTTGATCGTCATCCCACGACTCTCGACCGTGTTTAAACCGCTTATCACCGTGTTTATGTCATACATACGAGATGCAGTATCATCACCGAATGTTTGTCATACAATAAATTTCTCCACAATATGTTTGAAGTAATACACGAAATTTGATTGTGCTTCTTTGTTCTTTGTAGCAAGCTCGTACGAGATAGCGTGAACATATTATAACTCGAGTGGCCAAACGTGCTAAAATTGTGTACAGATACTCGTTAGACTTTACATTACATGAAGCCTTAGTAGTACGAGCGAAAACGCTATTTTTATTGATTACAGAAATTTGGTTCGAAAACTTTTCAGACATACTGTGCTTAACGAGGTGTAGCCAATAATTAACGAGACTTTCACACTAAAATCTTTTTATTAACAATTTTTAATAACTTAACATTTTTCTTCTTCTATATACTCCCCTTCAAGTTTAACACATCATTCTATCCGCATTTTTCATCGGTTAAAACAATGTTGGAAATCCTTTTCTTGCAATGGCTTTAACACCTCTGTCGATTTGGTTTTTACAACTTCAACTAATTCAAAACGTGTTCCCTTGAATGTGATTTTTAATTTTGGAAATAGCCAAAAAACACACATAGCGAAATCTGGTGAACAAGGGGGGGCGTGTATGTGTTGTAGCACTGACGTCCGATTTCGGCCAGAAACTGTTTAACAAATCGATGCAAAATCCAAGGGTCGTTTTCTCAAAATTCAGGCCGCTTTCTTCTTAATCACGCTCAGAGTGTTGTCAAGACACCTAGATAATAACGTTGATCACCCTGTTGTACGTTGTTGAAGTACCCATTCAGTCATCATTACACAATCCGTATCGAGAAACACGCTCCACGTGGCCTTAAGTCATCGGCTTCCTCACGACCCTCGCCAAATCGTTTGCGTCACTCAAAAACACGTGGTCGTGACATGATATCATCTGCATATACGTCTGCCAACAAATCAGAACTTTCGGTCGCAGGTTTTCGCCAGAAGTTTAAAACGAACACGCAGTTCGATAACGTCGTCTTGCATAATGTCGACGTACAACGCGAAATACGAGATTAATTTGGTCGACGCGCACGAGTAAACTACCGAACGCAGACCAGACTTTTTTTTTCAAAAACATATCAATTGTGTTCCCTTATCTGTGCCCGTCTTGTTTGACGGCCCCGTCATAGAATACCTCGTATACGAACGCACAAGTGCCGTCGTAACGATTGGCCGGGCCACTGGACGACGACGGCGGACAACCGGGACACCAATACGGTATCCCGTGGTCGGAGAACAGTCGCGAAAGAAGGGTCGATCGAATGGTCGGATTGGCTCGTGCACGATCCGCCGGAGCCGTATCGATCACGCGTCGTTCGTTATCGGACCGACGTGCACCGTGTTCCGTTATCTGCGCCCGTCTTATCGCTAGTTCGACAGTCCCGTTATTTAACGGCCAAACGACGTGTCCGCTAACGGCGGTCGGTCGGGCCGGAGGCGTAACGACGGCGAAGGGCGCGTCGGCGGGTGACCGGAACAAAACCGAAACGACGACCGGACGGCGGGCGCGTAAGTGGCGGGCGGGTCAGAGGGCGGAAAAGGGATACGGTCGGCGGTGGCGCGGTGAATTTCTCGCTTTTCCGGGGCTCCGTATCGCAGTCGCCGACCACGTCCGCGTCACGGCGGTCCTGCAGCGTTCGCGGTGTAGTCGAGACGACGTGCTAACCCGCGCAGCCCCGACGACGACTACGGCGACTACGACGACGGCGGCGGCGGCGACTACGACGACGGCGGCGGCGGCCCGGCCGAGAAAAACCGCGTGCGCCACACACGTCTTCGCGCCGAGCGACCGTCGTTACGGGGTTTCGTTGTTCTTCTTGTGGTCACGTTGTGGTTTTTTTCCGGTACCGTCGCCGTCCGACCGGAAACATCGACGACACGAATCGACGGAACAGTAAGCGTCTATTGACACGTAGAGAATTCGCGCGGCGCAACACGAACACGTTACCGATGACACGGCTCGCGGCGTGGACGGACGGGGAAAAAATTTATAAAGCTCGTAAAAGACGGCCCTCGTTTTTCTCGATTTTTCCGATCGAGCACGACAGAACGAGTCGGCTAACTGAGGAACAAACGTTCTGTTTTTAATTTAACGTTTATTATTATTATTATTATACGTCAGCACGATTTTTTTTTATTATCCGCGCGGCACAGAAAAGGTACACAAAGCACAAGCGATTTTAGGTTCGTCGATGATGCAACGTTCATCAAACTTAAATAACAATCAACGTTTTCGGTAAAGAATTTAGCTGTAGAAAAACTATCTCTTTTAATACGTTCGTTGTCGCAAATGCAATTTACAATACAATTATACGGACGAATGCCACGTTATAAACATTTCGTTAACTCTGCGAATAACATTCGTCCATATTTTATGTTTTCACGTATGAACTCGTTAATGCGGTTTTGAATTAATTTTTTAAACCCTCATTCTATTCGTTTCGACTAGAATTTCACTTAGAAACGTGCCTGTGTCGCGTCCCTATTCCGTGCACGTCTCCGCAATAATAATCGTTATTATAATCAACATGTTTGCCGGGTAAACACGCATAATTGGGACGTTTTCGTCGCCGACAATGTGTTGTTATGCGGGGCGGATAGTGTAAGGTACGTCGTAGAGGGCAGGCCCGTGGCTGCGGCTTAACGAGATTTTTGAAATAATATCGTCGAAAACCGTTACCCACCAACGCTTTCTCTGCTCGATATGCAAATGGAATCCGAGTTTCGTAACGTTACAACCCTTCGCGCGTTTCAAACCCCGCCGCGTGGTTAATATCGTAGTGCGCCCCCCCCCACCACCGTACACGTCGCGTAATTAAACACCTTAACGGACATATTTTATACCGCAACACGAGGCGAAACTCGAATACATATTTTACTAGACGTTGTATAAACCCGGGGGCGTCGTGTGTTTTAGCGACACCGTTTTTTTCCCCCCGTCTTTTCGTGCCATAACATTCGCGCGACAAGTTAACGAACGGCCCGCGAAGTATAAACAACAATTTAATACGATAAGTACGGTCGCGTAGACAACATTACTATTATTATTATTATTATTCGTATTAGGCGTATTAACTATGACCGATAATGATCGAAACCTACGTAATCTGTTCGAAAAGTCCCCGGATTGTATTTTGTTTTTTAATTTATGTAGCTTACCGTTATATGTGGCATTACAAGTTATCGAAGCTTATCCGGCCTGAAATAATATTCTCTTTCTCGGATCAGTCCTGAGATGGTGTTTCTGGAATCGCGTGTAGCTCTGTTTGCAAATTTTTATTTACCGACGTAAATCGTTATCCTTTCGACGGTGACTTTAGTTTTAAAAGTGAAAAAAAAACTGAAGCCTAGTCGGGAAAATACGGCGGACGAAAAATCACAGCCAAGTGATTTTTCACGCAAAAATCTCGAATTAACAGCTACAAGTGCGCCGGATCACTATTACTTTTCTTCCACATTTCAGGCCTTTTTTTCTTCACATTTCTCGTAGACGTATTAACACTTCTATGTAGTATTGTTGGCCGACTGTTTGTTCTTCCGTCCGATATTCGTAATAGATAACTCCTAGTGTCGAAAATAATCTTTAGCAAACTTTAACCTTTGATCTAATCTGACAGGCTTTCATTGATCTTGATGAATATTTTTGCCAACCCACTATGATGATCGGACTTTTGACTTATATCTGTGACAACCATTAGTTCCGTGTTTCATCACCCATAATAATTTGCTTCATGAACATTTCATTATCATTTGCACGGTCCGACAAATAGTCACTGGTCTTTTGGATCTTGCGACATCAGCCGAGGAACAATTTTGTTGCAACGCGATGCATTCCAAGATTTTCTTTCAGGATCTCATAATACGAATCAACCTAATTGTTGCAATTTTCCGTGACTTCTCGAACAGTTAAACGTCTATTGTGTTATCTTATTTACCTATATGATAGTGAAAAAATAGATATAAGGGAAGAATATAAAAAGTATGATTATAATAAATGGTTTTAAATCAATTATAGACAAATAGTAAGTATTTGATGAGATTAAAATGTGATGAAAACACATCCAGTCACTACGATTTCGAATGAATGATTATTTTGCTCCTTAAAAAGAGTCAAATCTTAATTGAGAACCACAATAAGTAAATAGCGTTTGTGTGATGTGATGATGATTGAGGTTCAGAAGGATGAAGTAGGCAAAATGTAAACAATACCATTGACAAATTTGCTAGAATTAAAAATAGGATATTTCCACTGATTTAAATTCAATTTTATATCAACGTTTTTATTTTAGAGTCGTTGTATTACTTACTAATTAATAAACTTATAATCACTTATAAACATTTAAAACTGTATTGCACTATTTAAAATGACAATCGGTTATTGTAACTTTGATAATTAAACAATTATTTTCTTTCCATATTTTAATTATTTATATTTTACTTATAATATACTACTACTACATTAGTTATTTACACTACGTCTATTTAAAAACCCCTATTTATATAATTTTATATTTGAATTGGCCCGGTGGAAAAAATTATCCCCGACCTGCCTTAAACGTTCGAACTACTTTTTAAAATTTAAAACGACGCCCCTATATAAACGTATGATTGAGATAATAACATAATATGCGGTCTAGATATTGACACTTTATCTCGAAAATATCTGTATAAAATGTAAATTTTACGAACAACTAATTCGTGCACGACATAATATATGTATGTAATATATCGCATGGTGAAGCCGCGGGGTACATATTAAATCTGTACGCGTTTATACGGTAGCATTACTTTATGTATAGTGTATATACATATTTATATTACACAAGGTTTGCTAGGGATTCGTGTCCTCACATTCGACGTTTACAGTGATTTAAATGTACGTAAAATACTTTTTCATTGAATGCTGATACCAAAAACTCGATCCAACATACGCATTTATACTCAAACCTTCTGTAGCTTTAATGTTACTCCCATTATTCCATTATTTCTTCATGAAAGTACGAATATACATCATTTTGTACTCGTATTTCCGTTGAAATGGTATAATATTATTATCATGCGGGTTAAATAATGTAAAAAAATAGTCTCGGTTATTGTCACAGAACCAAAAAAAAACAGAACGGTCTATATACGAAAGTTTGACATTTAATGACTGACATTAGTAAATTAATGATGAAGCTATAGTTTTTAGGCATCGAGAAAATATGAAATTTTGGTGCCCCCCCTCCCATGCTTTTAGGATTTACCAATTTTTAAACAACCAAATAACAGTCACGATCAGAAATTTTAAATCGATTATTAAATTGTCTGGTGACGACAAAATTGTAGACATACACTATATTATTATCATTATGCACTATAATTCGTATAGTATAAATGTAACTATATGCGATATTGTATAATGATTCTCCTCTACAATTTTACAATAGGTTTGATTATTTATTATATTATCAGAAATATAACATATTAATAATGTGCATACTCTAAAGTGTATGAAATATAAACAGTTAAATAAGATATTTTAATGGCGAAAATACAAAAATAATAAGATAGAAAACCACCTCCTTCTCTTCCCAAGTAAAATCAATATCTAAAAATACGTACTAAGACCGATATCTCGAGACATTTCCCAATTCTGCGATACGTCAATCCGCCACTGATTTTAACCGTTTTAATATCTATGTATATGACATATATACATATATATTTATATATCTATGTATAGTATAGTGAACCTAATACTTATACACGTATTTTATAAAAACATATTATATTGGACACATCACTTAAATTTTAATTAAATTAAAAGACTTGGCCACATCAAAATCACAAATTGTTAATATAAAATATATAATACAAATCATATTATGGTAATTATAATTAATACCGTAAAGTAAATTTGTTTTTAATTAATCAAAACCAAATTAGATTTATCTGAAATAACACGGTAATAAGTTTTCAGTTAATTTTATTAACTACTACAGGATATAGTGTTATAATCATTTCTTTTGCATGTAATCGATTACAATTGTATGGTATCAAGTGACTATATATTTTTTTTTTTGTAAATAAATGAACCATTTATGTGTTAACATAAAAAAACAATTACGCTTAATATTTGATATATTTTTTACTTACAACGTAAGAAATATACTTTCTTTTTTATAAATGAAACAACTATTCCTTTAAATCGTAACTCGAGTTTAAGCGAATTGGTACTGTTGTTGTAGCATTTAACTAATATATAGTTAGCTATACAAAAATGTCATTTAATTACAAGGTAGTTTTAAGAAAACATAAGTTTTCGCATGTTATATTTTGTATTTCCCAAATGTACAATTGGTTCTATTTATTTATTAAATTATCTTCGTTTACATACGTAACTTTCGGAAAATCTGAATTTTTCATACGATTTTCCGGAAATTTCTTCTTTTTTATCTTTAAAATATTAAAGCAGTGTGTTTTATTTGGTTTTATTCGAGATCAACTATATTAAAATAAAATATCAAATGCAATTTAAAACCTTGGAACAAAAGTGTTAAATTTATAAATTGCAAGTATACATTTGTTATGCAATTCATGAAGAAGAGAAAATTGTTCATGAGACTTGATAAATAAACGAATAAAAAAAAAGTGAGTCGTCAAAAATTATAAATGAGAACTTACTGTCTCTGAAAGTTTTGATCAACAACAAATCTCCTATCAACAGTTTTATTTTTCCTTTTTTTTTATTTGTTTCTACGACATCTACAGAATTTAAGTAAATTTCCCTCCATCTCTATATATTATATAAATAATATAATACAATTTACATTTTAATACTCAAATTCAATCTGACCTCGAACCTCGACTTTCACTCTAATCAACTCTTAATCAAATCAACCCTTCGATGAAGCTAAAGAGAAGATGGCGAAATCCCAATTGTTAAATCTCCATTATATAAACTAAATATAAATATAAACTGTCACTGATGTGAATGAGTACCGAGTGATTTTTTTCATTTGAACATTCAAATTATGCAAAATATTTTGTTCGTAAACGATTGTTTTTATAAATTTTGTGTTTAACAATGAAAGAGAAAAAAATATTTTTCAAACATAAATAATAGATAAACGACATATTTTGAAAGGCAAATAAAAATACAAACACAAATCCATAAGATTATTGACATTTATATAAGAAAAAACCATCAAAATGTTAATTAAACGAATACATTTTTAATTAGTTAAAATTCGCTTTGTGTTGAGTATTCGCGTACAACTGACTTAAATTTCATAAACAATTAATAAAGCTACAAAATTTGAAAAAATTTTTGTACAAATTATACTTTTTTAATCATTTATAAATTTATATTTTTATTTACTTCAAAAAAAAAGATAGCGTTTTTAAACGAATAAATATATTTGTATATATATATATTTTACTTTATACATTTTTAATATAAAAATTAGTGTTTCTAATTGTAATGAAGATTTTTTTTCTGTAACTGAAACATATAACACGATTATAATAATTATAATAATAACATATAATTATAGTAATAAGATTAATATATTTTTCTCTTGAAACTTAATTTAAAATATCATTTTTATGTAATGCAGACAGCTAAAGCATCATTTTTTGAGATAACTCCGGGAAAAAGATAAACTCGAGACATTCGTATTTTTTTTTTAACTTTTTTATGTCACAAAACATTAAACTTTTCATCTCAGACGAGACCTTTTCCTGCCGTAACCGTTGTCGGTGTAAAGTATTTCGTTGATGGTGCACAGAATGGTTTAATGTTTATAAAACAAGGAAATTGAAACATTCCATACCTAAAGTATGCACGTATTCTACGTAGAAATGTGAAAACTACTACTAACGAATTTCTAAACATACCTTATACATTACGACTTACAAAGATGAATTGATAAAAGTAGGTATATTATTCGTAATTCACTAACTAAACTTTAGATTACTAATTTTGAAATTTGCTTATAGGTTTTATGTAGGCGGTAACCTCGTTTAAAATGCCTAATTTCGAAATTTATAAGAACGGATACTATACTCTGTTTGTACGATAATAATTTTCATCAAATGTAATAATACGCGTTATAAATGTAAAAGGGGAAAAAACTATTAATAACAAATTCTCATGAGATATATTTAGGATGATTTATTAATTTAAAACTACGAGACGTATTACCTACACCATTATTTTAAAATATAGTAAATCATCGTGGGATGACCGGGGCGTAATATTATATACTTGTATACATATATGGACAACATATTTTGACGCTCAACAATTCGCCACCAATTGATTTTTTATTTTTTGTAGCGCGGACATCTGACATCAATTACGATTCAAATTTTACTAAATCAGGTGACGAAAGATTTAACCAAGCAATGTTTTCTGCAACCCCCTTCCTCCCACCCCCCACGAAATTTCAAAAATATTTTCTGATATGTAATTATAGTGTTATCTGAATATAATATTAATAAAAAATTTAATACATCAATTTATATTTCATACCTAATTTATTACGATCTATACGGGCGTCGTATAGGTACTTCCGACTGGATATGCATTATGGAAACTCGGATTGAAGACGGATTTCCACCTATATATAAGTATGGTATTCTTCGTTATGAGACTGAAAAAGTCTCTAGTTAGTACTTGCAACGCCATGTGGAATACATCAAGCTGCATAGAATTAAGAGCAGAGGGTGGTACGTATCGGAGAGTTGTGTATAGTTGAGAATAGTTAATAAAATAGAAACGATTTTTAGACATATTTAAAAGATCGTTCAAACACGTAAAATCGGAATGGAATGTACATTTGAGGTGTGCGGTTGTTCAATTGTTTACATGGATTATTTGATCACGGATACAATTTAATCATCGTACATAATTGAATATAGCAACATAACACTGCAAGTTTTCGTTACGTTTGCACGAAATCACACCTACCGCTCATAAATATGTTTACACATCAATAATAATTTTGTTTAATCGAGTGCGTAAAAACACGATAACATTACTGAGATAATAACAACAAAATTAATTAAAACGTATAAAAATAAAGATTTTACTTTATATCGGCTACCAGATATATACCTAACTACCTTTGTAATTTAATTAAAGATGTAACTTTTTTTTATTTTATTATCAAAATTCACACATCTAATAATATGATAATAACACTAATGTGTCTTACTTATAATATAAATTTTATTTGTTTCAAACGTCTCAGGAATATTAAGTGTTCTTACTTTATAATAACATAATCCGTTTTATTCGACGACATTCAAATCTAACTGGATAAAAAAACCAACAAATGCTTTAAAAGTTAGTTAACACTGTGTACAGAATAAATTTTTTTTGAATTATGCATCCAGAAACGTATAAGAGCGTATATACCAAATGATTACTAACTGTAATGATATGATTGATCGAAACACGTAAAGCCCACAATTCATTGATTATTTTTTGTTTTTTGTTTAATTACAACAAATCCTTTTGGGGTCGAAAATATTCTCATTTATAAATTTACTCGCGTAGAATGACTGTTTACGTATATCGTCAGATATAGTTTGTAATAGCATATATAAGTATCATGTAGTTTGGTAAATGTAATATAATATCTTAAATGCGTAAAAAGTAAAAAATGTATAAATAACATTCATATATCTGTTTTACATTAAAAATTTTAATTAATTTTAAATAATCATAATACATCCGAGATATACTCGCAATAATTTATCACACAAAACAATTGTAATCGATACGCTTTGAGTTCAAAATGCATTATCTAATATAATCACATTCGTTCATGCAGATATTTACCACGTGTTCAAATTAATACATATCGTAGGCTATAAATCAATTGTTTATAGAAATCACGTGCTAGTTAATTATTTTGATTGGTCGGTCTCGTCATTTTCAAATTCTCAAATATGTACAGACAATTCTATGTCAACAAATCGAACGAGTAAGTTAAATTAACTAAGTAGCCAGCTGAAGTGGGATAACGGTCCTTATCTGGAAATCAAAACTCGTATAGCAATGTCCCAGGGAAACGTTCATTACATCGAAGAAAACGCTACATAATGGCAAGCAACGTTTAAATATTGTTACGAGACTCGGACGTTGAAACATGAAAATCCGGATTAGAAATGCGGCGCTGCAGGAGAGAATGGAAAATTCCGTTGAGGGTGAGAAATGCAGAAGAACTAATCGAAACGAAACCCATGTTGTTGAATACATTGGAACGACAAAAATTGGAGTTTTCCGGACGTTTCATGAGTGGTCCTAATTACAGCTTCTTGCAATCGACCACAACGGGAAAAATTGAAAGACGTCGAACACCGGATAGAAGACGGCGCTGTCAGTCGCGGAACGTCCGGCAGCGGCGGATCGGTGTTACGACGGCAGTGGAATTGTTTCGAGTTATTCCGTGTACAACAAACACTCGGCATCGGGCAACGTGCTAGGAACGGATGTGCGTGTCTGGTCAATGATGTCCAGGCACCAGAACGTACGAACGCGTAAGACAATACGACACGTTTTTATGATAAAAACGTTTAGGATGGATGTAACGCGAACCTTTATCGCCGCAGACGATTTAAACCGCGCACAAGACGCATGAGATGATTAACGAATAATAAAATCGTATAGCGCACTAAAACGATTTGCTCGCGTGTTTGAGAGCTATTGGCACGGTCGAATATATAATAATGTATTATATAAAAATGGGTGTAGACGCAGAACACGTCTGAAGCGCATCACATTCGTCTTACGATAATTAGTATTTTCGGGGCCGAATGCCAAAATATCGGGCGTCAACGCCACTTGGAAATAACGTTATATATATATATATATGTGTGTGTGTGTAATAGTGTTTGCGACTTGGCGCGAACTCCCGAGCAATAAACATCGACGTCGATCCGCGCGGTTATGTGTGCCGGGACGGAGCCCGGCCGAGAGATCGGATCGTCTTGGACGTCTGTATGAAACTTTTTCTTTTCCCCCGGTCTGGTTTTCTACCGCTCGCTCGCTCGCTCGTCCGTCCATAATTATTATTTTATTTCTATATTTATTATTTTATGTCGATATGGAAATACGTTCGAATGGAAATTTTTCGGAACGTATCGAAAATTAAATTCTATTTTTTTCAGCGAAGGGACATGACTGGAATTTGTTTAGCTTTTTTAAGAGGAATGATTTTTTTCAATCGGTTTTCGATTAATGTAAGTGAATCGAAAAAAAAAATTGTTTTCTTAATATTTTTCGTTATATTTTACTTGTCAGTAAATTGACTTATCTACTTTCTAATTTTATACGTTCGTTTCCATTCACGTCGACATGTCTTCCGTATAGGACAACAGGTACCGTTTTTTTTTTATCATTGCCTCTGAAGACGTGCACAACCGAATGATTCTTTAGTATACATTAGGGTGAGTGAAAACACGGCTATGGCTGAAATTCGTCTTTTGAGAATGACGAACGTTCATCATTTATCATACAATAATTTTTTAACATAAACTGTTATTTAAATTTTTGATCTCGTATACATCTGTATAAATAAATTTCCGACTTACTTCTTGAGAAATGTATGTTTGCTTTTCCATAAAGTTGTTGAGAACACGAACTAATTCTTCTTTTGAAAGAAAAGTCTAAGCGTTGAAAAAGTTCCTTTATATATCTATTTATATAACATTATTATAACTATTATGTACAATTTCATATATATATATATATATATACAGGATTAAGATAGCACGGGAATAAAAATATTACAACGCGCGCGTGTTTCCTTTCATTTCGTTTGTTTGTGTTTTTTTTCTTCTCTCCATTTACGCTAAAAAAACCAAACGGACGATTCCGTGTTTTCGTGATGGCAAATGTACGGGAAATAAAAGAACGCGAAAACGCGGTAAACAAGCGTCTATATGCATCATAACAAATCGGGGAAAAAAAATGTTGTGGGGAGGGTTGAGGAACAAAAAAAAATATATATAGAAAAGACGCGTGTCGAAACGTTACTAAAAGATCGGAGCGCACGATATTCGCGTCCGGGGACCCAGCCGAAAAGCCGTTCGCCGTCGGGCTGGACAAACGACATGTGCCGCGGGAAACGGCCGCGGCGACACGAACGGACTCCCGACGGCGCACTGCGTACGAACGCTGAACACGCGCGCGGCACAATATATTTACTGCACGTAGACGTAGACGGCATACGCGTGTCCGTGCAAACGGTTGATACTTACTTCGGGATTTGTCGGGGTCACGGTGGGCGAGTGGGCGCTCCGTGCGGGAGAGCACGCGGCCAGTCGACGCGGAATATAAATTCGCGCGCACGTGTACCCAGGCAGGTCACCGCGTTTAAAAAAGTTTTTAAAAAAAAAAAAAACCGCGCTTTTATTTACGAACGGTAAATACGCCACGAACGCCCGACGACGACAATCGTGTCGAAGGTCCGTGAAATCGGTCGTCGGCCGTTTCGCTGTTTGTAGTCTGTTCGTCTGTTCCTACAGCCGTCATCGTCCCCGCAACGGACAGAGCCAAACAACTCCGTAACCACAAACTCGTGTCGACCAAGAACGGATTTCCGTTCGCTTTCGGCAAACGAAACGGGGGAAAGAATGCGTCCCGCGTTCGTTCGACAGTCGATCGGAGACGCACACGCCTTGAATCAACAAACGCCCACGCCCGTACACACGCCGATAATAAGGACGTCGCCGCGGATTTACCCATCGCTTCGTCGCCGTACCGTTTTCAAAGGTCGTTTTTCGCTGCCGGCACGCCCCCGCCCGGAACGGATGACGCGAATCCGATTATCCGCGCGCGCGGTTTGACAGCCGCCGCCGATCGACTCGGACGCAAAACGCGAAACGTATTTCATAACAAACGATTTCACACACACGTGTCTAATAACACGATATGTACACCGTATGTTCTGTCGTCGTGCGCGTGCCGTTATTCGCGATTATTCGTTACGGCACAAAACGCTTTTCGTTCGTACGACGCGTAACGTGTACACGTGTGCGCGTAATGTTCGCCGAGTTATCGATCCGTCGTCCTCGTTAAAACGCGACTTTCTTGAAAAATGAACCCGCGAAATCTCGGGATCCCTCCGGTTGTTTTATGAACGCCTATATGTATGTATGCGTCCATACGTGTACGTGTCCCGGAGGTCGCGTGCGATTTTAATTTGTTCGTAAATATACAGAGCTGTACCGCGCGCGGGTGGATACGCACTATTTGCACACAACACTATTGTATTTCATCGTATCAGTGATTTTAGAATTTTATTATTATTGTTATTATTGTTATTTCGATATTATTGCTATTCCTAAATGTTTTTCTTTTGAAATTTGTTCAATAAGACGACCCCGATGCCAATGATTATCACAAATGAAATTTAATATATTTTTACTACAAATTCGACTACAGGTCATGAAAAAATAATTTTTTTTTTTTGGTAATATGATACTTTAATTTAAAGAAAAAATAGTTCCCGAAAAATGACTTTATAATCATTTTAACGTATAGAATACTTTTTATAGTGGGGATCAAAATAAATGAATAATCCGCAGAATCCAGATACGAGAACGTTATCCTCGTCATATTGATAACAAACAGACCGTTGTTATATGTATTGCAGAACAACATTATATACAAAATAATAACGCCTGTAATAAATGTCTCAAATAATAATTAATAATATTTCAATTATAACAATATATATTTACGTAATAATGTACATTTAATCGAATTAAGCTATAGACCGTATTCTGCGCATACGGTTTTCATGAAAACTGAATACTTTTTTCACAAACTTAATAAACGTTAAGATAATTAGTCATAAGTTTTAAACTATAGAAACCGCAGGTGCTGTGGTTGTCAGTTCGATCGAGTCCTTTAGATTAAAGACAAATATTTTATATTTATTTATAATAGATATTTTAGAGTTGTATTTTTACTTTGAATTTGAAAGCAATGATAAACCATTGAATTCTAAAAATGATTTTGAACAACACTCTAAGTTTATTATAGTTGACGAATATGATATTGTTAAAATATCATATGTCTAAGCTTGTATTACATTTTGAGCTCTTAAATACGAAATTCGTCTTGTAATGGATATGTTGATATGTTTACTGTTTCTTTTCTTTTTTCTTTTTTTTCTGTTCTTCTTTTTTTTTTTTGCTACTTTTGTGTAGTTTTTCGCTTTTCCTTAAGGAAACTACTGGAAAAATATAAAACGTGTCGAATGAAGTACCAACTAAATACAATTTGCTATCAGAAATTAACGTATGTAGAGACCATTCGAGCACCTCGTCTACACAAAAAAGTGTTTACATACGAAAAAAGACACATTGTAAACCCAATATTCACTTCACTCAAAATCTAAAATAATAATAATATTTGAAAACCATATAAGAACGATATTTTATGCGAAAAATGCAAAATTAAAAAGGGCAGACAATCAAAAGTATAATAAATAAATGATAAAATAATCAAAAATCAAATCAAACGATTATTTTATACTATTGTATCATTGATTAAACATAATTTCTTTACTGCATTCGTGTGTTTTGATTTTTGGCTATTATAAAAATATATTCAATTAATCATTCGTCTTTAATTTTTTCCCAGAAAATTTCTTTTTTAATTACATTATCATATAAAATCCTTTTCAATGAGTTGTCTTTTTAATGTTCACAGCATTTGAAAATCAATAATCTAAATATGGGTAATTGATATAAGAATACTAGAGAAATTGGTAAGAAATGTTATAGTTTACTAACTATATGTACTTAAATTATTAATCGTAACAAAAAATTAAGATAATTAAAACTTAATATCTTAAATGTATATTTATATATAATATATTATTCATGTATACATGCAATTATTATATAAAGAATAACAGTTTTAAATTTCGGTACAAAATATCTGGTATAATCATGTTATTTATCAATATTAAGCGCATCTGTTTTTACATATTTGGACAATTCGGACTATGTATTTCATGTTTCGTACACGGCATGTTTTATTCTTTGAATAACACTGTTTTAGACACTGGATTTGATGTTATAATTATAATATATTATATTTAATATCGTTTTATAATTTTTTTTACAATGATTTTTTTTTGCCTGTAAACACTTTTTCGTGTAGAAACTCCGTCTACTCGTTTTCCAACAATCCGTTCGGATGGCTTTGACATGCGCTACGGTTCAGCAGAACATTGTATATACTTGGTACTTTATTTGACATGTTTTACGATTTTCCTAACAGTTTCTTTATGCTTAAGGAAAACTTACCAAAATGTTGAAAAAAAAATGGTGATTTTAGACGCATGGGAAATCTTTGTATTATCCGATTTCATCAACTTACTAAACTCCACGATTTAACATTATATCTTATGTTTTGCCCCATTTTATCCAAAATTTTCGTCAAATACTAAGTAGTACTCGTACCATCTGATAGGCGAGTCGAGCCGTCTAGAAGTCCCAAAGTAGAATAGAATATAATTATTAATTGTTTTAAAAAATTAACTAGTAGTTTTCAATTACACTGATTTTTTTCTTCAAATTAAACATGAAAAAAAATCTACGTTCAACACTAGTGTGTCAAGGAAGATAATAAAAAATTTACCGTTCTCCGAAATATATATATATACGTATATTATTTCAAATATATTCGACTATTTTGTGTTTTCAAAAGTTCTCTCATGATTAATATACTTATTCGTCGTAGAAATAAAACAATATAGTTATCTAATCGAATAAGCAAAATCACAATTAATCAACGTGAGTAATATTTTATAACCTACCAATATGTCCTAATCGAATTTACAACGAGTACACTATACTTACTAACAAAACAAGAATATATATATATAGGTATATATATATATATATATAAACACGGAGCAGGTACCGTATGGACACCACTATATTTTGTGTATTTCCCATAGGAACGTCCGGTTTGCTTTAAGGAATATAGCAATGACCAAACAACAAATATCGAACATTTGTTGTCCCTGAAGCGCCAAAATGAAATTGGTCGATATTTAATTTTGTTTTTAATTTTTGACTTTTATTTTACCGACTGATGATATAATAAACATTTTAAAACGAATGCCATTAAGCAATTATTGTTTTATTGAATTGCAATAACACATTGGATATAAATATGGCGAATTATTTTCACTGCCAATATCAAGTAATTATTTACGAATAGTGATTTATTGTATGAATTCATTCAGCCAATAAATTTAACGCCAAACTGTAATAGTATTAATGGTTACTCAGGTAACCGATATTATGATGGCCGTTAAACAAGCTCCAACGTTATTAAAATAATACGAAAAATAAATGATAGTTAATTTTACAATAGGAATTTTAGGGTTTTTTTTTAATGCCAAAAACAAAAAGTTAAAACTTCATTTATGAAAATTTCACAATATGTACAAGTAATGAAAACCAAACTTTAAAAGGGTAAATTGGCTTTTTATACGTAAATGAGTACATGTTTTATACATATTAACGAAGATAAGTAGTATTGTATATGAAATCACACTAAAATGGTGAAAAACCCAAACAAAAGCAGATTTATTATTTTTTTTTTTGTTTGTTTTATTATTATAAAACAAAAATCTTTTATATAAATTTACCTGCCATTTACACGTTCTAAAGTTATCATATTATATTTACAAATGCATTAAATTATTAAACTCTACGTTTTCAAATCAACATTGATTAAAAGTCGTATTTTTCGATTTATAAATTATTAAAAATCCTTTTATTAAAATATCTAATAATATTTGAATTAAAATATATACATTTTATCACCTCTTATACATCTAAAATCAACGGAAGAATTAAAATAAATAATAATAACTAATAGCTTGTATAATTATGGAAAATAATTTAAAAATGTGATTTATGATTACGCTTCTACCCTTAAATTGAATAAGGTCTGCTTTATTCTAACCGAACATAATTATAAAAATAATATTAATCATAAATTATATAAATTACATAAAAAAATAGTTTAACAAATACAATTGATAAATTTGAAATAAAAATATATTTATAACAAAGTATGAAACGCAAATTTAATTATACTATCTACTTTAGTCTGTGTAACTCATATTTTACTTGTGTAAACTTTAAATATTTATAAAATTTTAAAAAATTTAAATACATTTTCAACATACTCAGTGGCGTATATGAAGAGGAGGGTGATGGGTGGATCGCTCCTCTCCTTGGGATTGGGAAAATATAGTTTTCCCAGTTTTTTTTGCTTATTATTTTTCGGGGTCTAGTCGCTCTCCCTTGATTGAGCTCCACTGTTTTATAGATAATTTATTATTAAGGAGTGTATTGATAATTTTTGTTATTTATTATTTCCAAAATAATAAACTATATTAAATTAAAAATAAGAATTATAATTTTAAAAAAAACTTAATTTTTATTTATTTATTTATTTTTGTAGTGGTTGGGGAGGCGGGTAGAGCCTTCTATCTATATATTGAGGTAGGTGCATTAAAATTGTTAAATCATCCCCCCCCCTTGATTGAGCCTCAGATACGCCACTGAACAGTCTACATTGTAGGTAGGTATTTCTTATATATATATTATGTGAATTTTTTTCTAAACACTTTTCTCATTATTATTTCATATTATATTCACTGTTAAACAGCTATTGTTTTAATATATTCGGTAAATATGTATTCACGGAACTCTTAAAGTAATTAATTTCAAACTTAAATGTTTATTAATAAACAAAGTTGATTATATTTGATTACAATTTTTTCTGTCTTGGAACCATACAGTTTGTTCATAAATATTAAATGAACTCATAACTGATATTCTACACATAATACCGTTTTCATCTACACAAATTTATTTTTATTTTATGAAATTATGATTATTACAGTCCTAATTTTAATACTCCTAAAATACTGTGTTAGGAAACATAGGATTAATATCATTTGAAATTATTAAAAAACACAAAAAACAAATCAGAAGTTTGGAACTTGTAATATTACGTTAGAGTTGAAAAACGAATTTAAATTTAGAAAAACAATATTTTTATGATAATAAATACGAACTTTATCAATTTTAAATTATATCATAAAAATAAAAAACTTTAATAAGTACATAGATTCATATTATCTTATAAAAATGCGTTTCTAACTAGGTATGTATTAAGAAACTGTAATTTTCTTAGACCATTATTGTGAATGAATTAAGTAAATGTGTACAAAGTTTAATTGAAAAATTAACACATCTATAATGTAATAAAAACGACTGTTTTCAATGGTGACAAAAATTATGCCACATCAAGGAAAATTAGTGAGACGGTTCAAAGACAGTTATTTACATTATTTCTAGTAAATTTTGTTTATTTAATATAACAAAACAAGTAATTTCAAGTTAACATTTTATTTAAAACGTGAAATGTTTGTCTTACATATTCAATCGTATCCGGGAATTCCGCTTCTTTCAATAATTATTTCCTTACTAAATAGCATGAACGGTTCTTATTGTTCTTGATAGGAGAACGCAGTCTACGTTTTATTTGCTTAACGTCCGTTTGCAGTTTACTCATGTAAATAACAATGTTAAATTATATTCGTACAAATATACGTTTTCATAATAATGTTTATCGGTCCAATTTATCGATACGAATTTTACTCTAAACAATTGTTGTCGTTTTTCATTTATTTATTTTTATACCTAAAAATGTATTAACTCCCGTCGAATTAAGTTTACATTAGTTAGAAATAAAAAAAGACCACAACCACAAAAATTACATTTATATTTACATTAAACAAGCGTTTAATATATATAGTGTAAATAGTAACTAGTAGATAGTTAACATACATGCTCGAAAACGTACATAATGCCTAATAAATACTGTAATTACCTAATAGTTTTGTAATAGTCAGTTGTTATGCTTATTATTTATTGTTACAGTATTTAAGTATTTAATTTTTCCGACTATGCCGCTGGTCGCAGTGGCCTTAATCTTAATTTTACAGTAATCAGTAAAGTAAGTAATTATTAAATGTACTTTCATGGGTTGCATTGGTTACGAGTAACCGGCCTCGGAAGACCAGTTTTGATGCAGTCCACAGGGGTATATCTCCTAAACTTCCTTGCCAGTCCAACTCTGACAACGTATATACCAAACACGGTAAAATCCTTGAGAATCAAAGTACAATATAAAATAAATCGCATAAGTCACAAAGCGAAACAATATTCGTAAGGCGATATTTATAATTAAAATGTATATTTGTCCTAATAAAATATAAATATTTCATTTACTTTCAAATATATAACTATTATATGAATCGTTGGAGGAAAATTATACTACGAGTAAAATGCATAATGAAGTACTTATTAAAAGAATAACTGCGTATAATTAGTAGATGAAATTATTATATTTTATGTGCGCGTTTCGCGGTGCTCATTTAATATAATGTTCTGAAACACAACTAGATGGTTGTTTTTAAAATAGTAATAAAGCCTTATGAAATAACTGCAGAGCATATCTGCATAACGACTGTAATTGCACAAATTCCTTCAGCAACGAATCGAATCGAAAACAATATTCTAATATTAGCGAATAAAGAAGAATGTCTATAAGTTTGTGTTAATATATTCTTAAGAATAACAAGAACACGTTAGTTATACGGAAATTAATAAAAAATCAACGAAGTGAACAATGGGAATATATGTACAAATTCTTTTCACAACATTTTCGACATCTTATTTTTTTTAATTTTTTTTTTATTGTAATACGTTCTGAGAATAAACGTAAATACCGTTTGTAATATTTATGAAAAATTAAAAATAAACCATTCGTGTACATGATAAGTAAAATAGACAATTATCGTACTGAAAGATATAACTAAATTGGCAAAGTATTCTACGTTTGAAAAAAACCCAAAACTTTTATCAAAGGTAACCGTAATTTTTTTATCGTACACTGCGTCTGTATATCGTTGTATTATATAATTATAATATATACTATATACATACATAATATGATACCCATATATTTAAAATAAAAAGGTTTTGTATTCGTCTGCCAAAACTTGATTTTGGACTAGATAAAATTTAAGTTAATCGGCACTGACAAAGAATTAATTCGGAATTTAATCAAGTGAATGTTTGTAGTAACGAAATATATTTTAAATAATATCGTAATAATAAACTCGAATACACAATTTTGTTTTTGGAGAACTGACTACCCAAGTATAATTAAAACGTTATTCGATTATTATTATCGTCTTAAATATAATAATAATTATATCATTATAGTGCATTCACGTCTCTACGGTAATATAAAACGGAATACAATTAAAACGTATTCTTTATGACTAATTATAAACTTTGCAATAACTTGTAAGTATATGAAAATCGAGTACATTGTTAATGTTCAATTTAAATTCTTTCATTGTTCTCGTACTTTCTATAATGAATAACGATAATCTTATCCTTTAGAAATAATTACTCAACATAAATTATTTGTATTTTAAAATTATCTTTACACTTAGATTATTAAAATCAATAGATGCTGCAGATTTATTACGCTTAGAACTCAGATTGCGCCGGTGTGCCACTGTCCTGTATACGGTAGGATGGTCATCGCACATTATTCCCTAAAGAGAATTTTACGGATTTATAAGTACATAGTAACTTTATATAAATTAGATTGTAATGGTCTTACAACGATATGTATTCTGTTAGCTGTGAACTATGCTACGATTCTTACATTCGTAGGTACCCATTTTCTGATAGAAATTTTTGAACAGTTGCGTTTTAAATTTCACATATTTTTTGATTTTTTTGATAGGTTAGTTATGTGTAAGGAAAAAACTATCGATAATAGCTTGCAAAAAATAAGTAAAATTATTGGCACATCTGATTTTCACAATTTTCAAAACCAATTTTTTTATTTTGAAATTTCAAAAATAAAAACGCAAAACACTTAAAATTTGAAGAATTAAAAGCCCAATAATTAAGTTTAAGCATATACCGTACAATATTCAAACATATAATGTTATTAAAGTATTATAATATTATAGAAAGTATTACCAGAAAGTGACTCAGCTTTGCAGGACACATGTGGCGTAATGACGGCTCAATGATGAGAAGGGTATTAAAAAGTACATCACAAGGAAAAATTGACCACTAGGAAGTCCGAAATTGACAGGGATAAAAAAAATGAAAAAGTAAAATCAGGAATAAATTGGAAAGAAATATCATAAAAAAAATTAATACTGGACAAAAATATGCTGGACGGAATGATCTTGAAGACACAAAAAGAAGAAAATAGAATAAATATAATATTTAAAAAATTAAAAAAATTTGTTACTATTTTTAAAGTTTGAATTATAGGTAAAATAGACAATTTCCGTTTTATATGAATCCTCAAGTTCGACTCTGCTAACAATATTAATATGCTAACATATTCGATAAGCCCTAATTTAGTCATATTTATAAAACATACTAACATAAATGTTTAAATAAAGCTATAATTTGAATTACCAAAAATTCAAATGTCTACGTTAGAAGTTTCCATATTTGAATAATAATATAATGCTGATAATTTTATGATAAGTTATGCTTATGCAGATTTTACGATTTTTTGTTGAAAAATATTGATTTTGACAAACTTAAAGTAAAATATACGAATATCTACATATTTATTCACTCTTTATCTTTCCAACATTTTATATGTAAATTATTCTGTAGCCAGAGATGATTTAATAATAAAAAAAAGAAGAAATTGTGAGATTGAAGTAACGAAAAAAAAAATAGCTAGGTGAAGACAAGTAATTTAAAACAAAAATTTTCCTAGATAAATAACTTAATCTACGTTATTAATTGTATGTGTATTAGTCTTAATATCTTCTAAATTTTTAATTGAATATAATGACATATTAAATCAATAACAAAACCTTGGATTTTTATGATTCTTCCAGCTATTATTGATACCTATTTCAAAAATTCATTATTGTGATAATGTATTTTCTTTCGATGGTCCACTTTTACGTCAATAATCGATTATTGATTTTAGACTCGTACTAATTGTAATATATCATACTTTAAATGTAGATAAAATATTATTTATAATATTCTAGTGTATCTAATCACTATCTATAGTTATTTTAATTTATAAAATGTCAATATCATCAAGATGTCTATTTCATATCAATATGGTTTATTATAAAACATCATATAATGTTAGTATACCTAAATAATAAAGAATCAGATAAATAGTATTTTGACATTCCGATCAATTCAAAAATATTTTCTACGGCCTTTTGTCGGCAAAAAAAGAAAAAAGAAAGAAAAAGAGATATTCAATATATAATAGTTTCAATTTTAATATTTTACTGATTAAAATTAAAATTAAAATTAAAATTTAATTTTATGACAAGGAAAAATGTATAAGTTATATTCTAATTTAAAAATAAAATATATAACATTGATAAAACATAATATGATAAACATTTAACTTAAATTCAATATTGATTTTCGATAGTGAAACTTATTTAACATACATTACCTGCATAATATACATTTATCTTCTATCTCATCAATATGAATAAAATATTAACTATTTTACGGGCTATCTTAGATGAAGCTAAAAATGCTAACTAGATGAATAGATAACTTTATATATTAATTAATATAATTACTCATTTTCGTTTTATTTGAAATTAAAAAAAAAATATATTTGTATAAATTAAATATTTATAATATATAGCTTACATTATTTATGAAACATTAATTTTTGATATTATCCTTAATTTATTATGATTAATAAATAAGTTACAAGATGTCTAAAGTTTATTTATTAACTTATTGACAAGTTTAACACAAATTATTTTCAATCTAACAAAATATAAGTATATAATTGTATAATGTTATACGATGTTACTCAATGTTTAATTTTTTATTATTTGTAATAATGAAACGAAATTATTTTTATTTTATCTTATATTTCAAATTATTTATTTAATTATTATATTGTTTACACTGTAATCTCGATGAATGTTGTTTAACGTACGCCTTTGATTAATTGTGTATACATACATATAATACTTCGGTACGGTACATAACATAAGAACAAAATATATTATTATAATAAAGCCCTAATTAAGTTTCCTTTGTATAAATAATTCAGTACACATCAATTTACCAATTCAATGGGGCTAATAAAAGATAAGTTTTACAAAAAAACTTTAAAATAAACCAACTTAAAGTATCTTATAAAAATAATATTTTTACCATCAACTATTGATAATATTTTCTGAAATTTATCACAAATATTATTGATTTGCTGTGTCATATAATAGTATTTATATTTAGAAATAAATACCACACTTATATCAAAATAAATCAATAAAGAACATTATATTAAAAAACTCCTATGTATAGGTATTTGAAGGCCTACTAGACTTACGGTATTTTTTCCGAATTATTTGAAATTTAAAAAAACTAAAAACAACCCCGGTCGGTCTTTGCATTTGGCCCCTAATTCTTGAAAGCTTGCTTTACTTGTAATTGTTTTTATCATTCTTTGCAACGATCCCTCTCTGAAACTATTGAACATTTTCCTCTATTCTACGTGCAACCGATAAGTACCATATGTGTCCAATTTTCATTGAATTAATAACGGCTAAAGACCGTGAAAAAAATACTAAACAAATAAAAACACATCATTGTAAAACCAATATTGCAATATGTTACTCGCGCTCTTCGTGCAGAATCGAAAAATCTAAATGTACATTTAATACGATATATATGAGAAGTCACGTAAAACGAAAGTTGTTTTTATGCGTTACATAAACAATAAATAATTTTTCATTCGAATGACGATTTCGCTAAACGTATACAAATTCATATTCGATGCAAAAACTTTTTTCGTGTAAAGTTTGCAGTAACAAAAAAAAGGACGTTAACTCAAAATTATAATTACATGAGCTAAAATACGATTAAACAACTGCTACAAAAATATCGTTGTTGTCGATTTACACAAATTTATCATTAACTGTCATACTTTTTTTAAAAACATTTTTTAATTTAAAAATAAATCTATTTTAGATATTTCACAATTTGATTGAATATTTATATTTGCATTTGATAAACTTTATAAGCTTTCCGAATTTCCAAAACAATTAATTTGTAAGTTTACATTTTTATTTCTATAGTAATTTGGAAAATACTTTTAATTCACTACTCGAAATCGATATTAATCGCTTAAAAATAAAATAATACAAGAAAGTATAGTGACCCCCTGCAAAGAGAATCGTTGCCTCCTGCAGTGATAAAATACACAATAAAATACAATGGTCTACTCAACAAGCAAAGAATGTCCCGTTTTTTATTTATGGAATTTTATTAAACACTACAAACTTTCCAAAATTGAACGTCTACAAAACACTAGAATAAATAATCGTTCCGAATTCGAAGTCTCCTAATCAATTTACGGTTTATTTAATTATAGTAGAATAACCGCAATATATTTCGTTCGATATGATTGCGTCTTTTATTTTCGCAAATTATACGATATTTCATCACTCTAAATTACTCTGAATTTCCGTCCATGTACACTTTTCAATCGGTAGATTAACGAAATTTTCAAAACGCATTTACCACACACTAAAAGTTATTACCGACAAATACAATATTATAAAAATCTAAAAGCTTCGACTTCCTCGTCGTCATTTAAAAACTAAAATATAAGTTATATATTGTCTGTGCATATTCCATCGTTATAATATAGTAAAATGGAAAAAATAAAACCTTTTGCTTTTTATTTAATGTAAAATGTCGATAATTAAAAAATAGTGACTTGCGACAAATATTAATCAACTCTATCGTTACGTTTTTGTATATATAAAATATTTTTACATTACAAAAACATTTTAGATGCGTGCACATTTTTAAAATACTATATAGGGTATAGTTGAAGAACAAACGTGTGTGTACCCAAGGCCCCCACAGAAGGGGAGGGAATCAGGGAGTACTATAGTCTTGAGACCCGGGCTCTCTGGGGACCCGGGGAAAAAACATAATATATACTTATTATTAATTTAAATTAGAAAAATAATGAGTCGTGCCACCCAAGTAACCATATCTTTATTCAATATTGATATATAAATAATTTGATTTCTTGTTACATAGTTTTGTGTAACAATTTATGTGTATATTATTCTTATTTCACAAGATCAAGCCAATTGGCGTCGGTGTGGGTGAGGCATGCGGAAGTTTGAAAATAATATTTTTTTTTTTATTATTCATAATACTTTTTAAAAAAATGTTGATTTTTATATTAAACTGCAGTAAATTAGTGTACTTATGTTTCAAATTTATTTTAGGGTAACTAAAATAAATGATATTTTATAGAGATGTATAGCAGCAAAATAAGCTAAAGTATACCCAATATTTTAAGTACTTTATGCAAAAATAAAAATTAAATGTTAGAATGTATTTTAAAATTATTATAAGTACTAATATACAATGAGAGTCCGGATTTATTTACAGTACCGTAGTTGAAAAAATTATGTAGGGAGGCCCATAAAAAACGAAAACAATTTTCAATCGCTTGAATATACAACGCGCGTAAAATAATCAACGAGTACAACATACGCAAACAATTCGATTAATATGACGCACACTATTAAAACTATGCGATCCATTCGATTAAATAAGCCTCGCAATTATAGTAAAATTTCATGCACACAAGCGCATCCTATACTTATAACCGGGCAACGTTGGAATTGCTTGTTAGACAACGATTGTTTCGAAGTGACGTCGGGTTTCTTTTTTTTTTAGTTTTTCGTAAAGTTCACGTTGTCGGTATCGTGTTTTACCGGAAAACTAAACCGTTCTGATAACGGCACTTTCCACCACTCTGCCCGTCGGCCCGTCCGAGACCCATACGTACGAGACATATCGAGAACGTCGTACAGGCGCGATGAAACAATGATCGATCGGGGCAAGACCGATTGGTGCTATTGGGTGACACGAAACGGTTTCAGCACGTCCTTCGCTACCGACGTCCGGCGGACGGATCCGTCCGAGATCGGTCTTGATAAACGACGCGAAATTCGTTTTTACGGGCGCGCCGGTGTACCGTACGTGTACGTCTGCGTTCGGGACATTTTTTCGAGGCCAAATCGATACGCGGATCGGCGGCGATACGTCACCGGCGTACTGTATCGTCCGCGTTCCGTGTACACGTATAACGGTCGTCGCGCTCCTGTCCGCCGGACAACAAAATTACAATTTCCCGTCGCGGACATTGTAGCCTTCGCGGTTTTTTTTTTTTCCTTTTCTATTATCGTTTTCAATTAGCTCGGGTCGGGTTGATGAAACCGTACGGCAGCGAAAAAGAACAAAAAAGTAGAGCGACGACGAAACGGATACGTGTACAACACGCGCTCGTAATGTACGCCGTATTTCAGTTCCATTGTGTTCGCCATTTGGATGTGCGGATTTTTGTTTTTGTTTTTTTTTTTTTTTTAAACACGTCGACGATTATCGCACAATAGAAATTTTCCCTAATCAACTAAAAGCACGGATTTCTTCTGGTACGGTATCGGTGGCTTCGCAGACTTAACTTGATTACGCGTTTTAATTACTATTGTCAATACGAATAAAAAAGACAACGTCAACGAACTTTATTGATTGTTGTTTGTTTTTTTTTTTTTTTTGTCAAATTCAATTAAGGTATATCCCTTAATTGGCCGACACACGCGAAGTATTTGATGAAAACGATTTGTTGAATCAAAACCTCAACTAATTCGATCAATTTCGTATTGATACACTTCCACAAATGAATGCTGTAGATTTAATAAAAATGTTTTGAAATTTTCACGAAAAAGGATCGTATTATCTAATACGAGTTTAAAGTTAATGTGATAAACAAAGTTTGGGCAAAAACATCTTATCATCAAATCAAATTTATCTCGAAAATAAAATTATTTTGAAAGTTGACACAAATTTAATTTCAAAACAATAGACACGTAGATTTTCAATTAGTTATTTGTGCCTATTTACAATTTAAAACAAATCAGTTTAACCGTAATAAAGTTCAACATTTTAAAATTGTAATTCATTTCAATTCCAAAATGAACGATAAATATAACGGAAATTGAATAAAACTGTATTACCTTTTATCAAATATTATTAAAGACTTGCGGAACAACCGACACTCTGTATAGAAAAATTCGAACGTGTTACGAGTACGCGCGGATAAAGTGAAACTTCTTTCATGGTCGTTCAACCGATAGAGTATTAGGTCTGTATTGGAATAAAACTATTATTTTTATCGTTATCAATAAAATGCTTACTTGGTCACATCTGCTGGATACTTTCAAATCGGTTACTGATTGGTTTACCATTCCTAGGCTCCGACCAGCCTGTGTGTGTATGTAGTAATACAAATCGAGCACAGAGAAGAACACGCAAAAAGTTGGTTGACAAAAATAAGACGGCACATTTGCTTACACTACTTGACCCGGCGCGCGTAACAGCTCGCGTATAAACAGCTGATGACGTGATCGCGGCGCCGCGTGCGGGTACACGGGTCTTAGATGCGGTGGAATTGGTGGGAGGACGACCGAGCGGTGTGTTCGCATGCTATTGGCTGCAACAGGATACTTGACGCGCGTGCGCAACTAAACTCTAGAAAACCGGTGGAGATGGTCAAGCGAGTCTGCTCGCACGTCATTGACCGCAACTAAAATGAGACAATGCGCGTTCGCAACTAATCTCAAAAAAAAGTCCCGCGACGGGCCGACCGTGACAGCCGACCGTGACACGCAAAAATCTTCTTATTTTGTTTGTACCCTTTATAAAGACGATTCACTTCAAAAATAAACACAATCACAGCAAACGCTTAGATAACTTCTATTCTATTAAATTAAACGTAAAGTAATCAAACGTTGCGTACAGTAAACAAGTTATTAATTCATAGGAATTTCAATATACCTTCAAGTTCTATAGATTTATTCATTTTGCTTGTCGCTCTTAAATATAATTAACTATTTTCAAACGAGTTGTTAATTAATTAATGCATTATAATTATGAAATATTAATAATACTGTGTTTAAATTTTGAATGTAAGGCAATAAATACTTCATAATAAATATGGCCTTTAAATACGAAAAACGATAATTAAAAAACGATTTCACAATTTCCCTACTTTTTAATAGCCCGAATAATCGAAATATATATTTTAAGTTGTCGTGATAAAATATCTAAATATTCATTGATTAATAATTAATAAAAAATAAGATGTAACATATGATTTAAATAAATGATCTAAATAAAAATCAAGTGAAATAATACAAATTTGTTTCGTACATATAATTTATGGATAATCACGAGTAAGAAAATTTGTTTGTATAAGACACAAACTATTATGTTTAATGGGCTTAGATTAAGTCGGCTTGATAATATAATAATAAATTTAAATTACTGAGAACGATAATGCGTATTATTTCATGGTTTTCATTAATGTATTATAATAATAATAATGACAAATTTTTCAAATAAAAAACTTAATTTAAAAAATACATGTAACACTTATATATAGATATATATATATGTACCATTTAAACATATTGCACCCAGCAATTATACTAGCACAAGTCAAAAAAGGTATTTTTTCAGGAAAGGGAATTCTAAATTTGCTTATAACGTAATATTTAAAGATAAAATCAACCATTTGTTCAATCGTTTTTTAAATTGTACCAAATTGTATTATTACTTTCTTACTTATTATTTGTATAACTAAAAACTTCAAGCTTAATTATTTTAACATAAAATTTGAGTTATGTCAGCTTATATGATTTGTTTAGAAAATAAAATACGACTTGAATAATAAACTTCATACGCTCTTGAAAGATTTCGTATTGTCATGTTACGATAATCTCGTCTTACCTCAAATAATAATAACAAAAAAAATTGTATAAATGCTGCAATAAATTTTATTAAATAAATATTTTTGCTTTTATTGTTTGGTAGTCTGTATTTGTATAGCTCGTCCTCACTTTATATATATTAAGTACATGAAATAACAAATAATAGCTTCAAACTTAACATTCTTCAAATATATTTCAATAGATATTAAACTATTTATAAGTCCAACTAGTAATGTAGTTTTTATTATATTATTTTTTTTTAAATTTCAGACAATCAATGAACATTTTTTTTTATGCAATCATAATAAGTATTTCATATTACAAATTTTATCGATATTATAGATATTTTAAAAATAGTATGTTTATAATAATATAAAACTTAATGAATTTATATTTTTTATATCAACGAAAAAATAATCATTTGAAAAGTTAAATTATTTTTCCACTTCACGTTATAACTTAGATTTTGTCGCCTTTACCTTGTCTAAATTTCAAAAGTTTTTTCTTAAACTATTCTTGGGCAACCATATAATAAAATAAACTTTTTAACCGGATAGTCCTATTTCACATCGTTTATTTATATAAACAATACATTATAAAATGCAATTTAAATAATAGTGGTTTGTTCACTTTAGCAGAAAATTATTTCAAGTCCAATACTATAATACGATTTCATTTTTATAAACTATTTGTTGATCCTACATCAAACATGTAAACAAAAATAATTAAGAATTGTATGGTAATAATATAATAAATAAAGTAATATTTTAATATCGTTAAATTAATGTACTTAACATACTTGTAGTTTTGCGTTTTATCTAATACCTAACCGACAATGAGTAAAATATTTTATTACATTTGTATATTTAAAGTTTTTATTTTCCTACTATTTTTTTCATTTGCCTAAAAACCCGTATTTGCTTTTAACACGAATACACTAAAAAGACCTTAAAACTTTCAGCAAAAAAGTTCTGACAATTTATACGTTTCCAAATGGTATTCGACATATCTTTAGGCTTAAGTCTCATTACATTTTTACATTTTAAAAAGTCAACAAAATGATCAACTACTAACATTTAAGTTGAACGCTATTTACATTTCGCATACTATTATTTTCTATTAAACATAGGAACAAATTATTACTATAATTTATTTTTAAAATTACATTTTAATTCAAAGAACGAACAATATTCTTTTGAACAATAATAATCGTCATTTTTAATTAGTTAACGTAAATTCATTAATTATGTTTACATTTCAATATGTTTCATTGGATTTCTTTTTCGAAAAAATTTTAAAGAAATGTTTTTCTTTTTAGCTTATTCGTTTAAATTCTCAAAAAATGTCATTACGAAATAAAATTAATTCATACGTCGAGAAATATACTTTAAACCCTTATGTTGTTTACTAGAAACATCTGTAAATTTGAGTAAACTACAATTTCGCTGTTTTGATTAAACAAAACATAAATTAATAACATTATTATGCAATGACGTGATAATAAATTTCTTGGAAATAATTGCCTTAAAGTATAGTTTGTGGATTATATATAAAGGAAAAGTTAAAAATACTGTATGTAAGAGATGATGTTTTACCAAGTTTATAATATAGTTTAATGACATGATAATAGCATTACTTTTTTCAAACATATTTGAATACAAAAATATTTGAATTAATTATGAATTATAAATTATAACATAAAATATGGTTCACTGCATAATACGCAGTTTTAGAAAATTAATTAATAAATTAATTCCTATAATATAAATAAAAAATATATACCAAGCATAATTAATTTAATACTTAAATGGTTTTTTCACAACACTTATCGACATTCATCAGTTAACAAAGAATTTAGTCAAACCAATATTTTTTTCACGTTAATTTAAGCATTTTAAAACTTCTTACATTATTAACGCATACTTTAAAGCCAAGAATAGGAACGTATAGTGTGCTTACAAAAAACAGTAAAATTGACTCCGTTCAATTTTATTTAAAATACTCAAGTCTATAATCATGTTGAAACGACCAATTTTATGGGTGTAACTTCAAAACGATATAAATAGCAAAAGTTTTTCTACCTTCAAAAATGATTAACAATACCTATTTAAAGTATTTACCCGCTTGTTCTTTGAATAAGAAAAAAATGGTTTGATGGCGAAATAAAAGTTTGAGCCAAGTTGACGAATCCAATGTAGGAGATAAGAGAAATATCTGAAAACAGAAAATAAATATCCATCAAAAATATTTTTTTAATGTCTTATAAATATTTAACAATAACTTTTTTGAGCCGAGTAATAAGTCAATAATATACAATACATTTATTTATCTTACATTCAGGTATCTAAAAGCATAAATGCAGTTCAGACATTTTATATGACAAAACATGTATCAAGTAAATGTATTTATTTGCATAAATATTTATACAAAACTTTTTTTCAAAACATAATATATTTATTATTTATTTAAATATTAATCGTAAAACTCATAACTCATACAAGAATTTTGTCACCTCAACTTTATCTCTATGTTATTCAATATATTTAAACATATTTCAATAGAAATAAATCGCGTAGTTTAACAATGAAAAAAAACTGTCAACAACCACTAGAAACTCAGAAATTTACCCATCTGATTGCTTAAGTTTTAACCAGTTTTTGCTTATTAACTCATTTTTTTAAGTATATAGTAATTATTTTTGAATCTTAAATTAAATCATTTAATAATGTCTTAAACCAAAATAATAAATACAATTATATTTTTTAATTTATCTATAACTTTCGTAATTGTTGTTAGAATTAATAACAATACAATTTGTATTACTGTACAATTAATTTCATAGTTCGTTAACGTCCAAGGCCGTCCGCAGAAAAATATTTTGGGAGGAGGGGCTTAAAAAAATGTACAACCTAATTTCTTTTAATATACTCTCAGTATAAAAACTAAAAATTATAAATCACAGATCATGGAGTAAAAATTATAACATGTTATAATAACTGTTTTATAAAGATGTTTCCATAGATATGGTTATTTATAGCCGTGACTGTTTCGGGCGGGATTAGTAGAAATAATAATCGATTAGTTTATCACACTTAAAAAAAAACAACTGAAAATTATTTGACATCTAAAAGGAGTTATATCGCCAATTTAAAAAAATATTAAATAAAATAGAGGAGGCCCCTCTCGCCTTCCCCTGCGGGCGGCCTTGTCATCAACACTTCTAGAGCCTCTAGAACCTCTTTGTTTGATGGTGGTTTAATTGCGGCATCGGCCTCCTCCTCGCCACTAGCGTCAATCTCCCCTTCATTGTTGCTGATGGCTTCATTCACGATAGAATGACAAATTTGATCTTCAGAATACTCTTCAGAAGTTTGAAGATCGCGATCGATATCCATCCAATCCTCATAGGTTTATTTATTTCAAATTTTTTCTACAATTTTCTTACGGAATTTGAGTCTTATAACCGACTTCTTTTTAATGTATTTGGATACGTCCGGACCGTTCCAAACGATTTTGAGTCTTATAAGCGACTGAACCTTATATCCGCGAGTATTATAAGCGGCGTTCACTGTATATTCTTATTTAATAACAAGAAAAATGTCAAATACTCCAGTGTAATAACTAGTAATTGTACTAACTCTAATTTTCATGGCATAATTTTACTGTTAAAAAAAATGATTTCTTGCAATTCAAACAGGATTCAATATCAAAACAAACTTATTTTTTCTTATTAATTATGGAAATTATTTAGTAACCTAAATGTGGAATATAATATACATACAACTATCAATACAGCAAATTTTTATTTTGTTTTGAAGTAAGTAGACAAAAAATAATAGAAGTATAATTTTTAAACAATAACAGGAAGAACATTAAATAAATATTAATGGCGTTTTACAAAGGTTATTATAACATTTTGATAATGTAAAAATTGAGAGAAAAAGCATTTATAAAATTGTTGAATTTTTAAAATAAGATTTTATAAATGTAATATAAATATGCCTTTGCTATATGGGATGTTAGTGGTAATGGCGTCGGTGGCGGTGACGGCGGTGACGGCGGTGGTGTCGGTGAGGATGATGGTGGTTGTGTTTGTAAGGATGGTGGTGGTAGTAGTGATGGTGATAATAGTGGTGGTGGTAATGGCGTTCACAGTTGCTCTGGTGTTCGGACGAGTCGGACGATCCGGACAAGCCGTACGACGTCGGCGACAATTCTTCGTCAGAATAACATGCGTACGAAACACCCGTGGCGCTGGACTGTGCGTCGTAGCCGGGCTGGTGCTGGTGCGGATGTTCATCGTTCGGCGAGTACCGTTGATGTTCATGTTGTTCGTTTTCGTGGTGATGGTTCTCCTGTTCTTGATTGTGGTGGTGGTAGTGGTGGTGGTGGTGATGCTGCTGTGGGGGCGGCGGCAGATGGTCGCCGGGCCCGGCGGCTCCGTAGTGTAAGGACGTGTCGGACGCGGCGTCGGATGGTGTGGCCGGCTGGTGTTGATGTGACGGTGCGTCTTCACCGTAAGTGTGCGAGCTCGGGCTGTGATTGGTGTAGCGGGGCTGGTAGCTGTACAGATCGTCGAAGCACGCGCACAAAATAGGTTGAGGCTGCGAAAGGTAGATCCTCGGCGATCCATGCAGCGGGTACCGTGAGCTCGTGGACACCGGTGAAAAGTGCGTGGTCGGCGGGGTATGGAAATTCCAGTAGTCGAATATAGGGTAACCGGGTAGCGGGTCATCGAGCGGCGTCGGTCCGTGATAGCCTGCAAATCAAAAACCAAAACAACTCACGATTGGGTTTAGGTAATTTTTCGGAAACCGTCAATATTTCTAGCGGTAGCTCGGTCGTACCTACGCCTCCACTAGCCGTGGTCGCGTACTCTTCGTTGTCCATGATATCAATTGTACTGTGGATTCAAATTATGTTTATGCTCGTGATATGTATGTTGTCGGCGCGGTGGCAAAACGTTGATTGAATAATAATCAAGTATCTATTGAACGCATATTTACACCATGACAATCAAAAACAGTATCGCGTTAATCAACAACGAAATATCAAACTCTTTACAAAAAGCCACGTAACTATAACCGTGACGAGGACGTATATTTCGTGTCTTCTGTTTAACGCGCCATCGCGTGTAAATCGTATATTGTGGCAAAAGTACGAGACCCGTCCAGAAAATAAGATCATGTTAAATATGTTTTGACGACTGTTGTCATTTGGCATTATACTCGTACGTGGTATCGAATCGTCCGCCGACGTATCATTATCATTATCGTTAATTATTGTTATGTGGGGACGTGTGCAAATTTCGAAAGAATGGCAAATACAATAGGAACACAAACGCGTGTGCGGATAGAGATAGTGAGAAACGGCGAAGACGGTCTCGGGAAAATGACACGTTACATGCGCCAGGTAACCTAACCTGGTGTGGTGGGGAGTAACATTTGATGCCAACGGGTTGTTTTTTAAAACGAACAGGGGGTTTGGTTACAAAATTATCACAAAATAAAAAGCAATCAAAAGGTATTGACGGATAGAGTAATAAATTGAATATAAATGTACGTTTATTCACATCGAAACAAATTTCAATTCATTGTTATTTTAGACAAACGTTTGTTTTCTTTGTGAAATATATCTTTGCGTCAATGTAAATTGATCAAAACCAAACAATATGCATACCTTTTTCTACGTAACAAATGGAGAAGCCATCGTTGAAAGTATAAATATGACATTGAAATTAAGGATGCCATTAAGTATATGAAATCTCCAATGTTCAGTACCGTATGAATTTGAACCATGATTTGTAAATATACTATTTAAAACAATATGAAAAGGCGCCATTAAGAGTTTATCTTAAAAATATGAACCTGTAGTGACAAGGCCGTACGCAGAAAAATATTTCGGGGTGGGGATCATCAAAAAATGTACATCCTAATTTTTTTTTAAATACTCTTTGTATAAAAACTAAAAATAATAAATCACAGATCACAGAGTCGGAAGTACAAATTATCACATGTTACAACAACTGTTTTATAAAGTTATTTCGACGGATATAGTTATCTAAAGCCGTGACTGTTTCGGGGGGGATTAGTAGAAATAATAATCGATTATTTTATCATACGTAAAAAAAAACACTGAAAATTATTTGACATTTAAAAGGAATTATATCAACAATTTAAACAAATATCAAATAAAATAGCGGGGTATTCTTATTCTTATTATTATTATTATTAATATTATTATTATTGTTCTTATTATTATTATTATTATTCTCTTAAAATTGTAATTAAAATTAAATACGTATTACTCTTACACGCCAATGATTTCACATAACCTATTAATCACAATAATAACATAAATCTTAATTTAGATATAAAATTATCATTAAAATATATGTTTGTACTAGCAGCAATACAATAAGTATAGCATTACTAGAGATTAGAGAGATTAGGAGGGACTTAGTCCTGCTCGGAAGAATCTAGTACTCAAGAAATCGTCTTGGATCCGTTTAATATTTTTAATGTCTGACATTCCTGAGTTTCAATTAATTTTTTGACTACAAATTACAATAACTTAAATACAAATATTTCTGACTAAATAGATTTTGTAAATCTTACAATTAGTAAATCAATTTTTGTGTTATGTGGCACGGTTTCAACTAAAATAAAACACTCGTGTAGACGTACATCTTAAAACTTTAATAACTAAAGCTCTATGATGACTATAATGAGATAATATTTATTACTGAATTCCTATTCTCTTTTGGTAAGTCTATTTACAGCATATTATCCATAAAATTTAAATTAATATTGTTGTTTAATTAACAGATATATGAAAACAGTATGTTAAATATATTATGTGTATTCTGACGATGATCGAAGAGAGTATTACAAAACCAGGAATATGTTTGTTATGGAAAATATTATCCTTCTCAAATATTTGATTCAACATATTCCGCGCGTTAAAAATTCTAACATTTGATCATTGCTGATAAAAATATATATTAACTATTTGCCACCAACTCCAAACTGAGTTGCGAAACCAAAGTAGACAATATTTGCAACACGACAAATTCGCATAAACTATACATCATGTTATAATAAACACTAAGAAAAAACAATATTCATTGATAAATCCCACACAGTGTAAATTTATTTAAATCCGCATACGTCTGTCAGCTTCGCCTCGATAAGAAGTCTGTGTGTGTAAGTCGTCTGTCCGTATACAGTCATTGTGATATATCAGTTCTCGTGTTTCAGAAAATAAAATTAATAACAAAAAAAGATAGTCGTGAATACGGTAAGAGGCAAGATGAAAATTTGATTTCACATATCAAATTACGAGTTGTTTAAAAATAATAATTTTAATCTCGATAGATTTTAAAACAGACTATCTAGTTCGATACCTTGAAAACTATATAATAACAAACAACGATTGATGTAAATCTGTTCGATTATTTCTTATATTCCATTTTCAATTATATTCATAACGGCTGATCGAAAACACAATGACAAGTATCCAGAAGCGGATTTCCGTATCGGAAAATGCCCCGATAGCCTTACGGCGGTCTTTGTACGAGTTTTTTTAGTGATCGCTATTATTGTATTTTTTCCGGTTTACGCTTTTCCGGCCGATAAAAAACACATTATAATATATCTCATCGGGTTTAACAATACAAGTGGACTTTTCTCAAGAGTTTTCGAGAAAATTGAATAAAATAAACTTTCCCGTTGACGAACGTCTCGCATTTCAGCAATATTATTGGCCGTGTTATCACCTTTAAAACACCCAATATTACATCACATAACAAATTCAATTTCTACGATATATTTAGACTGTAACTGGATGTGATATTATATAACTGCAATATTATAATATAAGTATATCAGCACAATCGTTTATTTTTTATACATAAAATATCGTTTGAAACAAATATAATAATTAAATTTGTTCTTGATTTCCGTTTCAAATAATATTAACGAAAAAATATGGAAAGACGTAAGTCCCGGCCAGATTTAATTTACGAAATCCCTTTGTAATGCCACTTATATAAATCGTACCTATCCCGATCGCACTATTCTTTTTAATAGATCGATCGATTTTTCAACACATCATAAAAAAAAAAAAAAATACTGAACCACCTCGATATTTATTGCGAATAAAGTCTTCAGAACAAAACTTGTAAATAATCTATTTGAAGTGAGTAGTACGGTTCGAACTGGCTGACCACATATTTCGTGATAACAAAAATACAATTGGAACGCGCGCATGGATGTTTTCCTGAGCGAAACGAACAATATCCGTTTATCAAAGTCCACATACCGCTATAAAAATAAGACATGGAAAATTCGAAAAATTAATACTCAAAGACTACGCCTTATTTCAAACCGCGATTATAAATGTTTCGCTATTAAAAATTCCCCGGCGTAAAAACGTTTTTAACAATTCAACGTAATAATTCCAATTCGAAAACACGCGAACGTCCCCAAAGGGAGTAGTTCAACATTTCGAAGTGCTCCGTTTTTTTTCTCATACCATCCGAAAAATTTACGAATTTAATCCGGATAAAAAGAAACTGCTAATTTAAAATGTATTTGTCTTTCACGCCTTCGGTGAGAAACTTCGGCGTTCCCGCGCTTTACTACGTTTTGATCGGTTCGCCGCCGTCTGAATAAAACGCGCGCACGAGTAGATTTTTCACATTTGCTATAAATGTTATTATCGGTGGCCCGATGTAAATATAAATCGGTGGGAAAAACGCGAAACAAAACGACAGTCAATAGTACACGGCGCCGGGTCGCGGGGGAACAAAAACAAGTCGGACCGGATGTTCGGAATGGTCGGCGGGGCGGCTTCACCGGCCGATGGAAATACGCAGATTATTATTGACAACCCGGAAGGACGATGGCAGTTCGCGATTTCGGCGTCTCTGGTCGTATTTATCCGCGTGGACGATACCGCGTGATGACGGGCCCTAACTGACTGTCCGGGGGCTTACGAATTGAGTTTTAATGGGAATCCCTCTCCCTCGCCCGCGTTTCCGAACGCCACACTTCGCGCACATCCGGTAAAATAAACGGATACGCGCGCATTATTATTATTATTATTATTATTATTATTATTGTTATCATTATATTTAACGCAGTGGGTATAATAACATAAGGCTGTGACACACACGTCATCGTATGCGTACCGTACACGCGTTATCTATAACGATACGCACGGTGTGTGCCTGTCTTCGAAATCGATGTGTGCCGTACAAACGCTATTATAAAACTGTTATGTAATATGTACCAGTGATGCCGAATCTATACTCAAAGAGGAGCAGCCGCCCACCCTATTTTAAGGTGGGCGGTGGTCGGCTGTTCGGTACTAACTTATAAAAATATTTTAACATCAAGTGATACAATTTTTGTTGGTGAGTTTTTATAAATTAATATTATAATTTATAACCTATAGCTATGACCAATTCACCAACACAATCAGTTTAGCAGTTATAACGTGTTATAAGTTGTAATAATGATGGTATTTAGGTAGGTAGGTATAACAAAAGATGGCAAACAGGTCAATTTTAAAGTGTTATAATGATTTAAATTTATAAATTGTGATGGTCTAAATACAAGATAATAGACAAGGAAATTAAAATTATAAAATGTTTTATTAAGTAAAATTTTCTTAAATTTTAATTAAATTTTAATAACCAAATAATATAATATAGTAATCAATATTAATAAATTAATCAATATTTAATTAAACGTGTTTTTAATTTACCTCGTTGTATTATATAAATATCCATAATAATATAATATTATACTTATTTTATAAAAAAAATTATATATATATATATAATACAAATTAATGTCTATGGTGTAATGGTGGGTGATTGGTGGTGGGTACTCCAAGTTAATTTTGTCCCTCCAGTTTAAATTTAGTTCGGCACCACTGATATGCATGAATCATGTGCAAATGTATTTGGTATATTCCGTTACTCGATTCACCGGTGAATTCGAAAACGTTTTTAATTTTCAATTTATCGTCGGTAAAAATCATCGCGTATACATTGTTCGCTCGTGTATTCGATTTACAACCTTACAAAATGCACAGTTATTTTATTACCATATCATTATTAGTTATAACTGTTATAACGTCTGTGAAATCGTGATACTGTTATGAAACGATTTACTACCAAAATTGAATACTGTTTATAATTTTTTTTTTTAAATAGTTTGCTCCGATTTATCACAGCATTGATTGAAATTTGCACAATGTCCGTGTGATTATTCAATGCTTCTAGTATTACGTCACCTCAGAATGAAACAATTCTTCAAAATAATTTTCCGAAAATACACTTTTCATTAATATGATAAAAAATTTGCGCATTTTCTTAACCTATAATAATTTTTCTAACTTTCCAATAAGTTACGCTAGATGAAAAGTTATGAAAAACAAGGCTTGAAACGGGTTTCAGAATCATTTTAAAAATACTTCAAAATAAGTAAATATTGATAAGCCAAATTGAAATCAGAATCTTAATCACTGAAAACTGACACTTAAACTCAAAAAAATAATTAATTAATTAAAATAGTAATAAAACAAAATGACATTGGGATTCGTTCAAATTGTTTTCCACGTATACGGCCTTAACGAAATAATCTCTAACAAAAACGTTTTATTATTTTATAACTATAGAATATTTAAGTACCTAAAAAAAATGTTGATACCTACACATACTTATCCAGGTTACTATCAAATATTGAACTTTAGTATAATCTTACAAAATAGTGAGTTCATTTTTTAAGATCCGAATATTTAATTTTAGATACTCAAATAACAAAGTTTTTCTCAAATTTGGAAATATAAACTTTTTCTATATAATCAAAATATTTATTCACGTTTTAGTATAATAGACAATAACAAAAATAATAAAAGTTTGGGGAACAAAATATAATAATAAATGAAGGAAAGAATAAAGGAAAAGGAACAATAGATTTAAGATCCATGATGAATGCGGTAGTTGCAAATAGTTTCTATAGACAATAGGATGTGTAGGAATAGAATTTGTAGTTATAGTTGGAAACCATGTTTTGGGAATGGTTTAAACGATTTAATTGCGTTCAATATAATATAATAAGATATGTATGACCTTGGCTACACCGAGGAAATTTTGCCAACAGAGAAATGTTAGATTATTCTTAAACTGTATATTATACTATACATCTATATTTATTTCCAAAACTGTAAAATGTAGGCCCATAATGTAGAGAGTATTAACTCATTTTTATTTTTCAAAAGAATTTATAAATTTGAATTAGAAGTTAAATATATATAAGTAATTATAACTTCAAAATATTAGAAATGATATAAGTACATACTAAAAATATTCAAAATTACATTATCTAGGTAATAATAATTAATCGTACAAAATACTTTATCAATATCAGAATATACATTAATTGGATTTAATGAAGTTATTATCTGAATGCAATTTTGACTTCATTGAAAATCTACCAGCATTTTTTATTATTATTATTTATTTATATATCTATTCATAATCCGTTATTAATAAAAGCAAACAATTACTTTATAACATCAGAACATTTCAAAAAAACCTATTGTTTATAATTAAACTTTTATTTATTTATTTATTTATTTAATTATTAATTAATTAATATTAATTATTTTATCATTTTAACAATAAAAATTTTTATCAACGAGTTTAATATAATTGTTACATAAACCAATAAAATTATCATAATTTAGTAAATATTTTATTATAAACAGTTTTCATGAATTTCAAATCAATAGTTTATACTAAAACAACTATAAATGTAATTCAATTAATTTATTGCATAATATTCGTTAAGTAAAAAAATTTTAATAGTTCTTTATATACTTTTAATACTTAGGTCAAATTATTCAAATGTCCAAACGTATAATAAAGTTATATTTTCATTTTTATAATTTTTTGCAAGTTATTTTTTTAATTGAAATTTAAATGTTTCAATTATAAAATGTATGCTCATTATATATGCATTATATTGAAATAAATGAAAAATATTTTATTATTGTTATTATTTTCTTTTACCGTTGTACTGTAAGAAAATATTTTGGAACACTAAGTTTTCGGAAAACCTGTAAAAGACAAACTTCATGTTTTTACTTTGTGTCAAGAGAGTTGGCATTTCACGAATTCCCAAAAAAAAATGATATATTAAAATAAAATAAATCCCCTGCATGGACGTTTCAAATCAATGATGTAAATAAATGAATTAATTTTGTTCGTGTTCGATAAATTAAGAGTTATGACGGATCTCAATATAAAAAGCAGTTTTGTAATTTACGTCATATAATCAATGACAAGCTAACGAGAATTTCAATACAACCTTATATTACCAAATTAAAAGACTTTTTTTTGAATAACATTTCAAAAAAATCTTTATAAAACGAAATAAATATAAACAAAATATTTTGTTAGTTGATTCAATGTAATGAAGATCCCCATATATATATATATGTTTTTAATTTATCAGTTCAAAATATATTCCACTAATTCATAGTTTTTGTCCATTATTTACATTGTTATGACACTATGAATTATTGTTTAATGAAACTCATAGTAAAAGAATCACAAAACTTGATCGTAAATAAAATTTTTGTTCCGAGTGATAAATTATGGTAAGTGTTATAATTAAGCTAAATCAAAATATGTTAATAGACCTTACAAATACGATACCATTTATAAAATGTATCCAAAATTAAATTCTATTTTATACACTTTTCTGTTTATGGAATACCGAGGAATTTCTACATACTTAATTTCATTTTTCAACTAACTGATTTTCAATTGTAAATCGGCTCTTTCTGAATTTTATTTTTATTATATTTAAAATTCTTTGCCCTTTCTAGAATAAAAAAAAAATGTTTTTACGATTAAGTACAGCTTTAAAATGCGATAATAGATAAAAGGACAATTTTAATGATAAAATTATAACACAATTAAAATCTGCGTCTAAAATATAGATTTACATTTAAATGTTTTGATCAGCTACGTTATATTAAGAAGACATAGTTGTTAGCGTTTTTCGAAACTACTTGTTATCAAAATTTCACAGAAAATAAAATGAACTACAACAACAAGATATTAATGTTTTTTATTTCCGAGTATATATCATTAATATATAACAAAAATAGAGTCGGAGAAAGGTGATCACCCTGGGGAATACCTGAAAAAACATGCATAAAGGGTCCCGATAAAAAGTTTTTATATTTTACAATTTGAAAACTATTTAGTAAAAAAAGAGGCGAACCATGAAAGTGAAGGAAATTATAATAAAATATCTTTTTCCAGGCCTTACGATCCGATTAGACTCTTTGGCCGCCAAAACGACTTCCTTCTATCGATTTCTGTCATACTCCGATTACCGGTCTACTCCCATTTCCTAACTAACAATTTCATAACGTTATTCTTCCGTCTTCTTCCCGGTTTTTCCTTTGGTATTTTCCTTCTCGTTACACTCGTCATTTTTATTTTCATCTGGCGTCCATCAGACTACAAGTATTAAAAAAATCAATAATTATTTTAATCTTACTACTCGATGATTTAGACTTAAGATCTAGACAAAAATTCAATACCTGGAATAAATAAAATTTAATTTTGACAAAATATTTGAATTCATCAGCATATATACATATACCAAAACAAATGTTTACACATGTAAAAATCAACATCATTTTTAACATAGATTTAATTAAAATATTGAAAATCGATTTCCATAATAACTTATAATTATTATAACATAATAATTTTTTGGTTACCCTTCAGGTCTAAAATGGCGCGAAAAATTCGGTTTTTCCATCACGTCAATAGAGAAAGTTTCAACTACAATAAGGATGACCAATAGTTATTGAAATCGAACGCACCACAAGTCGAGCATTAATAAATATAACAAAGAAAACATTTTGCAATAAGAAGCGTATAGTTTATGATGTAAAAACACGGCACTACAGTATTATCAACATTATGATATGATAATATGAGCACAATGCTCTCTTACGGTTACGCAATATTACCATGTGAACAATAATAACGGCTTTATATTGTACCGTAGAAATTCACAACAATAACCGAGTTTTTAAACGACGGCGGCACTAGCCGTTGATCGTATTATGTACAGCTAGTATACGCTCTTGCCGAATATGTTTACGCACTGGCGCATATATATTTATATGACGACGTACACACGCTAAAACCCATTCTCACGCACGTGGTCAAAACTCAAAAGTTACCCTCCGAGGTAATTTAACGACGTGTAACTGTTACCAAACTGTCGCCGAATTCCCTCCGTCCAACCCCCGTCTCGCGTTATACCTTTACGCCATTGAGAAATTAGTTAGCCTCAACGACCTATTACAAGGAGATTCTGTTGAAAACTTTCTGATGGCGGCCGCGGCGACAACGACGATAGTTAATCTTCACACAACACAAAAGTCTGAGATTTTCGTCTCGTAAACACGGCCCCGTCGGTGAGAAATACTCAACTACTACCGCGATTCGATTCATTCAACGAAATGAATAAAAAGCATTTCGTACAGACTATATTTTGACGGCGCGTGAAAAAAAAAACAAAATCACCTATTACTAAATATCAATATTTAGACCATACTAAATCAACTATATTGAGTCGATTTACTATAAATTACAACTATTGTATATAATTCGTATACAATTTTAATAAATCGTAATTAAATTTTAAACGCTTCTAAAAAATATCTGTCCCACTCGATTTTAATGAATTTCGGAATATGAGTAGGAAATGTAGCCATCGTAACATATATCTTGTATAAAATTGTCAGTTTTTAAATATCGCACCGTGATCTATCGCACACAATACGGAACTGATTTTGCATGTGTGGTCGTAACAAATTAGCAAATATAAAAATAGTGCCTGTTTCCTCAAAACACATAAAAAACGTGATTTAGATTTCTGATATCGGTCGTTTGTCTCCTCGACACAATATACTATTGTATTATTGATGATGATTGTAATTTAAAACATATCATCAATTTCATTCGAAAAACCATTATGGTTAGCTTACTTCATGTAACGTTCCAAATAGTACCGAAGTATTTTAAACAACTAATAATTTTCTAGAGTTGTCGGGATTATATTATTTATTATATTATATTAAGAAAAAAAAGCACAAAAAATAAACCAAACATATATGGCCACGTTGAAAGAAATAATACAAAAACGATCGATAAACGATATATACAATTGCAACTCTAAGAGCAAAAAAACTACAAGAATATGAACAAAAATATAAGCCACGGCAGACAAGCTTACAAACAACGCATAATTATAAATTTTTAAAAACACAATTTTATAAAATTATATTATGTTCATTCTCGAAATTAATTTATGTACATTTCTTGAAAATATTAAAACAAATGTATCTTGCAGTATATGTAGGTACATGTGCTGCGAAGTAAATACAAATGTTGTTGTACATACTCAGTGTAGCTGTCTTTTTCTGTTAACCAACTAATATAAATAAGATTTTCTACGTTATAATAAAACAATCAAAATAGATTTTATTTATAATGTGTGACGCCATATTGCCATAAATTTGGAACTTTCTCAACAACTACTACGAAATTCCAAAAATGACCTGTAAAATAAATAGCACCTGCACCTAATCCCTTATTGATTGGGAGCTAGCTCGTATATTTATGAACCTTTCAGAACGCACTAGCTTCAACCCAAAAATATTAACATAAACAAAACAAATAAAAAAGAACACATCATATATAAAACAATACCTTTCTTACACTCCGTACAGAGTTTGAAATACTAAGACAACTGAAAACTAAAATATATATACTATCATATAGTTTATAAAAATATAAAATATATGAATCGTAATCATAAGTATAATGTATATTATAGCCATTGACCTACCCGTTTCACAAGCAAATGAAATGTTCGACCGACTTGTTTTCATGTGGTCTGTCATGAAAAAAAAAATATTATAAAATACTTCGATATAATGACTTTTTGTTCATACATTTTAACAATGATTGTGTTATTAATTACCGTTGTGTGATAAAATAATGTAGTAAATAATTAAATAAAGCTCCTTCGCTTTTACTGAGGCAATTAAAATTAGAATAGCATCGTTAAACACACCCGGGCTTAAGACACGGGCGAGATAGAGTAACTAAAGTGACATTATTAATTTATCTGGAAATGCGTGCTTAAAACTTACGAAAAATAAATTGAGGCGCAATAAAATTAAAGCTGTTTATTTAATTTCTTTAAAATTCTGAAATCAACCGTATCACAAAAAAAAACTCAATAAGTAATATAAAAATGTATACATTTTAAAATCTATAAATAACTATATTTATGTATGTTGCATATTTATATTTATTGTGTATACATTCACATTTCAAAAATTAAAAATTGTATAATAAAAGCGACGTTTTACCAATTGTGTTTTGTTGTTTTTACCGTTTTTCCGACGATGAATTTTATAGTCATTTGTGACTAATTTAAAAGGCAGTGCATAATGATCGGAAAAATATTCATCAGAGATAACAAAAAACAATAAAAATCAGAAAATAAATGTAGAAAATAAATTGAAGAAAATATTTACATAGGAATTTAAAATTAAGGGAAATATTATACGGGGACGTAATACGTAAAGGAATTTAAAAATCAGGAATAGTAAATAGTGTTACATGTCAATAAAATAAAGCAACAACACCTGCGCGATGACATCCTTTGATTGGATAAAGGGGAACGTAATCTCCCTCGCCCCTACCATAAGTATTATTTTTATGGATTGCGGTCAATGAATTCATTTTCGTTTAGAACGAATGTTACAGTCTATAGTCATGCATACCAATTTTTGAGAATCCCTCACGATAATTTAAAGAAGCCGTTTTTAAATTTCCCGTAGAAGTTTTCTTAAACATAAGAAAAAACTACCGAAAAACTGAGAAACCCTTTAAAATGACCACAACTTTTGAAAATCGAATAGGGGCTCTTTGTAATGAAAAAATAATAATAATAGTTTAAAAAAGAGATATGAATTTCTCTTCTATATCCTATTTTAATATTATATAATAACAATTTTCTTAATTTGTAATCAATTTCGATCTACAAAAGATGCCTACTTTAAAAATCGTTTTAAAGTATCTAACATTAGAATTTCGTTGAAATGACAACGATTTATGTTTTATTTGAATTCATAACCGTTACACATTAAGACGTGTTAATTAAATTTAAAAAATACGAAACTACGTTATACGCGTTAATTATATTAATTGAATAATTAATTTTACTATTAAAATTTGAAAATTGTAATAATTCCAAAATTCTAGACGGGATAGTAAACCCTGACTTATTCCTGGATAAACTACTGACTATCCTGTTAAGTTAATATCAGTTTTGTAATGAGTCATAGACCAATTTTTAGGGGCGGCTTGAACTCATTACACACATTATATTCTCGCAAAATAACACGGTACCGTCATAAAATCAACAGTTTTCAGCTAGCGCTGCAACAGAAATAATATAAAACCAAATTTTTCGATTGTTTCAGGTAATGTTCGGGGTCATACAGAGGTATGCCTCATGGTTGCCCGTGGATGGTACCACTACTTAGATGGGTCTTATTATCCGGTTGCATAGCCAGACCGTTGAGTTCCGATACGAAAATATCCGAAGTTGTCACACAAAACATGACAGAAGGTAAATGACACTGGTAAACAATATAAAGCCGTTTCGAAACGTCAAGTTGTGGATATAATAGCACGTTTTGACAATCCCTAATCTAACACTCATATAGGCGTTCTCGAAAACCTGTCACGTTTAATCCGAAAACAATACACAATTCGCATATTATAAATTATACTGACAACTAGAATAATTTGATTAAATTTTTTAAAAATCGTACGTACAACCCGTACAATAATATATTACCCAGTTATCAAAACTGATTAAATTAACTTATTTTTACTGACGCGTTAAATTAAGTTTATATAACCCAACAAATTAGTAAAGTTGAGTTGAAAGTTATTAATATATTTTTTTAACTTCAACATTTTTAAATTAACTTTGAAAAAGTAACTTAACTTAGTTAAAAGTAAACATTTTCTAACTAGCATTAAAAAAAATTGCGTGAAAAACAAGATACGACCTACTCAACATCTTAAATGATCTTCAATGCCACTATGTTCATGATATCAAACATTATATAAACGATGCTATAATATTTAATGTTATCTACGTATATATTGTTGCTAATTTAACTTAATTTAGATTTATTTATAAAAATAATTTAGAGTGTATTTAAACAAAACAAAATAATACATTTTCCACGTTTCATTTACAATTTTGGTTAATATAATGATTGATTAAAGTAATTCAAACTATCTCAATTTTAACAATTACAATAGTTTTAAAAACGTTATATGTCTATGTAACCATGCTACTTATCATTTACTTCATTGATACTATTTTGAAAAATAATAGAAATTATGCAACAATATAACTTGAAATGCAATCTACATCCAATTTTCGATCAAATTATTTGCTTTACAAAACTTTTGAAATACTTTTACAGGCCTAAAAGTTTCTTCTTAACAACAAATAAATAAAAAGAAACATTATAAAACCGATTTATATCCAGAGCACTATTAGTATAGCATATTATGCAATCGCTTCCTCTCTCTACTCAATGTTTAATACATTTCATACATGTCAAAATAAAACATAACCCCAAAATAGCAGTTTGATTTTTATTAAACCACTGCATAATTACTTGAAACATCTTTCCAGTGTTATAATATTTTACAAACGTAAATACTCGCAAAATAATTATCAAATCATTTGTATGAAAATTGATATATTTAAACGTGCAAAACAAATTATATTATTTATATAAAATATTTTTTTTTTAAATTTAATACGAGAAAAAATATGACATTTTACAAGTGTATTATTAAATTGTTATCAGTGTTGTGCATTACCTAGATAAACAAGTTAGCTACAAATTAAATTAAATTACTTTTTATTTTCTAAATGTTTATTTTTCATTATAAAAAAAAAACAATAAAAAAAAATTAAACCTTCCAATTTAACTAACATTAAAAATACTAAAATGAAAAACAGCACCAAAGAGATTTTTCCCCAAGCTCATAATGACTGACCAAATCTATTAACAACTAAGCTAATTATGGTTAAAAAAAACCCGTGACATTAATGCCAATATTTAAATTAATCGTTTTTTTTTCAATTATTATAATTATCGTTATATATATATATATATATATATATATATATATTAAATTAATATTTGATGAATCACATCATTAGGTTTTGTCAAAAAAATATATTAGAAATACTCACAATGTCAAATTAATTTTAGCGTTCAATTTATTATTATATTTTAATATCTAAATATGACAGTACATTAATTAAACATATAATATATATATATATTTAGTTCAAAAGATAAATTATTATTCGATTTTTAAAACTAAATCGAGTTTGTGATAACAGTAGATAAACTAGAAAAAAGAATCGATATTTTCTTAAATTTATTAAATAACATACATACGTTATTCATTGTGTGCAGTTTCCAGTTCTTCAAACACTCTAACAAAAGAAAAGTCATCTTATATAGACTGCAATATATCTATTTTTCGCAAATCGAATTTAAATATCAAAAAAGCCAATTTGAATAATAGCCGCAAATACTGAAATGCATTATTTAAATGTGGCCACACGTTCCGTATTATACAGGAAATTATCGTATTTCGAAACTATCCTGTTGTCCCAACAAATACTCTTGGGACGCTAGAATGTCACGTTTTTTGATAATTTGTCTCTTTTCCCTATTAAAAAAAAAAAAGAAAAATCGATAAAAGCAATTTTTAACTGCATCGGCGTGATGTCTTATTTAGTTGTTAAATATTTAAAAAAAAAAAATTATATTATATTATTATTTGCCTAATTTACTATCAAAGATAGTTATCACTTATTCTAAATATGTATAATATACATATTATGTAATTATATTAACAATGATGGTTATTTTTTTTTTTTGTCATTTTTTTATATACTTAATGATTGTTATAGAAGAATTAAACCTATTTGACTATTAACATAATATAATCAGTTTATATGATAAATAACTATACAGTAACTACAGACGTAATGCAGTTTATTTAAGCGGGTTATTTTTACAAAATAAACAAACAATTCCTAATACTACTCAAATGTAAATTCAAACTTAACGATTAAATAAGATATTACATGTTTATAAGTTGAACATTTGAATAATAATTCGTATTATTTAAAAGTCAAAATATGTTCTAATTATTTCAGAAAATTTAACTTGCTACACTTGCGTGAATGTGTCAGACAATTTGACGTGCAACCAATACGCCATAGATAGACCATGTGCTCGAGGTATGTATACAATATAAATACCAAACTTCTTTAAACGTAATTCATGTATCCATCTAGATCTAGATTACTGCCAGACATTACATATAATGGATTCCACTGGATCTAGTGTTATAGTGAACAAAAAATGTGCCAACCGAACAGAATGCCATCCATCTACTGTCGGATGTCTAAACATTGACAGACAAACGGTAAAGACTATTATTAGTAAATTTATCGTTTATCTTTCTATATTATTTATATAAATATTGATTGAAACAATTACATGTAAATAACAAAACAAAAAAGATCTATCGTGAATATTAAAATGCATTTTAATGATGCATTATATAGATAGTGATGCATTTTATAAATCAAATAATTGGTGGAAGACTATTGCCAAAATATGAATTGTACATTAATACATACGGAAAATGATGGGAAATCGATCGAAACAGTTAGATTTAATGAAAAATTACTATTCTTACATCAACGTTAACTAAAAATACTCTGATTAGGTCAAAATGTACTACTGCCATTAAAGAAAATCAGTCTAAACGGAGAATCCAACAATTTCTTCATAACGTACTATTTCCAATGTTATTTTAGTTGATTTACCATAAATATAATGCAAAACGTACTAATTTCAAGATTTTTTCCAAATTACGTCTTTAACGTGCTGTTATGTTAAGTCTGATACCTTACAATTGTTCACAGTAAAAAAACAATAAAATAGCATTAGAGCGTTTTGGAATGTCGTCCTATAGATATAAAATATATTATTTTGGAACTATGACTTTCAATTTCATTAAGTTACATGTCAAGTACACTTTTGACTATGAATATGACGTAAACAAATTGGTCAGTATTTAATTTTTAATAATATTTCGAAGTAAAAATATGTTTAATTAAACATAGTTCAATTCGTTTTAAAGATAGAATCTGATTTGTTTTGATATTCAACCTTTTTTTATTGGTTTAAAATTTTAAATAAATCTTAACTATAGTTTAAAAATAATAAAAAGTATTCGTTTTAATACGTACACATATTTAGAGTGTAATAATAGTTAGTCAATGTGTAGAATACTTTTTTTGTTTAAGTGGAATTGTGTTCGTTAAACACTCTAATAGTAATATAGTGATATAAATGGAGCTACTTACAGTGTACTTTGAGAAAGAGAGAGAGAGAGGAATAGTAATGGATTAAAATGAACAATGAACAATATTCACATTGAAGTTGTTTGTTTTTCTTTCTACCATCCGTTTGATGTATAAATCCCATCCAAAGCGTCTTGCTTTCCAACTTTGTTTTTTTTTCTCTTGATATTTTGTCGATTTATTATTATTTTTGTCCCTTTAAATCACATGCATCACACTCGGTTTTCTCATTTCCTTCAATTCCATTTATCAAGCCACTTGCCCAAACCATATCCATTCTTGTCAGCACAAGCCAATCTCAACGTTCATGATCCTATCTTCAATATTCTTGAGTATAATAAGTGATAACTATATATATTTACAAATACAAAATAGGCATTTTAATGTTTGAAAATGTCGTCGATTATGATTGATATATAATTTACAATAAACCAATCACATATATGTGGAACGACATTCCGAAATTCATAATTGGAAGATAGTAAACAAAATCGAATTAATGTCGAACTCATAAAAAGAAATATTATACAAACCACTTTTATCAAACATTTTCGATTGCCGTCAATACGTTTAGATATATTTATAAAATATAGTTAATATTACTCGATATTTGTTTAAAGTGCGGTGATTTCATCAATTAGATTTTCAAAACATTTTTACGAATAATGTACATCATTAATGTTTAACTCATTCTTCAATATTTTAGCAATAGTGCATTTTAAAGTATCATTCTATATTTGTGTATAGCAATATACTATAATCTATTGGTAACTGTAACAATTGAAGGATTTTAAAATTAAAGAAATATAAATTGCTTTACTTTTTAGCTACCTATATTTTTTATATATTTTTGCTACAGAACGTATATTCTTATCAAACTAAAATTCAAATATAATTTAAATGCTGGTTTATACTTTTCATAAACTTCATCTTAAATACGAGATTACCTCAAATTGTATCTCAAACATCTGTATTTCTGGATCAAATATCTTATTTCAGCGATCAAATGTACCTACATAAATCTTACCGTTTCCTGTCCAATCAAATGTACCTATATAAATCATTTAACGGGTAATAAACGAACAACGGCGCGTTGTGTCAACAGGTGTGCGTATCCTGTTGTGATGGTATGTACTGCAACATAACTGTGCCAACAAACCAGACGAACGCTGTTGTGACAATCACACGCAAAAATCACATGAATCCTAACAAAACGCCGAAGACCAAATCAGCCAGTGATGTGCCGTGCTCTCAACTAACAGTTGCATCGCATGCACTATTGTTTCTGATGTTTTTGATCATTTTGCAATGTTAGATTGTTATACATTTTTACAAAATATTATCCTAACCATTACCTCAATAATGTCATACGACGTAGTGATGTTTAAACTTAGCTGCCACAGTTGTTACACAATACAATACAAACAAAATCGTGTAATTATTATATAAATGTATTATTATATAATATATAAACCACGCCAATCATATTCACAGTTAAACACCAACAAATAATAATAATCCGTTGAAGTGCGAATATTATAAAAACATGTAGATAGGCAGAGCAAAGCAGGGTGAATAAGATAACTCGATTTGACAACCGACAAATTCAATCGTCTCTTATTATAAATATTAATACACATTTAATCGTGAAACTAAAACGTTTTCAAAACTGCCACAGTTTTAGTAATTTTAAGGAATTACAAATATAGATCATTGTGTTCAATATGTTATCAAAATATAAGTAAAACTCCGTATGAGAAACGTTAGGAATCAATGTAATCGATAGTTTTGACGTCCGTTAAATTTAAATAAAAGTGCAATAAATACTACAGAATAAATTAAGATAGAAAGTCTTTCATAAAATTGTTAATAAGACAATTATTTCTCCATTAGGCTCATTTTTCTTGCTCTGCCTGTATTTATTCAATGTTAAACCATAAATTTATCGTTCTGTTTACTTGTTGGAAAACTATAATGTTTTTAAATCAAACTGTGTTTTATGTTTGTTTTTTAACCTTCTTGTTATAATGTAAAATAAATAATAAAATACTGAAATAAATAAACGTTTTGTTTTATTATAATTATTGATTTTTTTTAAATTTAGTATATAAATAAAATCATCTTATTTCAACTTTATCATAGAGATATTAAAAATAATGTGGATGATTAAAATCTCTACATTAAAAATATCACTTTTAGATTTTTTAACACGCAAGGAAGTTATTGTCTTACTCAGCTTTTACATCACTAAAAAAATATTCACAAAGTTCAGCAAAATAAAAAAAGATTATTTTTTTATAATTGAGATTTTTTTTAATTATACTTGTAAACTTCAAATATGGCGTTTCATTATTCTACCGAACCGGCATCGAACCACGTGGGGTCTAGTTTTTATTTTTATTTTCCCGTAAATTTACCATTTAAATGAAAATCCCTACTTTTTTTATTAAATCTAACTAAAAAATATATTAAGGCTTATTTATTGAAAAATTAAAAACAATTTCGTTAGTGAAATATTATTATTATTATTATTATTATTATTATTACTTTTTTATACACATATATATAAACACGTTTTTACGTAATAAATTATTTTGAACACTTTAACTATACACTAAATAAACACATGGGAATCAAGCAACTAAATGATTTTAATTTTCTAAAATAAAAATTAATTAACGTTTTTTTGAAAAATTAATACATATCTATTTTTATTTATTCCCTAGTATCTGTGTAAACATGTCATATAATAATAATAATAACTGAATAAAAACCAAAAAAAAAACAATTAAAATTAAATCAATACATATCTAATTCAATTCAAATAAACTCAAATCAGTGTCTCTAAATGTTTTTTGACTATTATTTTACACAAGCGTTTATAGCCTTGTATAACCCACAGCACTACCTTACAGGGTGTTTACATTTCTGACATGAGAGTATAATACATTTCATAACTTCAAAATATCTATTATTTTATTTATTTTAAAATAAATTATGCATTAAAACTATAAAAGTTCTAAAAATTCCGTACGAAAAAAAAATACGATGAAATTCCTATATTACCGCGATACTGTTTGGAACATGAAATAAAGTCGGACTCATAATATGAGTACTCAACACAGCGATGCTATAGTCAACGTGAAGGACGAAGTACCGAAGGCACTTGAAGCCATCCATAAAATCGTTTTAAGAGAATTCTGTTTATTGATTTCTTAGTGGGTTTATAGTGTAGATACAGACCCGAAATCCTATTGTTAAAAATCTAAAGAGACTAACCATCATCAGTGACTGTAATATATTCACGGGCGTTCAAACCGAAAAACACGATAACATTGTTATACACCGCGGTCAGCGATATTTTGTAGAGTCTGCCGATTTGGTGTTGTGAAACCGACGCATCTGCTGTTACGATTTTATCCGATGCTACTTTTTAAGATTCATAATATCGACCAATAAGTATTATTAGAAAAAAATATATATACATATATGAGCCGTCGACTAGTGTAGTATTATTAAAATTATTAGAAAATATATGATATTTGTATTAATATTTAAAATAATTGTATTATATATTTGAAATTAGGTAAAAACTGATGAATTCAATTGCGTAGCCCAACGTAATTTCTCATTTTCTGACCCGAAAATTACATAACGTATACAATTTAAATTGGAAGTTGACTTATTTTTATTTTTCAATTGCCAACTACGATATTTACTGTATTATGCAAGTAAGTATTTTATGCAGTAATCAAGGATTTTTTTAATATTTTTTTTTTTAGTTTCTAAATTATTTTTTGTTTTAAATTGTTACAAACAATAGATATTGGTATATATGTGATTCGTTAATCTAAAATAATCCCCACAAGTCGTCGCCCACGCAGTCTACGGGTTTTTTTTAAAGATAAAAAATCAAATAGCTTGAGATTTTTTTATTTTATACGAGTATGAAACCATTTCAGGTTAAACCTTCCGTCGAATTGACCACACACATAATCCGTTTTACCGGAAGGTTACATTGATCCGAGCGTAATCCTTCCGACGAACCCCGTACAGTTATGTATAAGACCTTAAACGTTATTTATTATAAAAACGTAATAAATTATTGAGAAACGTTATTAAAACGTTGACTTTTATGTTAGCGCCTATAGCTTTAAGTACATAATAAAACATATTTATATTTTATTGGCTCATTTATTGTTGAACATTCCAATGTTATCATACCTACGCATAACATATTACGATACATACTAGTATAATGGTTGAACCAAATAAAAAATACTAATTTAATGTTTATAAATATGTATCGACTATCACCACTGATATTTAAGTATATATTACGTTTTATAATAGAATAGGACAAATGACAGGTACTTAGCGCAGCTTTTCACAATTGTGTAAGACTGGCAGCGCAAAGATCAAACGACTACAACGACACTATTACTATTCATAACTAAATTATTTTTAATATACGCGATATTCTATGCTTTTAGAAAATAACGTTAATATCACTTAAAATATAATTACATTTATTCGCCTCTGGGGCAGTGATATTGGCGTGCATTAATTAATTAATTCACGGGACGCAGGATGCTCGACGTGCAATGATTTATGAATTACGATTATACATTATTTAATATAATATTTAGCGAATGCACATACAACATCGAATGTTATAGGCATATCAATATGGGGATAAGTATACTTTGACGTGTTTGGTATACGTACACGTAAATATACTTGTATATAGCTCGTCAATAACAATAACGTAGACGATCGTAGACTGTGGGTGATTTTTCTATGATCTACGTGCATTTGAATCAAAAATAAATAAATACGAAAACCGGACGTAAGGCGATTGGGATTAGCGTCTATTAATATTTCAATATTTAAGTATTATATTTATCGTAACGGTTATATTTTTCAAAATCTTGCTATCCTTTCGTTGATTTTTTTTACAGACGAAGATCGAATGTGATCGACCGCAACTAGACGCATATCTCGCCAACTTTGTGCCGAGGATCTATGGGCCAGAACAACGAGGAGTTTGAATATTCTTATAGAAGAATACAAAGAACAAATTTAGAAGAAAAGGAAAAGGAACTGCAAAAAGAAAAAATTAAATCTTATTTTGAATTACTATACATGCATATATATATATATATGCTAAGCTTTATCTAATTACTTATTATTTATATAGGCACATGGTGATGGAGAAAGCTTTGGAAATACACAACTATCTAAACGAGTGTACATATATAATGACGATTAAGATAAAAAAAATTCTCAAACAAATGTGTATAATATGTAACAAACCATATATTACAAATACTTATACTATATATCATATATTGTACATATTTGTGTATTTGTTTACTTTAATTTAAATACACGCATAAAAAAAAGGTAAACAAATAAAATAAATAAGAATTTTACAAAAAAAATTAATAAAATGCATTTGACAATTGTTATTATGTTATAATATACATAAACACACATATTTACCAACATTGGGGTGCTGTTGCACCAATGTAAGTCCCTGTAAACGTATACATATATATATATATTAAATGGGAAAACAGCGAGATTTAACTTGGCCGATGCGCTAAAATATAATAATACTCTTAATTTCAATTGGCTTTATCGTTGAGTAATCGTTCACCGGTTGTTTATTATTATTAAATTTGTACGAGACATTTCGCGTTTAAAGGAAGCTTGAAATATTACAATCTTACATTTACAAGGTTGCTCTTGAGGGATAGCTTTTATAGCCCATGATGTTATGTCGATTGAAAATGAAATATGTGAAATTTCGAATTACACAAATACGATAATAAGATTTGCAGAAGCTGAAACATTGACAATTTTCTGAATGTAATAAATCAATAATTTATTTATACGTTTTACTTTTTTATAATATCTATTAAATTATTATAAAATTAATATAATGATGTTCGCCTTTTCGTATATCAAATACGTTTAAATTTATGTTATAAACGTTTCTAGGAGAAAAATGTTTGATGTTATCTCGCCCCTAAAAGGAGGAAAGGGTAGAAATATAAAACGGTAGAAATGGGGAGAGGGTCTCGTAAAGTTGCCATGCCATGCGTCTCGCAAATCCTAATCGCGGCCATGTTTTTGTACAAGCTAAAACTGTTAATACATTTTATTTATCGCGCAAAGAAGTAAAATGCGCGAAACAATTGTTTTACTATTCGTCGTTCGCTTTCAGATAAAAAACACACTCGATAATACTTAATAATTACCGTCGTGTCCGTACTTTTGCCAACGTACTATGCATGCGGTTTTTTATTTTTGTTGATACTTTTTGGATCGTTAAAAATGATTCGACGGTTTTATTCAAAAAGAAATGATGCCAAAAATACTAATTCCCTGATAGTTATCGGATACACTTATTTATATCATACAATAACGATATGTGTGTAATATAATTACTAATAGTAAATAATATAACGAGTAACATAATTTGGTGTGATGCTACAGCTCCCACCGCCACCGTGAATATACCTAAAACCCGATTGACCCGCAGCGCGTGATTGTATCAGAATTGCCTATCCAGAGCGCCGTATGAACAGTGACGTCGCTGCTGCTAAATTTTGATAAGAACACATGATTTAGATTTATACACATCAAACCACTATAAAATATGCATTTGTGCACCAAAAACGTTGAACTATGCAGATAGATATATTAGCTGAAAATCTTTAATATTTTTTTTTGTATTTTTTCAACACATCTGTATAGACAGTATAAAGCAGTATACAATTTAGTTTTAAACTATACAAATATTTTTTTTATTGTCTTAGGATCAGGCGTTAACTCGGCAATATACTATCTGTACATTTAGATTTTTTGATACACTTATATTTTATCGAAAAGTATTTTCCGAAATGTCGCGATAAATCTAAATCGCCAAAATATACATTAAAAAATGATGAATTACCATCATTAATTAACATCTTTCAAATTGTCCGTATTAAAAAAAAAAACACATTGAGCTATCATAATAGTAAGTGAAATTTGCATTATAATTATTATTATAGTTTTTTTTTTTTTAATTAAATTAAGGGCCTAACAGATTTTACAATTCGCTACTGTTTGAAACGTCCCTTTTACAGTTTTATTCAAAAAAAAAAAAAAACCTAATAATTTAGTTTTAATATTACCTACTTAACACTGGAAAAATTATATGATATTATTTTGTTCTTCAAAATGTACCGTATGGTTTTTATTCGAGTAGTCGCCCTATGGGAAGTCGAAATTCAAACACATTTCCGTCGATACTACTAAAAATAGTGCTTACAAAAATAAAAAAAAGCGAGTATGTGGTATAAAATCAGATTGTACAGTATGTATACATTACGTATATACATGTGACGGTGAAATATCAATAGAATTATTAATAGCAAGTGTTCTCGGCGGGATCGCAATTCCCTAGCAACCGAATGAGGATAAACGGACATTTTGAATGCTAATATACGTAAACCAGACTCTAAATCCCAAACGGAGAGAATAATTTATTACCAAATTATGTACCCCGCCGCAGTTGTTATAATACTCGATTTATATAACATTATTTAAAATATATTCATACTGTCCGTCCGAATGAAATACCAGACGGATAATTATTAAAGCTTTTGAGAACGAAAAGAAATTGTACGCAACCGAATAAATACGCGTATATATATCATTGGTGACTTATTTTACGTATTCACAAAAATTTTATACAGTATGTGTTTTCTTTTTCTTTTTTAACGTTTATCACTCATTATTTTGGAAATATTTATCACGGCGTATTGTCGTATACGTTTTGGTTTTGTTCTCAAATCTAAAAATATCAACGTGTACTATAAAACGGACGTGAACTAATTTTTCAATTTTTTTATTTATACAAAACCTCTCTTCGGGACCAAAAACAAAAAAAAAAAATAATAATAACTCGCCGATTAAAACGTTAAAATCTGCACTACAATAATAATAATAATAATAACAATAACGTGCGGCGAGGGATTACGGAACTGTTCCGTACGCTCACCTTACACTTGGATGTCGGACGACCCTTAGCGAATGCGCTTAACGCGTAATAATAACTATGCCACTCGACCTCAATAATAGTCCGGGAGAGACGGCGGGGGGGGAAGGCGAGACGACGCGACAAAGTAGAAAATAACAGTTTGTCGGAACGCGGCCGAAACGGCGAGGCCACCGTCCAGTGGCGGCACCAGACATTTTTTCTAGGGGGGGGCAAGATCATGGCGAATTGATCATGGAATTTAGTTGAAACTCGTCTGTACGGGTGTAATATAAATTATTGAAATACATCGAAAATACTGTACTATTAGCGTTTCCCGATAAAATATAATCAATTTCGAAATCAAATATGAAATATATGAAACACAGCAAACACATAAATACTTGAAATTTAAATTTTCGTTTGTTCTTCAACGGGTAGGGCAAAAGGTGGGGCGAAACCAAATTTGGGTAAGGCGCTTGCCCTACCTTGCCCACCTCTAGCGCCGCCACTGCCACCGTCCGTTCCGATTTTCTCGGCTCCGGACTCGACCCGATTAACGTGCGAGCGAAACGGGCGTCGATCTACGGGCCTCGACGGATTCGTGAGGCGGCTTACGTTTTAAAAATTATACGAATTTCACGGCGGTCGGTCACCCGTCCGACGGTCGGCAGCTTTACGTCACCAGCAACTTCGTACACGGTGGACGCCGTTTATTGGACTCGCTTTGGGACCCGAGCATTTATGATGATGGTCACCTGCTAACCGAATGAGCGAATAAGGCGAATGGCCCGTGTGCAAAAAGATACACGCGCAAAATCGTGTTTGCGATTCGCGCGCGCGCGGTAGAGAAAATTGGACACCGTCCTGTCCGCCGGCCACTCGGAACTCGTGAACCGTACGAGAAAACATCCGAACGGAAGCACCGCCGCGACGCTTGGGGAACGGTTAGTACGGTTTTGGCCGCGCGCGTAAGAACCCGAATTCCAAAATTATCGCGCCGGCCCGTCGCTGAAAGTTATTTTTCATTTTCGTACGTGAAAACGTGCGATTCTCACGAAATCCGTTTTTCGCCGTTATAATTTCATGAACAAAATAATAATAATAATAATAATAACGCCCAAAATTTATAATACCGGTCACAAAAAATATACGTTTACGGTCGATATTCCAAAATCCGTTAAAATCGTTTAACATTTTAATTCGTCGCGGAATCCGTTAGTTTCGCGTGTGTTATTTTAAACATGGGAAATTTCCCTCAGTGATTTCGACTTGAAAATAGTGTAAGAGTATTTATAACAGTTAGTTATAATTAATCGACTTGATGGCGATTCGTTTATTAGTTACTTATGCCCGATAGATTTTTCTTGTGGTAAGTCGCTACGAGATTACGTTTTTTTTTTTTTTTATGTCACTCGTTTTACGCGTAACCGGTCCGACAGCCGAACCGTACAACTGTGTGATATTTTATATCTCAGACAATGGGTTGGTTCGTGGTACGAAAAAATGTGAAGCACCCGTGCCGTAAAATGAAGTTTTCATCGCATTTACCTCGGTATCATTACTTATAAGTTCTGTAATACGCCAATCGTTAAAACCAGTGGGATGGGATAATAATCATTTATAGAAAACATGGAATTACAACGTGTGTCGGTATATTACATATTATAAATACAGTAACAATGTCTCAACATTTCGTCGTTCAGATGTTTAAATCGTTCAAGTTCTAATTGAATTCGTTTAGATATTTTCATTATTGGTAATTTTGTACAGATTTTTTTTATTTTCATAGACAAAAACTCTCAGAACAGAATATCAAAGAAAAATATTTAATATTATTATCATATTATGTACATCAACAACAAAATAAAATTTAAAACATACATTCAAATAAAATTTAGAAATTGTTCGAATAATTATCGAAACGTAAATGGGAAATAATATTGCGTTAATCAAATATTGTTATTTAATTCAATGCAGCCTTTTATTTGCGCGTGAATAATAAAAATATATCTAATCTTTGGTTTATATAAAAAACTTAGTAAAACAACTGTCGTGTTTATCCTGAATAGGACAATGACAAGCTTAAGTAGATAGAATCATTCATCCTGTAAAAAATATAATAACCTTATTTCTTTTTTCAATATATATAAGTTATTTTTACATGATAAAATAATATAATTATCACTTCCAAGAAATAGTTTATTTTTTTTTTTTTTTTCATTCATAGTTTTTTGTCGGGATCATTTTCTGCTCTGGCGACGTCTTCCTCTCGTGCTATCACTATCATACGTAACATGAGCACTGAAAGTACTTTATCTAACGGATCCATGAACCCTCTTTGCATCCATTTTGGTATGGTCGTTCGGGCATGTGAAAATCCAAGCTTTTGTAATATATAGTCTACGCCGTAAGGCTCAATACTTTTGCCTCCCCATGACAACAACCTAAATTAAATGAACAAATTCAATATTTCATGTCGACATTTAGATTTAGATAATCGCATCTTGTCTTCACCTGACGGTTGGTTCTAAATGCCATGTGGGACAATTATAATCCCTCCAATCATTAGTGAACGATTGAGGTGATTCCATGTCAGGTTGACTCGTATTTCTAGCATTTGATGTTTCAGGACTTTGTGGTCGATTATTCATAGACGACTAAACATTGAGAAATCAAATTAACTGAATAAATAAATAAATAAAACAACAATAACATTCTGCAACTCACTACTTTATCTTTTTCCAAAATATAGGATGTAATGAGATCATGTAGGAAAAAGAAAGCTTCTGCGTCCACCGTAACGAAAATATGGTCCTCGAACTCTGTGATAAAACTACACTCAACCATTGGTTTAATATCACATGGTGATGGTAACTTGACAGGTTGCGAATGATCAGTCTTGAGATTTAATTGTAGAGTAGGTAAAGCGAAGATCACTTCCCGCGTGTGGGTGAGGTTTTCATGAGGTTTCGGTGTACGCGAACGTGGCACAGACTCGGCCATATCTTGTTTCTCACGCTCCAGACTCGGAAAACGGTTCACTTCTACAATAATATTTCAAATAAAATATAAGACCGACACAAATATAAATACATTTACCATCGATTTCGCTTAATGCAAAAGCGTAATTGAACCACTCTTGAATAGTTTTGAACTGAGGTGGAAACAGGACGTTACGACTAAATTTACACACAGTAGCCATACTATGTTGAGGCCTTATGGTACCCTCCATGCCCAAACTGAACGTGAGGTTTTGGACAATGTTAATGTCCAAATCATCTCTACATAACGGTCCAGAGTCTACACAGAAACAAATGTTCAAATTAAACATGTGAAAATTGTGGTTACACGGAAAAAAAATTACCCCCAGAGTTGAATACTTCATGAGCTTCAGTGGCAAATGATATGCACGGTTCTTTCAAGGAGAACAGTGCCCAAGACTTAGATTTGAAATTAATACCATGAAAACAAGCTAAAGATATATTGACACCGTGGAGATCCATTTTCCCACCTAGAACAGTACCCCAATGTGATAGAGGATACTTCAATGTGGACAACCGTAATCCAGACACAGCTTCTAACGCACGCTGCCAGTGTCGATGATGGTGTTTACATTCGTCTGAACTTAAATCTGGAAACAAAAGTTTCAGTTAAAAAAATAACGAATAATAAAAGAATTTAAAACATACTGTCTGGACTTGACGTCGAGGTCAATATGCGTCTCCTAACTGTTTTCTTTTTTGAACTTCTTTCATTGCCAATGGTTTCTCTAGGATCTTGTAGACTCGAGAAAACTCTTTTGCTAGATTTAAACTGTTGCGAGAAGAACTCTTCGAGTTTATAATACATTTTCATAATGTCCGACGACGTGCTTTTGGATATCATTAACTGTAACTGGTCCCAACCAAGGTCGCCATGCATGAACACAACGCCCGGACGTCTGTTGGATTCGTGTACACCGTCCACTGACATGGCCTTATTCAACACTTTCCATTCGTCTTTCAAAATCACTTCAAGTGAGCTAACTCGAGACATCAGCACTGCCGTGCCCATATAATCTAAACGGAGTTCAAGAGCCGACAGTTTTAAACCAACTGTATGTCGAGGCTCTGATCCTGGATCTTCTCTAATCAGCACTGTGTAAACAATAGAAACATAACCAAAAGAAACATACAACATTTTCGAAAAACATACCGTATGTATTTATATTATTCAATTCAATCGTGCCGCCCACAATACCGCCTTTAGCATCAAGTCCGGAACCACCAAGACCTAATCCAATGTGCATGTTTTTATGACCCGTACTACCTATAGACAATCGTCCTTCAGAATGAAATTGTTTTGACAGCCAACTAAACAAAAAAGACTTTTAGAATAACAAAGTGTATACACAAATATAATGTACATACGTCACATTGCCCATTACATTTCCCATATTCATATGTACATTAAGTCTCTTGAAATTCACAGCGAATATCACCAGTGTCTCCCATGCAGATGCACCGACACTACTTGATTTTTGGTCTGGACTCGAGTCGTGACTTGAATTGTTTTTTTTCTTTTCTGATGGCAATTGTTTATCACCTTTAATATTCAAATGGAGTTTATCACGGTTAAGTTTCGTTTTAGTATCAGTACAAAAATTTCCATATCTATAAAACAAAAATATCAAATTTATTTAAATTTTTTTTTTTTTTTGGTTATGTTTAACTAACGAATCTTCAGGATCTATGTTGTTGCTGTGATCACTATAAACGCTATTTGGAACAGTCCTGGTAAGATCACCTAGGAACAGTCTGCGTACTATGCTACGTCTATACCAAGCCCTTGGGAACGCTAAAATTTCAGTCAAGCGTCTCATATCGTATTTAAACGAAGCAGATCCGATATCCACAATGGCTAAAGAAATAATAATTGGACAAAATACATTTATATTTTTTAATATTACACCTAATACTCACTAGAAAATCTAATAGTGGCATGACTCTGATCAGATGTAGTTTTGGGACCAGGTACAGATTCGAAATTAAGCTTTCGACTTCTGGATAAGTGGAATTTAACAAACTCAACATTAACACTTAAAGAATCTTTGCGTTCGCCATCAGCTAATGGTGACCATGCATGGGCATGTGGCTCTTTAAGGTTGGCGCCTATTCATTACAAAAAAATTTTAATTCAATTTTTTTTTTTTTTTTATATTCATTTACTTGATTTTTTCCCTCCGTACGGATGAAAAATATACATAGAGAAGTCTGCCATCGCTCCTGTGATGCTTAAACCGCCAACTGCAACTGGTAAACTATTGGAATCTTCATAATAATCATCAAGTCTAATGATCACAAAGACATACAAGACAAAATTTAATTAATTATTTTAGACTATTTTCTCTCTTTAGTATTACTCGTTAGAAGAATCGGTTCTCTTTGATGAAAACACAATGTCCAATGATGGCAATTTTAGCATACACTCAACTCGAGATACGGGTAAACATGAAAATCGGAATGTTGATGTTTGAACATGAAGATAGACAATAACGTCCACAGGAAATGAAGTATAAGCATATTGCCCGGGTGTCAGATATGGTGCAAACAAATCATCATCATTGTCTGTAGCAAACATGGTGTCAAATGTACCTAAAGAAAAAATAATAAGAAAATTTAATAATAGTTTTTCAATTGTTATTAAATATTGAGTAGACACAATGATGAAAACTGAAAAAACATACCCGTTTCGGCAAACTGTTGTGCAGGTATCGGAGCCAAAGTCTGCTCGAGAAATTCAAGTATGTGTGGAGATATAATAGTCTCTTCTGGTATGCTCTGGAGTGTAGCCCAACAATAAAGACTGGCTTTTTTTGTGCTCGTTTTTCTACTGATTACTCCACTCGAATCTATCGAGTACATAAGGGACTGACCTTCATCGGATACCATCTTCGACTCATAATGTACTTTGAAATCCAGACCAGGAATATGAAATATTGTCAATTCTGATAACTGAGATAGTGTGTTGGTGACTGTCTGGTGGTGTCTTAATCGAGAGCTCGATGTACTATTCGCTCCGAATTTATCTTTATAAGTACGTCTGGGCAAATTCGGGCTGCTAGGTACGTATTCTAATACACCACCAGAACAACTACGTTCTTTTTTCATTCTTGACATCCTGTAAGTTCAAAATTAAATGACATTGAAATTCCTTAGAAATTAATATATGAAACACATACAATTTAATTTCATCTTCTTTAACAGAGTCCTTTGTGTGCAATACACACTTCCCACTGTTGATGAACACTTTAACATCCAATTCAAAATCAATATTAGGTTCTTGTGGTTTTTGAGTGGCGGCCGATAGGAAAAGTGGATTAACCAAAAAGTCATCCCTACAAAAACAGTATTTGATAAAAATATATACAATTCTCAACAAGTGTTAAACTTTATGTCTAAACAGATTTAAAAATTACTTTACCTCGAATCCATTGGTTTTCCATAATCAGCATTTGGCCAACTATCATCACCCTCTGTGGCTAAACTTTGATCAGAACTAGCGCTGGGCAGTGAACTTTGTCGGAATATTTCTTTAGTATTACTAAATGTTACATGACCCGGATTCGTCGCTCTGAATGATGTAGAACGTTGTGGTCCGGCTTGAGGGGAATTTTCTACACTACTCAAACTAATCACTTCGTCGGGGCTAAACATATTTATTACATTAGAATAATTAGATGAAATTAAATCTTATAAATTTTACTTTACCTTTGAGTTTCTCTGAACTCCGTTACTTCTTGTGTGGGAGAGACAATAAATGACTTTGACCTATATGTAGAACTCTTGTTGCTTAGTCCAAACTTACCCTTCAAACTTGATTTTCCTTTTACACTTTGTCTTCTTAGTTTCTGAATCATATCTCTGAAAATTTAATCATTCATGTTTAACATCAACTAAAAATTAATTTTTAACCAAATCTCACCTCCGAAATCCTTTGAAAACCATTGCTTCCAATTCACGTAAACGTTTTATTTCATGTTCAATAGTGCCTTGAGATGCCCCCAATGAACGCAAATCATTTATGGCTTTAGCTTGTTCATACATTTCTTTCTCAATGATTTTTGATCTAGTTTTAGCACTCATAGTAGGATCAATGGCTAAAGATGCTAATATATCACCTTCCATGTTTGATTTGTGTCTGATTACATCACTATCTTGTGATATAGGATCACTATCCGATAACGGATCATCAGTATCTTGTACTCCAGTCAAAGCAGTCAATGTATGTCCCAATGCACTAAGTTGTTTGCCTATATTTACGTCTAAATGCATGTCAACACCTTCCATTTGCCATTTAACATTTAAGAACCATTTTGCATTTTCTATAATATACATACACATTGATATATATATATATATATATATTTAAAATTAAAAATATTAAAAATAAGCTTTACACACCTGTGACAGAATCTAATTTTTGAGAAGTTGTACGACTGCATACTTCGTATGTTCCTTCTGACACAATGCACAAATTCATGGCAGTTGACACAAGTTCATTGGTTATATCAGGTTTCCAGTCATCCAAAGATGAATCAAAATCATCAGCAAATCTCAAACATAGGCCAATAAATCGACCCTTACTGACCAACGACCCGGAACTACACGCTGATATACTAGTCGATTCTAATGTAACTACTACAGCAGAACACGACTCAAAATCCATGAAAATTGAACGATTCAAACCCCATGTGGTCTTAAAAATAAATATAAATTGTAGTATAATAAAACAAGAAATTTATATAATATATAAATATAATTACTAACCTGGGGTAGTGGATTCAAAGGAACACAAATACCCATATCCTCAACAGTTAATTGCAAGAAAATTGTACCCAAATTCGGTGACACTGGTATTTTATCAGATGATAATTTTTCTGATGATGGCTGAGTTGCTGTCAAAACCTCTTTATTTAAACTTGCTCTTTGTTCGTTCCAATACTCATAAGCATTCTTATAGTTCAACCACACTAATATTGCTTTATCCACAGCCATAGGCTGTATATAAATTAACGGTCTTCTCAATGTGATGAGTATTACTTCTTTGTCTTCACCTTCACCTACCATTTCTCCTTGGAAAGCATTTCGTAATTCTGAAAATTTAAAAAGTCTAATTACAGAACTCTATTCAAACTTAATCGTAGGATTACCTATTCTGGTTTTGAAAAAGGCAAAACTTTGAAATTCAGGATCAGCCTCTTCGAATAATGGGTTCCGTATCACTTGCCCAAGTGATAAATTTACATCAATATGGGCTTTGACAAAAATTTTGACTTGTTCAGATGTTTGGTAAGATGAGCCAGATACATTTTGTACTCTATTTGATAGTTGAAAATCTGCAGAACCTGTTTCCAAACGCACAGCACAATTTGTTGGGGTTGTAGCTGTAAGTTCTATACGCTGAAATAATAAACACAAATTTTGTTTAATAAATATTATACTATTATACTAAGAATTTCTGTTAATTCTTACTCTCATTTTAATAGTCAATGAAAATAAAATCCTCTTCACAGGAGCAGAACGACTTGTATCATTATCTTCTAACCATATAGGTACTGGCTTTTCACCTCCATAAACTTTTTGGACAACTTCATTAACTTCCTGGGAACATAAGAAATGTAAATAAGTAAAATGTACTAATGTCAATATTTATGATATAAATTACCTTCATAAAGACTTTTTGAACAAAAACCAAATGATTTAACAAATCTGTTGTAAGAGATTGTTCGAATACTCCAATATCAGCTACAGCACTTAGATAATTACCTTGGCGTAATACAGCACCATCTGAAAAGAAAACTTCCTCACTATAATAAAATATCTATAGATAAATTGTATACATTTACCTGTTCCAGAAAACTGATTTTCTCCAGTTTTTAAACCGCCGTCCAGTATATACTCAGCTGACACATGAACTTTTGGAAGTTCTAAGCTAGCTTCTGAGGGTAAATTTGTCTCCGTAACCTAATTATTTTAAAAATATTATATTAAAATGTAAATTAATCACTAATTAAAAAAAATACAAACCGGAATTTTAGTTGAAAATGATAAAGTGTGTTGAGGCAAATCAATTATAAACTTTGCTTTATTTCCAGTATACCCTGTACTGGTTACTTGGTCCATTTTATATTGTGCTCGTAATGAAGGCAATAAAGCTGCAGTAACAGTTAAACACTAGAAATGAAAAAAATTATTTAAAAAAAAAATTGCAATTATTAGTAAATAACTTCATATTACTTGAATGACAGCAGTAAAGTGCATAACTAATGGCTGCAGCAAAACATTAGGTTCAGGAATCTTGTTGACTTCTTCTTTCTGTACTCTTTGCACCATTGGACTTTGTTGAGTAGCCATACTTGATGGACCTACAGATCCTTGTACATCACTTTCATCGATTGTCGGAACACGACCCATTCGACTAGACGTACGTGCTACTCGTAATTCCTAAATAATAATATTTAAAAAGTAAAATAATTCTAACATTAAAACGTTAATATTGATTTACCTGTAGAGTGGATGAAAGCTGCTTGCTTCCTCTTGTCATCATACCATGAAGAGCTACAGGATGTTGAGGGATATCAATATTGATAACGCCAATTGTTAGCAAACCGGAATTTTGATCCCTCGTCCGACGACTCATGCTCGAGTATAAAGTCTGAGATTTACCGACAGTAACTTTAACAACTGTTTGTTGATTAGGTGCAACACCTTCTAAGAGCACAATCATAGTACGGCCTATGTGTCCAGTCAAAGAACACTCTAAGCTTGGTGGTCGAGTTTTCTTACGAAATGTTGAACTAGTGTGTAAATTAGTAATTTCTGCTTCTAATTTCAAACCACTCAAAGTGGCCAACAGTCTAGTTCGATGAATTCGAACTACGACAAATACCATAACTCTTGTACGTTCTTCCTTTGTTATTCCTATGGCACATTAAAAGAAAAAACAATTTTTAACAACACAAGTTTAAAAAAATAATAAAAATTATAAAAGATATGAATGTGTTAAAACTTTCATGAATTGTTAATATCTTCAGATTGTTTTCAGATATATCCATGTGTGTAGTTTTCAGCTAACATTTTGGACTCCTTTCAGAGTCCATCTTCAGAGCGTATATACTGCAGTATAGTTACAACATTTGACTAAGTAACTACACTCTGAAGATGGACTCTGAAAGGAGCCCGAAACATCAGCTGAAAACTACACACATGGATACATCTGAAAACAATCTGAAGAAATTATAAAATAATTTACTTGGATTTAGTTGTGAAACAGGTGGGACCGGTGTACTTGTAGAACCATCTTTCTCAATATCATCAGAAGATTTGGCTTCCGGTAATATGTCATATTTCCTTATACCCTTGTATCCTTCCGATACGTCTACCCCGAACGATATCCTTTGAGTTACAGTTTTTGTTTCAGGCATTGTAGCATATAACTCTAACAAATGGTAAACGGTCTTCCAACATCTAGGTGTCATTGAAATAATATTGGAATTCACCTCGTCAATGGGTTTCATTGGTGTGATACGCTCAAATTCTGATAAACTTGGAGTCAAACATTCGCTAACCACTGGAGTTTCGTTCAAATTCATATAGCCCTTAACACTTTTACTAGTAGACCGTAGTTTTTGTGCTAATGTTTGATGTTTCGAACGTATCGATGGAGAAGGTGATACAATAGGTTTTAATTCACTGGCCGAACGCGGCAAGAACCGTTTGATAGGTGGCGGGGTGGGAACTGGTACTTCTGATTGATCTGTAATGTTTAATAATAAAATACGTTCAAAAAGGAATGAAACATGAACATACCAGATTGTGACGTTGGTGGTTTGGCGTTGGTGCGCGACACATATTGATGAGGTTGTTGTTCCCGAAGTTCAGTTTGCGTATCTTTCACATTTTGATACATATTGGTGATTTGATTAAGAAGTCTTAATAAAGGCATATTGACCTATAAATTGATAAATATAATTAAATGTTGTAAAACATTTTTTTCCATTGCCTACAGAAATATTAGTCGGTTACCAATATATCTGTTATAACATCACAATATATATCAATATGTGTGTGTGTGTGTGTGTGTGTGTGTGTATGTATGTGTGTATAAATTGTAAATGACACTACTTAATTCTATTTTACTTTAGTAAATACTTTTGAGTGTGCATAAAAATTGTATTTTACCTGTTGGGATATGTATCTAACAGAAACACAAATGTTAAATGATGTGTTAGAATGTTTTTTTAACTGGCCTCGCGATAAATATAACATATTGCGTCTCTGTCGTCTAATATCATCAACAACTGTCATATCTGCTGAACGTCGTACATCACATTCAATACTAACACGATCACATAAAAACGCTGGTACCTCAGGTAACAAGTCTAACCATGGAGTTTCTAAAATAATATAAAATTCAAATAGATTATTGTGAGAATTTAAGTCCAATAAAATACTAGAACATACCTGGTTTCGATTTGTTTTTATATGTTTTCGCTTTCTTCCCAGTTTCTGGACGTTTCCCATACTCACTGACAACAATGTCTATACGCATAGTTTCGAGACTACCAACAAGTGACAAATTAGATCCCCAAGAGTCAAGAGCAGCCATACCATTGTTACCTAAATTTCACAACAATTTCAAAACAATTCAAAATTGTAAATGTTATAGATTTTGTATAGCAAAATAATATGACTGTGCAGAAACCAATATTGGGATTATCTCTTGTCACCAAATGGGATATTATGACAAATAAATAGATGTGCAATTTTAGTTTTCTCTTTTAATGTATTTTATTTTAAAGTATGAGTAGTACAGTGGTGTCGTAATCACTAATGTAATATAATTTGACTGATTCAATTTATTTTTCCATACAAAATACTTTCGTTAATTTCGATTAAAATTAATTTTAACTTTTTAAACTATACAATTCAAACTTAAAAATTGTAAAATTAATTTATTGAAATTAACACAAAGAGTCATAGTATAGTATTTGTAGTTATTTCTATTCAAAATTGTTTTACTTCTGTCTCAATTAAAGTAGTATATTAAATATTTAAATATCTATTATTTTGATAATCCATAGCATACTTGTTTATTATATTTAATAAGTTATCATAAATTACTGTTTAGAATATTATGATTTGAAGGGGTGATAACATTTTTATACTTAGTTAAGCAAGACAATAACATACAAATACCTAATATGATATTAAATACTAATATAAATTTTGTATACAATAAAATATGTTATTAAATCCTTCTGAGTTACTTAATTTCTACAAAAACAATTTTATAGCATACATTAAAACCATAATTATAGATTTTCTGAGGATAATTTACTTTCATAATTACCCATAAACACAACACTGGGTAAGTAACACACACACACATATATATCCTTATTATGAGCCACATTAATCATCACAAAAACATATGCTATGCTAAATCATGCAGTCAATAAAACAAGAATGATACAGTGTTTTTCTAATGTATATGAATAAATTGGTATGTGATGTAAAATAAATACCTGAATTAGGGTTAACCATTTGTTGAGGCATAACTCCAAGACTTGACAATAATGGTTCGAAAATGAGGTGTGCATCCAATAGTCGTAAGGAATCATATTTGGGAAATATGTTAAATCGTAATGAATCAGACTCAGCAAAATCAGCAGATTGATTATCCGATGTAACCGGTATATTCTTTGATTCAGATGTACGCAATGGTCCTTTACGTAATCGCTGAATAATTAAAAACATAACAAAGTCTATGCGTAAAATATCTGATGAACTAAATTATCATTAGTACACTAACCCAATTTCTTAGTTTTTTGGCTTTAACCAACCTACTGGATACTCTAGACTCGTGATTGATAAAATCTTGTTTAGCCATCCAAGTGTAAAGATCTTCATTTCGATCAGATTTTTGTGGTGAGAAATTTATACCTTCCACGCTGCCTGTTAAATTTTCACCTTCTACTGGCGCCTGATAATTATTGTCACCTTGGGGAACTTCAACAATATTCTTATATGAATGTTGTACTGTATCGTCCAATATTGGAAACATAACACTAGCTCTGGAAGATGCTGGCATTTGTGTCGGCAATAGTGATTTATTGTTCTTAGGCTGATCACAAGATGAAGTGTGTGAGCTTATCCCAACGCTATCATTTTGCTGGTCTGTCATACTGGTTGGAGAAAATGGGTCATAATAATGAGACTCATTACCATAATTTCCTTTCGTCCCTATTATAAAGTTTAAAATATGCATTAGTTTTAAAACAATTTCAAATAATAAATCATCAAAGCTTTAACTTAACAATAAGACAATTTAAAGCATCATGTTTCTTTTTTAATCGACAACAAATTAAATGCAATTAAAATTTAAATGATAATTAAAAAGTTAAGTATAATAATATAAATACATATTCCAAATATTATAAAGACACACACATATTTTGAAATCTGTAAAAATAATTTTACTAAAAATAAATTATTTTAACACAAATTCAAAAAATTTGTATTTAACCCATTAAGACAATTTAATATACATTTACTTTTAAAGAAATAATACAACATAAGGCCCAAAAATTATTTATCACAATGGAAATTTAAAATACCAATAAAAATAAAATAAAAGCCAAGATTATAAATTTAGATTAAACTCATTTTTATTTAAATGTTGTACTATTAATAATAACCTACTTTATTATAAAAATATTATTAAAATAAAATTGTATACAACGTATTAATTCAAAACAAATTTAGTTTTATTAACTTTATTTGAATACTTGACATACAACAAAACTATAAATATTATAAACAAGCATATACATAATCATTTACCATTAATTTCAAAGAAATTATCTGTTATTTATTCAAAATGTGTAATGAACTAAACCTGTAGTTGTTATTATATGCATTGGCATGCAACATGTATTATTATAACAAAAACATAAAACTAATTGAAAAAAGGCACCATGCAGAAATTTAACTAAATAATAACTAATTTGTTAACATTTACATGTCATACCACATTTATTTGTGTGCGATTTGAGTACACGTTGTAATGTAGACACGTGCGAATGACGTTCGCTGGTTAACAGCATAGCACACTCATCAGTTATTCCTTCTCCGCCTTCTTCCCCAGAAGCCTCCCCGTCCTTTAGTACATGATCCAAAAAATACATATTTACAAATGGTACCCAATACTAATGGTAATAAAAATAAAAATGTTTGTTTCCAATAAAATATATAGTACACATGAATACACTTTACATTATTAATAATTTACATATATGAGTACACCATGTTGTGTAACTATTATTAATATTAATGGCCCAAGCATCCTTAAAACAACACTAATTGTGACAATGAAAAAATGTATTACACAATGAAACACCTAATGGCCCACATGAAAGCATTACACCAGATGATTTTAAGTTAAAGAAATGTGATATATTAATAATTGCAAACCGTTTTGTTGCTTACATATAAATAAATCGGGATTGTATGATGTATTTGTACTTCGGCGTGGATTTAAATAGCCACAATCATAAAACACCTGTTTTAGAAAAGGACACTCATTTTGATTTAAAACAGTAAATTATCCCAAATATCTGAATTGAGTTCATTTTTAATCTTATCAAATTTAGATTTTAAATTAAAATTGGCTTAACAAATTACCTCTTCGGCATCTGAAACCGCAAAAGTCACATTTAATGGTTTTAAGTTGTGATGTCGACTTTTGAAGTTGTGTTCGAGTAATAATGGGGTGTACAAAATGTTTTTCCACTGACGACTTAAAACAATAACACCCTATAAATATATAATACAATTAATATTCTTTGTCTTTTTAATTTTTTTTTTACTATTAGAACTTACTTGTCTCAAAATTGATAAATTAGGTAAAAATGGATCTTTCAAATTAGCATCAATGGCAACATCACTTTGCAGAAGATATTTTTGCAGTATATTACACAGTTGGCATGAAGGATCTTCTTGCAATGTTTTAGCCAATGGTGTAGTATGCCTATACCGACTCTATAAAAATGTAAGTAACAACTGAATTATTTTAATGATAAATTCATAAAATATAGCATCTTAAATTTAAATGGTTTGTAATGAAAATATGTATACCTTGAGGGGTATATGAAGGCTTTGTACATCAAGTGCTTCAGCCATCAAACAAGTTACAACAGCTGTACATCGTCGATATCTAGTACGTAGCATGTGCACAAGACGCATTGCAAAACGATTACTAGGATTCATCCATGCATTAATGGCTGGTGAAGCTGTACTCAATAAATTCCAATCGTGCCTATACATATAATTTAATTAAATGTTATACAATGAATGTGGATTATAACTATACCTTGTGTAGTCTATTTTACGAGTAATTGGTGTTAATGGCGGAGCAGCAAAATTAAACCAGACTTGACATACTTCCATAACACAAGATGACGCATTTTTATCAATTTCTACTTTTGCCACAGTACCTCTCACTTTAAAAAATTGAAATGTCAAAAAATTAATTTAATTTTAAATAAAACTTAAATTAAAAAACAAAAAAATAACTCACATTGTATCTTCATTATTTATATTGGTTTCGGAGGGAGTTTTATTTTGTTTAGGTGTAGTCATTGGTGTTGAACTACTACCAATATCTTGTTTACTGGAAGCTAAAAATAATATGTCAATTCAAATATAAATTAATTAAAACCATAACAAATTATTTCTGACTTTTTTAAAAGAAAAATTCAAAAGTATACAACATTAAAAAATGTAATTATCAAGAAAACAGTTGTTTTAATATTTTTACATAATCTTTGTAATCAATGCAACAACTATATGAACTAATAAAAAATAAACCCCTCAACAAGTAGTTTTTTTTTATGTGTAATGAGAGATAGAATTGTATTTATGAATATCAAAATATGAATGAAAATAAAGATGGCTATTAACATTCTGCATGTTTGTTGTTTTTATGTAAAATAAATTTGTTTTTAATAAAATTAATATTATAGTTGTACAAAATTTGTTATAGATAGAAATAACAAATGGACGTCAACAATAATGTCAATGACATCAACAATAATCAAAAACATCAATAATATCTACATCCTATAAAACATAATAATGACATATATATTATGTATATCATATGTATTACAAATACATGTAATATATATATTATAAAATTGGTTTTTAGTCATAATACTTACTGTTTACTTTAGACTCTAAATTATCTTCGTTTTTAAGACGAATTTCAGAATGTGGTACTTTTCCAATAGTCGACTCAGGTATTGGTGAAGGTGATGGCACATCTCTGATTTCTCGATCGTTCTCTTTTTCAAAGTTTGACCTTTTTACAACCTATTGATGAAAACCAATATAAATATAATAAATACTTTCAGAATTGGATTTATTCTACAAATATTAACCTTAAAAGAAATCCCTTCAAAACCACATTCCATCATAATGAAACCCATTTTTTCATCCGAAATATTTGTCAGTATCATTTCATCACTATCATTAGTCACATTATTCTGGCCTTCGGTAGATTTCATTTTTGAACAAGTTCTAAACATAACTTTTGAACAGTGACTAGGTATAGCTGTTATAACTGCATCTTTTAATATTGAACACTCATTATGCAGTCTACGTAATTGAGCATGTGCTCTATCTATAAATAAATAATGACATTAAAAATGCTCCATGACATTGTTTTACAGCATTTTATTTGGTCAAACTACCAACAATATTGAACAATATTTAACAAAATTAACAAGCATTGTACATACGGATAACATTTAAATGTAAGTATAAATAAATATGGGTCAAATTGTAAAATTAACTCAATTTGTTAATAAACAGACTATACAAAATATACACAAGGTATGTACAAACTCATAAAATACTTAAAAAATATCAAAATTATTAAAAATTGTTCACTGGATTGAATTCTTAAAAATTATTTAAATTGTATTAACTTGTAATTTCATTGTTATAATCAAAAAATAATATTTACTGATATGTAATGTGATAACAGTCTCTTCTTGTTGTTTTTCAGACGTCTCAATGTAAACAGGTTCACCATGTGTACTTTCAGGATCAACTTCAGATGTAATATTTAACCCAAGTAAAAAAGCTTTTCCAGCGGCTCTACTCAAAACACCTTTTTTCTGACCACTTGGTGCTACAACTGGTGGATGATATGTTTGAACAATTTCTCTTGCCTTAAATAAAAACAATATTCAATTAAATGTACATTTTAAAATTTAAATATACTTTGTATAAAACAAATTTCAATATAATGTTATTAAATTATACTATATTATTTAACTATAAAATATTAATAAATGCCAATGAGCCTAATACAGTAGTTATATTTTTAAAAATGCTTAAAATTATGCCTATTACTGGATTTTAATATGATTAAATTATGATATGACTTAAATATTATAACACCACAAAATACATATTTATCAAGTACAAACCTGTTTACTGAAATGAAATTTAGTAGTAAGTTCTTCGAGACATATAGCTAATAATGATACGCATGTCAAATCTCTAATATTATCTAGAGCCGAAAATGATATAACTTCTTCAACAATTGACGCTTGGAGCACACAAATATTTATCTGAAATATTTAATAATTACAAAAATGGATTTTTTCATTACGTATAAATTATAATTTTAGAATTTAATCAACAGACATTGATAAACATTTTTTAAAAATATGGAAAATTGTCTATATATAAAGTAACATTAACGTAATATAAATTAATTTACATATATCAATTAAACTTTCAATTAATATTTAACACTGTTTATGAAACATTTAACAATTTTAAACCTAAATAGAATTTAAAATAACTTGTTATTTGTAAACTCACTTTTGGTAAAATTACAGTTCCTTGAATTTGTGAAGCAATAAACTCTTCATAAACGCGGTTTGGTTGTTGTAAATCAGGTTGATCTTTATTCACATTTTGTTTTACTCTTTCCACAGTACTTCTTTTACTCCCTCCACCTTGCATCTGACTTAAATATTTATCACGTTTGAGAATATTAGCTGCTTCAACACGACTAATACAACTAGAATGTAAGTGGTTCAATACAGTGAGTGGATGAAGATTGCTAAATGTTGGAATTAAACTATCAACAAATCTGTAAGTAAAAAATATATATATATATATATTAAAAATTGTTATATTTTTAAAAATAAGTAAACATGAAATTCTATTACATACTTTTGAAGTGACTCTAAAGCTAATGGTGTAACCATTAAATCAATATCTCCTTTTAGTTTAATAACAACAGTTGTTCTTGTACCAGTTTCACTTCGTAAGGACACCATTTCCTCTTCACAATCTAAAAAACAAATGTTTGTACAAACATTTTTATTACAAGATATAAATATATAGATATAGATTTGTATAAAATAATAATCAAAATTAAGCATACCAATTTCAAATGTTTCTTTTGCATTTTGAGTAAAATCAAACTGTGATTGATCCCATGTATATTTTTTTAAGGACTGTACTTGTGTAGTATGTGGACTAGGATCTTTTTCTTTGGCATCAGTTCTAGATACCATTTTTAAGCTTGTGAAACCCTCAGATGTTGTTTCAAATTTAGGCAAAAATCTACTACCTGTAATATTATATTGAAGTGTAAATTACCATTAAGATTAGTCAATTACAAAACTCATACACTTACCGATAAAAACAAGACGATCATCAATCGTATGCTGATAAATTGGAACAGTAAATACATCAGATCCTGCCGGTAATGATGTTTGAGACCAATTGGTGCAACTTCGTTTGTGACAAATGATTAGTGTAGGTGGTAAGCAATAAAGGAGAATCTATAATAGGCTTATTGATATGCATGTGCAAATTGACAAGTGCCAAGTCTTCTTGAGATGATACAGCCGACATAAAAGAAGTACTGGATATTGATCGAGAATCCGATGAATCTATCATTCCATCATCCTGATCCTAAAAATTGATTATAATGTATTATAATTTAAAAAACTTAAATTTTTTTTATATAATATACATGGACATACATTTTTATGTAAATGATGTTTGGCTTTCAATAGTGGACTTTGAATTGTATCTCTGGTAATGTCTACAGCAAGTAATGTTTTTTCATCATCAGCTAAATCGCACTTAAAAAAAAAAAACCAAAATAAATATACAAAATTGATTCAATTATTGTATTTAATTACTTCTAAAGTGTCTATATTTATTATAGTATGATCTCCAAGATTGACCTGAAGTGTTATCAGGAATAGTAATGTTATCTAATATGGCTGGACTACTCGGTATGATAGTGGTTTCACTTCCAAAATGATTCCTAAAACAAATTCACGAATAAAATATGTGCGTTTACTTATTATAGGAAATACTAACTTAATAAAAGATTCATTTTGACAAATCCCATTGTTGTTCAAAGAGCCTTTTAATGATGAGCACCTAGCTGATCCTAATGGAACTCGATCATTATTTTTGAGGTTACCAGGTAAAGTAAGATCTTCCTCAGCAGAGAAAAATACTTCAGATGGATTATCACTGGTTATTGATATTGTTCGTGAATACGAATGTTTTGAACTGGTTTGGTGCAAGGAATGTATAGAATCAGCATTGCCTGCAGTAACCTACACACAAAATAACAAAAATGTGATAAATAAACAAAGCCCACAATTTAGCATACAAAAAATATCAGACACTCTCGCCAGCTATTTGGGACAAATTAAAATACATACTGAATTACTGTGGGCACTTGTTACAAGTGCATTATACTGTAGGGCTGTTATATTGAAATAGTCAACAGCAAGTCTAGAATCAGACACACTATACTTTGGACAGGTACCATTGTCTACAGCTAATGTGTTTTCGGGTACACTAAGTATGGACCTAGTGGTATTAAACCTGTGAGGTGATGGTGGTCGTGAGTCCATTTTATGTACAGGGGTTGGACTGGCATCAATTAGACGTGAATATGGCACTTCACGACTAATCGTTTGCACTCCATTTAGTCTAGAAAATGTATAATAAACAATATCTTGCTCTGATATAGCAAAAAAAAAAAAAAATTCTAAACAAACCTGCTGGCAGCAGATGAATATGAGAAACGTCTAGATAACGGGTGTGTAGGTAAAGGAGAAGGTATATCTTCACTGTCTATTGTGTATGGTACATTTGTTGGGGCATTAGGACTGTTCTTGCTTCCCTCAAACTGATCTTGGTACACCTATCAGAATTGATACATTTAAAAAAAATGATTATGGCTGCTTTGTTATTATTATTATTATTTCTAAGATAATATATAATATTTAAATGGAATTATTTTTTAAAAACAAAAAACACGAGACACTTTAAGTCCCAAACAGCTGGATGCATAAAAAACATACAATCAAATTGAATTATATGAAACATATTTTCCAACAAAATACTAAAAACAAATTGGATTGATTCATAATATTAATGTGAAATTAACTAAATTTAGATTTGAACTTAGCTATATATGGAACTTTAATTTCACTCATGGTTAATAATAACACAAACAGAATTAATAAATATGAAACATGATTGAATCATCTTATGTGTTTTAAAATTCAAAAAGAGAACTAAGATTTTACCTTATTTATGTGACGAATATTTGGCCATTGTGGCATTGGATAATCATGTATAACAACACCACTACCAATATTATAGGGCGGCGTATGAAATATTAATTGACAATCATGTAAAATACTCTGTCCAAAACCTGGATCTTTTACATTTTCATTTACTCTATAAAATAATAATTAAAACGATATAATAATACACTTAATAACTTTACTTAAACATCAAACAAACCTAAAAGCTGCAATATTGATGCCATCCTGAATATCACTTCTAGATGGTTTAAAGAAACGTTGACCATTTCGATTACAACCAAAAAATTCACAACCACCAACACAACCACATTTTCCGGTTACAAGAGACCTGCCATCATTTGGCCACAAAAACCACAATCGTTTGTAATATTCATCATGAAGCTTTAGGTATCTGCAAAATAACAATTTTAAAATAAAAATGTATATCATATAAATATTAAACACTCATACTTGTGTTGAACTATATGAAGATTTTTATCAGAATCAGATAATGAAGAAGCCAGTTCAAGAATAAAAGGTCCTAATGATGCAGAACCAATTTCTAGCCACGTTTCCTGATTTTCAGTGGAGGTGCCACTAACATTCCTACAAATAAATATTATTAAATTACCTAACACACAAGTTTCTAAAATAAAAAAAATGTATAACCAATACATACCGATGTTGAGATCGATTACTTCCAGTCGTATTAGTATTACTATTTAGTCCAGGCGTATTTTGTGTACCAGTACAAATAAACTGTTTGAATTTAACAGCTGGAATAACTAGTGTAATACCAGACTTTAGATGATTACTATGTAAATTACAATGTGATAGCCGAAGCGGGGATGCCTAGGAAAGATTAAACACATTTTTTTTTTACATTTTTTCTACCAAATTTTTTTTGTAATAAATTGGTAGAAAATGATAAACTTTAAAATATATATACTTAATGTATTACCCATAAATTAATGGCTGTACCACACTCAACCACATAAATGTCCAATGCATCAATAGCTAAACGAGTCATTCGATATTTTATCTCGTCCCCAGTAGGACATCTATAATGAGCTTGTGGATCATTATGAGGGCATGTTGATGGAGGTGAACCATGATGACATTCTAAAGGTAAATGAGCTGGTTTAAGTTGATTTTCTGAATCAAACATTAATAAGAATAGAGTTTCCAGACCGGTTACAATGTGAAACAACTGGAAAATTAATTAAAATATTTACATAAATAATTAAATATATCATTTGAAATATTACAATGTAAAATATACAAAATTAAATATAAATACAAAAACATACTTGAGGTGCAGTAGCTTTCCCACTAAGCTTTCCCAATTGAATCTCCAATAACCAAGCATATTCTAAAGTGTCTTGATTAAGATTTCGTTCAGCATCACTAAACATAGCATGACCACGAATCTAGATAAAAGCACATAAATCAATTAAAACTAATATTTAAAAATAACTACTTGAAATATTATACTTGTAAAGCGGAAAGCATTAAATGTCCTTGATTTAAATGATGATCTTTTCCTGGTCGATTTCCTAATTTATCACTGGATATCAGTAAACTCGGCGATAAAAGTAGTTGCAACTGTGTATCTTTATAACATTTTTTCATTTCAAGTCCAAAACGTTCGATTATTATAATTGGACACGGAGGATCGTTATCATTACAATTCTAAAATTAAAAAAATACATTTTATATTTATTTTAAACAAAAATTTATTTAACTTACTTTAATAAGATGAGCTTGTAAATCATGCATGGTAATAGAAATAACTACTTCCAGCGGTCTATATTCCCGTGGATCTACTTGAGTTTTTACATCAGTTAAAGAACTATTATCTTGTTCTGTAGTCTTATCAGTATTTGTACTTTTTGGGTTTAATTTATCATTCATGTCAGTAAAAATTTGATCTTCACCAAATATACTTTCCTAAAAAATACCATAATGCTTTAAAATATAAAGAATATTAACAAATAAAAATAAGTTACCTTTAAATGAAAGAAATGTCTTAGCCAAGATCCATATAAGAACATAACTGATGAACCGATTTCTAATTCTAAACTGACTCTATCAGCTGGCAGAGTGGTTGGATCAAATTTTTGTCCTTCTTCCTGAAATATTATAACATTGTTTAAATAACAATTGATATTATACATTATGATTATTCTATTCTCTACTAACTCGATTCCAGTGGATAGGAACATTCTGTGTTTTATGATGTTGCATTCTCATTGGTGACAGTAATTTTTCTTCTTTTTCTGGTGTAGTAATATCAGCTTGAGGTGGTGGTCCATACATAGGCATTGGGTGATAAATAAAATTAATTGACAAAGCAACAATTGGCATAGTCCAACAATCCACCCATCCAAGGCTAAATAAAAAAAATTAATTTATTAACTATTATTTATTATATATTATATTTCAAAATTATTCATACCTTTTTTGACAAACATTTCTCCATTTACGCCCATTATCGTTCAATTTCGACCTGAATACTTTTCCATCACGTCCAAGTAATTTAGCATTTCGGTTTAGTGATAGTAAGACACTTCGACTAGTAAATACCTCTGGCAAATATAAAGATAAATCTATACTTTCACCTTGAATCCAAAATCGAAGAGGTAATGTATCTGGTAGAAATTCCGTGAATGGAAGATCAAATGAAAAATCAAATAAATCACCACTAGCTGCAATCAGAGCTATAATAACATTAACATAAAACAATATACAATATTAGAAATCTTTATTTAATATTATACTTTGGTAGTCTAAATGAATCATTATTTAAATAATTACCATTTTCTTGATTTTGAGATGAACAATCAATCCAATTATATTCATTACTAATAGTAATTAATTCAAATTCTTTCATAAGAACAGAAAATTTCCACGTATATGGCACAAAATGTAATATATCTGGTCTACTTTTGCTCGCCCAATCATTTATCATTTCTATTTTTATTTGAAATTCATTAATTTAATTATGATTTAATTAGGTTAACATTTTTACCACTTGCCTTGAAAAAAACCTTTATGAGCATAAGTAAACCATCCTGTGGCTTTACAACCAGTTAAGTTAAACAACCATTCTTGATGATCATTCCACTGAATTGGATAGTGGCAATGAGCTGTAAATTCTAATGTTTCACTCTCTAGTAGACTACGAAACTTTAAACATAATAACATATTATTACATAAATAACCACATATTATTATAAAATATAGAATATTTTTTATTATGGTTGAAAAGTGTTTTACTTGTAAACTTGTAGTAGCTTCTAAATGAAGAAGCTGCCCAGTAATTTTGGTAGTATAACCATCATGTACTACTAACCATGGTAACGTAATTTCCATGTATGAACCAGGTCCAACATTTATGTGAATTGCATTTGTTTCCTATAAAAAAAAATTGTTATTATTGTAAACAAATTACTTTGTTTTAAAAAAACATTTAGACATAAGGCTTACTTTATTCTTTGAAAACAAAATATCAATTGTAGATTCATAAAGTGTATTCAAACGAATATCAAATGCTTGAACTTGGCGTTTTTCACCAGGTAATGGTGGATCACTAACCTGCACATTATTAGCATTATATAAACAATTTAATAAATAAAAAATTTTATTCTATTAAGATAATAAAGTTATATTATACCTTAAGAGGCTGATAATCTTGAGGAAAAAATAACTTAAATAAATGTTCCCTTTGCCTGTCTGCCCATGGTCCATAACTAAAGTCAGTTCCTTTGCCACACTACAATTTTTTAATAATTGAAATAAATTAAAAATAGTAATTTAAACAATCAATTATATTATGTATATTATTAAATATTATAAGTTTTTATATTCAAATTAGATTGTATATTTCAGACGCACATGTATGTACAATGTAAAATACATAATTTAACACAATAAAATAATTTGTCATTATATAAAAACATTTAGCTAAAATTTGTAAATGTATTAAGTAGAAGTATTACTTATGATTAATTATACTAATTAAGTAGATTAATTATGAGTTTTTACTGCTTTTCAGTTTTAAGTTATTAATTTCCATTAATTTGCATACCTTTATATCAATTCCCCAAATGGGTGGTGCAGATTCCACTATGTCTCCATTAGCTAATTGTAACATTTCTGGCTCTTCAGGTACAACTCCTATAAAATAAATTCAACTTTATAACTAATTTTTAATTAAACAATAGGTAATTTTACAATATTTCAATAACATTTTACCTGGTTCATCCATGTAATAGTAAAGTTCTATATTATTTGAAGAAAAAACAACAAAACCAGCACCCATATATCGAGGTGGGTCATCTGCCATGCCAGTATATTTAGGACTAGGTGCTAATATCACCTATAAGATTAAATTACAATTACATATAAAGAATGATATATCATCAACAATTTTACTTTCATATTTTCTGCTTTGCATTTAACAAAATGCATGAAATGATCCAATTTAGAAGCAGCTGGCTTAGTGGAATATACAAAATGAGCTTCTTCAACATTAACTAGTAAAGTAGTTGGTATAAGTCGATTACCAAATACAACTCGGCCCTTTATTAAAAATTATAATAGTATACATTAGACACAATAGTTTTATAACAATTTAACTTAAATAAAAATGATCACAACTCACTGACGACACTTCCAATTTTATCACAGGTATAAGATCCCTCCAACTTTTTCCGAGTACTGCTTCTTGTTTTTTATCTTTACTATTTTTTGCTTCCTCTTCTTCTAAAAATTATAACATTAATTAATTAATTAATTAATCAAATCAAAACAAAATAACAACTTTTATTAGTAACTAATATTTACTACTTCTTCATTTTGTACTTACTAATATTCAATTCGTCCCAAGGAATAATTGATGGATCTAAATTGAATACTTTTTCTAAATTACTATACATTTTACAACGGTTATAAACATGTAGTTCAAACCCATTTAACATAACGGACAACCGTGTATCAGAATGTGATAAATCTAAAAAATATTTAATAACACAGAATAAGTATGTACTTTTGAATATTATGGAAAATTATTTTAAAATTATTATTTCATTTTAACTATGAAAAAAATAAAAGGATTTTATACAAAAAAAAAGAAGAAATCACTAACCTTCTGACACATCTTTAGGAACATAAGATCGCCACCAACGGAATATCAACCAGCCATCTTGGACTCTAATAGTATAATCTTCAGTGATATAAACAATATCTCTAAACATTATCTTACCAGAAAGAGCACAAACTGTAAATGACCCTGTAAACATTTTATGTTATTTATTTAATTTTCATGTAAGTAAACATTGACGAATTTAAATAATTATAATTGTTATATTCAGTTAATAATACTGTTAATAATCAAAAGTGAAAGAAATCATATGAATGCATGTAGGAAAATAATTGAACGAAATATGTTAATATCTAAACCATTAGATATTTTAAATGTCTAATAATATTTATTTGTGTAAATAATTATTTATGACAAACAGATAACAAAAGAAAAAATTTAAAACAATATTAAGCAATACAAAAAAATAGAAGATAAGTATTTATCATTTCAATGTAGTAATTAAATCAAGCTTAACACATATGACATTAATTAAATTTAATAACAAAAGAGATACATTTTAGTAAATGAAAAACCATTATTATTTGATATTTTCACAAAATTAGTTAATTTTATTTAGATAAAAAAAATGATTATCTCATTTGTATTATTTTACTAAAATTTGACACAATATTAAAATATAAAAATATGTTACAAAATACCTAAAGAAATATTTATGTTATTTATCATATAAGTACATGGATTTATTTTTAATTGATTACTTTACATATAATATACTTGTACAATTCATAATTAAAAATTTACAAATGGATTTTAATCGATAATAATATTATAATTACCAATACTAAGAAAGCCTTTTGTCGCATAGAACCTAGTCAACAGTCTGGTGACAATATACGCTGTTACCCTGGAGTTGTAATACGTAATATAAATCACCCACACCATTCCAGATATCAGTGAAAAAAGCATCCAAGCAAAATTGCTATCCATTTTAATGTCATCTAGGTGAACATTGGTCAAATTCCATGGCGGGTCTTCCATATCATTGACAATAAGTGTCGTCTTATCCATTTTGAAGGTCTTTAACCAAAATACATTACATCTAAAATTAATAAACATAATAAAAATTATAAAACACCAATAAAAATAAGAACCAAAAAAAAAAAAATTTATAGCTTTTGCTAATTATTTAAAATGAAAAAAAAACTAAATGAAAGAGTTATATAAAAATTTAATGATATATACATTTTCCATAGTACAGTGGAGTCTTGATAAAAGTGCTGCTGGATTATCAATAAAATTAAAAAAATTAACTTACATTAACGACAAATTAAGGATTTAACTATTAATTTTCATGACAAAATCCAATTTATATGAATGAATATAAATATTATCACCAACAAATTTATAATTTTGCATAAAATTCTAACAATATTAACGGAAAATTAGATAACATTGAATAATTAAAATGATAAAATTAAAACTGACAGTGATTAAAAATGCCAGATTATTGGGCTCCACTGTACATTACAAATGCATTTTTTTTCTAATCATAATATATAAATAAACATTAATTAATCATCCAATCTTAAAATAATATTATTTTATAAGATATTTTATAGTACTTTTTAACATTTCCAAATAGTAATTATACGAATAAAATAATTGTACCATCCAGTAATTTAGTGCCTATCTTAAATGAATTATTTTTAGCAATACGTATTAACACATAAGAAATAAGAAATTATATGATTCATTTCGATAGGCTACTAATAAATATGTTTGAATGGCATACTTTTTACCATTTTTTACTTAATATATAAATACTTATGATTCTCCAAAACTGAATTAATATTAATATTTAAACTATTTACAATTCATTAATTACCTATGAGGAATAGAAATAATTTATTTATGAAAAATAGTACATATCTTAAGAGAGAGAAACAAGCAGGTAAAATTTAATTTATATTTATTTCGAAGACGATAAAACTTAATATTCCATAATACCTTCATATAGCTTTTTAAAGTTAAAATGGTCACAAAATAAATATTAAGAATAAATCAAATATTGGATAGAAAGTATAAATATTATGATTTAAAAACAATTTTAAGGGAATAAAATAAAATATTTTATCTACTAAACAAAAAAAACCACCTACATTGGTACAAACTACCTCATAGAAATACAAGTTACGTTAACGGAGTACACTAAAAGCTCTTTTAAAATGATTGTAGACATATGTATGGACTTTCTGGACAACTGTTGAATCAGTATATTTAAAAACTAATCGATGATTTGATTCTCCCATAATATAAACTATACACGAACCTGTTAGTATTTCGACGTAATCCAATGTCTCGTGATTGACGTAATCCGTTAGTCCGGGAGAGAACATTGATAGTACAATCCCTTTTGAACCGTATAAAACACGATCGGACAAACCAATGATATGAAACGGTCAGAATCAACTGAAGCCGTTTGTATTGGAAATAGCAATAACAAAAAATAGGATAAAGATTGTAATCGAATCCGGAGAGTTGTTGACGGAACTAGTTTTTCTGCGTAAGGACATGGAAGTTGTAATGGTAAAAACCAGACAAACTAGACCGGGGTACCGTCGGAAGGAATAATATCAGTAGCGCGATCGTCACTAATTAACAACCGGCAGCCAGCAGCGAATAACTGGCGACCGAGAGCGGTCGTCCTTGTGGATAACAAGCGGCAAAGAAAAATTACCGGAAACAAACGCAAACGACGGACGGGCTTTCGTCACCGGACGGACGATTCGGCAGCGCGGGCTCGGACGTGTCCCGACGACGGTTTCATGGCGCGCACCGCGGCACACGGGTCACACGACCGAACGCGGGGATTCGTGTTCACGTGAAATTAACGCGGGCGTCACGCGAGCGACGAAGGCGACGAAGGCGACGAACACCGAGCGGCAACGGAGGCGGTCGGAGGTAGAACAGCCCTCCGAAACATCGGGACTCGTCCGCCGCCGTAGACGTTTCGTACGAGATTCGTGATTACGAAAACCAGACACGCCTATCAGTCGATAACGCGCTCTCGGCCCAATGGTTCCCAAAACCGCGGCCGGTTCGACGGAGATGCGGTCACGCCGTACGAGCGCGGCTCCCTCTCGCCCGACGGGCACGGCCGGCCGCCAGCAGACCAAAAGTTCCCCCCCCCCGCCGTATCTGGTTACGACGACGACGACGACCGTAACGAAACACATCGTTTCCCCTCTCACCCCCCCCACCGCACGGTCTTTTAACGGATAGGACGACGAAAACCGTGGTGCACGCGCGAAGTCGTCACGCAAACGGCGTGTTACGTGCGGTACGGACCGTGACTTGGAAACGGTTTCGGAAAACCGTACGGTAAGCGATTACAACGACGACGACGAGTAATACGAGTTCTGAAATTCGAACGTCACGATCGTACGCGACGTGGTCCTCGGACGCGGTGTACGATGTATGCACTTGATCGTAAACAAATAGAAAACGAAATTTGATACGACGAGACAGTTTTTCCCTTCTACGTACGTCCCACTTGCCAATCTCGCCGTCTCTTAAAAACACGCGTTTCACTCGCATCTCGTCCACCGTCGAAGTTTCTCGCTCGTTTTGTCACTCCCGTCCCCTCTGGCCACGGTGAACGTTCCCGTCCCGTCGATCCGTCTAATAAAACGTTGCGTTTCGGTCTTGATCCTCTAAATCACACGAAACGTGCACCGACCGACTGACGTATGACTTGTACCAACGTATGTCGTAAGACATCTCGAGACTTACCGCCGCGTGTACGCTGACGATCGTTTTGACATTTTTTTTTTTTTTTTACCAGCGGTTTCGATGAACGTCGACGTTTCTATTGCCAGCGAACATTATTATAATCACGCGAATAGGTGTGTTTGGCGAACGATTGACGTTTCGATTATATAATTTCGACAATCGATTATTTCCGGTACAATAAAACGTAAATCGGAACGTCGATAATACGTAAAACGTATAGAGTTGGTAAGGCGTATTGTATTATGTTATTTATTACGACGTGGCGTTTGGATTTGCGCTTAGACATACCTTGTGTTTTAACAATATCGAAAAAGTTTCTTTTTTTTTTTATAATTTTGCGAGTTGAGCGTTCGACGTCATAAAAAGTATTTAATATTTTCCGATTGATCTGATCGACGTAGAACTCTTTTCGATTTTGCAATCCGTGCAATTCTAAAATGTATTTACTTCCGTTACCTTGATCGGTGTTCGCTTGTAATTTGAACACGATTAAAACAATGTTTTTATTTTATTTCACGTACGTATTACCACGGAGGGCAAATTTAGGGTACTGCGGTAATAAAATATGCATTAAGCTAACCTATTAATTATTTAATCCAAATCAATAAGTCGTTCAAAAGTAAACACGTACAGCCGCTTGCATTAATGAAACGAACATGTTACTGTACGATATTAAATCTATATTCGTATTGATCGTCTTATCGAATTGCGACCTACTCGTTTCAGTATTTCATTTTTAATATTTTCAATAGCCCTCGATCGTTTCGAGCAATTCATAAAATAATGTTTTATCCAACAGAGTTTTCTCACGGGAAAATTACCATAATATTTACACATACCGTGTGTCCGTCGTTCACTGTTCGTGTTTTGTCCGAATCCGAAGGCCGAGTCGGACGTGTGTTTGGAACGCAGTCGTTTGCCTATCATAAATTATATATAATTTTTTTTTTTTCTGTGGAAATAAGCGTATTCAATACTTCAACAAAAAAATGAGTCGACGTAACGAATAAAAAACGAACGTGAACAAACCGACGACGTCACATTTACATTGACGGGAGGATAAAGAAAATGAATTAATGAATCCGCGTTGCATTATGACATCATAATTCGATTCGAACACATCATATTGTACTTGTACGGTAATCCACGATATTAGTGTTCAGCGTGATTTGCGAGTTCGTGACGGTCGCGCATCAACGGGATTATGTTTATAACGTATTGTTTGAAATTTGAAAAGTCGTAACGCATGTACGGTTCGATGAAATAATGACTGAAATTGAACATTTTAATATACTCACACGGCCTAAGTTTTCGGTGTAAACACATTATCTATAAATTGAACGCTATAAAAATGAATAACAGACCCCCCCCCACAACTGCACAGGTACATAAGGTTAAACGCGCTCAAAATATTTAAAACAATTAATTAAACATATCGTTTACATTTTACAATACGATTCTTTATATTACATTATTACAATACACTTAAAACGTACATGTTTGGATTTAACATACAAATTAAGTATCAACAATAGTATTAATTTCAGTAAATCATTCGGTGAAATTGAGTTGTACCTAAAAATGATATACCGTTTAAATATTGCAATATGCATGTGTGTGTTTAATGTTATGTAAAAAATATAAATATGATAAATTTATACATAACTCAACTAATAGTAATGTTATTCAAGATACATTTTTTTTTTTTTTAAATTATCATTTTATTTATTACAACGCAATAGATTATTCCGATATTTCGATAAAGTAGTGTGCCATTTCTTTATCGTACAAGATACACACTACATTCTACTACTAATCATAGTCGGCCTTCTATGGTTAATCTTACAACTAGTTTAATCGGATAAGGTTTTCAAAACATTTCTTACTTACCTGTAACAAGATACACACATTTACAATCATATGTACACATTTTATTGTCAACTTTTCTTATTTGATTATCGATGAAATGATATAGTAGTTACTGGATGTGAAAAAGTCACAAAATAATCGTTCTGAAACGTCAGTTTATCGTTTATTCAGAAATTAACATTTGATGTGAGATTCAATGTTGAGATTACATTTTTAATTAGTATTCTCCTCGGTTTGGTTAGGTCGCTCTTATTACGTAATGTTTGCATTTGATCATAAAATAAAACAGTAAATTAGCGGTAAATGTAAATTATCTATTAGACATCATGATACAATTATATGATACAATTTTACATCAATGTTTAGCTACATGAATTTGAAGATTTTTTAGTTTTACATTTTTGAAAAGAATAGAATGTTTTCGATTTTTGACTACAGTAAAAAACACATAGTAATTATCTCATCGATCAATAGGCATTGAACCGAAACCTGTTTAGTAGATTTCATTTCTATTGTCTGAAATGTAAATATCCGATTTTGATAATTTATCAAGTTCACATATTGTAGGTTCAAGTATTGTGCTAGAGCTACTTATAACTAGAAAAAATATTTAACATTGTATGTACAAGTCTATATTTCAATAAACCAAATAGTGCCAAAATTCACTTTACAAGCTACGTGTAAATAAAATGTGGCAAGAGATTTGAGTCGTACGTTTTTATTATTTTTACATAAACTTAATTTTGGCCAACTTATCAACATATATGTACATATATATTTGATATTATATAAAAAGAAATTAAAAATTAAAAAAGTTCCTAAACACTAGATGGTGTAATCCTTCTTTTCGAGTACGGCGTCGACGCGTCGATATGAAAATCGATCAGCCGTTGTCGCACTGTACAGAGTCGCAGTCGCCGCTGAAAAAAATACAGTTGCCGTACCCGCTGTAACAGATGAGGAACACGGCGACCAGGAACACAATGCTGCATATGGTGCACGGTTTCCGTTCCAAGAAGAATCCGGTCAGGTACAGCACCATGAACATGACGTGCGTCTGCAGCAGCGCGGGGTTCAACGGTTTCGGTATGAGCAGCACGGGTATCAACCACTGTAGGCAGTACATGGTCTTTGTGCGCGTTTTGTTTTGGGCCACGGGCTGGTTACCGTCGATCGGACCGCGTGAATCGCGCGACGGAGAAAACGCTGTCTGGACGTGTGTTCGGTCGCGGATAGACGTTTCCACGGGCTAAAACGATACAGTTCTGGTCGTCGTTCGCTTGTTTTCTCCGACGGTTGATAACGATTGCGCACCGAGGTCGAGATAACGTTGTTATATACGTTTCATTGATTTCCAGTGTCTCCCAAAAAAAAAAAAAAAACGTTACGTGTCGTCCGGGGCGGTTTGTGTCTACATCGCCAGAGGGCAGCACACGAGATTCTCGTTTTTGTCTTTTTCGTTACAAACGCGAGCGAAGAACCTTTTTTTTTTTCCGTCGATCTTCAACGCACGATCGCACAGATCTACTTTCTGTCCGACACGTTTTTCGTTTTTTCTCGATAGTGAATCCGAATCCGTTTCGGGATACGTGTATTTCGTTCGTCGTGAGATCTGAACATTTGTTACAGACGTATAAGCGTTTTTGAGCGTGTGCAGTTTGAATGTCGAACAACCGCAAAGAATAAACGGAGTTTCACTCGGAATCGTTTCGTCGACGATCGCTTTCAAATTTCAAATAGTAATACAACCCTAACGAATGATTTACCTATATTAAAATGTAATGCAATTCGATTCTCGACAAACAAAAATTTGAGGCTAAACAATAACTTCGTTTTTCGAATTCAATTCATTGTTTACAAATTCAAAACGTACACTACTCGTGACGTTTGTGTCCGTCCGTTTCGACTTTCTTGGGTTTTTATCGTAGTTCTAAGTCGAACCCTCGTAATTATAATACAAAATAATATTTTTAAATCGCGTAAGAATCTCGGCGATAAAAGCCGACGCTTTGTCTGTCTATTCGATCGTCATTGGCTTTTAGACGTAAACAATGACATGATTGAATTATGTTATCAACATTTTGTTTGCATTTTTGCAAAGTGAGCAAGTTGTTTTGATATTAAAACGATACATTTTTGTCGTTCCGTATAAATGAACACGGTTTTTTTAATAGGAAAAGTGCTTGAAAAGTCACTCTGTCGACTAAGAAATCTGACATAGTACACTAGTATAAAACCGGCGGATTTGATCGTAAATCACGAAATAACGCAATCCTAAAGATTTCAGCTTTAAACGGATATTTATTGTATCGGTGCTGGTAAAATAGTCGAAAAATATATTTTTGTTCCGGTCTTTGTATTTCATACGATTTCCGATGTTGTTAGACTCAAAATCTTAAACACAAGGTTGGTGGACAATCGTTTTGGTGTTGGCAAATATTTTCATTCACGCTTCAAGTTTGAAAACACAAGAAAATGATTTCAACACTTCGGTAAACTGAGTTCTGTTCGGAACTGTTTGTTCTTTTGTACGATACGATTCATCGCTGCTTTCAAATGCACATAATAGATAATACAAAACTATTTGACGTCGTCAAGTTAAGTGAGACGTGATTGAGGCAGTGGCATACAGAAAAACAATAGCGTGACAATTTTAAATAACGTACGTGTTTATATTATAATAGTCGAGACTTTTGGACGTTGCGCGACGATTACATTAATTTACCTTAGGCGTCGGGCTGCGGTTAATTTCGTGAAATTTTCTTATTTATGTCGTTTACAAATTAGTCGAAAGACCGTTTTGATTTTTTGTATTGTAATTATTGAATACGTTATATTTCAATCGCCCAGTTGGATGTTTTATTGATTTCTCGGTAGAGTTCACTCCGTCTAGTAAAAACTGCAAACATTTTTTAATGGAAATGCACAGGTCACGCGTCGTTAGCATTTACATTTAAATACCGACTTCGCGTAAAGCCGTGTTTGTCTTTATTGTAATTTTGAAAGGTCTTTCAGCAGGCGCTTGTGCGCGTTTTGTACGACAATTATAGATTTATAGCCGTAGCTTTTATCTGCGTGGCCCGGCTAATACCGGGGGTTTTCCTATTCTAAGATGACGTGTACGTTATTAATACTTAATGATTGGTTTTTTTTTTTTCCTATTTCTTTTTCGGATTTGTTATCGACGTATATTTCAGTCTACTGCGGTCGGTCGCACGGTGTCGTGTCCTCGTTGTTGTCCCGTTCGTGAAGTTATTGTTTTTTTTATTCAAATAATATTTTTCTAATCGTTTTTTCTTGTGTATATTGCTTTAATTGTCACGTTATTAAATTAGTATGGCTGATATTGCGCGTGTGTTACAAGAATCGTCAGACGAAGAAGCAGACAATTGTGACGGAGAACGTGACAGTGATCTTAGTGATGTTCGTATTGATTACGGGAAAAAAAAGGTATGTATAAAAACCTAAAGTATTATATGAATTATATATAGCGTCTGCTCATGTAACATATAGTAGCGCGCCTGCTGAAAGGTTAAAATGATCGTCAAAAATTGCATTAGCGCAGACATTTTCAATTTGTTTTCAAAAAACTAATAATGCCCCTAACTGTGATCAACAAGCAACTATATACTGCTTTGTGTACATTGTACAATATTTATTTATATACTTGTGACCTGTTGTTTTTTTGGTGTTTGATTTATACATGTCAAAATGTTGTAGTGCCTTTGACGGAAATATTATTTTTGATACTCAAAATTAAATTTTGCCATTAAACAAGATTCGACAATCGGTTATATTGATCTTGCTGTTAAATAACGATTTGTTGATACATAAAATGTGTATTAAACGTATATATCTATACATCTTAAATATTTTTTATTACACATATAAAACGTAGACTTAATTATTTATATTATTATATTGTAATCCAAATTTAACCTCAAATACATAATATAAGAGTTCAACTGTGCGGCTCACAAACTTCATTTTGTGGCTTGTGTTGTCTTCTCGAAGATTATAATTTTATATATTTTATTATTCTAATGCACATAATGACTATTTTTGCTCGTTTAAATTTCATAAACTAGTTTATTATAACTATCTAATAATATATATATACATAACATAACTAGTTATACTAGTAAAACAATTTTGGATTATGATTTTTATGATGGTAATTGTAGTTCTTTTTTACTTATCTTGTATTTATTTTACTGGCCCGACTCATGTCTCATTTTATTTTAATAGCCATTTATAGTCTAATTCTCAAACTATCGGGTATGCAAGATGTGCATATCACATCGGTTCCAAATGTCATTAGCTCCAAAATTGGCATGTAAAAGTTAATCTTGCAGCAAAACATTTTAATAGGAATATAGCAGAAAAAATAAATAAAATCATAGAAAGCTCAATAATATGCATAAAATCATACAATTGTATTATTGAACGTAAAGACCATCATGTTTTCAACTGTTACAATATTATTTGCTGAAAGGAACTTGTCGAAGCTTAAATTAATTAAAAATTACTCGCATAATTCTAAAAGTCACGAGCATCACAGTAACATTTCTAAATTAAACATAAAAAAGAGGAGGATTTTGGAGATAGACATATGATAAATGTCTTTATTAACAACTTTTAAAATGCAAAAGCAAAGGAAAGAAACATTTCTGTTATCGATTCATTGCTGATTAAATACAGATATGTTGAAATTTCATAAAATATTATAATACTATTTTTATAATGATTATATCAGTTCTATTACTTATGGGATTTAACGATTTCCTTAATTTTTCTTTTCAATTATTATTATGTAACTGTACTACAATTTGATATACTACAGTAGTACAAAAATATTAATATGCACCTAATTAAATTTTTTAAATTGACGTGTTAAAAAAAGTAGATTGAGAAAAGTCAGCTCAAGATTCTAGATCGAAATTAAACTACAGATACTATCTGTAAATCTATAAATCTATAAAAAAAAAATTATATCCATGCCATATTTCTGCGTCTCACTTCACTTTAACGTGATTAAATAAACTTGAATGGAATCTGTGAAAAAATTAAACGTATATTGGGCTATCAAATGCTACTTATTTTCAAAAAATATTTAGTCCCCACATTAAAGTTTGCACACCAGTCTCGTAATGGCTAATTGCCACACTGATCCCCACCCTATATGAAACATGTACTTAGCACTCGTACAGTTTGAAAGAAACCTCCGTTTTATACAAAAGTCAAGAAAATAAAACATAGTCCATTACGTTCACAAAATTATTCGTCTTTTATCTCAGTACATCCATACACATATAGCCGGCAATAATAAGTAATATATGATAATAACTATACACCTATATAAATTATTAAATATTATAATACGATAAAATAAAACTTGTTGAAAACGAAGACACGTATTACTATTATTATTATTATTATTATTATTATACGAGTATACCATATATATATACATTTACACTACTTATTTTGATATCGCTTTTGTGTATGATGTAAATTGCGATCTCTCTTCGCCCTGTATATATACTCGTATTATACGACCAGTTTCAAAACTGCCGAGGGTCAAATTAGGGTGCTGTCTGTCAACAGATTTGTGAATGGTATTATATTTTTTAAGAATGTGTATGGGGAGCGAAAAACGCTACATCATTCCGATTTCAAACTTCATTTTTGATTGAGTATTTTTGTGCGTGTAATTTCTAAATAATAATACTAGCATTATATATAGATCGGAAATTACTGTTTTTCCGTTATTATAAGCTAGGTTGTCGTCATATGTATGCATATATTTCTTTTTGTCTACAAAACGACTCGGAATGGTGATTTGTGGGAAGGGGAAGGTTTGACGTATCTGATTATGATGATAAATTTCTTTTTTGTTACGTTTGTTTCACGGACCATCTGTTTGTTTTCTTATTATTATTATTTTTTTTTTTTTGGTACTTAAAATCACGTTTTTACATACTAAGTTTAAAATTTGTATGGTAGACAAATTATTCTTAAGAATGCGCTGATATATAGTTAATTATATATTTACTTCTTTTTCTCTGCATATTTACTTATTGAAACGCATTGATGTCGGCGATAATTTCGAAATTACCGCGTTGAATAGATAAGCGTATAGGTGACGGATTTTAATAGTTAAATGTCCAATTAATGCGAATTATTTCGCAGTATTTCCATTTTCGTACAATTATATGCACATTATGTGTACGAGCACGAGACTACTGAAATAATGACAGAACCCCGCTGTAGAGTAAAAAACAAATAACGTATGTAATTTAAACAATTATGTTACGAACGTTTTGCTCCAAAACGTTGAGGTTTTTTCTGATCGAAAAGAAAACTTTTTAGAATCACGTGATTTATAAAGTATATCGGTTATTATCTGCGTATTCAATACACCGGTATAAATATTCGGGTATTGTCATTAAAAACGGTGTCTTACGAAAACATATGTTTATAATGTTTAGCAGAGTCGTCGGACCATTCTTGGCGACCAAACGATTTTGGTTATTTTCATTTTTTGTTTTTTTTTACGTTTAAAGCTCCGTATCCCGACGTCGAGGGTGATACATGCAACGACGAGAACACGTGCGATATTCCGTCTCGTCGTATTGAAATATGTATAAAACCTAACAAGTCCGAACACGCTCTCTCACTCGTTATCTTTTTTCTTATTTTCTTTTTTTTTATCCCGTCAAACTGTTGGTCGTCGGCTCGGTGTTCCGGCCGTTCCGAGTCGGAGGACGCGTGAAATTACCCGCGATTGTCATGCTAATGTCCCGCGCTGCACACACGCCGTCGTCGCCGTCCGCGCCATCTGTATGATGATAATTTATGCGCGGGGACGAAAGATCGTCTAACACGTCCCCGGCCGTGTACAAGTACCCGATGACCACATACCGGGGCGGTGTGACGAAGAGCACAGAGGAGTTTTATTTGTTTTTCGACAGTCCGATATTTCGACGTGTTAGGCCGCGTCCAGTGACACGGGGCAACAAAGTCGCGGACGACAGAGTCGTTTTTTTTTTTTTTTTTTTGCACCGGTGTCGTTTCTTGCTCCGCGCGGGATCCCGTAGTAAACGGTACAAGTCTATTAGCCGCGCGATCAAATTCATCTGACCCGATCCCCTCCCCCTCCCTCCGTCGGTATTGAACCGAGATGAGAAACCATTCAGTTCAACTCGCGTTTTAGTTTTTGCGCGTACGACGTAACCGACGGTCACTGACAATGACAACAACGGTTGACGACGGTCGGAAACGTTGCCGACGATGTCGTCTTTCGATCTTCGCCAACAATAGAAATTGCGCGTTGCCCGAAATCGTCACTTTGGTCTTAACTTTTCGATTTTTTATACTTGGAGTTTACTATTCAGCTGCTAAATAAACCGTATCTGTGTTTGAATACAAAACGCTCGTCGCCGGCCGAATTCTCTTAATTATTATTGAAATGACTACGTACGTTTTTCGGGCGGTCAAGATTTTAAACCCCCTGATTTTTCGCACACGATGATAAACAGTTGTGCGCGGACCTTTTCTGTCCGGCTTTGACATGTACGATTTCGGAGAAATTAACAGACTGTAATACGTCGTCATAAAAAATAACAAACACTTAGCCTACGTAGTTAATATCGGTGATAATTGTTGATTTTTAGCGAATCGTTTACCGGATGTTTGACATTATATATATATATTTATACATGTGTGAGGGCCGTGGGGAGTTTTTTTTTTTTTTCAAAATTGTCGCCTCGGCGTATAGTGGATATCGTTACGGTTCGAACGAGCGGCGGTCACGTGGATAAGTCCGATCATCGATCGTCGGAAATTTGTGGAAACGTACGAAGAACGAGTCGTCGGAGTTTATCCAGAGAAGGGAAGACCGTGACACTCGTGATGATGAAAATTGAATAAACCGTCGGGGCAGATCGACGAACATTTTCCTGATATCTGTTCCGAAGTGTTCCGCGGTGAAATCGCGACGGAAACGTTGGGATGCGAGAAAGCCGTGCGCAAGGCGGATACCGAAAATGCTCACTTCTGGAATCGTGTTCTCGCGATTCCGTAAATTCCTCGGACACGTCCGAGTCCAAAAGACAGTGGAAGGAGTGTGCGGCCCGTCGCCTTTTCACTAAGCTCAACCAACGAGTTTCTTCCAGGACGGTGCGCGAGCTGTTCGACACTGGCGCGGAAAACGCGTGCCGGTGGTACCCAAACGGCGATCGTGCGGATATGTATTCGATTATTTAAGAAAACGTCGGTTTCCGGACGACTCTCGTGTGCAGTGGCGTGGCGAACATTTCAAATACAAGGAGCGGACTATTTTTCCTCCCTCTATAAAAACGACAAATAAGTAAATTATCGTTTTTTAAATACTTTATGGTTTTTGTTTTCTTCCGAGTTCTTCTATCTTCTAAATTCTAATCAACATGTCGAGCGATAATAATTTATGCATAATCGACGTGATCCACCCGCCAAATTTGGACCAAGAGCGGCCGCTCCAAAATTGCTCCTTCGCCACGTCACTGCTCGCGTGTGTTGTGTGTGTGCACGTACGAGATACCGGATTGTCCGTATCACCCGACACGGAACACGCCGACGGACAGAACGAGAGGATATCCCGTACACGCCAAAATACGGACAGCCGGTCGGAAACGTGTCCGTTTGCCGACGTTGCGACCGTACCGGCCGCCCCCGCTCCGGCCGACCTTTTTTCCACCCGATTGGAGCGCACGAGACCCGCTCCGCCCCGGCCGGCCGCGCGCGCCAGACCGCCGCGCGCGCGGCACCGTGTCTGCCGCCCGAGATCGCGGCAGTCAGTCAGTCTCCGCCGGTCCCGTGCGTCATTAACCGTCGCCGTCGTCGTCCGAACAGTCGTCTGCGCGCGCGCGCGCGAGTTACGTATCCCGTGTGTGTGTGTGTGTGTGTGTTTTGTACATCGCGAACATAACGTAATACCGTATATATATAAATTACACGGCGAGCGATGTCCGCCTGGCGTCCGGCCAACCGCGCGTAAAAATACACGTCGGGACGAACGGCGAGAACGGTGCGAAACACGGAAAAAGAGAAATCCCCGACGACGACGACGACGGTCATGTCCCGCCGGCACGCGTTCCTGGTCTTCGTCGTCCTTGTCGTGGCGCGGCAGACGTTCGCCACGGACGTCGACCCGTCCGACCCGTGCTACGACGGGCACCGGGCCAGACGGTGCGTGCCCGACTTCGTCAACGCCGCGTACGGCGGCCACGTGGAGGCGACCAGCACGTGCGGCGTGCGCGGCCCCGAGCGCTACTGCGAGCTGGGCCCCGCGTCCCAGCCGGCCGCGGGCGCGTGTCACGTGTGCGACGACGCGCAGCCCCGGCGCCGGCACCCCGCGGCCTATCTGACCGACCCGAACAACCCGTACAACGCGACGTGCTGGCGGTCCGAGACGCTGTCCGCGCAGCCGGTCGACCCGGCGTCCGCGCTGCCGCCGCCCGACAACGTGACGCTCACGCTGTCGCTGGGCAAAAAGTACGAGCTCACGTACGTCAACCTGCAGTTCTGCCCGAAGGCGGCCAAACCGGACTCGATCGCCGTATACAAGAGCATGGACTACGGCAAGACGTGGCAGCCGTTCCAGTTCTACTCGGGACAGTGCCGCAAGGTGTACGGCCGGCCCAACCGGGCCGTCATCACCAAGGCCAACGAACAGGAGGCCCTGTGCACGGACTCGCACCGGTTCAACGGGGCCGGGCCGTCGTCCGTGTCGCGGGTCGCGTTCGGCACGCTGGAGGGCCGTCCCAGCGCCGCGGACTTCGACAACAGCCCCGTGCTCCAGGACTGGGTGACGGCCACCGACGTGAAGATCATATTCAACCGGTTGCACTTCCCCAACTCCGCGGCGGAGCCGTCCGTCGCGGCCGTCACCGCCGCCAGCACCACGACCAGCACCGCCGCCGCCGCCGCCGCCGACGTCGCCTCCGCCGTTTATCGCGCGGAACACGACAAGTCGGATGCGGACGAACCTCTGAACGGCAACAAGACCGGCGCCGACCTACTCGTGTTGAACCCGGACCAGGAACTGCAAGGCCACGAGCCCGAAAAAACCACAATCGTGCCGGCCGCCGCGATCGTGTCGTCGTCGTCGTCGTCCGGACGCACTTACCATTACGCCGTTTCCGATCTGTCCGTGGGCGGCCGGTGCAAGTGCAACGGACACGCGTCCAAGTGCGTGCCGTCCGGCCCGGGCGGCACGTTGGTGTGCGACTGCAAGCACAACACCGCGGGACGGGACTGCGACCGGTGCAAACCGTTCCATTTCGATCGGCCCTGGGCTAGGGCCACGGTACGCGACCCGAACGAGTGTAAACGTGAGTACCCGCATACGTTATACATATATAATAAGGATTAATATTAAGTACACTCGATCTTACGCTTAAGCGTTAATAGGACGAAAACCAGGTGCTCTCGTCGAGATGAATCAGTTAAGAGTTTTGGCTTGTTGTCGGTATTTTTTTAAAACATGACATTATCACGCTTGCGCGAACCGACCCGTCAACCGATATAGTTGGTCAAATTGCCGTTTGTTAAGAAAGTTTATAACCATATCGTGTTACGCGCATTATCAACGAATGTGATTTACCGTTTGCCGTTCGCATTCGGACGTTTTCGTCATTTTTCGACTTTCTTCGTTCTCGGGAACGTTGTACTTTTTCCGAATGGCGACGTCAGCAAACGAAATTCTTACGCGAACACGTTTTCGTCGTGTACGTCGAGTTGTGATTCCGATGTGGACGCGTCGAGGTTGGGTTGGGTTAGGTTAGGTTAGGTTTGGTCCCCGTGTTGTTGTCCACGTCTCGGAAAACCCCTGTTCGCGCGTTATCGTTTTCTTCGGACGCCGATGCCGGTGCCGACCGGACAATGACATCTGAGGCGTTAGCGACCCGCCAATCCGTTTCGTCACGGTGCCTCCATTTGGAATGTTACGACACGGTTGTTCACACACACGCGCTTTTTGAAGGCGTCGAATGTAAAATAAGCACACACTCGGAACCTTACGATAATAATAACAATACGTGCGCTCGTCGGGAACGTACGGTCGTGTTATTTGTTTCGCGAAGTGCCGTGATTCGTCGAGTGACCGATCTCGCACTAACCCGGACCCGGGTCTCGGTATGCGGTGGCCTGTGGGCGGAATATAATGCGGAGGCCCCAGATAAACGACCGTCTTCAATAGCAGCTTCACCCGATTGAACCCGATTAAATCGTTTTATAATACGAAGGATTCTTCATTGGCCGTCGTTACCACGACTACAGTGACGTACAGCTACCGAACCGACATTTCGAAATGCGTTCGATGACATTATTACGATCGAATAGGTCCCAGACGAACGCCGTTCATTATTATTTCGCGATTCGAAAAACACCTATTACCGGTCGCGCACCTGTTTTGGTTGATGAAAATTTAATTTCCATTTTTTTTTTCATTTTTTTATTATTATTATCTGTATCTGTAAAACAATTACAATAACTGCGGGGGCTATTTGTTATGACACCGTATTATTAAAACGAAAAGCAGCGACCGGCCGATTAGAAATACGTTACAGTCCGTCGGATGTCGTTAAACGCAGTATTAACCACGTACGATTTCGTCTTACCGCGGTACGTTTACATAACGACAAAGTTAACCCGTGGTGTAGTAGATTGTTGTTTCGGTCTGTTATGGGAACCGTTTGGACATCGAACTCGGCGAACAAAAAACCACGACAACGTTCTCTGGCGCGCGCACGTCAACGAGAACGCGATACGTTTCGATTGAAATCCGTATTTCGATCCGAGATTTAACAATGGGGACGGATTGCCGTTTCCTTTTTTTTTTCTTTCTTTTTGTCGTTGACCGTCGCGAGTCTCGTCCGGTATCGGAATGAGATCTCCTTTCGTGCGTGATTATTATTCTCGCCGACCGCCGCCCGCGCGACGGCATCCGATGCTTCACGTCGTACGCGTGTGATAATGACACCGCGTCTACTCCTCGTTTCGGGACCTCTTTATTATTATTATTATTATTATTATTATGAATCGATTCCCCGGTCACGCTGACCGGCGCGAACAACCGGTTAGGCGCACGGGTGAGAAATGACTGGGCCGTTTTTTGTGTTAACGACACGACCGGCGTCCGCGCACGTGCGTGGACTTTTCGATCGTTCCGAGCCGCGGCCCCCCTCTTCCCCCCCCAGGGGGGGTCTCGTCGGCGCGAAAACCGTGTTAACCGCCCCGATACGATGATGGCGCAACGAGACGACATTCTGCAGCCCCCCCGCTGCATTCCGCGGCGTCCCGAGACGTTTCCGAAAAAGTATTCGACGCCCGGTGTCCGTACGAGACGCGAGAGACAAATCGCCCGGGGCCGAGGAGTTGACGAATGTGATAAACGCAATTCGAATAATGTTTTACCCGCTTACATGTCAGCACGTCGGTCGTAACTGATGACGAGAGTAGTGTGCGTTGACGGCAACAACGGCTAATGGACGGATAATAGTGATACGAGAAACGATCGGTACGGGAAAAAGACTCGCAAGGGTTGGAGAGTACGCCACCGCCGACCGGATCACGCGGCCGCAAGATAACGGTCGCTCGTCGTGTACTATGAGTTGAAAACGATTATATTTTTGATACGGCGTCGAGGGACGTGCAATTGACAACAATTGAAAACGACGTTACCCGATCAACGCGTAAGGCGGGGTACGGACCGGTGATTTTGCGAAGGCTGCACGGCAACGGTCGGTGACGTTTCGCTTTACTCTCCTCCCGACCTTTTGGGACCGGCGAAACGGTCGACGATTGGTCTGTTGTACCGGACCTGGTTCATCTCGTGCGCGTTCGAAATGCCGAGTTTCTCGAATTGGTTTTCGACCAGCGTTGGCTTTAGAAAACGATCTCTCTGCGCCGGCGCGCGACCGTAACGGGGTAATGCGAGATGAATTAAAGAAGCACTTTGAATATCACACTGTGCGTACGACGTGTTCTATAAACATTTTTCTAAACCGAATAATACCGGTCGTTCAATACTCTTCACTATTTCATTATGGTCTTACGTGGCACAAAGGTGGTTTTAAGTTACACATGTATATATATATTTTTTTTTTTTTTCTATTAAAAAAATCATACAAACATAAATATCCAATGGCTTTTTCACTGCGTTTAATGCGATTTTAGAATTGTTACGGTAATTTAAAAAAAAAAAACTCCGCCGAAACGTCGGACAGCAAATGTTGCGCGGACTTCGTGACGATAATCTTCGGACGTTTCCCATTTATCGCGCGTGTTGTACGAGTAAAACGGTTTCTGTCCGTTCGACAAACGGACACAAATCGTTTTCGCGTTCAATCGTGATGCGTACGTCAACATTACAATCGGCGTGCAAGAAGAGGTTAATCCACGTCGGCGAATTCGCTTTGATCGAAAACAATCGGTAATTTAATTTGGCACCCGCGGCACACTCACTCGCACGACGTGTGCGTGCACGTCGCGTGCATCTCGTTATAGCTCACAACGCCACGTTACCGTTTGGAATTGGCAAGTTCGCGTATATACCTTATAAACAGCATGATCACGTCGTGTCTTACAACGAAATAACATACACGCACGTGTAGTTTCCATGCTGTTTGTTACGTGTCGGCGTTAAGTCATTATTGTGTGTTTTCGAAATTGTGAACAATAATTCAAACGGCTGTTCGCGAATTGAGTTATTGAACGGAATCATGACGTATCTCGTATAGACGCATTATGCGAAAACTGGTTTCGAAACGCGATTAACCGCCGGTTTATGATTTTTTTTTTCTTTTTTGCTTTTTAAATTGTCATTTTATTTTAATTCCGGTTTTAAAATTTGCATTTTCCAGTTGAAAGTTATTATTTTCGAAACGTACGATCGCACGTAACACATAGCATGTAGTTTGTTGTGCATCGGCTGCATCAGCGTTAGTGAACACTTCACGATGGCCGTGATATTTTAAAAATTTAATGACATGCGACGCAGACATGTGAAGGGGATGATAATTATTTGGGTACGCTCTACGAATGTTCTGTTACTCGTCATAACGTTACCGTGCGTTATAAATATACACGTACACGCGCGTGAACCTACCTACCTAAACCATACGCTGTTAGCTCGATATAATTATTAGGGTCGGTAGTTTATGTGGCTCGGGGCTATTGAAACACGCGTGTAGGTATGTGCGCGGGTTAACGTTATCTGGACGAATATATACTGAGCGTGTTCTTTTTTTTTTCTTCTTGAAAAAAACGTATTTTGTTCGTCGTTCATACGGGATTCAAAGATAAAACAATAATAATAATGATTAAAGTGTTAATAAACGTATTCGTCGTCGGCATTCGTATAAGTGCGTACACAACCGTGGAAGAGTATCTACACGAAGCGAATGAAACGGTGCGCGTATTTCAGTTCGTTTACGTGCAATTTACCTGCATTGATCGAATTCAGTCGATGTCGTGTTGTCGCGGGATTTTATTTTTAAACGTTCGTGTACAGCTGGTGTGGATATCAGATTTTGTTCGAATATGTATCAGATTGATTTCCAAATAACGTTTAGCGATTTCGTGACAACAGTCAGATGTTACGTTATTATACTTTCGTACACGCGTTATGCAAATAGGACGTAGTGTTTTGTAAATAAACATTATAAATTAAAATAATTCGTTCGATATGTGCACACACAATAGATTGACAGCTGCTGTTTGGTTTTGAGTCACTAAAAGTTTCGAATGCGTTTAACCTCATTGCCAGATACCGTTTTATCATCGATTATAAAGCGTAATCTCGTTTGATATTTGTGAGGTACATCGGTTGTGCGCCTAATCATCTCGTAAACGATTTGGCCGAACAGGTGGTACTCAGGAGGAGACGTCGGTATTTTCGCTAAAGAAATAAAAATCAATTTTCAATTAATGTTTTATTAGGGTCCCGGGGAAATAATTATAATAATAATAATAATAATAATAATAATAATAATAATAATAATAGTAATAATAATAGAGGACAGATTGGGATTCATAAATATCCGAGCGTTGTGCGTCGTGCACCGCCACCGCCGCCGCCGTGTGAACATCGTGTTTGCAAAAACGGACTTGCTAATTTGCAAACAGGATCTTGTCCCCCGGCTAGTTCTTGCACTTATCCGGAGGACGCCGCCGGACAGTTTTGTACGTACGTATACTACATCCACTATAGTACACTATATCCACTATAGTCGACACTGAAAGCTGAATAAATCTCCGTACGCCTTTCCACTTGTCGAGTGCATAGTGAGTGTTTGTTGCGCGTAGCAGGACAAGATGACACGACGCACGGGACATGTCTCTTTGTGGGTTTAACGAGATTTCGTTTTCAGATCGACTATTTTATTTATTGATTTTTTTAAAGGTCCGTTAAAATGTTAATCCCGCGTTTTAGATCCTATTGTGTTTTACACTTTTACGTGTTAACGACATTGCGTTTGTTCATTATTGTTATTATTATTTTATACATTATCCGTCGCGTCTCGTCGCGGTACGCCACGTAGTAAAAACGTTTTGATTTTTTTTTTCTTTGTGGTTTTAGGGGTTTTAAAAATTATTGCCGTATTTGACGTGGTCTTGCGCATGATTGCTATCTGATGCCCTACGGGAGTGTACAGTTTTTTCAAAAACATACCCAATCGATTTATGTATTGTACGTAGTAATGTAGAAACCGTTTCGATAAAACTTGTTGTTGATTTATTTATGTATGCTTTGTGGCCTAGCACTGTACTATATTTTATCGGTGTTCGGATTATTTTGTCGGCGATTTGTGAGAACCGCATGCCGCGGACCCCGCCGCATACCTCTACCAATTACTTAATACGTTTTGACCGTTAGGGACTTGGTCGAGGGTTAGTGTTTTAAAACTTTTTTTGAATACACGAAAAATACTCTAGACCAACGACTAGTAGTCGGTCGAACCCATCGATGTTTTCGTTTTTCGAATATCTCGCCGATTTGTCCGTACGAACGAACGTCGGCGGTCCGCATTGCGCGTACCATGGAAGTCGTCATCGATAACAATTGAAAGTTCGGTTTTCATCTGCCGAAACGATTGTTGTTTGAAATGCGGTTTTATTTGTTTACCCTATAAATATATACTATATATATATATTCGGTCGAACAACACGGTCGGCCCGAGCAGAGTATTGTCGGTGCGCGACGAAACGTCATGCCAATTATCATCACAGTACGGAATACACATGCGATAGGTGCCACCGCGGGCCACTCCCATTTCAATTTTGTCGATTGCTCGACCGAAACGTTGTGCGCGCGCGCGCGCGGCACGACGGCGTGTGTAATGTCGGCCGTGTCGATAGGCGAACGTAGGACGATAAAACGTAGGAGACCGCGCGACTGGAATCTATCGCACCTGTTATTTGTAACACGAATCGAAATTCGATTTCGACTTCGGACGATCGAAAATCGTATTTTCGCGTTAATGCGTCCTGTTAAACCGACTCGTGAACAAGCGTTGCACAATCGAACGTATACACGTGTGTTTGACGTTTTCGAAACACCCGCGTGAACGTCGGACCATTAACTTTCAACCGGATTAGATAACAGTTTATTTGTTTTTTGTTTTTTTTTTTCATTTTCTACGCGATAACGTATAGATTTTTACCGAAATCCATTAAATGTTTTTCCGCGTCGTTTTCGTAAAGCCGACGAAATAAACGCAAGCCGGTTATTTCTTTTATTACCATCAGTTCCGTCCGTCCGTCCAGCACGGGCCGATAATAACGTTATATCGTCCGGTTCGAGCAAAGTATTGTCGACGATTCCGGTTCAGTTGTCGCGATAAACGGCGCAAAGCGCCAGATATTTCCCGCCGCCACTGTACACGCGACGTGTTACGGCGAAACTGCTGCAAGGTCGTCGGAACGATTTTATCGACGAATTCCGCGTTGGCAGCGCCGTCCCGTATTCTGGATACGTAGTGGTGGTGGTTATAGGCGCCCGAAACGTGATGGGAATATTCGTATTTAATATGCGTGTACGTTATGCATTCGAGATTGTATTGTACAGTCGTTGTCTCGTTCACGTGACATTTCCGAGAGACCCGAAGGACCTTTGTGCGTGGCGTCGTTTTCCCTGCGCAATACGATATAGATGCACACGTACAAACAATACGTACAGTAACGTGTATATACGTACGGCGAGATAAATTCGTATTGTTCTTCCTCGCGGCGCAGTATAATAGTGATGATAATAACGATAATAATAACGAAACGATATCATCGTCGCACGTTATTATTTCGCGACGCGCGTGCCCGGCTCTGGCCCCCCGGGATGGCTTTTCGTTGTGCGTCCGTCTTCGACCTTTGTGTACACGATCCGTACGGATTTCCGAAACGAGACGAAATTAAAAGACGCGAGTGGGATTTCGTCGGAACAACGCGGACGGTGAATATCGCGTGGATCGGCCGCGTCGTTGACGGCGGTGCCTCGCGAGCGCCGGGGCGAACGATCACAACTACGGGTACGCGTCTTGCGCAAAACGAGATTCGTTTTGCGAATTTCCACTCGACACCGTTTCGGTTTCGTGTCCCGGCCACGGGGCACATCTCGTGATGACGTTGTTGAAGTTCTTCCCGAGCGCCTGTGTTACACGTGCGTCGCGTGGGACGTTTTGCCGCGCGCGTTTCGTCTGGCCGTTTAGCTCGTCACGCACAGACCGCGTTTGAACGTAATCGATGGCGACGCGCCCGCGAATCGTCACGATAAAAACCGTTGACGGGCGTACGCCGTTAAGTGCCGCCGCGGTTTTTTAAGCGCGTGTCGTGTTGGCAAAGACCCGACGGGGACGTGACGCGTATGAAAAAAAATAAAACGCCGTCACCCGTTCGCGCGACGATATTTCGCGTACGCGTTTTTATTGCGCTGGCACCGCGTCAAAAAAAAAAAAAAAAACGGTTTCGTTTGGTTTTTTGTTTTTTTGAAAACTGGCCTCCGCGACAACGTCGTCACGTAGCCGGCGAAACGACCGACACGATTGTCCGTTCGAACGTTGTCCGCTGTCGTCGATTCACTCGTTGTATCGGTAACGACAATAACTATAATAATAATAATAACAACGAGTAAACCTATACCTGTATTATTATCGACGTACGTGTATAGATCTGTAATACGAGCAACAATAAAACACGATATTTATTATTTCGGTTTATCGCGCGGTGCTGCGGCGACGCGTACGAAACGTGCACTTTTCTTTCTCACGTTCTACCCACGTCATTTGTTTGGGAACGGATATTCCGCGCAGCGTTGCTATAGAAATGCGATATTATTTTTCAGCGCGTTCGACGTCCGAACGGAAATGTCGACATTTCCATTAGACGGAAAAATAAACAAATAACGACGCGCGTCCATAGTGTTCCGTCCATTGATTTGGTCTAAATCGATCGTTTACGATTAATCGTTCGACATACGGCGTTGAGTCCGATGCACATATCGTTTTGCATTTCAAACGAGCGTTTTGGCCGTTCGATTCGTATTGCACGCGAGTGTTATACTCGCGTCCATATATAAAGGCGTATTCTAAACATAGGCATCGCACTATTATTTTATTTATTTATTTTCGTTTTTTTTTATGACGTTGCCCGAGTTGAGTTTTGATAGATGGTTGTAGGATGTTGTCACCGCAACGACTAAACGACTCTAAAAAATGATCCAGATGTCCGCATCATTTAGACATACGTTTTGTTTGTGTTATACGTATTAGACAGTTAATATCCATTTCGTCAACACACGTTTCTGTAAACGACGAGAACGGTTGGCTTTTGAATGCACCGAACTCGACAAAATACTCGCAGTCAAATCCGTATTTTTAAAAACTCACGAGTATTTTGTTTTTTCTTTCTTTAACATTTCAATATACCTTTAATCGTTTTGAAATTTTTTATTCCAAACACGCGTTGTAAAATTAGAAACTCGCAACAATTGTTTTCATAATTAAATATTTTACTAAACAATTTTATTTTTCGTTACAAACGATCGTTTATAATTGTGTAGGTTTGTTGTAAACATAACTATGTATTCTTGTAACAGCTAGTCTACGCGTTCTTTGTATTTAGCGTTTTATTTTTCCTATCCAGTTATTCGAGTACGGTTTTTTTTTCGTGTTCAAAACGTATTGATTATTTGTTCGCACACTAATTGACGGCGACGCGTACAACTTTTCATGTCTAATATTTACGGAGATACGTGAAATTAAATTTCGTGATATACTAGTTTAATTATCTTTTCTACGACGACGACGACGACTCCAGCGGGTGTTCAGTCGAGACACGTGTGGTGATACGCCGGACGGTTCTCACGGCGACGGACCGCCACTATTATGCGATTTATCATGTTTGCTCGGCGGCGTGGAAAGACGCGTCTCGGAAAGATATTTTTTTATTATTCATTCATATTCTACGGAAATAGGTACTATATATTAACGAGCCGCGCGCAATTAATAGAAAACTGTGTCTCGGAGCTGCGTGACCACCACCCGTCCAAACTCGAATAGACACTCGTTTATATTACACGTTCGTTCCATCGTGTACAACAGTGTTGGTTTCGTTTAGGTTTTACCTGTGCGCCTAACACAATATTTCACGGCGTCATAGTGAAATTTAATCCCTGGAAACCGATCGTAAACGTTGTGAGTAAGTAATTGAATAAAACGCGCGGCACTTTGTACCTGATATTTCTTAATTTATGAACCCGCGTATATTATTATTATTTTCGAATTTACAATTCACACCTACGAGCTACGGACCTGTCGAGGAGGCCGAAAGACTCACTCGGCCGTTCCGAATAAATACGTCCCCATTTATATACCTGCCGAGTGGGTACTCGTGCTATGTAGGTTATTATACGCACGTCCTAGACGCTGCCAGTTCCACGATATTTTTCTTCGTCCGGTCCTCTTCTCCTCCTCACACGCCCTTTCGGAATGTAATCGAACTATCGCGCGGCTCAACGATTATACATCACTAGACTGAACGCTACGTACGGACGACCGCGAACCGAAAACATATTTTACTCGTTCGTAATATTTTCAAGCCTGTCTCGCGCAAGAGTACGCGTGCAATAATAACTGTTCACACAAAACTTACTCACTCCCGTTTCGGTTAAACCGAGAATTTTTCGTTCTTAAAATACGCGTTGTTGTTTTAATTCAAACATTGTTAGATTCGGAACGAAGCGAAGAACGTATTGTTTACACGGCGATGCGTTTTCTTGTTTTGTCCGTTCTGGACACGCGTACGTGTTCCGTCGGCAAGTCGTATCTAGTCGGTCCTTAATTTAACACGTCTTTCGATTTTCTCAGTAGTTTTGTCTGGCGTTGTTAAATACGATCTGCAAATGGCAAGAAAAACCTTATAAGATTATAAATAATATTTTAACAATACGTTCATTAATTAACATAATAAGATTCGTTTTTCCGCATACAATGATTTTTCATTGTTATCAAATTCAAAACAATAACATAACTTCAAAAATCTCTGTCGACTCACTTAAGCCGACATCAACAAAGCAGCCGCGTTTCGCTACTTTTTTTTTTATTTAAATTTACTCATATTAAGTTAAAATATTGAACGAAATCGTAAAAAAAAAAATCTGACTATTTATTTGTGTATTTTAGTCGGCTGTAGTATAGTAGTTTTATTTTACACGAAATAAAAACATTTCGAAGTAATTAAAGTAAAGTATGAACCACAGGATTATAAATAAATCAGTACAAACTCGTTTTCAATAAATAAAATTAAAAGTTACTGGTTATCCGTGTAGCGAACAGAATTTAACTAACAAACAAACACGCGATACTCTTCGCCGAACCTTTCTTTGTATTAAAAACAAATCCATATAGTTTTCACTTATTATTTTGTTTGGTTTTTGTCAAGAATTCGTAATATCAGTCGAAATATTATTAAAATAAAACGTGCAAGTTGTTGCATAGACGTACGAGTAAATGCAAGTAACCCTAGGCAGGTTAAATACAAAATAAAAACCATTTCTGTTCGCTTCGTACAACTGAATCGTATGCAATTACGGACGACAACGCACGGTTGCTTTTTCTATTGTGTAAAAATCGGGAAAACAAACGGTTCTTGTTATAAGACAACGCGAAGTGGGGAAAACGTTGTGAATAAAAAATAAACGCTCGTTTTTTCCGTTGTACTTCACTTTTCGTGGCGTTTAATAATTAGAGAACGAAGGTGGGAGGGGGGGGGGAAAGAAAAAGTCCTTGCAGAATGAACTGCGCAAGTTACGACGTTTTTTTTTTTTTTAACACGTCACGTCGATACGTTGACATAACAACGGTAATAATCAAATCTTATACCTGGTCGCGCGATTGCTATAAGAAAACCGATCGTTAAAAACGGGACGGTTATAGCTTAGAGTTACGGTGGCTTATATATTTATTTTTCGAGCGAAGCGAACAATGTATTGATTTTACAACGATGTTTTTTATGGACATTTTTTAATTTTATGCGCGAACACTTTTTCGTTTCCATTTTTAACGATGGGCGGACCGCTGACGACCACGCGGCACTGTTCTACGAAATCGGAACAATTGAACAAATTCTCACATACGCTCAGATTAGTAAAACATCGATTTTTTTCTCAATAATTTTCTTAAGCGCTGGGAAAAATTACGGGAAAAGTTCGTAAGATTTCAAAACAAACACGTTTACCAGAATGATGCCAAAAAACTCTCATTCAATACATTTTACGGAATATTTTTCGAAGTAACTCACCCGAGCCGGCACCAGCACCCGTTACATTTTTTTTCTTGTTACATTTTCGCTTCGTATTCTTGCCAGAATAGTTTGTTCACTAATTTGTCATGTTTATATTGTACACGAAAAGTTTATGATGACATCTTAATTTGACTACATTGACTTCAAACTTCGTAACATAAAACATACAAATAGTTCTCTTCAGATTGTTTTCTGTACTACAATCGTGACGTACCTACACAGTATACACACAATTGCAATTTACAACGACAGTTGCTGAAATGGATTTTTTTTTTGCACATTATTTACTTATACCGTCTAAAAATTTGATCGTGTTTTTTTTCTTAAACACTGGCAACAGACAAAGGAAACCGCTTTATAAAAAAAAAAAAAATAATAAATATAAACGAACGTGATTTGTGACAAATGGAAATTATTATTTTTTTCGTTAATGAGATAAATATTTTTATCTATTTTTAAAATGGTTACATAACAATATTATATCATGTTTATAAGAAAGCCGACGTATGCGACACAAATTAATTGACAAACAATCGGGTTTGTTTAGTTTTGTTTTTAATTCACTTTGTGGTAGTTTCAGAAAAAACACGTTTTTATTAAAATAGTCACAAAATTGTTTATTTAAACATATGGTCATTATGACGAACAAACGTGTAATATTAGTATTCAATTAAAATGAAAAATACATACATATCATGTATGAAAGCATTCGAAAATATTTGTTTAAAATATTTTAGTTTCATTTATATTGTGTTTTTATTGCGAAAAAAATAATTAAAATGCATAAAAACTTTCATTTTGAATTTCGAAATTGTTGTTTGTTATCAATCAAATGTGACTTTTTACCACCATTTAACATTATTGATGTATGTTGTATTAACATTGTTTCATTAAAAAATATGAAATAAAAATGTATTTTACACGATTACTGACAGTTAAAAATTATATATATTATTTAACATCATAATTAATCATTAACTTATTCAATGATATTGAAAATAATTATAAAATTAAACCATAAATATCATTTGAAAAATAATGAACCATAGTACGTTTTACGGTTACAATATTTTTTTATTTATTTCACTATTCATCTATCGCATAATACGATATTCTCATACTTTTGTTATTATTATTACTATTATAAAAAATGATTTACCGTTACGTTACATTTGGAATTTTCACCAGCAGTTACTATAGGCTCAGTCGTGAAAATGGTTTCGTAAAATAACAGATCATAATTCCCGATTACCACAACAGGTATACGAGGAACACGTTTTTTACACTTCGGGGGACTATAATATTTATGCGTGATCACAACCCATTCTTATCAAACGATTTCACCAAACAAAAAAAGCAAAACAAAAATTAAACGTTATACGTACTCGGTATATAAATCAAGAAAATTAAATTTATCCACGGCAATCTGTTATGTAACTATACCCATATTAAAATTTCGTTATAACAGCCGAAAACTAAAACGAAAGTGTCTTTTAAAAACATGATTGGAAAAATTAAACTAAATACAAATAATTTTGTTGGTCAATGTGTATTATTGTCTACCAGCTGCCTCGATCCGGTTTCTTGTGGAGTGATCGTCGTTATCGGCGCAGACGTCATCTCGTTCGAACGTTTGAACAATATCCAAGTTTCATAATAATATACTTTACCATATATATATATATATTTCGTCTACTATAAACGTATTTGATCTCAACTGGAAATCGCCGGTCGAAAATTTGCAATAATTAATTCGTACATTACGTATTTTATTACAGAGTACAGTACACGTGGGTTAGGTAGGTATATTTTTCGTTGCGCAGTCGGCGAGTAGTTTTGGCGTTTCTAGTTCTCGACGGGTACCTACGTGGAATACTGTAAAGACGAAAAACAATCTCAACAAATCTGTTCCTACAAACTTGAAAGGCAGACCTTGTAGTTTATTGAATTTTTTTTTTATTGAGATCGTCAGAGATTTTCAAAGGAAACTTATGTAAATGTTTGAATTGGAAGAGCGAACAGGATCGTCGTAGGGTTCCGATTTTCAAGATTTCTGCAATTGTGGAACATCTCTTGCATGGCGGGTTGTGGTTTTAATAATTTGGATTGAACATTGTTAAAATGTATATCTGACGACGGCGAGACAGCAAAACGCGAAATATAACACGCGGCGGGAGATCGTGAGCGAGAGAAACATCTGTGAAAATCAAAACTGGTTTAGTAACTTCCGAGTTTCGCGATCGCAGACGCACGACGTTTGTTTCTTTATACGACGTGACATACGATAAAATGTCAATAATCGATTACAAATCAAATTCGTACGCTGATTCGTACGATATTAAAATTATAAATTATAAATCCTATTTTTGATTTTATGCGCACAACGTTGCATAACACACGTTGCCGCCCACTCGACACCGACGCCGTTTTATGATATATATCGATATATATATGATTATATATGATTATATATGGTTATATGATATATATCGAACCGTCAACTCGACACCGACGCCGTTGTACGGTCTTAAGACATCGTGTCTCGTCCGTCTCTAAATAAAGCCCGGACGCGTTTTGCGTTTGTTTTTCGTTTCGATCGAACTTCTCCCCCGACCGTCGAAACCAACACGACTGCACGTCTACGTCTCGGCCGGGATATCACAATAAATTTTACGTGCTGCCAGAGCGCATCTGGACCTCGCGGGACATAATTGTTGTTCTCCGCCCGCGTTCACACGTATGCGTGTAACAACGCGTCCACGTAACGCGCAAGGTTTCCGGCCGAGGGTATTTTTTTATTATTTTTATTTTTTTTGTTCGGTGTTCTTCGATTCTTATTTATCGTCCGTCCTCGCCGGTTTCGACAACACCGCCGTTTGCCCGGCGGTGATGTTTTCTTTGGGACGAAATGTAAATTCTGGACTCCCACACGCCCGCCATATACACGACCACGCGTCCGGTCGTAAACACGTCGGTACCAAGTGTTTCGTGTGGCGCGTTAACACGTACGTACGACGTGTACGAAGTACTAACGCGTAACGTGGCGGGAAATCGCGCGTTCCGTAGACACAAGACCGCGAACGGGGGCGTTTTCTTTTTTTTTGGGGGGAGGGAGGGAGGGGAAAGCGTGATATTTTCGTTCGGAAAAGGAAAAAAAAAATCGAATTGTTCACCCGCCGTGGATGTGTAAGTCGCCCGTCGAATCGAGAAATCCGTAAACGTTTCACGATACGTACTCGAAACGGTATTCATATTCTCGAAACGTTTGTACTTGTTCTTTTTTTTTTATGTTCGTCTTACGTACAGTTATCGCGTAAACACTAACCGCACACGTTTACAAAAGCGTTACGTTGACCGAGCTCGAAACCCGTCCGGAGAGAACGTACCGGGGCAACCTTGTACAGCTGTTGTTCGTAGCTTTAGGTTTTGAAAGTTATATCCGTCCGACGTTTTCCATAACAGTATTGTTTCACTGTGTACTAGTTTTAGTAAACGTTTTCGTAGTTGATCATTTTATTGTTGTTGCAACATACGGATTGTTATTTTGCGAATTTTTCGTGTAAACACGGCACATTCGTCTCGACAATTTGATTTCGTTGTCGACGGATGGCGGCGGCGGCGGCGTCGTGATTTGTTGCGACGCGTGAAATCATTGTAAACTGTCTGAACGTTATATTTTTTTTAAATTATTTTTTGTTGTTTTGTTAATCGATTCGTATTCATTATTATACAACGCGGCGGCACTACATATTTTACAGTACACGTTTATATGACGACGTGTGTAGCTTACGTTTCGCACACTTTGATGTAATAATTATTTGTTCAATGAACACACATCTAAAAATGCCGCTAAATTGTCATATCCTCGTTATCGCTGTAATCGTTCAGTTTTGCGTTCATTATCGTTTGTTATTATTTAAAGTATGTATAATGCATTTTTTTTTTTATCAAAATGAATCGTTGATGATTCGAATTAGTCTGTTTGCCGTAGTAAAACATACGAATACACAACAACGATATAGGTATACGGTATAATATTGTTTGTAGAATGTTTGATAACGTAAACATAATAGTATTGAAATAGACGATTGTAAAATCGTATCTCGTTTTTCATTTAGTTTTTAAATCAATTAATACTTTTTTTTTTTAAATTTAACTATCGATTTGGCTTGCAGTTTTTTTTAAAAAAAATATTAACTCGACTTAATTCGTTAACCCGCCCAGTCTCTCTCGAATATAGTTGAACGTCATACGTTTTATTTGTTTTCGTTTTCACGAACCGTGTTCGTACGCTATGCTTATGCGGCTGCTCCGCATTCCGACGTCGCCCATTATCATCGTAGTCTCGCGATTTCGTTCGGCGACTATTTTTACACATCTTCGCGTCGTTGCCGATAGACGTGTTTATCGCGCGTTTTCGACCACGAGACGATTTATCTACTCTACACGGTCGTCGTATTCCCTCGGTCACGAGCGCGCCATTCGCATGTTTCTCTAATTAGTACATCGATCCTGTCGGTATTTTACCACTTATGTTACGCGTTATACCGATGTCGTGTAATACAAACGGATAAATTACGCGAACCGTTCGCGCGTATCGTCTGTAATCACACCACCGCGGTATTTTTATTATTCTCGAAACTGGCTCGTCCCGAATACCGGGCGCGCGTTTCGGAATTCGTTCTACTCCGTTCCAGTCGAAGTGTGAATTTGTCATATCAGGTTTATAAATAAATGTGTGTATGTGTGTGTGTGTGTACTACACATGATTTCGCAACATCAAAAATGTGTAACTGTTTTATATCGAAAAATCGATTGCCATGATCAGCAAATTTGTTTTTTTTTAATTTACCCAATGATGTATTGTGGAATTTCTTTCCTGTTTGGACTTATTTGGTTGACGATTCGGAGTTTTCCGATTGTCATGCAGTACCCTCAGAGATGAGTTAGGTTAAAATCTAATTGCACAATAGTTTTCAAACGTTAAGCGATACCATAACAACAATCGAACGAAATGTTGTTTTGAAAATTCAAATGTTTTCTGAACCCGCCACGTAAAAATTCAAACGTTGGACGGTAGAAAGAAGCGAACGTACCCACCGCGACCTAACCTGTATATTTATTTATGACGAGTATGTCATTATTGACCGGAAAACGTTTCAGACCGCGTCGGACGACACAAATCATACGGCCGTAGAGATCACGATCAAAAGTCGTAAAAGAACGTGTACGGTCCATTTTGTCGGTTCATCATTTTGGCGGAACTCTCTGTACCTAACCGCTCTGGTCTTCTTTTTGTCGCGCGCCCGGTCTTGTTGTTTCCATCACGACGACGTGAATTCGTAGAAACGACAATTGTAAAACGCACACACACACACACACACACACACTCTGCCAAACGACGTGCCCGTTCGATTATATCACTGTCGCCTACGGGACACCTACGGCTCCCGCGAGGAAATCGTATTCAAATTTTTCCGAGGACAGAAATACATCACCGCCCGTTTAGAGGCGTACGTGTTTAGCGTATTACCGTACTCGCCGTTTTGTTGCCGGACGACGCGCAGTGCGAATAATATTATTGTGTCGTTCGCGGACAATGCGGCCCTGCGGCGGATACTCTATTAATAACGTCCGTGTTTGACAGCGCTGTAAAATATGCGTTATGGGGTCTCGAGCGCGCGCGCGCGCGTGTGTCGGGAAACGAGCGAACGGATCGACGGAAGGGGGAAAAAAACGGTGGCTTTGTACAGATTTTTATCGGTCGTGAGCATATTACACGCACACACATCGGTACTTGGGGGTTTTGTAAGCGGCGAGATGTTATGGAGAGAGAACCGGCCGCGGCGGACCACCTGCGCCACAATAATATTGTGCTCGTCTGTCGTCCGATCTTACTGCGTTCGTCGCTGGATTCCGAAACGATAAGGAGTTTCCTCTCAGGAATTTCTTGTAAAAAAAAAAAAATAATAATAATAAACCGCCGCCCCCTGCTCTCGCCGTTCAAAACCTTTAATGAGTTTACCGGTACGAACGTTATTCTTCTTTCGCGATTTCGGCCTTTGAGACCGTCCGACATATTTCTCTCCGAATTCTCCCTATCTAATGACAATTCCTTCCGGTCCATTCTTGGCTTCATTTTCCCTACGCCTTCCTCAACTCTATCTTTCCATCGTAGTCTCGGTCTTCCAAGTGGTTTTTTCCCTTGTGATACATTTTCTATTGCCCGTTTGAGTATTTTTTTTTTTTTGGTACTATCTTCTACAAGCTTCTACTCACTGTTTCTTATTTATTTTGTATTCACTCTCCTGCAATTATATCTTTGCACGGATCATAGATTTTCTGACCATAGAATTCTCGTCCGTTTTCCGCGTTGTTCACGTTTCCGATCCACACCCACAGGTAAAAATATTATACGTAACGTTTTCGAAAGTTAAAAAAACGTGTGGATACGTTGAACATGCGAAAACGTTCGTTCCCCGTGACTTTGACGCGTTGGTCGGTCGACGGAGGACAGTGGTGGTTATCACACGCTTACATGCGAATCAAAATCCAGTGACACGACGGTGTAAAAAATAAGTAAATTTACGTGTTTTTTTTTTGTGCTAAATTAATTGCGAGATTTTCAAAAATTATAGTTTTCTCACATCCGATTAAAATCGTGGGATCGCAATCGTTTATTTCTCTGTGCTATACATTTTATACAATACCGAAAACAACAGTCATTGTGCCCGTCATTATTATTGTACAACGTAGTGTGTACATAGCATTCGGATTTCAATAACAATAGTTTTCCATTATTTTACCGACGAATAGCGTTGTTTTATTAGGCCCGACCAGATATTTACCAGATCGGACGATTGCGAATTTCTGTTGTGTAACGTCGAAACACCGTGCACGTTCGATCGAATCAAAGAAAAATTTACGGGTTTGCAAATAAAACGAGCTTTGGACGTTCAGTGCGATCGTTTTAATTGTGAAATGCGATATGACGTTGGCCTACTATTATTTTCAATTGTGTTTGGGAGATTTTTTTCCGTACAAACCAACATCTTCAGAAACGTCTTGGAATACGTTTTTTAATCGTCAATATGTCTCATTCGAGAAGTATGTTCATTTATTTTTTACCGCGTCATAATATTTTGCCGAAACAAACGAATATTATTACTGTGTAGAAGACACGAATGACGTGTAGTACTATCCACAAAAGTCGAATTGAGTTGCGAGTTATATAGTGTATACGCATTTGATTTCGAAACAGATTATTTTCGTTTTGTAATTTAATTTCCGTACGCGTGTCTGCCGCGGCATTATATTGATACCTGTTCGGTAATAAAAACATACTACCGATCCACTACCGTCGCCTACTCAAATCGCAAAACATACCTGCACGATTTCTTTTGTCTTTCGGTATTACAAGTCACATTTGTTCTACCGCCGCTATAACATGACGTTTGATTACTTGTACTGATGTACAATACAATAATGTATGTGAAAACTATATCGCATTGTTTTAAAACTTAATTTAACGGTTAAAGAATGGTATGAAAGTCATTCCCCTGCCCCGAAGTATAATATAGTTTAAATGTTTACTTTATTTTTTATCGCTCTTGACGTGGAATGATCAATGGACTTTTTTTGGTTTTCGGAATTTTCCGTCGAAAAGTTCGTGAACACTAAATATATATAAACCAAACTTATTCGTATAATCTAAAAGTTATTTAGTTTCTTTTAAAGAGTATATATTATATATAAATACAAACAAAGTTACAAAAGCGCAGCTAGGAGAAGATTTTAAAAAGTTTACCGAACATAAATTTCTTACATTCAGCTACTGCGCGTATAAAATATTTATAATCATCAGTGTTGGGCAATGGAAATGATCTAGCTAAAATGTTTAATACCATCTCTTTATCTAGATGTCATTTTTATTATTTAAACGGAAATGGAATGCAATTTATTAAAATAGAATCCATTTATATGTATGTATATGATTATTGCGCTTTTAGACGTGTAAAATGGAAAATACAATCAGATACGATGTGTTCGAAAACGAATATTTTGTTGTTTTTTATTTTAAAGAAAACTATTTATTATAATACGTTACGTGTTATTCATTGTTATAATTAGCGTTTGATTTTATTATTCCAAATTTTGCGCACGCTTTAACATTTATATGCGAAAAATAATTACAATTTTGTTCGTTTTACATTATCATGTATCTTATACATTAATCAGTTAGACCACAATTTCACTTAGATATCGAAAAAAAGAACAATTTCTTTCCTGCTGTTTAAGGTCATCCATCAAAACTGAGATAAAAGACTCGTAATCGAATGTCTATTTCTGTGAATCGTACGGCACACTTAAAATTATTAAGTAACTGTCTTTTGACCAAATATGAAATATTTTAATTAAAAAACGAGATCATGCGTTTGAAAATTGCATGTCATTATTTTTGACAACCAATAAATTATTATATGCCTGTCGCATATACAAATGCTTGTATATTTTTATTATCATATAATCCGTTCTTGTTATTAGTATTATTCTTTTAATGTTATTCAAACGATGTACTCGAATTATAATTGCGTTGTAAATCTCTTTATGCAGTAAAATGTTTCATGATTTCACGCGTGAGTAATTGGCGTTTAACGTTAAGAATTCGTTTTTCTTTTTGTTAGAAATTAATTCGTATAGTTTAAAAAAACAAAAAACAAAAAACTATACTTGCATAAATATCAAAGAAACGAAAAAGTTATTAATGTTTTAATGAAAATGTGACGGTGAAATCGTTTTTTTTTTTAAAATTTTTTTTTTTACAATCCGTCCGTACAATATCGTTGTATTACGCGGCGGAAAAAAATAACCCGCACGAATCTTTTGCCACGCGCACGGCGAAGAAACCGGCCCCAACTGTACGCTGTTCCAATTTGTATTCAACAAGTATTCGGACGTTAAGTCGGTGGTTTTTTTTTTCCCCTGCCGCGTTTCATTAGCGTCCCGGAGCCACACGGCGTTGGCAGTGCAGACGGGGGCAGAGAAAAATAACTTATTCCGGACGCACGCCGCGCGTCTGAAGTCCGAAATACGAAATCGATTTTTTTTTTATTATTATTTATTTCCCCCGCCGTTTCGTTTAAACAGTTCGAACTCTCACCGCGACACGGTCTAGGACGTCCAGAATTTCATGGTCCCCGTCGTAAATCTCGATTCCGTTTCCAGACGCCGTGTTTCCTACTAACGCGGCGCGCGTTCCGAACGCCGTGGAATAATCGACCGTTCCACGTCACGGCACCAAGTTTTGTACACACATGGAATACACATTTGGCCCCGCACATGTGCGTGTTCGGGTACGTCGCGTGCCTTTTCGTTTTATTGTATTTAAGACGAGCGCTCGTTCGCCCTGTGACGTATGTATACGTATACACACACACACGTATATACACGTATACACGTACACATAATATTATAAACGCGTGTACAATAAATAATAAATCAGCCATTGTGTTGTGTCGCGCCAAGCAGTCTAGTGCCTGTTGTACGGTCGTCGTTTGTGTTGGCGATCCTTTTGACCCGTTGTGCTGGCAGCACACAACCGATAGGCGAGTCTCTCTTTCTCGCTCACTCGCCGTCACGTCCCTCTCTTTCCGTTCCCATCATCTGGACAATGCAATCGCAACACCCAGTCGTCGCCGGGGACGGTTTTCTAAAGACGGGTGTTGTCGTGGCCGTAATCGAAAATCGTCTTTAGGCGGTTTTTAAAAATTTTTGTTTATTTGTTTATTTTTTTTTTCTGTAGAAAATCGGTTCTCGACCGTTACGCGATCGTAACGAACCGACACGTGTTTTTCGCCGTTACAGTCTTAAGCCGTTGTATTTGACCGCGGGGCTAGACGTTTTTGAACGTTTTACATTCTTTTTCTGTTGTACACGCGTAAGAACGTTCGTACGCAACGAGATAAATCGATTTCAAAGTACAGTCTAACACGGCGAACAGTCGTGAGATAAATAAATTTAAATTCGTGGTGAATAGCTGAGTATATATATATATATTTTACGATAACTATATCTTACGCGTTTACGTAAGTACAATTACGCGCGTTTTTAAAATTATATTTTCAATGTACAAAACGAGTTAAACAAAGGACCGATACACCTGGACAAACACGAAGAAAGCAACTAAAATTGTTACAAACCAGTAATATAATAATATTACAATGACATCCCACTGGTTTTTCGTCTTTATATGTCCATTACATAATTTTAATACATACGTACATAGATATATTCACGTCAATCACACTATATACACAATTGATAATTGTCCGACGCTTATTAATCATTAATCATTCGAATGCTCAAAGAATCGTAAATATTTATCCGTATGCGGTTATTGTCCGTGTCTGTCTATAATGTTAGTGAAAAGTTCGACATATACACTAGGTGACAATTTAATATATCAATTAAATCCCACACGTGAAATTTCACGAACTGAGCGAACACATTGATTATAAATTCTAAAACATAATATTCCGTGTTATTTTTCATTTCCAATCGGTGTAATTTTATGAGTCCAAAAGAAATGATTTATCTAATAACCGGAATCTCGTTATGATTTCTAAAATGATGCACTATAAAATTTACGTATAGAGACGGCCTTTCCTAACGTGCGCACAAAAAACGTGTACCGAATACCGATGGAGTGATTAGGAATATTTGTTCCGTGGCGGAACGTGATTTTCGTGTATTCACATTTTCGTCCGTCCCCGCACACCCATGTAAGTCATTCCGACTTTTAATTTATCTATTATCATCAATTGAACTATAAAACGATTCTCACCCAACCGGACAATAAAATAATGGGTTTTACTACGTCCATAAATCATACCGCAAACGATGGAATTTTCGTATATATTTTTATAGCTTTTAGAAAATATCGTTGCCAGTGTCAATCTCCGTTGTCCCGGTGTCGGTAATCGCGCCACTGGTACTTTTCAAACGCACTGTCTGTTATGGGCAATGTCTTTTGTGTCTAGTTTTGGAACGCGACCACCAAGCGCGTGAAATGTATTATACAGGGCGCAATGTATACACGTTTGTGCTGAGCGCGGTTCCAAGTACGCTTTGAACTGGACAAATTTGATCTTGACGCATTTCGTGTCGGGCCGTTTTTTCACGGAGCTCTCTAGAGATAGGCTAAAACATTCATTTTTTTTTTTTTTTTTTAAATTATTTGGTTTAATCTGTTATCGGACGGCGGAACGAACGGAATCATGGATACGGCCGCAGTGGAACGTTCGCGATCGATGTCGTCAGATAATAATTTGTTTTTTCATTCAATAATATACACGTACAACATTTACCGCGTCCCCCGCGCGTTTATTATATCATTATTGTTTATTGAATGTACAACGCGCAATCGCGAAATTTGATAGTCGATATTTGATAATAATAATGACGAATTTTGTCGTCGTCGATCGATAGTGTTTGAAATCGCGTGCTGTAAGACCTTCGGAGTTTCAAAGGATTTCGCGTTTCATTTTTTAAGAACGATCGCCATACACAATGGTAGTAGACGTCTCGGACGACGACGTAACGACACTGTATTACGTACCGCGCAGCATAGTGAAAAAAATCACTCTCGGGATTTTCGAGATAAAATCTATCTATATAGACCACTGGCATAAAAAACGATTTTTTTTTTTAACAAGACAATAGACCACTCTTCGGAATTCTTTAAATACTTAACGTAGTCGGTGTTTGTTTTTGAATGACCAAAGAGTAAAAAGACGGAATACGTGTTCCTCTTCGTTAAGCGATTCAAGTATTGTCCTTGCACAGCGTGGCTACCACACTGGACCTCCGAATTATATCCACCCGTTAGACCATTTTCGTGGTGCATTTTTGTCTTTTTTTTTTGTTCTGTCGATGTGGCGTTTTGATTGTATTATCATTTTTAGAACGTACATTCGAGCGGAATTTCGTACGTGTTTTATGTTTAAATATTTCGACGGCTCTATACAGTTGTTGTGTAATATAAGTTTACGTGCGTTCGATCGCGTGAGAAAACACGATTCGACGTTGTACGCGTTCGGTTTTTTATTATTTTCGTTTATCTGACAGTCATCCGAGTGTCTAAAGGTCTGAAGGGACCGGGTTCGGAATTAAGAATTGTCTGATCCAATTTTCAGAACGCTATCTATAAAATCAATAAATCCTAACCAAACCGATTACGTGTACCGAATGAGAAAAAAATCCATCTTCCCGACATCAGTGCACAACGTCGAGTATAATTTTAAGTCAGACTTCTAAAACCGTCAGCGTTTTCCTATTCCGTCAAAACATATATAATCGATTCGTTAAATTGGAAAAATCACTTTTGAACCAATCGATAAATATCATAATGAAAAAAAATGCAAATGATTTTCTCTCGATCACTACTCCGTACACTCCGATTCGACCTGTCGTTTCCGTATTCCATTCGACTTTCGGTTACTTTTGAAATATTATCTGGACCGTATAAAGCAATGTTTTTCCAGTGCAAACGGGTTGTGTTTTGTTTGGTCGGTCCAAAGCTGAAGTATGAAAATTAATATTTTTTCCGTCGAAAAATAATACGGTTTTGTTCGGCGGACGTGCTCTATTAAAACGCAAATAATACTTTTCGCGCTACATAAATAACAACAACAACAACAACAACAACAACAACAATAATAATAATAATAATAATAATAATAATAATAATAATAATAATAATAATAATAATAATAATAATAATAATAATAATAATAATAATAAACACGGATCTCAAATCGGCAACATTTTTGCGTAAAGGGTAGACCGTATGGTTGGAGAGGTTCGGGTTTTTCGAGCCGGCGGTGAAACGGCGTCGGACATAACGCGAGATGTGTAGAGACGCGTCCATTAATTTGAATGTAAACGCACACATAAATCCTGGCGGATGCGGAAATAAGCGCAATGGATTTACATCGGTCCTCCGTTGCGCGGTCGAGAATTTAGAAGTGCTCATTTGTTACCCGTTCTCGACGTTCGCGAAACGCGGCGAAAGAAAACGGTCAGCCTATTTCCAAGTCGATTTTCCAAATTGCACGACTATCAGTCGGCTAACGAAAAACATTTCGAACCGGCTCGTTCAGTAGTAAAACTCCAAAGGATTTCCGAAACGGCAACAACAGCTGCTCATCCCGTTTCTCGCTTAAAACCAAGTTTACCGATTTACGCCGTTCGCGCGTACAATACGGGCGCGTTCAGCCACGTGATCGTCATTTTTGTTTGTTTTAACGCATATTTACACGTACGACTGATAACGAAAAGACCGTAATCGTTTCTCGTTCAAACGAAAATCATAAACTCGTGCGAGTCAAAACATTTGTTCGTGCCGCGCCCGTTTTTACGATGATGTGTATTATTATTATTATTATCGCGAGCAGCGGATATTTCTCGGCGGTTTTCGTATCACGAGACGGGCGTTTTTTCTGGACGTATCGTTTCGCAGTAGTCCGCAACAGAAAACGTGTCCCGTAATCGGACGGGCGGCTCGTTTCGCGCGTCAGTCACACGCGCGGCCCGTCGACAGCCTTTTGCGGTGGAAACGAGTGAGTGAGTGAGTGAGATCTGCTCTGCCGCGCACGTCAATTCCGGTCGAACGGACGCTTTTCGTCCGTTTCCGACGAGACAATGTACTAAGTGAACGAGGCGTATTCGATGGCCGTGCACTACTCTTAATTCGACCGGATTTCATCTCGTAGCCGAACTTCCCCCGTACGGCATTAAAGCGTTTTGAGCATACCGCCTCCTCAACTCTAGGATTACATATATATAATATAAATGATTGGTGCGACTTATACACAACGACGGGCGTGTTTGAATATAGTATAACGAATTCGGCGGTAAGGCGCGAGTTGTGTGTCGTCGTCGAGTTGAATCGACATTCAAGACCGTAATGTCTTGTGATTTTCGAGCTCCAAATCGGTTGCCGGCGATCGAAATCGTATTGCGACGGCAGCGCCAGTCCCGTGGCCAATCCGATAGAACGTCGTCGATCCGCCGGAGTGAGAGCGCGCCCGACGCGAAATCTTGACGGAGATCATTTCCTAAATGCACGCGAGAAAAATTGAAATGCTTTTTGATGCCGTTGCGCGTGCGTGTATATGTATAAATAATATAACGCGCGACGGGTCATGAATACAAACGTACGGGGGTTACACGTCTGCAGGTCGTCCGTTTGTTAAGGTCATTTTACCGGCTTACTGGGATCCGCATCGGTGCAGCTGTACGGTGTCAATAGTGTTTATATATTTAGTATAATACAAACGTGCGTGTGTAAAACGATTAAGGCAGAACACTGGTGCGCATAATTTCGTGAAATTGTCACGTGATACAACAGGATGCGGCGCGGGAATAGATCTTTTTTGAAACAAGCAATACACCGTTCTTTTTTTTTTTTTTGTTGCTGTTGAGGGGGATATTTATTTATAGAGAAAGATACGTTTTTTATACACGCCATTTAAGGATATTATTTATGGAAGACGATGACGAGTTCTCTTCCTGAAGTTAGCGTCCACTCGGTTTTGGTAAACTTTAACTTCACGAATCTTCAAATCTCCCAGGGTCCGTGGCTTTCCTTCGTGTGATTCATGATTTTTGAGGTATCTCCGAGGAAAAAAAAGTCACATATTTACAGATCCGGTGAACGAAGAGGCCGCCGATTAACACCAAATCGTGAAATGACTCGTTTTGGCAATAAGGCTTTCGTCGAAGCTCTCGCAGTGGCGAAACCACAAATTACGTCTGCCGACACGCCTTCCCCTCGTTAAAAAAATAAATAAATCAAGGACCGCGCTTGCTTGTCTGTTACTTTAAGAAGACTACTGTTCAAGATTATTACTAACCGCCCGTCGTCGTCGTCATCGTGTTCGATAAAATCGCAAACACGTGGTCTTGTTGTACGATCGCCAATTTCTGTTAATCGCCGTGTAAAAAACGCGCCCGGCCGTCGAATCCAAAAGGTTATATTCAATAGCGTGACGTTGCCCGGCGGGGTCTCGCGTGTCCGTCTCGTCCGGCGACGTGTTCGGAGGAACGTACGGCGCGGCCACCGACGACACTCCAGGACGAGTCGAACGACGAATACGGTTATACGCGTCGGAACACGCGGTCGGTCCGTGGCCGCCGCGCCCGGTGTGCGGTGTACGAACGTCGGTCGATCCCCCACCCCCCCCGGTCCATACCGGACGGCGGGGCTAGTGGGTGCGCGTCCATGTCGCTTCTGAAACGATATAACGGTCCGTCGTTAGTTTTTTTCCCCCGCCCGCCCGCACGGGGGGGGTGTGCACGTCGTTGTCCCTGCGGGGACTGAGGAGTGTCCGCCGTTTCGATCCGAACGATTCCGCCGGCGGTAGGAGTCGGATTGCGTGCGGGGGCGGTGGGGGGCGTAGACGTCGGCGGCATTCGATTTACATGTTATTGTATTTTATGCGAATTAATTAAAACGATAGCCGGGCGGGCGGCGTGCGCTTCCGTCGTTCGTCGGGGTGTATGGGTTTCGATGCCCCTCGAGGCCCTTTCGTCCCCTTGCCGCCCCCGTCCCGGTTTTCAGACGGGTCGCGCGCGGCGCCGTCTCGTCTTCGCACGCCCGCCCGACGTAATTGAGTCGTCGCCGTCCGCGACCGAATCGGTGTCCCCTCCGGTCGCGGTCACAATGGCCGACGCGCGTTCACGTTAGACACGCGGGCCGCGTGATCATCATCGGCGTTGAGAACAAATAACTGTTGTCTAAGAACGTCTAAGAACTATCCGGTTTAGCGCGTGGCCGTCGCGTTTGGCTACAACAACCGACGCCCATCCATCTCCCCGCGCGCGGTCTTCTTTTTGGAAACTTTCGGGCACGGCCGCCCCGACGCCGAACGTGAAAACGAAATCGGGATTTTTAAACTCCCGTTCTCGCTCTACTCGCCCGTGCGTGTGACAAGTCCGTTTTTATTCATTTTTTTTTTAATGCGTATTATTTATTTGGCCATCGGCACGGAAAACGATGGCCACTCTGAGAATGTTTAACACGCGCGCACGTGTGTATACGTGTGATATATCGCGTGTTCGAGAATATTTAAATAATAAACGTATCTCGGAAGTACGAACGATTAGTTTCGTCGTGTTGTTCGCCGGACGGCATACGAGTGTAACGTTCTTTGAAGAAGTCGAGCTCGATTTAAACGAGCCGCGTCCACGTTTTGTAATTTACGTCAACGTTTTAATAACAATACAATTATATGACTATACAAATCGTGCACCGTTAAATTTACGTTAATTATCGTTTCGAACACTAAAAAAAAATGAAAACTTGGTTATCGTTATTACGACTAAGAATTGGTCTAAAACTTTGACGATCCGTGCGCTTTGGGCATTTTTTTTCTCCTCGGTTTTTGTGATCGTCACTCACCGTGTCATACGCGGCGTATAGGCTTTCTCTCTCTCCGCGCATAATTTATTTTATGTCATATTTAACACGTATATACCCGTTGTCCTCCATAAAATCGTAACCAGTTTTGGAGTTTAAATACGCACTCCTCGTACGGTTCGTTTATATCCTACGCACGCGTATGATGGCACACGATACCAGATAACGCATACAATATAAATCATCAACGATTTACAATCGTGAAACACAATATTATTACGATATTGAAAACTTGAATTTCTACGCGCGCGCGCGCGTGTATTGTAACGTCTCGAATCATTTATTACGAGAACTTACCGTCCCGCACCGAGTGGTGTACGTACGGCTGGCACTCCGGGTACGCGTTTGAGACGTCTTGTGTCACAATAATATTTACACGCGGCGATTATAGTTGTTCGTGTATATTATTACTATTATTATTATACGTCGTGCGCGGTGCGTACGGCCGGGGACCACACCTGAAGTGTTGTGTACTTTATATCCTCGCCGTACACACCACTGTACGGTTCTCGCATATTAATTCGGGTCACGCGGACTTGGCAATTTAATAGCCCTCGGCGGTGTCGAGATTTATCGCTTCACGCCGGCCAAAAATTTCAACCGTTGCCGCGGGGGACAACCCACGGTTTTATTGCGGTGTAGACGGAAGGAAACCACGACGGCGGGACGGTTAGAAATAAGAAAATTCGAAAATTCGGTCTCGTTCCGTGTAGACGGTAAAATCGCGCGTGTTCAGAAATAAATACGTTTTCATTATTGTTGAAGACAGAGAACAATATTGTTTTCGCATTATTTTTTTGGTTTGGTTTGAACATTTTATCAAAGGCGAGCTATTAATAATTTTAAAACGTTATTTGTAATGACGAAAGATTTTTTTCCGGTAATTAATTATAAGGGGAAAACATAAATTATCCGTTCGACCGGAAAAAAAAGTCTGCCGAACAAGTATAATTAATTTTTTTTTTTTTTAATATAACCAGATTTCTACTTGAAATTTGAGATAAATTAAAGTGCCGAATAATTAAAAATCGCGCGCGTCGTCGACATTTTACGTCCTCATGGGATATTTTGGAATTCTTACTACATTTCCGTTTCGACGACTAAAGGAATACGCGCTATTCTAATATTCACCATATTCTCTCTCTCGAACGTCAATTATTTTTACACCATTGTTCTGATGTGCACGCCGCGTTCGTATTACCTACAGCCGTTGTTCCATAATAGTGGACAGAAATAATGACAGACGTTTTGTCGCTTCGCGTCCCCGTGTTTTCACGCTGTCATTAATCCCGAATGAAGACCGCGACAATTCTAAGCCATTCCAAACGAGATAATTTCGGAAACAACCGGAACGTATGCCTCTACGGAATTTCGTTTATTCGGTTTTCCGGTATTAAATTGGCAATTATACCAAGTTGTTTCGACGGGTTCTCGTCGTCCGCGTGGAGTGTGGCCCAGAAAGTGCTGACCGAACTATTATAACGTGTGCGCAACGCGTCGTCATATCCGTTAAATATCTTTTAACTAGACATGTGGAAATACTCCGATAAAGAAAAAATAGCTTGTCCGTAATAATGTAATGCGTAATAACCGGGTCTTAAGGGGCCGCAACACTCATATTTATATATGTATTATAGACCTTTCGCACGTCCATGTTTTGAAGGTGTTGATTTTAATGTTCGAAACATAAATGAATTCGTTGATACGTCTACTTTGCATCTACCGGATGATTTCCTGAAATACTGATTGAAAAATTAACTTTTTTAACAGCTATAAAATCGAGTAAAATCGATATTTTGTAAAATCATCCAATGCTCACCATCCCCTGTTTGATTTTTATTCTCAAGTATTTCTCATCAAACTTATTCTAAGAGGCATACTGAAAGAAGTACGGATATATGTTTTCACAAAATTGAAAAACTACCGACTTACGAACTGCCGCTGCGGAGTTACGGAGAGCAACGTCATCTCTGGAGCTTTGAATACGTTTTACGTTTGGTGTGGGCGGCCCCTTAAATTTTTTCTCGGCCGTTCTGTATGAAACGACAACATCGGATAAACGTATACTACGCGTTGTTACGGTTGTATTCAAAAGTCGAACTCGTCGGACGATTTTGGTCAGTGTTTTAATATTTTAATCGGCGATGGATTTGTGCGGATCTGTTCATAGTGTTTGAACAAACAAACGCGCGTTCCCGAAGATTCAAATGTCTTATTGACTTGTGGGAGGCTACGACGCGTCTCATTAAGAGAAATCGGAACGTTTAAATTTTTTTTTGAAAAACAAGAAATTCAAGCGCTGATATATTTCGACAACACAACAAACACGGCGTCGTGGTTGACGTACACGAAATTCCGTTTACGCGGACGTCGTTACAAAATTCGAAAAACAAAAAAAAAAATACTCGGTGAATGGATCGTTTTGCCCCGTCGTACTTGGGAACCGAACGCGGTGTCCGCACAGCTGTCGAAAGCTCTGCGTGGGAAGAGTGCGCGCGCGTGTCGAAACAATGGACGCCCGACGGCGGTCAAGCGCCGTCACGCCGACGAGAACGGGCGCGGCACCTGCACGACGGTTTGGCGAGCGCCCGCGAGCGTTTACCAGACTTTTCGATTAACGACCGCGAGCACCTGTGACCCCGGGGCCCGCGGTCCGAACCCTTTCCACGCGGGGCCCGTAGTCCCGTCGTCGTGTGTTGTACGTGGCGTGGCCGTTAGACGGACGGAGACCGAACAATACCGGGGTTTTGGTACCGGTCTGCGTTCGGCCCAAGAAGTCTACTCGCGAACGTCGGCCCAGAGTGGCCGTTTATTCGCGTCGTCGTACGTCGAGATCGTGCGAGACGAACGAGTCGGACATTGTCTAATGGAACTCGAGAGGTCCGCGACCGAAAGTTTTCGTCTGTCGACTGATGTGCATGGAGACGATGTCATGTCCACGACCACGTGTTTTTTGGGTGGCACGGACGATTTCGCGAGGGTCGTGACGAAGCCGATGACCAACGGCCGTGTCGATGGTGTTTTTCGACGTAAAGGGTATAATAATGACGGGATGGGTACCTCAACAACATATTATCTACAAGTCTCGACAACGTTCCTCAGAGAACGAGTCAGAAGAAAACGGCCCGAATTGTGAAAAAACGACTCTTGACTCATGCCTTATCCGTTAAGCAGTCTCTGGCCAAAACTCGAATGCCGGTGTTACAACACAACACACCCCCGTTATTCATCAGATGTCCTCGCTCCATGTGATTTTTGGCTATTTCCAAAATTAAAAAACCGCATTAAAAGAAACATATTTTGAGTCAGTTGAAGCTGTGAGAACAAAATCGACAGAGGTATTTTAAAAGGCATTTCAAGAAAATAATGTCCAACATCGTCGTTGACGTGTTTCGGTACCTGTTCGAAATAGTCGTCCGACGGGAAACAACGCACGTATTTGGACTCGAGAACTCATCAATAAAACTGCAATCGAACTTCGTCAAACCGTTTGTCTACGCACCACATATTATTGGATAATATAATGTTGTTGTTGTTATTATTTGAACTCGCAAATTATACGACCGATTCGCGAGGAAATATGATTCGATCCGTTTTCATACACGCGAGGCGTAGACTCAATATAGTTCGCTCCGAGTTATAGAAGGGGTGGCCAATAAACATTTCCAGTTCTTATTTCCGCATACACACAAAAGGGCAAATATTTTTCCCCCTCCGGCAACTAATTTCACCCTCGAACGATCTCGGAAATCCATAAGAATCTTTATACGCGCGACGATGTTTTCGACCGCACACACAATTCGCCGTGACCTCCTCCGCTGCCTCTACCCTTTCTCCACCAAGCCGGAAAAAACTTTCTCTATCTGTCAATATATATATATATTATTATTATTATTATTATTATATTATATACGCGTAAACTAATAATGTGCAGTTTTTTCGGGGTCTGCCATTGCCCGGTAGATATTAAAACGAAAAACTTTCATAGTCGATTGTGTCACATAAATAAACGAGTCGCGTTCATTGGATATACACATATATATATATTTATGAGAAAACTGTAAAAACTTACAAAAATCCATTCGTTTGTAATACAAATAAACGATAATATCCAAAAGTTATTTTATTTCTGAACTGTATGTTATAGCTTAGTAGATATTTTGTTCGTTGTTTTATTACAGAATGATACGTTGATGTTTTTTTTTTTTTTACTCCAAATAAATAATATTATTGTGCGTTCTAAACGTTTCAAACGATTTACAGTTTAAACGTGAAAATAATATTTTTTTTCCATAGACGTAAAAGATACAATCGCGCATTGAAATTATAGAAATAGTTTGCTCGGTGTTTCAACATTAGTCCGACGGCAATAATTTTCAACGTACCTATGTATATCGGAGTAAAGGCAATGTCTAGAAAGATATTTTTAAATTCCTCCTTTCACTTTCTAAAACGTTATGAGTTGTTAGATTGTCGTGTTGATGTCTGAAAGATATTTCGAGACGTATTCTTGGACGACGAACGTGCGCGTAAAGTTTTATTTACTAAAAAAAAAAAGTATATATATATATTTTAATATTCCCACGAGCAAACGATTCCGGGCTCGGGTTTTGTCCCGATCTAAATTCGAACGTTTTACACCTATGCGTGACCGTCAAGTCCCTAGGGGCATTTTCGTCCAACAGATGGTGGTGTTCGGTAATCATCCTGTGGTATAATACGTTCGTCAACCGTGATAACGCGTGACGTCGGATCGAAGCAATAAATTATTCGCTGTTCTTTATTCGCTCGCGAATCGCGGTACGACTTGCTCAAAGCGTTTTAACTTTCGAAAACGAAAATTGATTGATTTCTCGCTGCCCTCCCCCCGACGTTTGGACGGCCGAACCCATTACGAATCGCACGTTATATTCGAAACGATCGACTTTCAATCTTCGTCGAACGGAGGGTTCTGTTGTGTGTCGTCCGCCGTCGAGAAGTCTCGGGAATTTTAATTGAAAAAAAAAACATATATATAATATTAATACCGCCGTCCGCGTAGTAGAGCGTCGAATGGAAGTTTGCGACGAACGCGTCGACGACAAATAACGCCGACTGTTTCCGGAACGCGGGGCAGCTTTACGCGAGGGTCTTTCTCATTCTCATTCTCTTCCTCCTCCAGCCCCGCCACCCCTCCCACCACCCCAGACGCGAACCGTCCGTTGTTTTCCCGCTATTCTATTACGGCGTCGTTCATTAATCAAGATCATCGCCGCGGACGTCATAATAAGCCCCGCGAGAGGAGAACGATGATAGCGGATTCGACACAAAAACGTCGTCCTCTCAATGGAAAACAGCCAAGTCGGCGTCTCGAAATAGACACGCGCGCGTTCGAGAGATAGAGATAGAGAGGACTTTCTCTCGCCGCGTCCGCCTCCCCGAACGGTTTTTTAGCGACCGAGCGGCGGACGACAAACGGACACCGTACCGCGGCTGCCAAATAATTAATAACGGCCGTCCTTTGTGCGCGTACAGTCCGTCGCGGGGTCTTCGAGACGACTGGGCACACGGTAATTAAAACGTGTGTACGAGGCGATTTTTTTTTGTTTTCTGTTTTGTTTTATCTGCCAAGATTTTTTCAACAAATCTCGTTCTCGTGTTTTTCCTTGTTCGTCGTTAAATTCACACGCGTAAATTCCCACGAAAACACGTCCGCTAACGATTCATAATCGACGGCGCCCGGAACCCGTCGTTCACAACGAAAACCCGGACCTTAGAAACCGGGAACCGATTTTTCCAGCGTTATCGCCGACTTCAGAATTGATGTGCTGAGGCGTTTGTCGACGAAGTCTTCGCCGCCGTATTTAGCAAACGGACGCCTTAGCTCCGTTTTCCTCTCTTTTCCCTATCGGTTTATCGGGAAAAAAATTCCGTACCGTTAACGCCGTCTCGACGTTCAATGTTCTTTCGCGAAATCGTTGTCGAACGAAATGAGATTTGTTGTTCCCGTGATGTAGAGTTTAAAAAAAAAATGTCTTCAAGAACAAAAGACGCTTCGAGAATAGGTCTGAAACGTTATATTGCATTTACACGTTTTAAGACAATGACTAGAACGATATGAATGTTGAAAACTCCAGCATCGCGACATGAGAAATGCCCGGGTAATTCATATTTGTTTTCGCAAAGCATTTTTAACGAATTTCCACACGGTTCGTCGGGATCCGTCCGTAAATAATATAATATCGTTTTGTCGTGTGATTTGTTCGCACGAAACGGGGGACAGACGAACGTACGAAACTCATCAGTCCGGTATGAAAATGCGCGCGTGTCAATAAAAAAACATCAACAAAAACTCGAAAACGCACACGAGTACGTAATTTCGTCTTCGGAACACGTCGTACGGATTGGAATGTATAAAAAAAATAAAAAAAAAATAAATAAATAAAAATCTCGCGTTCAAACTTGCACGTTTCCCTGGAACAATAAACTCAAATCAGCCGGCTTGTGTGTACTGGTACTTTGAACCGTGTTCTACAATATCTTTACGTTTTAGTTCGTTTTGTTTATATTCGTATACATACGTACATGTATACATATATATATATGTATAAATATCGCTTCCTACGCTCTCGACACTGAAATTAATAAAGTAGTGTTGCGCTCGAGTTCTCTGGATATTACATCCAGCAGGAAAAGACGACGAAGAAAAAAGTGCGTTTCCGCCGTGCCGAACTTTGGCGCATATTGTTTCGCGAAATTGTTATTACAGCGGGAACTTTGCCGATACGTCGCACGATATCAAACATCGAAACTTCACTATTTTCGCCGTCGATAAATATTGTTTCATTAAACGCCGCGACGGTTGGCGAGATAGGGGGGGGGAGTTGTTTGCGTACGTAATTGCTGTTACGCCGTTGACCTTTTCTCGTTTGTTCGTTCAATACGGAATACCGTTTTTTTATTGCATCTCTTCCGGCGCTGACCACGAGGTCGACCTACCGGAGGGGGGGGGGGAAATTAATGTTTTTCGTCATTTATATGTATTAAAAATACCACGCGACAGCGCTCGTCGGTTTTCGATATGCGTACTTTACCGGCTTTTCAATATGTAAAAATTCACTTCCAACTGGTATAATAAGTACTTCGTAATCTCCTTTCTTTCGCATGTCCGCTTCTTGGATCTGAACTCCTCGTCACGTTAATGAAGTGGTGTGTAATTTTCAACATATTACGTTTGACTGCGAAGCCTTAGTACAGAATAGGTTAACTGTTATCGCTCATTCAACTCTTCCCTCTTTAATTAATATTTTTGCTTGCTTCCTTTGTTCGCGAGTCGGGGTTTTTAATTTGAGTTCGATTTTAATGTTGTAGTTATTATTAATCGTATACATTTCAACGTACCTTTTTCTTCGGTTTTGTTTACATTTTTATAACGATTGGCGGATTTTGTAATACTGAACGTGAAAGCTCATTATTAAATAAATTTAAAAATAAAAAATGCCATGTCCGTACGAGTTCGCGCTATACCCATGTACACGCGTAAATGTCGTACGTACTTCGGTTTTTCTCCTCCCCGATGATGAATCCGCGATGAATTTGTCGGTCGTCAGACATCCGTCGTACGGTTTATAGGTTAGGTATCGTAGGTTAAGTGTTTAGGTTAGGTTGCCTAATTCGTCTCGGGCCCGCCGACGCAGCAGCAGCAGCAGCCTAACCCCCACAAAACGTCAGCGTTACGTCGTCTTTGTCGCATTTGTCGTGCAGGTCGAGTTTTGAGAACGAGTTTTTTTTCTCGTTTTCTAGATTTTCTATTATTAATAATCAATATACATTTTTTTTTCATTTTTTAATATGTTTCGCGACTGTTTTACGTGGTTTACACGTTCATCGTTGTACCGTTTATTTCATGACAGTCGATTGATTTGTTTGACTCTTCAAGTTAATATTTAAAAAAAAAATAACATTACATTTGTTACATTAATTATGTGTTAATTTAACTTCATTTAGAAATCTTTTGGATATAGTTAACTTGACGTTAAGTAAACGTCAAGTTAAAAAAAAAAACTGTTTTAACTATTAGCTCGTTAATGTATACAGCGTTGATCTCGTGTGATCTATAAGTCTCCTGTTACATCTAACACGTCTTGTTTCGGCTTAATAATATGTATAGTCTTTGCCAATTTTACGTCGTTCTCGAGACACCTAAAGATTAAAAATTTAACTTTGTTAGAGAAAACGTAGAATAAATGTTCAATAAATTATGTTTACGTGTCACGACGGTTTTAAAATACTAGTTTTTTCTTTAAACATGAAATTCCTCAAAATAAATTACTTCTAATATATACATATCTCTTATAGTGTTTTTCTTTTATTGTATGTAAAAACTTCTCTTTATTAAAAAAAAAAAAAACATTAATACAATTGGGCTTATGCTTTTAACAAATGACATTACATTTTGTTATTGTAGATAGTCGATATAATTAAACTAGAAACTAGATACTGCGCTGTATGTATCCCGTTAAAATCCGTTTTCGAATGAACCGTTAGTTTCCTAGTCGATTTTAGTCCGGTCTGAAATCGTAAGTCGCAACAGTGTTTTCCCTTAAAAAAATATTATATCATGACTTCAGCAGCTCTTTTGGCTCGCCATTCGCGCGGTAGGCACACACAATTGCGTAAAATATGATTTCGAACGCGTTGAGCTGAAATATTTTAATTTAACCGTTCGAGTGTTTTTTTCTCACTCAGACGAACGCCCGAGTCTCGTCTCTTGTCATGCGAGTACTCGGTTCGAAAACTGTTTCCCGATCACAGTACTCGAACTTTACCGTCGCCCGAGTGTGATTATTATTAATACGTTGATAACACCGGCGCCCCCCGATTTAGAAGAGATGATGTTCGATGATTAATAAATCGCGTGCAACGAAACGAGTACGCGATTTTGGTGAAAACCTCTACGGATGTACTAATGATATAATTATTTCCAGACGTAGAAGGGAGCGTTGTTTGAATTTTTTTCAACCGGACGACGTGTTTGTCGTTTCTCGTGACGCGTGAACGAGACCGCATCGTGTTTGCCGTGAGTGTTTAGAAAACCTTTCTGAAAAGTATCGAGTTGTTCGTGGCTAAACACGTTGTGAAATCTAAACGTAAGGAATGCGCGGGGCGACGCGATCACGTCTAGAAGACGCATCCGAGTTCGTTTCGGTCGAATAAAAATAAAAATCGACACTGTGATCGACGGGATGAATTCGAAATCCTAGTAAATTTCGACTTTACCTTTGCGAGTGGCGCGGGTGAGTGGGATTTTTCGTGTCGCACAAAGCCCGGCCGATGATGGAATACGCGCCGCAGAAGGACGGCCCGGGGGGGGGGAGGACGTGTTGCTCACGTGCAATGGCGCGAACGGCGATTTCTCTCGTCCGACCGCCCGCCACCGCCGCCGGTCTGTCCGATGCGGACGACAAACGTGAAACACGCGAAACAAACGCGATCGGACACAAATCACGAGCCCGTAAACGGCCGACAGCGTCAACGTGCATTCCATTATGCGGCCGACCGACGTGTGGTCGTCGAAAACAATGCCGGACGGAAAAAACCTGCGCGGCGGCGGCGGCGTACGGGTGCGTTTGGTCCCCCGTCCGGTTGTCGCGTCGCGTCCGATCGCGTCGTCGCCGGCGAATTCGATTACACGGAAGATTTAATACGCCGCGCCGTCGTCGGCCTCGGTGCGAATATAATAATAATACGTCTGTCGACGCTCCTGTTGCGCGCGATCGTTTAAAACCAAAACAACGCGCGAGTCAAAAGTCTCGAAGCCTGTCGTTCGCCACTGATGTTCGTCGTGGATTACGTTATTTAACAGGAAAAACGTTTGGAGAAATGGACGCCGTCGCGTTCGCGCGTAACTCGGAACTTGGACGGATACGTCGAACGGAATCATAATAAACACGGTGTTCGTTTACGCACTTCTCTCGGTTTCGGTCCAACGTTCTCAAGGCACGAGTTTGCCGGCCGAGGGTTCCTCCAGGTGGCGGACCGTAACTCCTTTGGGGAGTCACGACGACACTTTTTCTCGATGTCGGTCGCGGCTAATAGCGTGCGAGGAGCGGGACCCGTTCGACCGTCCCCCCGCCAGTTTTCTGGAGATCAGTTGCGCACGCGCGGTAAAATGTTCCTGTTGCAGCCAATAGCGTGCGAGCAGACCGTTCGACCGTCCCCCGCCGATTTCACCGCGTCTACGACGCGTCATTTGTTGTTCGAACGCGCACCCGGCCGAACAACGTGAACAAAACTGCCACGGCCGTTCTTCAATCATTTCTTTGCTTGATTCACGCGTTACTACGTACACTCGGACTTAGGACCGGCAAACCAAGTTACCCGTTTCAAAGTAGTGTCTAGCAGTGGTGACCACCGGGTAAGCGTTTTATCGACAAACGGCCTCCGCTCGTAACACTTCCTACATTTATTTGCCCAGCGGAATAGTGAACATTTAGTCGCTTCCATATACATTTCTGTTTGATTTGTTTCCCGACAAGCGCTCCGTCAGCGCCCGTCGTCGCGTACCACACCCGTAACGTGGAATCGTGATCCCACAGGCTCTTTAGATCCGATCCGATACGCGCGTGCGTTTCCGTTTGATCGGCCGTAATTGACCGTGTCTCGATACCCGCCGCGGGCCGTCCCCGTCACGCGCGCGATCCATTACGACGCGCGCGCGGTCTCGGGTCAGTAGCGTCGGCCGACCGCGTTTTCGAGTAGGAGGCGATATCATTATCGTTTTCGTAATTTTCGATTTCCGTCGTCGTCATCGTGCGTAATGCACGTGCTCTCGAACGCGTCGTTTCCGTGTTACTATCCGTTCGTTTCGACGGACGGCGTTGTGTTTGATTTGTCCGTCAAGAGAGTCACGGACAAAAACGGATAACATTTAAACGCGCAGCTATTTATTATTCGACGTTTATTGTCGAGAACATACGGTTTTCCGAAAATATTAATTTTATACTACCGTTCAATAAACAACAGGTATATTCACAATTTCGTTTTTCCAACCGCGATGGAACCAGATACGATCTATACTGCCGTCGAAGTTTGTTTCGATTGTAACCAAACGATGTTTTTTTAACGATATTCGTACTCGTTCGCGGACAAACGCCGCGGTGAACTACTACTCTTTAAACGTTAACCCTCAGCACCGTGTTTCGTCAAACCCTAAACATCACGTCTATATATAGACAAGTATATTAATACAATGTGACTGTTTTCGTCATCATTCGTCCGTCGTCATAAACGTTTTCTTTCTTCCGGTATTGTCCAAACGTTTGTGTTTAATTCCGCTTGCTCCGTCAATAACATAACGTGTAGAACGATTTCAGAACGCGAGACGACACGCATTTTCCTCTCGCAAATCATCAATACGCGTCGCGGGCTTAATGAAACGTAAATCGAAAATACGTTCCGTTAACCGTATTACGTAGTACCGATTACACCGACGATCCTGCGACTTAATCCCGCCAAGTGCGGACCTCGGCGCCGTCGTCTTACAACGATCGATCGACATTCACACGCATACACGGGCGTACGGAGAAAGTAGTGGAGAGACCGTCAATTTTGGACGAGACTGTGACAATAGACGAGGACGTCACGCGCCCGAATGGACCGTCGGGGAACTTGCATTATTGATCGCTGACATTTCGAAAGAAATCGATTCGAGAGGTTACGAAAGGAAAAAATATCGGAAAGTTTGCGCCGAAAATGCTGACGCGAAGCACCACAAACGTCGACACGTGACTTCCCCAGAACTTTTCGAACGTTTTGCCTGGGGGACGATTTTTGTTTAGTTCTATTGTCACTGGTGATCAGACGTGGGCTTTGTCGAGTTGACACGCGAAACGAAATGACGGTCTCTTGAGTGCGTCGACGTTCCAGTACACCAAAAAGAACCGCAAGTCCGAGCAGACACAGTCGGCGAGAAAACCCCGTTGCTAACTACGGCTTTTCGGGACCGGAAAGACGTTCTGCTTGTTGGCTGCAACGCGCAACGTGGACCACGAATTAATATGTTCAAATAAACTAAACGTCTACGAAGATTTTAATTGAGTTCGGCTACGGGTTAACCTATATAGCCGTTCTGCGCCTGTGCAAATGAGAAAAAATCCATACGTCTCTCGACTTGGAAAACCGAATGTACACGCACATATATTTATATATATAAACGTAATTACAGGAATAAAAACGTCCGAATTATTACTGCGGCACTGATGACGTAACGCTTTCGCCTTTCTGTGAGCTTTTGGATTAAAGATGAAAAACGAATTTTTTTTTTTCTTGTGCCCCGGCGCGTTTATAAGTTTCGCGTAAAAGTAAAAGCTCGTCAGAAACCGTTAGAAGTTTCTTTGCGGGTAATGATTAAACCACGAGTAGGTGTAACAAACCATAAACGTGAGTCGAAAATAAACGAACAAACGAAGGTGGACTTGTCGAGAAGTCGGAACTTTTTGAAATTGGAATTCACAATTACTAACAATAAAAGCAACCGCATAAAATTAAAAACAATTGGCCTTTTACGGTTAAACATTATTAAAACTCGAGTTTTCAAAAAATATTACTCGCACAAATCAGTTTGAAAGTGAAAATTGTTTTATTTTCCGCGCGTCCGTTGAAAACAATGGAAACGAAATTAGGACGACGTTCTGCAATGCCACACTATTATTACAGTGTTAATAAATATAGTAATACGATTAGCGTGAACGACGATAAAATATTTTATTTTAAAGCGTTTTTGAACAACAACGTGTATTTGTAATAATATATTATTAAAACGTGTTCGTAAGTTCACATAAATTTAACGAATTGCCGCGAAGCGATTTCAAAGCGCATAACTATTCAAAGTGAACGTTCGAAATGAAAACCGTATTGCACGCAAACGTTTTCAAAGCAAATCTATACGATAGATAAATTTAATTATAAAAACCGGCATTTCGAATTAGTGCCCGTTCACTGTTCAGTCCAATCGTTGATCAAACGTATTTAATTAACAACGGTACAATAACAAATGACTACGTGAACGTCGAGAATTACCGTCTGGAAAAGACCTAGAGGTACTTTGCTACACTTTGTACAATAAAAACATAGTTGAGATCGACGATGTCATCGGAAACACTCAACATATTAAACGTAGTAATCGACTGTTATTACAACAGAACTTGAACTACAGTGGGGCATCGTCGACAAATTCGCTGGACACGCGAGAAACCCGTTTTTAATGAAATGATATCACTTATTAAAAATGATGTTTACTGTTATTCGTTTCGATGTTACTGTAATAAAAGACGTGCGACTTAATTAACACTGACTGGCGATAGACTTCGGGATTGTCGAATGACACACGAGTTATTTTTATGACTTTTAATATTGAAACTCGACTTGTGTTGTTTTGGTCATGTAAATTATGCTTGCTTGCTTGTCTTGTCCTTCACTTCAGCATTATTTTTAAATTTCTTTTTAATTTCACTAAAAACGTTTTCACGAATATCGAGAAATAAGCGACAAAAACAGGTCGCCCGTTCTACGTCTTAAATCCGATCGTACGACGCGCTGAACAATTTGTATCCTATATATTTTTACTACAAATACAAAATGCCCAATATAATATCGTTAAGTCGCTGGCAATAGAAATCCGACGGCAAATATCATAAAATACACGTGTGTATATATACGTTGCCTGCAAACGAATTACTAACGTAACATAACGCGCGTTGTTATTGCAGCTTGTAACTGCAACGATCACGCAAAACGATGTCGGTTCGACATGGAGCTGTACAAACTGTCGGGCCGGGTGAGCGGCGGCGTGTGCCTCAAGTGCAGACACTTCACGGCCGGCAGATACTGTCATTACTGCAAGGAAGGATACTACAGGGATCCGACGAAGCCCATGACGCACCGGAAAGCTTGTAAAGGTTAGTAGCAATTGTACTCGACCCGCCATCCTTTACCGGCGGCGACGACGACGTTGTTGAGATGCTAGTCTTGAGTTTTGAACGCGGTCGTACAAAACCGCCGTCAACCGGTCGACGAGTTGATGAAGCCCGTGTTGACGGTAACACGTTGCGATTGAGATATCTGTGAACGCGTCTGTCTGGTCGACATATTTCACGCTGAATTAAGTTCGATTAAAATATATAAATATAATCCCCGGGATTCTCGAATCCTGCTTCGGCGGTACCTATCCGTGTTGGTTTATAGTAACTTTTATTTATATAATTTTTAATTTAAAAAAACGGTAATATTTTATCATGTACGAAATCGAAAATACACAAATCGACTTTTGTGTGTTAACCGAACGTTAAGCTGACTGAAATCTGGTTTCGACCGGTAGAAAAAAAACTAACCGTCGACTCGATTTTATCCTTAACTTGTCCTCGTTCGTTGTATTATTATACGGTATTGAATTATGTAGTGAACGAATAAACGAGAAACCACATTTTATGACTGTGATAATTTTCAAGACGGTTATTAGCGGCGCGTTGTTGTACTAATAAACGTCATGTGTTCTCACACGGTTAGAGTCTAAACAGTCCATTGTTTCACACCTCAACCGGAGGTTCGATTTACAAAACAAACGAGGCGAGAACAAATCTCATATTATTATTATTATCGTTTGAATTTTCAATGGGACCCGCCGTTACCGACAACGTTCTTCTCTTCTACAACATCGGCGGCGTGATCGGGCCTAACCTCGTTCTTCTAATTTTTTTCGTCGTCTCGTCCATCTCGTGACTGTGGCGTCGTGTCGCGTTTTAATAATGGCTTTCGGGCCTTTCGACTGGCCGGCGGCGGACGAGAAAAAGTCGACGCGCACAATACGCGGGTACGGCGAAGAAAAGAAAATCGACAGATCGTGAGGATTTAAAGGTGCCGGGTATATATAACGGCGGCGGGTAGACGAGCGCTATATCCTCGCATACGATTCACGGGCACGGGTGACCGGCCGCGCGCAATCAAAAACGGGCCCGGGACGCGCGGTGCGAAACGGGGCCGGCCGGGCGGGGGTCGCGTTATTGCCCGAACGTGACATACGGCGTGAGACCGAGAATCCGTTACGGCCCGGGCACAATCGACGAGACGATCGAGACGATCGAACGGTTTGGAGTACACCAACTGCCGTGTTCTCCCAATCGTTTTTCGGAGCCGCGGAGCCATTTTCTTTTTCCAAACGGTAGTGGAGCCCCGGGAAGTGTTTGACGTTAAGTTTTATCCGTCCGGGTTCCGTGACGCGCGTCGCACACGATTGCCTACGCGACAGAACAGGACCGATAAGATATTTATGGAAACCAACAACGGTATTAAAAGAACCATTTATTGTTTGAGTTCGCGAAACGGGTTAAGATCGTTGGACGCGACGTTGCACGGACGCGCGATTGAATTTGTCACGGAAGTCGACTGAAGACGCATGCCGGTCCGCTGCGACCAAACGTGCTCGATATTCGCTCGATCTTCTTCCCCTAGTCAACAAAAACCTCGTATTCTGTCGCGTTGAGGGCTGCTGGTTTTGACGTCACTGAAAATGGATCTATAAACCACTCGTGGTTCTTTCGAATCGATTCTTGAGCATCCATTAGAAAGTATGAATTGTTTTCTTGTAAAAAGTTTGAAGTCAAAGAAAAACATGTCGGATTCTTATTGTCGACGCTCTCCGTGTAGAACGCTATTTTTTTTTTGTTTTCGTCAGCGCTGAAATTATATTTTCTTATCGGGATTTTAAATATTGTTTGTACGCGTATCGGTGAATTATCACATACGAGTTGACGGGATCTTTTTTAACACATTTATTACGTTCGTCGTTTTAAATAACGAACAGTTATGAAATTATTACATTTAGATAAACGAGAAAACGGACGATAAACGGGCAAATCTGTGCCCGTGTTTTGCATACGGATTGTTGAGACAACGTGTTTTTTTTTTTTTCATTACTTAAAGCGAAAACTATTAACAACGTGATTCCCGTTCTTTAAGTCAAAATCTCTAACGATTCGGTCATGTTGGTCGAAAAATCTGGTAACACCGCGATTCGCCCCGCGTAACGTTTTTTATTCGAACGACATTGACGTTCAAATATTTAATGTGTCGTCACGATTTCGACGCGAAAGTATAAACATTTGGCACTCTTTGTACTATTCACGTCTCGGATCGGACTACGGGCGCGTTCACGTTGTGCTACAAAAAAAAACGAAAAGATTTATTTAAATTCGAACGGCTAATAAATATTTCAGTACTCCTCGGAGACGTGTTTTTTTGAAAATTTAAACACGCCGAGAGAAATAATTTATCCGATCACAATATATTAAATAAAACGATAAACACAAGTAGTGTAGACAGCGTGTAATTAGCATACAGATTTATCGATTTGTGGATGTATTCGTTTATTCTGTTTTACGTTAAACGATCCTTAAGATATTTATTGCGCGTACAAGTCAATTACGTCCTTTATATTTCTTCTTCTTTCTTATTTTTAATACACATTAATTATAAAAAAACGCGTTTCAACGAAAACATAATTGAAATACGCAATGAATTCAATCGTTCATTTGTGAATATTTAGACGATTTGAATGATACACGCGTAACCTCGTACAAAATGCTCGTTTTATATTTCAGATTGATTTCAACGTTTTTATCGCGCGGAATAGGTTTTATTACGTTTTTCGAAATATTCTGTTATACATAATATTATATAACAATAATGTTGAACCTAAAACGTATCGCTTAAATATTTTATAACGTAGGCTGGGGCCCTTACCGTCGTGCATAATAACAAAGTTTCAACATTCGAAAGCATGAATGGTAGAAAACGTCTTAAAGTTTGATTATTATTATTAATAATGCATTCACGCACGCAGCCCACTCAACCTTTACCGTTCTGAACTTCTAAACGCGAGTCGTCCCGTAATTAAACACGGATTATTTGATTAAAATTTAAACGAAGAGCTTCGACTCCGGAGATGATAATTAATTTTGGTTTATGATATATTCCCCGCGTTAATCAAATTTAATATTATTATATATATAGTACATTTCGCAGTTTTGTAGTATACTACGAACCACGTCGTACGATGTTTTTTGGACGGTTATTATTATTATTATTCACGTTAAGAGTTCGAAACGCGCTTTACGTAAATTTGTTTCGTGCGGGCCGATTTTGAGATTTCCTGTGGTCCGTTAAACAACGGTCCCGTAACGGTTGCTATTTTCTCTTTTAGAGGGTTAGTTATTGTTCTTTGTAATGTAATATTTTATTCACGCGATAATTTCTCTGCGCGCGGTTTTAAATCAAGCAACTTCAACGTGCGTTTATATATATTATTTTTTTTTTAAATTATGTAGATTTTAATATTTATATGCTAATTAATATTTTACAAACACACCCAATAAACCATGAAATATATATATAACGTATCCAGTTATTCAAATCGTTTAGAAACTTGTTTTGTGTACAAACGGACGAACACGTTTTACAAAACCCCGTGCAGTCTTTCTTCAGAACCCATACGGTTTCGCGCAGTAACAATTATTACCAAAAACAAATACGACATTTAAATAAATATTTTAATAAAAAAAAAAAAAATCGTTCAAGAACGTTTAAAATAGTGTTGTAGTGAACATTTCTCGCGTCGGGTACCCCGAACTGTTCATGCGACGGCAAAAATGCTAACCGAATAACACGCCCACCGGCTCGGCGTAACGTTGTACAATCACCGTATCCCAGTTAGTAGAGACGTGATCGGGGTTGCGTTCCGGTGATTTCAATTTGAAAACTCGCCGGGAACCGGATTATCGTGTACCGGCTGAAATCGCGGGGTTTATCGTTTCGAGTAAAGACATTCCGCCGACGCGGAAATACGGTTTCGGGGTTCGGAAGTCGAGACTCGTCCGTCTGCGACAACGGAACGGATATTGCGCGGCGACACGGCCGAAACGCGAAACGAACGAATGCGTCTTGTCGGTCGTCTGTTTAGCGAAAAAACCCGACCGGTCCTCCGGGGAATTCGTACGCCGTACATAAATACATTCGCGAGAAAATCCTTGTATCTTTTCTGTTCGTCCGGTACCACCCGTAGCGATTTGTTTCGACCGGATACATCCGACCGGGGGTCCCCGGTAGGAGACGAGAGAGGAGACGACCGGACCGGACGATATTCACCGTGGCCCGAGGCAAAGGTTAGACAAATTGATCCGTTTCCAGTAAAAACGGATTACACCCGTCTATACATATATGTGTACGGGCTTCTTTATCATCCCCCGTTCGGACGAGAACGAGAATCGTGTGTCCCGTCTGCCACCCTGTCCGTCCGCGTACGTACGCGCACAGGGTGTGCACAATCGTTATTACCGTAGTATTGATGCGAAGAGGAGGACGAGGACCCGCTGATGGATGTGTGTAAGAGAGGCTTCGGTGACTAATGGACTTCTGCGCGGAAACAGCGCCATGACGTTAGGTGCTTAAAAATGGAAAGGGATATTTTTCGCTGCCCTTGATCGCTTGTTTCTTTTTTTCTCTCGAGTGGACCTCCTCCTCCTCACCTACGGCCGCTCGTTGAGCGCTCCGTTCGGTATCCGCGCAGTATAAATACAATAATAATATAGTGTTCCGCGGGGTCGAGAACTCGGCCGTATCCGTGTATTTATTTTAATAAAAATTGGCCGAATCACACTATCAAACGGAGGGTGAATTATTTTGTTTTTATCGAAAATCGTATTTCGGGTGGCACTTTTTTTTACTAGCATGTCGTTATCAAATCGTTTCAGGATTACTAAATACAAACGGTTTGAAAACGTTTCGGTCATAGGAGTCGCTTTTTGCGTAGGTATTTTATTAAATTATTTATATTTCGCAGTACAATAGTGCGGTTCGCCACGTATAGGTTTTCAATCATAAAACGATTTGTAATGCGACGATCGATTACAAAATATCTATTGCTTTTTCGGGACAATTTTTAAATCACAATTGTTTGCTCGTGGATATTAACGTCGATTTCCTATCGTATCTTATTTACCTATTATACTTGCTGTTGGCGTACGCTGTCAAAATCGGAACGAGGAAACTTCACGAAAACAGTAGATATCACATGTCTTATTTCTTTTATTGATCTGTTTGCCCAACAAGATGGGTTTACGATCAAAACGAAAAGACAAACAAAAATATACAAACAGCACGTTTTTATATGGAAGACAATAGAAATTCCCGAAACGCGAGTCGATCGGTTTTTTCGAATAAAAAATCATACGTAGACACACGCGCGCGTTGTTATTCGACGCGTGCACACCAAATCGTATCGTTTTTCATTGCTAATGCGCACGTGTCATATGTATAATATGTTACACGTGTATTAATCACGTTATGATTATCGTTTATCATTATTTATTATTATATATATATATATGTTTGGGCGATACTCTCGTGAATACAAAAACCGAAACATGCGTTACACAACTCGTCCGTAATGATTTAAACAATCGGCCCGTCGTTATCGATACATGCAGGTTTCCAGAGAAGGGCTCGCAACGTTGTACATAAATTATTTCCAGAACATATTTTATCGCTATACGAAATTCGTGAGTTTGAAACACGGCTGAAATATATTTTCGGACCGTGTCACTTACCTCCAGACCAGTGACGTATCCGAGAGGGGGGTTGTACCCCCCCCCCCCCGGAAAATTGTTGCTAAATAGCCAGATGATTTTATCAATATCGAATATGTACAAATAAAGTAGAATGAATATTAAAAATTTACAAATAATAACTGAATTAGTATGTATCGTTAACTATTATGATGATTATCGAATAAAATCGTTTTCAGATAATAAAAATTATTATCCTTTTAGATAAAATTTAAAATCAGTCGGTGCGGCGCCCGGCGATAACAATCAAAAATAGAACTCTTATCTCCTAATGTATTTTTAGTACGTTTTCGAATTTCGATAGCGTTTTTCATAACAGTATTGTCCGTGTTGAAATGTCAATGCTGTCAGTCTGTATCGATTAGACCGAACGCGGACACGCCACTGTTCCAAACGATGTGCTGAAAGCATATTTCCAGAACTCATATCGAGCACAGACTTCTTCCGATTACGTTTTGGACAATCAGATTGATTTCAACGCGGATTTTGAGCCAAAATCGCGAGCAAATGAAAATTTTATATAGCTACTAAAAAACAACACAATCGTGGATTTCATTGATAATGTATTATGACTTTTATTAATCACTGTGACGTTTCAAAAATGTGCGTACAACATTCTTAGTCAATATTTTAGCACGTTCGCACACGTGTTTGGGTCGAGATGTCGTTGGTAAAATTGAAATTTCGACCGGAAATCTGAAATGTGGAATGATGGAATTTCGCATAGGAAAACGGCACCGTATAAAACGCGTATGATAATTCTGCAACCAGCTGTTGTATGAGAAAAGCGCGTTTTTTTTTTTATTCACGTGATCGCCATGGCGTGGGCAATCGCACAAAGCCTCCGACGTTCGGCGAGAGTACGCGTATAAGATATGCGCGCGCGCCAAAACTGATAAAACGACTTGGCCAGAAACGACGTATTATTTTCGCGGCCGACCGAAACCCGTTTTATCTGGATCGATAATTATCAACTATACAGCCACACGTTAACGTCGTCATTAGCGATATACGGACCGCCGGTGGTTATTTTTCTTCGCGATATATGTTTTTGTTTCAAATACGACTCGTACGCACACGCCCATGGTGTGTATTATACGCGCTCTATTGTCACGGGCCCGACTAATTAACCGCGAGAGATAAAAGATCCGTGGCTCGGATGCCGCAAATATCATGCGAAACGCTGTTTGACCGTAAGAAAAACAAAACACAAAAAATGCGTATTGTTTATCGTCGCGTGGAAACGAGAGATTCGCGTCGTCGTGTCTTTCGAAATCGACGTTTCGTGACGAAGATTTCTTTTTATCTGATGCATTTGAATTAGCGTGAGATTTATGTGGCAAAAAAAAAACAAAAGTCCATTAATCTCGTACGTTTACGACACGAAAATCGAGTATTAAATTATCGCCACGTCCGCGCGAGACGACGCTGCCGTTACACGCGAACGAAATTCAATAATGCTTCGGAAAAAATAATGTTTAGAAATCACACAGTTGTCTAAACCGATTGGTCATACTAAATTGCATTCTTGCACACGGACAGAAAGTGTAGTTGACGCGACACAATGTCAAATCCTCCGTAGATCCGTTAGCAAAGTTTTTAGACTAACGTTTTTCTGGCAGTTCGCGTGACGATATTATTACTTCGGTCGTCCAGTCGTCAGTCTATCTCAGCTTTTGCCAAGCTACCGTCAAGGTTTCGTCGTTGGATTGCTGTCGAAATCGCCGCCGGTTCGCCCGACCCTCCGAATCCCAATTCCGACTCGTTATCGAATTTTCGGTACGGTGATGACGGGGACGCGAGGCGATTAGACCCGGACGGGCCTTCCGGGCAGCGGGCGCGTTGCCGGCTTATATGGACAAGAAACAAAAGATCCAAAACGACTTTTTAAAATCGGTTCGACGAGACGTTGAATTCAATTCGCCAAAGACGAAATGACGCCGTCGCGACCTTCGTCGTACGTTTTGCAACGTTTCGACACGTTTATTATTCCCGTCCTCGTTTCCGCGGTGGGCTGTCGACAAAACCGATTGATTAGAACTCGTATCGAACGTATCGCACGAATATTATCGTCCGTTCGCTATTTTTCCCGGTTTCGTGATATTACGAATAACGAACATTACGTGCAACGTTAATTTTTTTTTTTTATTATTATTTATTTCGACGTTGTCAATGTTTTTTACGACGATTATTTTAGGCTTGGCCGAGTAATGTCAGATTTTTCGGGTAGTGATAACGAATAGGTGCTATTAAATCGAAATTAACGTCCGTGTTAATACCGTTTTAAATACTGAATAGCGTCTCGCGATTAATAAAGTGTTTATATTACGTACATTGTTTGAGTATTGCGTCGTACGGAAATGAGAAATATCGTACAGTGATTGGTTTTTCAAATTCGAACGAATAAAACGTATTACAACATACTCACTGTAATCAAAAGAAAACTCTTTTATTTTACCTTTATGAATATTTTTTTTATACTTGTCGTACGATCGGTTGCGTGGCGGTGTCGTTCATCTGTTAAAGTAGTTTTTTTCAAAATAATTGAGATGAAAACGACTCGTCACAGTATCACACGTAACGATCCCGAGTACACGCCGACGCGCCGAGTGATTGATAGCGCGTCAACACTTGCGGCGTACTTACGTAACTTATTTAATTACAGTGTCGCTTTGGAAAAAGTACAATTCCATTTGAATGGTAAAAATCGAATTACAATGTGATCAAAATGCAAACACGTGTTTTCACAAAAAGCCTCCCTGCCCGTAGTTTGTTCGTTTTTGTTTTGTTTGTTTCTTAAAATTATACTCGTAAAAATTCAATTTTCAGTCGCGAGTTTTTCCTTTCAACATACACATATTTGTATAACGAAATCGTATAACGAGTTTTAAAGTTTATTATTAATGTTCTTTTACTTTGTCCGCTATTGTTTTCGTGAACGAAAAATACACCGGCCACAGGTTTAATACCAGAACGCATTATGTAAATGCATTATCGATGATAATGATAATACGCCTTACAGAGTTCGATACTTTTAAAATTTCGAAAAGTTGTCAAATAAGGCACAACAAAAATAGTTTTTTTTTATTTCACGCTGCGGTTTATAGATTAGTATGTAAAATATAAAAAAGTTAATGGCCACTAAGACATAAAAAATAAATAAATGTCTATTGATGTCTGCTAGGCGGCAGGTGCCATTAAAACTAAACGTTTAAAAATAATATAAAAACAAATATCTTTTTAATTGGGTACAGTTACTTTCTTGTATGTTGTGTATATTTTGTATGTATATATAGGCATATAAATAAACTCTACTTTTACTCGGATATATATTCGATAAACGTTTTATCGTTGTAACGGCAACAACTCGGCGTGATTCTTTTCTAAAACTAAATTATTAGTATTATTTTAAAAACGGAAGGTAGATCTTTGAAAAACACTGTCCTTATTAAAAATAAATATAATTTTTTTTTCTTTTTACATATATTGTAAATATCAATATTTATGAGTAAATCGTAATATACGAGCAGTTAAATAAGACTTATTTATAATTTACAATTCATTATCCGTATTTGTACGAATTAAAAAGCAGTTAGAAAGCGTCCAAAACGGGTTCGTTTAACATAATACTCGTATGTATATATTGTCGTATTACAAAATATACAATTCACGTGGAAAAACCATATGCGGTCAATGTTGTAAATAATACTTTTTTAATAGTATTTAAGACAATACTCAAATATTTATTTTATCTTAATGAGTTATTTTAAAACTTTGTAATACTATTTGTCGTTCATTAAAAAAAAATAAATAGAATATTGTCTAGCCGATAGGCGAAATGTTCACTACGATCAGAGTTGTTGGTGAATCATTGTACCATTGTACTCGCGGGATTGAAAATTAAGGTACTTTAATATATTTTTTGGGCTATGCCGAGGGTAACAAGTGATATAAAACAATTAACGGAAGCAATAAAGCAATAGATCGTCGAAATCACAACACAATCATAGAGGATCGTCTCCGTGACATTGCGTACAATTTGTTTAATCGACTATATATTTGTTTTGTGGCAAACGCAGTAGTGATATTATGAGTCGGTGACGAATACAATCGAATACTTTGTTAAAAACCATTTACAGTCTGATTTTCGTAATGTTTTGTTTTGAAACGATTGTATTTTATGAATCGGCGATTTTTATTTCGATTTCACCAGTGATTTAACATCACGTTTTTGTAACGACCCTTGTGAGCGTAATATATTTCGACCGCGCATACACGTTTGACATTCCGTCGCTCGAGAATTTTCGTATTAGACACGTACAGCAGACACGGGTTTCCTTTCGACTAGGAAAATAAGTATGTTTTTTTATTTTATTTTATGTTTTTGTTTGAAGTCGCGTTCGTAATATGAACGTCGTACAGATAGTAGCGTATGAAATATGCAGTACGCCCCCGAGAAATGATAGAAGAAGAAAAAAAATCATAATAAAACACTTCGACCACCGCGCACGGGCGGTCGCTAGAGACGCTAAAAATATACGTGTCTCGAACGCATATTATTCGTCAAAGGTGGTCCCGCGATGTTATTCGAAAAAGAAAAACGCATTTCCAAACGATATTCAACACCCGGTGACGCGCCCGAGTGTGTCTGCTGAGAATACGTCTGCCCGTCGGTAACACTATATTCCGTCCCGCGCGCGACTATATAAAACGACATTTCGAGGCGTCGTGTGTTTGTAACGAACGAAATTCGTATTATAGAGAATTTTTTATTTATTATTCCATCGGTTACGTCGAAAAATGCACGTAACGAGTGATTATATGTTTTGAGAGATACGTTTTGTACGTTTTTGCGGAAAAACGTTTTCATTTCGTCGGGTTTCGGTAGTTTTTCCTCAACTCCGTCTTCGTTTTATCCAAAATCCTCTTTGGTACGTCTTCCGCAATATCGTCGTAGGCACGGGCGATTCACACGTCAGCGATATCTTCATCAATCTGCAAATAATCTCTTAAAGTAACGCCATCATCACGTTGAAATTCCTCCCGTTCTCGCGGTACGTCCGGCGGAACGTCTTTACACGTCGGTTTCATATTTTCATCTCTGGATAAACATTTTTCTGTCGTTTCATCGTTGCTCCTCCGCGCTTTGCGCACCTCGGAAATGCAATCCCGTAGAGTGATACTGTCGTTTTACGTTCAATATTCGACAGAAACATTATTCGCGTTGCGCGTTTCCGACACTATACTTTAAAATGTATTTACGACTTGAGATTTTAACTTTGCACGCGGAATGTGTGTGAGATTGTCCACAAAATACAATTATTTTTTGCGTTCATCCCGGCTCATTTTATTGCCAATGTCCTAAGTGCCCGCTTTCCGAACATTTCCAATGTCTTATTATTGTAATCATGATTTGTTTTATTTTCCCGATGATTTTGTTTTGCTGTCCCCCAGTCACAATATTGGAACAAACCATTAAAGCAACTCCGCTCTTTGCTGTGCCTGCCACCGAAACATCTCTCGTGTTTAAAACGGAACGTTTTGTTTGGCAAGCACTTAACAAACGAACCCGTCTGGCGTGATATCTTTTGTACCAAAACGTCCGATTGATTTCGGTAAAATATTTTGTAATTTCCATAAATCGTAGTCTCGTTCCGGAACATCAGCGTTCTCGCGACAGACGACTTCGAGTCCAACGTTACGTCTCGATTTATATTTACCTAACCATACAAAGTTAGCACAAAAATAAAAATAAACCAGGTTTCTGAGCAAAAAAAAAAAAAAAAAATTTGCTGGATTAGTAGTAATCCGTTTAAGAACAACATTTTGTCAACTTCTACATAACGATTTCATTAGTTTTCTGTTTCCAAACAGGCTGTTTGATTCCACTCGGTCAATTGTAGTTTCGCGATTTTTTCAATTCGGTCGAAAGTGAACTTGCCGGAATATCGACTTTGCTTAAACCATCGTCGCTTACGATGACGACGACATCGACGATCGAGAGAGAGAGAGAGAAAAAGTCGATCGATATCGTGTGATATCGTATATGATATTGTGTGATCGTGTATATGTTTGAAACAATATCTGACGATAGGCTTTTGATAGCGACAATACGACAACGGACATTGCGTACGACACCAGAAATAAACGGGTTCGAACGTTTCGACGACCGAACCGAATAAACCGATTAACAATGCGATCTCGTTACATTTCCAACGGTGCACATATTTTATTGTTATTATTATTTCGCACGTCACGCGCGCGTCTCTAATTAATAGTATGCGTACCGTGGACAGGATCGGCGAGAACAGTAAATTATTATTATTATTATTATTATCATTATTATTACTGTCCGTGCACGTGTGTATTATCGCGTTATTGTCGTGCGCGATTGCCCGGCGCGTTTTTATTTTGTTTTTCGCTTTGAAAATTTACGACCAGACGTTTGTACGCGCGCGCGCGTAATATCTTCGCCGACGGAAACCGGTAAACGGCTCTCCCGGGACAGTTTCCCCGTTCCCGTTAGATTGTTGACCTACACGAGCGCCGTACACACGTAAACACACGCACACGCACGCACGTCTGCCGCAGTCTCCCAATCCCTTGGAGAAATCTATGTCGTCGTCCTCGGCCGGAGAACGAACGAACATTATCGCGGTTTTCGCGATAAATCGCGTCCCGGTCCACTCTCGTGCTCGCCCGTTTTTTGGTTCCCTTGTTGCTCCGGCTCGGACTACGTTGTCTACGTTGTCGGTTTTTATTTTTTTCGTTTCTCGGCAGATCGAATACGACGACACTGGCGGACGAGAAAACGTCCACGGAGAACCGGGTCGGGAAGACAATACGGCTAAGATTTTCATTTCCGCGCGTGACATCGCGTAGTGAAATATTGTTATCGTGTTTTCGCTGCCATCGGTCTGCTTTTCCTATAAAAACGTAGTTTTTTTTGTTTATTCCGTTTTAATAAACACCGATACGTTCACGTTAATAACGACAAGCAACGATACGTTTTTCTTGTGATGGAAACGCAATATCTCATCGCGTTTTCATCGGCACTCTCGGGTCGTCTTTGATCGTATCTAACAGATCGTCAAACGATTCGATCGTGAATGACGTCTTTTGGATACAAGGCGACATAAATGACTAAAATGCCTTAAACCCTGTTTTCAAAACTGGACGGACGACCCGATATTTCCTTTTCCCGTTATCGTCTTGGTCTTCTCGTCCTTCGATGGAACGGCCCACGAACGCACTGCGTCTGCCACGTCCGTTCTCGGCGTACGTCTAAACCGTGCCGAAAACGTGTCGTCTAGAAGGTTTCGCGCGCGACACGCATAGGTTAGGTTAGGTTTACGCGCCGTTCCGTCCGAACGCGAGCCTGACAAACGCGTTGGTTCCCCGTTGGTTGGGCGCGTTCTTTTTTCACCCGGTAATAACGTCCGTTTTCGTGGACGGCGTGAGTTACGGACACGCGCGGCCCCCGTACCGTCTGCACATTTACATATAAATAACGGTGGCGTTGTCGCAACGGGATTTCAAAATATGTTATGACCCGTCGGTTGTGGAACCGGTAACAACGAATGTCCGCGGCTAAATTATTCGGACTGTTGATCAGTCGTTCGAACGTGTGTCCGTTTGAAAATCCATTTCGTACAGGGGCGATTTTCTCGTCGTCCGCGTATCGGGAAGTATAAATGTGTTTTTTTCCTCCGACATTGCGTTCCACATATTTCACCGTGACTTCAATATTTTTGCCGATTTCTTAAGTTCGTTTAGACTGCATCGAACATCGGTGTTCGAATGGCCAACCTATGATTTCAGTTAGGACGTCTTAATAAAATATGTTTTCCCGGGAATTCACACACGCTGTTTATGGTGTAGAGAGTGGGGCGATATCGTTTTGAAAATAGTCCATGAATAATCCTCGGTTGATTTAACGTCGAAATAAATTTTTTATACACTCTTGGCATGCCTAAATCTTCATTATACGTTTTGAATTTGACTACAAGTCGTCTGTTTAAATATACGAGTAATATATGTGTGTGTGTGTGTGTGTGGTTATAGAAAGTGGATATTTACATGAAATATATTTGTTGCCTTATATGCAGCTCGACGGGGATAAAATAAAAAAAAGTCGACGAAATTTCCATCACATTTTTTATCTCCGTTGTAAATTCATATATTCCAGAATATATTTTATGATCGTCTGTAAACAAAATCATATTTGTTGTTCGTCTCCCGAGATTGATTTTGACGAAACTATCACAGACGTTTTGCTCGTTTCAGTGTTACGTTGCCGTTTCCCATTTCACCATGTCTTGTCGTCATCAAATAGACGAACATCGAATGCGTTTGATCTGTTCAACGTAGAATTGTGTGATAGAGAAATTTTATAGAAAAATATATACACTTATCCAAATGTATTTTACCGTGCGTTTTTTGAATGAGAACCGAGTGAAGCCAGTCCAAGCAGCTAATAATACGCGTATATGAATAATTATGTCGCGTGCAGCGATTTATAATTAAAACGAAATGTGTTTACAGTGTACTTCGGACGTCTTAGAATTTCGAGAATGACGCGTACGAAATATTACCACAACAACATTATAGGGTCGTACGATTTAAACGAAATCTACGCTCTGGACGTATCGCTAGCATTGTTATGTTGAATGTTACCGCGTCCGTACGCAAATGATTCAAAACAAACATGCCCCCCCCGACCATATTGTCCGGAATACTTGTCCGCGTGCGCGTGTACGACATTCACAATGCACGTTCGAAGAAAGAAAGAAAAATTCAGATTTACAATAAAAACGCGATCGTTCCGCGGAACTTCAAAGACACTTGAAAAAACATGTTTCCGTACGGTACAATCCTTTTACGGTGGCGTGACCCTCGCGTCGAAACCGTCCGAGGCCGGAAATAAACTCTCGCCGGACGTCCCCCTCGCTCGCCGCGTGCCCGCGGTAAATATTCGCGAATCGAGAAGAAATCACCGGAACGGTGTGTGTAATGCGGCGGACGCGCCGCACGTGCTCCGATTTCGCGGTCCGGTAAGTCCCAATATAATAAATCGGCCGGTTTCCCGCCACCGCCCCCGGGAATATTTAAAACGCGGCGGTAGGAGGATGGGGAGAGAAACGCGAACGCGGTTAGGTCACCGCCGCCGTCCTCTCCCGTCCGGGGCACGTACCTGGGGTACCCATTGTGTCGCCCGGGCCCGACTTAGTGTCATTCACAGGCGAACGACGCGCGGGGCCCCCGGCCGATCACCGGCAGATGTTCGCGTTTTGTTTCGGCCGCGGCGATATTGCCCGGCGATTGGCTCGTCTCTCGGCAGCACCCGCGCGCGCTGTTTACGTACAATGCGAAATACACGATCGTCCGCGGTGTTTTCCGGCGCGTCGTCTTCCGCGCCCGACTACGAACGCGCGTTCAAAACAAACCGAACACGCGGAGTTGTCGCGTACGACGTTGGTTATTTACTACCAGGTCTCGACCAAAAGTCTCGTTTAATCGGCGGGAAAAAATAAGTGGAGGAACTCTCAACGATTTAGGTTCCAGGTGCAAAATTATTTGGTACGATAACCCGTGGGCGGCTTCGCCCTCGCCACCCCACGACGAGACTAATTTTTAAAAAACCTACATTTTAGCTACATGCACGTATAAATTCAAAAACAACGATAAACGATAAGTGAAAACCCTAGCAACACATTGCGTTCACCGAGCACACTTGATAATAACAATAATTTATTGTACATATCTGTGCACGATTGTATTAGGCACCGAACAAGCGTGATATGACGATATCATCATATAAAAAAATGTTGATTAAAAAATATTTAAAATTGTAAAATTGACAACAATTTATATCTACATTTTAAGAAAAATCATTTCGAGCGTAATTTCTACCTTCCCCAACCCCAATTCGAACACTGTGTATAATTATTATATATTATCGTCTCGTATTATTCTTGTTTTTATTTTTTGCTTTTTCACTCTATACCTGACAATGACTTTTAGTCGAAACCGATAATAAATATATATATATTTTTTTTTTTTTAATACTCATTGGCTTTGTTTTTTGTAGGTATATTAAATTGTTTTGTTTTTATTATTTTAATTAGACATATTGCGTTTACACTCGTCTACAGTTTTCAATAATACGCCTTTTAAAAAAACATTTCACGTTGAAATTGTTTTTATTTTCAATTTGGTTTCGTATTAAAATCTTTGAACGAAACGTAATATAGTTTCTGTGTTCGTACTCTTAAGTGGTATACATTTTTTATAATTATTTTAAAGTAATTATTTTGAACAGTATAATTATTTTGGGTAGCTTATTATTATACTGAATAGTTGTAAAATCTGAATTGTGTTGGATTTATTAAAACCTATAATTATAATGTAGCGTTCAGTTTTAATTATAAAATTCCCTTTTTGTTTTTTCGTACAAAATTAATAATCAAATATCAATAATAAGGTTCCGTTACACATAATGTTCTAATTACTGATAAGAATTCCGTACATTTGATTATCGACGTTTTAGTTACGATTATAAATAAAGTTAAAGATCCGAGTTCGTTATAGAATATTATATACATAACCTTCTTCGATTACTTGGGGTCGTGAAATGAATTACATTTTATATTCAACGGTTTTAAAATATAGCTGTATAAAGATAACAATATATATATATACGGTTTTAATCTAAATGGATACTACAATATCTAAAATAATTACGAACTATTGTTGTGATGAAGACGTGCAAATACGATTATAATAGTTTTTGAAAATAAACGCGGCACGCGTTTATTTTCGAATTACTGTTAAAAGATTAAAAAGTCGTATAATCACTTCGCCTTAGTATTCAAACCCGTATTTGCATATCTGCGAAGCAAGTCAAACCGTATTCAGATGTTTTAACAGGATAGGACATTCGTTTTAATTACAAAAAGGAATTGTAACATTGTGAAATTACGTTCTGATGCGTTACCTGAATTCGGATGTAGATTATCTGTCTACTCAAAGTATTTACAACTTCTTCGATCGGAAACATTACAGATCGACCGGAAACGGAACGGTAAATCGACGATAATTCGTCTGGCCCTCGTGCGTCGTTATCGCCTCTCCACACACACACACACACACACACACACACACACACACACACTCATAATTATTAAGTTTTCTCAGTTATCGGAAGTCATCGCACGAACGGATTTCTAAAACAGCACAGTCGCGCGTGTGCGTCTGTACAGTATGGTGGTTAGAGACCGATATATAATATACGTCTTGATGAAAAAAAAAAAAAATAAAATAATAATAACGCGTTCGAAACCGACTGTTTTAATCCGACGTGAGTCACCTCTCCCTTGTTTGCCGCGCCGAATTTCCGGGGCGCTGGGGGATTAAACGAGAGGAGGCTCGATTGTGATCCGAACTCCCTCGCCACGACGGAAAAAAAAGGCGCGACAACGTCGCGCGCATAATGTACACATATTGTACGTCGCGATTTCTCGTTACGAGTGTGTGTGTGATCCGACAATTGCCGACTGTATCAGAGGTTCCCAACCCATGGGCTGTGCGGCTCTATAGGATAACGGATCAACGTCGAGATTTTTGTCGAATTGAAGGTAAAGTCCAATGGATCCCTTCGAAGAAGATTACCTAAAAACATTGAAAATACACCATCAAGTGAAAAGGTCTGTTGTTGATTGTGACCAGACTATAAAATCGTTTTTTTTTTTTTTTTATACCACACCATTGGGTCCTTTTCTGGATAAACGTTCGGCAAGACTATATCCAGAAATTGCCGAAATTCCACCGAGACACTTGATGGGCCTTACGACAACCTATGTGAACGAGCCTTTTCAACTATACTTTCTTTGAAAAATAAATTGAATGTTGAGAGTGATTTGAGGCTAAAACTATACGGTTTTAATCCAGATATTGATTATCTCATGTGTCAAAAATCAGTTTTTTTAACTGCGATCACGTGTTTATGAGTTTTCTCTATAAAAATTATTTTTTAATTCTTCTTGTACGTTATACATATATATTCGTCATATAGATGTTTATTTATCGAGTGGTTTCGAATCGTAGACACGTACTCTCGTGGCCGTTTCGACGGACGCGTACGTAACGCGGCCAAAGGGTTTGGGATCCGAAGACGAAATGCGGGCCGAGCGTGTTTGATAACGTTCGGCCATCGTACGCGCGACATAACGATGATTTATCGACGTGGGGTGGTAAAAAAAGTCCGGATCGATGAACACCGTACGTGACGGCGGCCCGACCGCTCGTATTACGAAATAGTCATAACAACGGTTCTTCTTGTTCTCTCGTCTACTCCGGCAAACAGACGTCACTCCGACGTATGTGAAGTTAAACTTACGAAACCCACTCGCAAATTAAAAGCTTTCGTTCGATACAGATTTTGAAATTCTAGGACAAAGTGGGTGGGCCACGTGAAGTTGGCCCACCCTTCGGTAATTTTTTGTTTTTTACTCGGTAATGACTGACTCGCCAATTCTCGCAAAAAACTCGCAAAATATTAGTATAGGTTTGAAGTTTACACCTTGAAGTGGGTGGGCCAACTTCACACACGTGTCACTCCGCCGATCGCTGTCCGAGGCTGGTTCTCTCCAACAACGCGTTCATGGCGCCATGTTTTCTGTTGTGTTCTTTGTCCGATCGTCCCCGACGGCCTTCGACCTGTTGCAGTACGTCCAGCTCGAGCCAACTCCGTCCGTCGCGGTTGTATTATCTTCAATTCCTGCACCGAGTCCGGTCCGTCAGTGCAGTTGTTCCGGTCGCCGTCGAACGGTCTCGGAACGCGCTTTTTCGATGACGATTTCTTTCGTCCGTCCGTTTCACCGCGTCGCCGTTCTTCGTGCACGCGTACTCTCGTGGCCGTTCCGACGGACGCGTACGCAACGCGGCCAAAGGGTTTCGAAGACGAAATGCGGGCCGAGCGCGTTTGATAACGCTCGGCCATCGTACGCGCGACATAACGATGATTTATCGACGTGCGGTCGTAAAAAAATCCGGATCGACGATTGTCGTACGTGACGGCGGCCCGACCGTTCGTATTACGAAATAATAATAATAATAATAATAACGGTCACGTTTCCAAACAATTGACGAGACGGACGGGGTTTGTTTCTGTTGGCCGCGATTGTGTTTATTATCATTCGATTTGCCGATCGTAATCGAAATGTAGAACACCGTCTCGATGTTATTATTTATATACGTCACGTTCGCTCGGCGTACGCCCGACGTTCTGATGAATCGGACGTTAAACTTTATGAGAATTATCCGTTACTCCGGAACTCTTCGACTTGTGTGCGGTACGGATTTGACACGCCGGCGCGCGAGCGGATTACGGACACGTTCGATTTCTTATTTTTTTTTTTTACCGAAGACGACAAATCGCGCGTAATTATTATCATTTTTATATATTATTCGGATACATATTAAACGTGCTTAAACGATACGGCCGTCTTTTTTGCCGCAATTGTCAAAGAAACTGTCATAGGAAAACACATTTTTCATTGCGAAAATTGAGATTTTAGCAAAAAATTATTTTACAAAAATAAAAACGTAACACCCATTTGATTATGCACCCGATGAATTTTCGTAACGAGCCAACCGAATTCGCATATCAAATAGTACTACGGGTTTTACATAACGCATTTGTAAAACGTGATATACGACGCGTCGGATGATTTCGAACTTATAAATTTTACAGCTTAACGACTGGCGGGTTGTTGTTACAAGTAAGCTGCTGCGGCTCAGCTCGTCCGGGACCGAAACGTTAAACAATATTAACGTTTCGATCTTTCAATTGATTAACGATCGGAACGAAAAGGGGCCGAGGGACACTCTCGTTAACCGGCAGTGGGAATAAATCCACGTGAAATGCGCTCGTTTCTTCGATTATATATATGTGTGTGTGTGTGTTTTAATGGTCGTACTCGTAATTATCCCTCCACAACAACGTTGTCGCGTTAATAACGTACGGCAATAAAACAGACGCGACAACACAATTCAACGGGGTAAGAGATATAACGATATCCGTACGATACGATAATGAAATCGATTTCAAGGAGCCGTGCTATGTATGTATATATACGTACAGTCGTCGATATAACGAATATATATTTATTTTTTTCCGTTCGAGTTTCAACAATACCAGACGATGGAAATTTTATCGAGTGGACGTGACGCGTATACGCGTTCTATGCTATTATCCGTATCGGAATAACGGGAAATATACGGCTACGTAATGGATTATTATGTATGTGTACATTACTATAGTGTATACGGTTTTGTATTCGATATCTCGCGTAAACTTTATTAACGTTTTTATCGATATTGCCCAGAGAATAAAAATATGTTTGCGATTTCATATTTAAACGGAAATCGCTAAAAATAAATTTGAATAAAACATACGTTCGATAGCGTCGGTGGGGGGGATATTGAATTAATCGCGGTTTTCTTTCGACGAATTCAACTCGATTCGGCGGTAACGTTGTAAAAACGCCGGACGTCGTCGTCAAGCCTCGTGATCCGTCACCCGTCGCTTGCCGTGTCTTTTTGTACGTCCGATTTCGTTTGTCGCGTTCGCCCGCGTGTGAGTGCCGGTGTAAAACCGGTAGTGCGCGCGTACGCGGCGGACAATAAATCGACGACTTATTAACGACGACGACATTCCCCGCGTGGGCCGTCGTGTGCGCATCGCGTACAGAAGGAGAAGAGGCTCGTTCGAAAATGCAGATCGGCCGTCGGATAGCGCGGCGGGACGAGGCTAACACAACCGCCGCGTGTTTATAAAATGCCTTTTGGCCGGAAGGCGGCGGCGTGGGTTCTCTTCTCTCGTCGTTCGGTCCGGTCCGACCGTATATATATATATATATATATATATATATATTACTTACTTACTTACTTACGTACGTACGAACAAGGCGGAGTGCCGCGCGTTTGTACCGGTGTGTGAAACCCGCGACGTCCCCGAGATAAAATACGTCGTCGCGGCGCAACTCATTTTCTTTTCCGTCGGATTTTTTACTCGATAATATATGCGCATATAATCATCATTCGTTAGGCCCGCGACGGTGCTCCACAGGTACGTGTTGTTATTACGATGACCACGCCGACCGCACGCGCGCGCCGTGACTGCCGCGAACCGATTCACCGAACAGATACGAAAATAACACTTCCGCTGATTGTCGCGGACGTTTCGATCTCAATACGCGGTCCTGTCGTTTATTCGCCGTTCGTGAAGTTCGGCCGTGGTCTCTGATGCTAATACTCGGACCGATCCCGACGACGTTTTAGACGTATGCGGTTGCACAGACATCGGGAAAAACAAAAACGAGATCAAACTTCGAAATTCGTATTAATCGTATCGCGTGGTTCGAATTGTATATTTAAGAAAAAGGAGGTGTTACGTTATGTTACAAACGGATTGAAACCACTCCATCCAATAATTAGGGACTAGTCGCGCCAATGCTCATAAGGTTGAAATGAAACTAAAAAATTACTGTCACAATTCTGACAATGTCACACTGAGACGCGCAGTGAAAATCACGTGTAATCTTAAAATTATATTAATACTTACAATTCAATCAGTAATTTTCTATGTAAAACCAGAAACACCCCCACCATACTATATTGATTGACTCGTTGGCCAAAAATATACGTTATTTGAATAGCGTATATTCGAAAACGTTAAAAAGGGGATAAATCAATACTATAAGTTTGCGTTATTATTATTACTTGATCCGTTCAAACGTATTTATGTTATTCAATATATATATATATAAACAATTTTTTTTTTTTTTTTAATCAATTACGTTTCTCGAATTCAAAAAAGAAAAACTACATAAATATGCGTAATGCGTATACGCTATATACATATATTATACCAGGAAACCGTTTTCTGTATGTAAAAACCAACTTCAATATTTTATATCGCTTCAACGATCAGACGGTCCACGCACTTAAAAAAAAAAAAAAAAAAAAAAAAAATAGAAATTACCGACATTTGTGCCGTTCGTTTTTCCACTTCACTCCGGGGCCGCCAGTGCAACGTACAACGTGTATACGTGCGCGTATGTATATAACATATTTTAAAACATCGTAATTCTTAACATATTTCAACGTTTCATGTTATAATAATTTAATTTACATATTTCATTATTGTTCCCGCCGACAGCACTTGTTCGGTGTTTATACACAGAAAAAACCATTTTGGAACACGTGAGTCGCGTACCGAAAACATTTTCAAAAAAAAAATCATAATAATAATAGGTTTACACGCTTGGTCGCGGTAAAAACGTTTATTTTCGGGTTTCTGGAGTTCCGAACTATGTACGTTATAACGCTTGCAGGTTAGGTATTTCGTTTTGCGGACACTTTTTCCCGACCGTCCACCCCCCCTCCCCCCCGCTTCACCGGCGAAAACGATCGCGATCTAAATCTGACGATTAGAATTTATGGAAAACGATCGTTTACTCCGCGACCGTTGCCGACGCGGTGGTGATGTACGTACGACCCGGGGGACGGCGCGGTTCGTCCAGATTGATGCCGCCGGGGGTCGACAAAGCTTAACGTCGATTTACGGGGGAATCGTACGGGGGTCAGGTGCAATATACTAAGGGTCCCTGGAGCGCGCGGCCAAAAGGGGCGGGATCTCCGGAAGGAGAGCGACGCGCGATTTTTCACGTGGTTTTTTCTTTTTTCTTTTTTCTTTTACGACGCCCGTTCCCGCGCAAACGTTACAACGACGACGATAATAAATACGCGGACGGCCCCCGGGGTGGGAGAACGGGCGCGCGCTATAAATATCCGCATATCTCGGGCCCGCAATGGCTTTTTCATTTTTTTTTCTTTCAGAAACGCGCCCGCCGCGCTATCGGCCCGCGTATAAAAACCGTACGTCGTTATAGGTGGGACAGGGTCAGTTCTCCATACTTTTGACGAGAGAAAAATTTGATATCCGATTTTTGCGGATGTAGGAATACCAACATAGATAATTAAAATCCCACGTTCCGAATGTTCATTAATAAATTTACTAACCTTTAATTAGTTGAAAATAACGATTAATGTTTAACTTTTTCTACAATTAGAACTATAAAATAATGATTATTATAAACGGTAATATTACATTATTAACCAAATAGAAATTCACTTTAAACAACATTTTAAATAAAAAAATATTTAAAAACTTATATTACATGAACATATGAAATATTATAGGTATAATAAAACATTCTATTACTGTATCACTGTAATGACCGTTAAAAACCGTTACACCATCAAACACTCAAATACATTAGTAACATACATTATTTCATATATATTTATTGCAGAGTTGTACGTTTATCAGCACTAAATTTATATCTGTATAATTTTATAAATTTGTGTGGTGGTATGTAACCTCAAAAAAAAAATTGAAATTATTTCTCTTATCAAAAGTACGGAGAACTGACCCTATCCCGTTATAGGTGTCGTCGCGACCCATCCAGAAGGGCGTTGTCGTTTGATTCGTTCCTAACGAGTTATTAAACAAAACGAGAATCCCCCTCCCCTCCCCGCCCGTCACTTGCGGCAATTAACGATAAATTAGTAGACGGGCTTCCCGTAATCGTATACGTACGTGCGCCCGCCGTTATTAGCCGTCGTTTCATCTACGCAGCGCGGCCGCGGCCGAACACCGACGGGGTTTCGTTTTACCGTTCTGTCGATCGTACTAACCTAACCTAACCTGTGTCGTTTTTCCCGCGTACCTCGCCGACAGTCGGATCTAGTCCGATTTTCGACCCGACTCCGGTATCGTCGCGTTCGTCTAACGGGGTGACGTCTTCCTGTGTCCCCGGAGTAGACGTTTCTTTTGGCGAACAAACGCCGCACGTATATCGTATGAGAAAAGAACAACCGACGTCAGTTGAAAAATAGATCGTACGAGAGAACGCGCGCGCGCGCGTTGTTATTTCCACACGGAGGTACGTTGATCAACTATTGTTTCGGCTTCGTTCCGCGTATTTGTTTGCGTTTTTGAATTATTTATGATTAATATAGTTTTTTGAAGCGAAACTTCGGTATTCGTTTAGTATGTGACCTACCGGGCGAAAATCGAATTTAATATGTGACCTACCTGATTTATCACTCCATCGATTTAACGTCTAAAACAAACCGTCTAAAACCCAAACCTAACCTAACCTAACATCCCTCGTCGATCTTTTATTTTTTTTTCGTGCTCAAATTTATAACATTTTTTTTATACATTTTTTTTTACGGTAGGGGTCACATACTAAACGAGTACCGAAACTTCTTTATAGAGGGTACAAAAAACAAAAAGAGAATAGATTTTTACGCGTCAACGTCTCTGCTTAGTCGCGACCAACAAGCGCGCGAGTAGACCCGCTCGACCGTCCCCACCAGTTTTGTTGAGATTAGTTACGCATGCGCGGTAAAGTGTTCCTGTTTGCAGCCAATAGCGTGCGAGCAGACCGCTCGGCCCCCGTGCTCGCCGATTTCCCCCACACGCGCCGTGATCACGTCATTTGTTGTTTACACGCTCGCGTACGCGCACCCGGCCAAATAACGTGAACAAAAGTGGCCACGGCCGTTCTTCATCCGTTTTAATCGGTTTTCGTGCGTTCTTTTCTTTGCTTAATCTACACCGCATGCACTCAGACTTAGGATCGGCAAACCAAGTAACCCGTTTCAAAGTACATAGCAGTGATGACCGGGTAAGCATTTTATTGATAAACGCCCTCCGCTCGTACAGTTCCTATATTTAGTTGCCTAGCGGAATAGAGAACATTTAGTCGCTTCCATATACATTTTTGTTTGTTTTGTTCCTCGACAAACCTAGTACTCTGTCGGTCGAATGACTCTGAAAGATGTTTCACTTCACCAGCGCGTACTCGCACGATTTTTTATTTTTATTTTTAATATTTTATAGACGTACAGATTAAAACCGTATAAAAAACGTATTTAGAACCGTTATTAGAAAATTCTTCGAGACTTCTCCTCTGTACTCGCGCGTAAATAGCAACAATACCGAATATGTACACGGGTCGTCGGTGATAGACAAGTAAACCCGTTCCGGTACGGCGGACGGACTTATATATATACATTTCTGGACGGGGGTGAGGTGGTTGGGTTTAAGGGCGGTGTTGCGACGTGCGCACCGATCCGGTACATTTTCATTTGGAAAACAAACGCGGCGTAAATTGTCGGCTCCGAGCGACCCCGTACGCAACACGACCCGGTTCAAGACTAATTGGATAACGTTACCGGCCGAAAAATAATAATCGATTTTCGTCCGTTTAAAACCCGCGGAAGAGTTTTGGGTGCGAAACGCGAGGAGAATTTTGTGTCGGTCGGGTCCCCGCGTTCCCTCTATATTATACACGCAAACAAAACGGTAAATAAAAATGTGTTTCCGCGCTCAGCGTCCTGTAAAGAGACGAAATTCGATTATTGAAACGTCGGGTATAGGTGTCTTTCTTTTTTTTTTCGTTTTCGTTTAACGCTTCGTATTCATTTACGAATATACGACCTCCGGAGACAAGTGGGCCGTCGTCGGTAGCTCGTTCGTTCCAATAATAATTATCACGTCGACCGAACGTTTTATTTATCGTCTATAAAACATCTTCGGGCGTCCGTCCGTCCGACGCGACGAGGAAAAGTCGATTCGGGAAAACACGAGTCCTCCCGACAAACGTTTTTGATCGATCGCCCGTTTTAAATATTATTCGACGATCTCCAAGCGTTCAATTTACGCGGTCGCCCGTTTCGACACGAATATAAACCCGGACCGCGTATTTCCGTTTGACGTATGAGTCACGCGCATGCGGACGGATTATTATTAATATTTCAATGTCGGTGATGCAAATGCCTTTGGACTTACGGTTACGCTTTTGTTCCCGACTAATTGACTCCGGAGCGCCAGCGTTTGATTCCGGAAATGCTGCCTATCCGTTTGTCAGTTGATTTTCGCCGGTCCAGTCGGTCGCGACGATTTCGACACTTGCGTAACACGTATATCGTTTTATCGGTTTTCACTGTTACCCGACTGGGATCGTAGGCGGAGTTCCGAGGAAGTGTGGCGGCGCACCCTTTTCGGAACGATGTTATTTTTTGAACACCGGACATCTGAACTATTCCGTTTTAGACCTTCGGGCAATAAAATAAATGTCATGAAACGAGCTTTCAGATTTCACGAGAGAGACACAAAAAAGCGCCATACTTCCCGGGGCAAAAACGTTTGCGACCCCATTTACCACGGGTTACATTTCGCTTGCGATCGAGAGGTATTACGATCCGAAATAAATAATGTATTACGTTTCTGTTACAACACGCCTGTGCGTAATAAACTGTTTTCGCCGCGGTATGAGAAATAACAATAGCAACGGGAAAAACGTACGCGTGTTATTACAGTATCACGCCCTCGAGCTATACGCGGCAACACTCGTCGAACGTTAAGTACGAAAATTGTGAATATCTTTCGCAACCTCCAGCCCGGTAAATTGGGCAACGTCGCTTTGGGCGATAATGAAGTGTGCAACGACGGTGTTGCTTCTTTTTTTATATATATATATATATATATAGTTCTGTCCCGTCAAATTATTTGCACGCAATTCTCGCTCTGTGTGTGTGTGTATAAAGGGACGAGTGGATTTATTAAAAAGCCCTAAGGACCGTACACTTGTATCGCTTTCACCTTTGCGCGTGTTTGCCTTCGCTACTGCCGCGGAAACCTTTTGAACCGTAAACCAATTTCATCGCCAGTGTTTGCCGTCGCGTCTGCTCGTCGCCTCCGCGCACAGACGTCCCCGGCAGCGTCGCTCCCTTTTTCACGACGACACCAAAGGAAAAAGAAGATTACGGCGCAGTGGTTTTCAAATGAAAAATGTCACGGCGACCAACGAATTGACAAGTAGCCGTGCGTCGTCGTGTACGTTGTCGAGGCGTGTATGCGATGACCGGCGACCGGCGACAGTCGTCCTACGCGCGTGTTCACGGTCCGCGTGTTCGACCGCATTCGTTGAAACGCGGTATATAAACCGCGGGGGAAATTATTGGTTTTTTCGTAAACAGAAAAAAAACAGTAGCAGTAAACGAGCGTCTCGCTCTCTCACGTAGTAAGAAAAATTTTCGAGGAGGGTTTGAAAAAACAAAAAATGTTTAACCTGATTCGATTTACTTTTCGACATTTTAATCGTTTTACGTTAGAACGAATTGAGAGGATACATTTTCGACTTCGGCGAAATTTTGGTTTTGTTTTGGTGATATTGTTTGAAAATAGTTACACGGATAACATTTGCCACGCTTTTGATATCGATTTGCCTGTGGCTGTTCAAAAGAGCACTGCCGTCTCCGGACATTTCTTCGCCGTTCCCTTAGACGTCTCTAGGTTGACATGTGTGTGTGTGTTTTTTTTTTTTAAATTCGATTTTTTCTGCGTGTTTCCTGCCCGACATTCACCGCGTCCGCGCCTTCCTTTTACATTTTTTTCATTTTATCGACAATTATCAATATACGGAACCAGGAGAAGAAAAAATACGTACGATTGCGCGCGCCCGTTTCCATTACTTTGCCGGTCGCGAAACGCGCGTGTCTGTAAATCGACCGCGGTTTTTGGCGACGTGGAACCCTCTTCGAGTCCGCCCAACGGTTCACACTCGCTTGTTGTTCGTCGTTCTCAAACGAATTCGTTTCGACACTTACGGCGGGCCGTCATACGCTGTACGGTAAAATGTATCGTATTTGAAAGAGCTACACGCCCGCGGAACGTTTTCGGCCGTCGGTCGCGCGTGTTTCGAAAACCCCGACTAACGACGGTAATTCGTCCGCGACACCGGTCGGTCTTTACATTGTATTGCGCGCTGCGTCCTTTTGGGCCCGTGGGACACACTTCAGGCTCCAGCCTGTTATGCGTCGGAGAAAGCGTTAAATGAATTAAACGATTCGTCCGTTTGTAAGTGATGGGCCCGGTGGAATGGCCGTATTCTCTTGTCGTACACTTCGCATTCAGCCGGTCTACCTGGTTCACGGATGACCACATCCGAAGACATGAGAGCTTTTGTAGAATATGGTTTTTGACGTTTTAGATAGATGCGTTCGTGAATTGTAGGGAGTCGGGCTGAACTAAATGGTGTGCGGTTTGAAACGCGTGAGATGGGACGACGGCAGTGATGACGCGAATTCGACCGAGACATGTACTGGGGTCTCAGACTGGTCCTGCATAGGTGATAACGGATTCGATATCGTAATTCGGTAGATCCGAACCTTCGAATTTTTTACCGACATTGCGCTTTTTGGTGAACTGTTTCGCGGATGTGGTTTGAGATTTTACATTGTGTACGACGACCGCGCGTTTTATTCGTCCGTGCGCGCGTGTACAGATGATATCAAAAGAACGTTTCGAATAATAGTTTTAAACGATTCACATCGGTTGTGGCTGGCACCGTGTAAACGTAAACGCTACCATAAATCGCATGTTTTTAATGTTATCAACTCATAATTGTTATACGCGTTTTGAAATCAAAATCGTATACACCATAAACGGATGACATCGGTTTCTATATTGTACTCCGCGTAAATAGAGTCGATCCGGACAAGAGTGTTATTCTCAACGAGATATTATTTAAAAATGCTAAACACCCGTGGGGACCGGATAAGTCGGTTTGTGTGTGTATTTATATGTGTGTATATATTTATAACAACGTGCAAGAAAGCGATTATGTATATTAGGTGTATATTATATTTTTTTCTTTTTTTTTTTTTTTACGTCAGGTTAGACGATGGTCATAATAATATTATTATACATCGTAATATGCTTAAAGTCTGTATTAAACGAACGCTATGTATTCATAAAGGGAAAATACAAGATTATGTTATTTTGGTATTTTATAGGCTGCTGCAGCGCTTTATTCATAAATATAAATTAGTTGGGTATATTACATAATAATAAAAAATATATATATAATTAGAAAACGCGCAACCCGTGTAATTATTATTATTATTATTATTTATTGTTATTTTGAGAGACTACGTCATTATTAAAAATGTTTTGGGGTGTCTGACGGGTTCGTCCCCATATAACTAACTGTCGGGCTTATATATATATATATATATATAGGAGATTTTCCTAATAATTAATTTCATTCGGTTCATAAAATCCCTATAATATCCTATTCGTTATGGTAATTTTCCAGGGAATTAAATTCACCAATCGCTTGATTGGCAATTAATTTTTTTTTTTTTTTTTTTCGTAACTTTTTGAAACTTTGGGCTATTTAATGTGCGATTTCTAAATATATATATATATATACTTGAGCAACGGAAACTAATTTTACAGTACATTTGTCGGAAATTCTAAATACGAGTTTAGTCGTTCATATTATAGTAACGAAAATATATTACCGTTTGCCAGACCCTGATCGGCATTTGGGCACCACTAGTCCTTCTCGCGGCTCATACTATACTCTATACAATTACCCTCCGTTTTTTTATCCCTCGAGGCACCGGTGATTTAACATCTCCTTAAAAAAAAAAACTCCTATCTCACTACTTATCTCAGGTCCCCTCCGAAATTACAATTCCGTAAATTTATCTATGAAAAAAAATATATATATATCGATTTCAGTTTAAAACTCGGCGAATTTACTCTCCTAAATGCATTTTTAAACCGGCCAGTACTTTTTGACGTTAACGCAATTTTATTAACGTTTAAACTTGGGATTAAACAATCTTACTCGAATAAAATATATAAATACTATTTAATTCGTAAACATGCGTTTTACAGTTAGTTATATAGCACTTTACGTGATAATGTCTACTCAAACCCTCTAGTTTTATCAAAAATAATTGTAGACGCCTAAAGTATGAATTGGCAAAACGTTACATCGACTGATTATATTATTTAAGTATTTCGTAAAATATACTTTATGGATTCTAAGCGAAGCGAATGTGTACGTGTTTTGTTTTCCAGGAGCGTAATTAAAAACTGTGAAATTGTTGACATATTCGTTTTGGACATTGTCGATTTTCGTGTTTTTTTTTTAAAGAGCTCAACATTTAAAACACACATATTCACACTATTCATTAATTGTAATAAACTGCTGGTGTCGCTCAAAATCGTTTTTCGAGTACAACGGTGTATCATTGTTTTCAAATTCAAAATAATAAGACTCTGAAAAATCTCCGTCCGTGTTACTGACCTGAGCCGACCACTCGCCGCTCACGCTACCTGTTCCGTATTTTAATACTATTGTAAGACTATGATACATAATGTATTTATTTCCATCCGATTGTTTTCAGTCCATGTTAAACGCGTGTTCAGTTACCTTAATGCGCGCGCGTCGAATGTTTCAGCGTGCAACTGTCATCCAGTCGGCGCGTCCGGAAAGACGTGCAATCACACAACCGGACAATGTCCTTGCAAAGACGGCGTGACCGGAATAACGTGCGACAGGTGCGCCAAAGGATACCAACAGAGCAGATCGCAGATCGCGCCGTGCATAAGTGAATTTCGGCCGTTTTTATTCGTAACCCAGTGGTCGTTTTAATTAATCCGACGAATTCGACCTTTTGCAGAGTTGCCGTCCAAGATCTTCGTGAACCAAATGTCTGCGGACGCTCGCGCCGCCGAAGCCGACGGAGGCGACGAAGGGGACTACGACGAGGACGACGAGGATAACCATCACGGTAATTACGTGTAATCTATTTGTTTTGGGGACCGTACCGGTTATAGTCGTATCGACGTGTAACGTCTATAGTATTTATTATTTGGCCATTAAAATCGTGGCGAATTATAAATTGTTTCCGACCAGAACGAACTTCGAGTTAATGTATTTTTTTATTATTAAATCCGTCCGTAATGGAGTCATGTCGATTTCGTTTTATTATTCTAATTTTGTGTGAAAACCAAATACTATTTCTTCGTTTTCTTTGGGCGGTGGGTTTTTTTTTTTTGGCCATCGTCCCATAAGTTGATTTGAATAAAAGCGTTCGAGATATCGTCCTCGAGGGGATTTAAGAATTCATGGGCAAATAGGTACGAGATCGGGTACGTCCAAATTGTTAATGGATTACGGCCTGCTGCGACCAAGGGGGTGTGAAGCACATTTATCAAAGTCTTATTCCCTCTTCTGAAAAAAAAAAAATATATATATATATATAATCGACCAATTTAACACGCTCATCGCGATAGTATAAACACGATTTTTTTTCTTAGACGGACACTCTCATTACTCGAATTCCTCCTCCGATTTCTGGCCAAAAAAAGAATAAAAAAGCCTCGGAGATGTTTTGATAACGTTTTCTTCTTCTCCGCAGATATATATATAATGTAAAAACTATTCAAAAACGCGTGAAATATCTCCTATCCGGATTCCGTTCGCGACGTTTGCTACGAGATGTCTGCCAGCAGACAATTTTTTCTCCGCGATTTGACACATTCTAATGTATACCGAATTCGATTTCTCTTGGATTACAGTTGACTGTTAAAAGCGGTTAGACATTCCGCGATTAAAAAAAACAACTCCAAAAAACCAATTCTTCGATAAAACACGAGAATCTCGATAGATCGGTTTTATCTCTTCTCGTGCCATTATTTTCGTACGCGCTCCGTTATTCTCGATCGTCTGCCGTAGATCAGCATGCTCGGACGGTCGAAAACGTTTAACGGAACCGGCCGAGATTAGAGCAGAGGGTTGACCACATCCCGCGAATAAATAAACCCACGTAAGCCGGCGGTCTAGCGAAGACGTTATCGTCGTTAAGGGGTGGACGTACCGACGTAATGACCGTCAATAAAAGTCATGTACGTTGTTTAGTGGTTATATACGAACATGGCACACTCGGGCATCCGATACGGGATTCGCGCCTTCCGATCTCGCGCTGTCGACAATGTTTACCGCGACGGTCTGCACTCGGCATAACTGTACCGTTTGTGTACGTCATGTGCACTCCTCCGTGTCGGACGCGTGTTGTAATAACGTGTTGCGTCGTAGAGGCAGAGACGATCACGTGCATTTCACGACTTTAACGTTGAAAGCGGCCTGTTTAAAAAGTTTCGGGACAAATGTGAACAATGTAGATACGATATCGTTGTGAACGCATAATGATAGTATATGTTTCCCGCGTTTCGCTGAACGTTTCAAAATACGAACCGAAGCTGAGCTAGGTTTAATGCCGTGTTATGTTGAGGTGTCGTTTTGTTTTCCATTTTGACGTTTTCGTCGCGCCCGAATGAAAACGTTGACGAGACAAACGCGATAAAAAGCCAAAACTTTGAAACAGTCCCTGAGCAATTTTTCAATAACGGCATACGTCCGTCGACGTTTTGTCGACAAAAGAATAGACGTCAACTTCCAAAAATACGTGAGCTTTGGTATTCAAAAAAGAAAACAAAAATGTACTTTTCGAACAGACCTACGTATGAATTCGAGTGTCGTCGGCGGTAAATCAATTTCCCCACTCCCCCTCCGAACTTAAACGTGCGTGTGTAAAGCGTTCCGAGCCGGGTAACCCGACACCGCGATCCCGACGACGACGAGGAGGAGGTGACCGATTGTCACTGTTCAGTCGTCGTACGTTTCGTATAAATACACAAACAAAACACCAAGGGGTGTGTAATATTATACCTACCGCGGAGGCGATAACTGGGCTATTAATTTGTCCGCGTTTTAGGGTGGTCTCCCAGTTCAACAGGTTCGTGCGGCTCTTATAACACTATTGTTATTATTATTTATTATTATTATAGCTGTATAAAAATAATACGACGCGTAAAACGGTCTGGATTTTCGACCGCGGCCTACGTTATAGCAATGCGACTCGTACGATAAAACGAAATAAAATTAACATCAAAAAAAAAGAAGAAAAGCGACGTACTTTGAGATCAAAACTCGTAAAACCAATCCGGCCAGACCGCTGCAACGACGACGACGCGGTCTTTCGACGGGATTTTATTCTCGCGTCGTATTCGTAAACGGACGGTGTTACGATGTTACATATATTATGGGTATTTAGTGTCTACGATATAATGTTATAACACACACACACACACACACACCACGTATGTGTCCGTACGTGTTATTGGATATAAACGAAACGACTCTCGCTTACGATGTTATGCGTACGCGGTGGGATGTGTTTATGGTTTTATTGCCGACTCGTGACGGACAGTCTCGTTTTATCGTACATATTATATATGTGAAAAATATGTACGTTTTTTTTTTGTTCCACAGATCAGTGCGGCAAGTGTCGATCCGGAACCAGGAGGCTGAATTTGAACAAGTACTGTCGTAGAGATTATGGTACGTATTATTTTAACCGGATTATCCGAAAGAATGACGCGGAGGCGGCGCGCCGAAAGTCAATAATGTTATATAACAAACGTACAGACAGGGGGCTGAAAAACATTAATAAATGGAAAAAATGTTTATGAATAAAACAAAAATGACGGGATATGTGTACGGCTTAATAACTTTTTACGCGTCTTTGAACACCGAAAAGTATGAAAAGGATTTTAATTCGTGATACCCGCGTGACGTATATTATCATACATCTTGTCCGGTAGATTTACCGGTCGGTACCAACGCGTGTGTTCAATACAGACACTGACGGCGTAATGGGGAAAAAAAGCGCACGATATCTCTGAAGTTTCATCTTTAAACTGCAGCCGTAGGGACGTTTTTATTAAAAACCTTGATGAAAAATTATGCGTAATATCATCCGAATAGTAAATTACAATATTTTGTGCTAATATCCATCGAACTTTAGTCAATACCATTTTTTCTGGAGGATTTCAAAATATCGTGTATTCACATGAAATGAAATTTGCTAATTTTGATTTGACCATAAAATCGAAAATAATAGTTCTCAGTCCAAAACTTATGGTAATTATTAACGCTCGGAAATGCTGATTACATAACGTTATAATTGCGAAGAATATTAATTGAATCAAAGTTAAATTATCTCTAGAGACTTAATTAACGGTATAATTTTATTCTCATTAGCTCAATGGATTATGGAGATTAAGAGCACCGTAAAGACACTATTTTAATAGCGTCAAGTATGAAACTTGAATTAGCCAACGATTCTTATAATTAGTTTAAGTTAACTTGATTAAGAAAATAGGATTTTGTTTTTCGTTTCCAGATTATTTAAAATGCAACGTAATTATTAAAAATAATTGTGCCGTTCGACGTAATATATTGGAGTGTTATTTTAAATTTTGAATAATTACATTGACATGTATTAAGATACAAGAATATTTTTTTTTAATATCACTAATGGAATCGTTTCTTACCGTAATACTTAAGATCTTTTATATCTATAATAACAATATACTATTGACGATTAAGGGCTAATGGCTGTTTGAAAGATATACGTGATAAATCGTCCCGATGTGGATAACGCCGAAATTTACATTTTTAAAATCAATATTAATGAGTATCGGACTACCACGTTGCACAGCATACATACGTACCTATATACGATCGGTACACGCTACTTTCAATGAGATTTTTACCGAAAAATTCCAACGTCCATTGTTGTAGGAAAAACTTATAATTGACAAAACGCGATTTGTCGTCATTCTTCGAGGGAAAGAAATGAGTTTATTATTGTTATTATTATTTTACGGCTGTACCGTATATTCGATAAACGAATTAAATTTTTTCAACCGAAACGAAATCGATAACAATTTAAAAAAACTTGTAATTTTTTCCAAGAAAACGACCGACATTTTGTTCGCCAAATTCTATTATTTATAATCTATACGTCATAACGATAAAAAAAAATAATGAAAGTAGTTGATAAAAATTGAATTGAATAGGTATTGTGTTTGAAAGTTTATACACGAATTTGTGTTATATAATATACGTTATATTTATTTTTTTGTTTCGAGAAAAGAATAAACGATTTTGTGAAAAAACCGCCCTTGTCAGGTTGATTAATTTTTTGAAAACCCGCCTATTCTACAGCCGATCTCTAAATTCTGAATCCGTTACCTACTGGGGAATTCACAGGGATTCGATCCTCACCCGATTCTAGTTTATATGATTCCAAGCCACTATATGTACGATCCATTGTTAAGACTTCAAAATTAAAAACGTGGACAGTTTGCGCTGGTAATTTATAATGATTTTTCTCGTTGTAAATAAATGTCTAGGTGATCTCTCAACCGTACGTTTTATGTCGTACCTATCGAAAAAAAACCGATAGTTCACATGCAGTCTAAAACAATTCAATTAAGTTTAGTCGATTCGTTACCGCGAAAGCAAAACTTTGTCTATAAGACGGGAAAAGTCCTGTACGAAGTGGGAAGTTCCCGAAGAGTTCGGTCCGGCGCAAACTTTCGCTGTAAAACGGATGAATTTAACGACGCGTAACTTATGTCAGTGGTGTGCTCGACTTTTTCCAACGGGTGGAGGAACAAAGAAATGCATATCAATGACGTTCCATCGTGTTTCATCGGTTAAATTTCCGACCGCGCGAAATAAATCAATAGCGTTAACTACCCTTTAGAAAGTCACTCGAAATTTATAATTGCGCTTACTCGTATTACTAACGAGTAATGGCGTACTTAATTATCTACAAAAGAAATTTCGCGGGAATATGAATTTTTAGTTGTGAGAGAACGTTTTCAATTTAAACCCGATAAATCGTGTGAGTTTCAAGCGTCGTTTTACAAATTACAAATTTCAAAAATGTATCGATCGACTGTGGCAAACGTTTGACATGTATATTTTTATGAAGTTCACGAAATTTCGTTTCCCCCGATTCAACCGCACGGCATGTTTCGTCAAATAAAAGGAATTTTCGGTGGCGTGTCGATTGAAGATGGCGCGAAAATCGGAGAACGCGGCGTGCTCTCGGCGGAGGGCACGTCCACGACGTTCTACATTATTACGACACGTTACGCTAATCGGACTTGTTGTGTTGTCGTCGCAGCGATACTGGGCAAGATGTCGGAGCCGACCGTGTCGAAGAGCTGGGCCAAGTTCACGATGAACATACAGTCGGTGTACAAGCGGGGACAGGCGTCGAGACTTCGCCGGGGACCGGCCACGCTCTGGATACACGACAGCGACCTGAAGTGCAAGTGTCCCAAGATCAAGCCCGGAAGGTAACTGCTCAGTGTCAAAGCGATGTTTTATTATCCGTTGCGGATCGCGGTAAATAGCGCGTGGATCACGTAGATATCCGGTAGGATCTCGTGCTATTATATATCGCGGCCCGGTGTTTTATCACGAACGTTGTGACAATGTTTCACGTATGTTTTTTTATGCGTGAAGATGGAAAACGTTTCGGTGCGCGTGCCAAATACAGTTCCGCCGGGAACGATCTAGCCTGTGGCGTGATTTTCACAAAAACAAAAAAACAATTCGAAATGTAATTTTTAAATAAAAACAATTTTCTTTCGTATATATATTACATCGTAATAATATTAATCGTATTCGAATTGTTTTGGCGTTTCGTGATGCACGGGACACGTCGTCAGAACCGATTTATTTCTCGCCGGTCACAACGTCTTAAACGTTTAATGTCAATCAAACGCCGCCGAATCGAAAATCATACGTAACGTACGTTTAATAATTTCCGAACGACACGCAATAACGGCCATCGGGCGGCCCGACAGTGGGGAAAAGCGTCGGGTTAGATCGTATCCGGTGGGCCCGAGCTTATTTCTCGGCGTTTTTTTGCGCACCGTTGTCGGTCACAGTCGTTCGGAGAAATTGTCACGTTACAAGTGCACTTGGCCCGTGCATGTATGTCCGTTATGCTATAAGTATTCAATTTGTTCTCGAGATTACAACGAACGCACGCGTACCGAACATAAATAACGTGAATTATTATGATTATATTGGTACTCTTCTGGATTTCGTCACCATATGCATATTATATAACTACGTACCGGTGATATTTCGATTCGGATATGTTAAGTGGTCGAAGTGGGGGGGTGGGAGGTGACATCTCTCCACTTATTTTGTCCAAAATAATATTACGTCCTCCTTATGATTACATACAAAGATTATCGATTTATATTGGTGCTTTTCTACGGTTAATTGGTTTTATATGAAACAAGTGTTTTCATTTCATTTAAGTTGGACTAAATGTAATAAACCTAAACGTCATTTCTTATAATAAAATGTAAACACGACGTTATGACTTATGAATAATTCTGATACTTTCATTAGTATTTAATTCGCCAAGATATTGGCCAGGTTATTTACGAGGACATTACGGATATTTAGCGTATCGTGGCATCAAATAGCGATTACATTTATCCGTACAGTTCTTTTTGCCGACTTAACGCTGTTGGTCTTTGTTGGATCGGTTAGCTAGTACAAGTAAATCGTCACGACTTCCGAATGGAAAATCCACGCCACTTCGACCACCGGACATTATTTCGTGAGTGAAAAACGGGGAAACGTGTGTGTGTGAAAACCCCCCGCGTAAAACCCGACCCCCGGGTCCGAACGTAATTTACGATTTGCAACGTCGGTCGACCAAAAACGACGATCGATTTGCGTTCCGCAGGCTTTACCTGATACTGGGGAAGGAGAACGACGGCGAGCGGCGCGACGGGCTGGTGCTGACGCAGAGGTCGATCGTGATCGAGTGGCGGGACGAGTGGCACAACCGCATGCGACGGTTCCAGAAACGGGCCCAGCACTGCGACTGAGGAACACGCCAACGCACGTGGCCAACCGTCGTCGGCGAACAGGAGCGAGAAACAAACTATCTCTATCCGCCAGTTAAATTAACCCGCCGCGAGAAATCGTCCCTCGACCCGCACGCCTCTATACGCGTCGTCCCTTCCGCGCACCACACGCGTATGTTCGTACCATACGCACCCTTAAAAACATCGTGTACACTACCACCACCACCACTACTACTCTCCGCTACTACTTAACTTAATATATTTATACTACACCGTTGCGTTAACCGAATCGTGCACCGATATTTATCGATCGATCGATCGTTTTTTTTTTTTTGATTTTGATTTTTAGACGTGTGTGTTTTGTGTGTGCGCGTATAGATCATTTATCATACAAATATAGATCGCGATTGTTTCCGATCCCTTTGCACGAAACGACGTGGTTTTTTTTTTCTTTCTCTAATCTTTTAAGTCATTAGGTTAGCGTCGAGTACGTTTTTCGTTTGTTCGTACACATAATATATATATATATATATACATAATGCTTACGATTGAACGTTTTTATTGTGCACAAATAATAATGATAACAAGTATTCTTAGATATTAGCGAGAGTGCGTAAAAATAGTATATAACATAGCAATAACAAACGATTCCATTATTATTATTATTATTATTATTATTATTATATTACTAATTAACGTTTTATCCGTTCGGCCGGACGGAGTGTGTTCGTAGTTAAGTCCCGTTTTCCGCCATCGTCGCGCGCCCACTCGTTTCAGGCACAAGCGTCGTTTATCGTATAATTACGGAAGAGGTAAAACAAAAACCAAAAAACCGTTCGATCGGAGAAATAAAAACGACAGCGGCTTCGAACAACGTTGTTTTTTTTGAGGGGGGAAACTATCAAAAGCATTTTCAAACGTGTTTGCGACCGAACGGCGCGCCCGCCACCACATTTCGAGAGTTAAAACAAACGATTCCCGCGATTCCGTGTCGATTTATGCCATCCGAATTCGCCACACGATTCTCTCAAATATCTCGAACGATTTACAAATGGAGGAGAAAACAAAAAACAATTGGTCGAAACGGTGGCGGTCATTTTCACGAGCGCGCTCGTGCGTACGTATCACATTATTCCCATCCGTCGTATACGGATTTCGGATTTCGTTGTTCGAATGATAACGACGAGAACGGAAAACGTGAGATCAACTACGTCGGCAGCAAACTTTTGGACGGCGACGTTTTTTTTCGTCGTTTCTTATGGTTTTCGGCCCGCGGAACCGTAATAAAAACCGACGATAAGATATTCAACGTTTTTACCGGCGCGGACGATGGCGACGGGAATCATCGACTGTATTAACGATCTGTTCTGTTCCGTTCCGTTCCGGTCGGTCCGATCGGTTCGGCGCCGCCGGAATGGGTGCGCACCCCGTGTACAACGGTGTCGTGTTTTCACGACCACCGGCAACCGCACGCGCCGTCGCGGGTCCTCATGACGGGGATTTCGGTTTTTGGACGTGCCCGGGCCCCGCGACCGCGCGTGACGTTCGATCCCGTCAGAACGCGCGTTTAGAAGACCAGTCGCCGACCGCGTCCGACACGAATGGACAAAAAAACGGCACCGGACACGCGGTTTTTAACACGGTCGCGGTCCGTTTTCGCCGTGTCGGTCGGACCACCACATCCGACCATATCGAATTCGGTCGATCCAAAAAAATCGTTCTCCCAAACGGAAACGATCGCGAGCAGATCGACCGACCCCGGGACACGTACGTGTTTTTTGGTCGTTCGCGCCGGGCCCGTAGACGCGTGACGAAGGTGTCCGCGACCCGGACGGGTTTACCCGCTTTTTTAGTCGTTTCGTTAGAATTTTCGACGTTCTTATTCTATAACGGTATTTCTATAAACATTATTCGGCCCTCGTCGTCATACTATCGAAATCCATAATATATAGTTATTACTCTATTAGATTTATATTTATATCATTGTATTGCATCGGTAATTCCTATTAATTTACATTTTTAACGTACCTTGGCTTTAATTTTTAATATACGTATATATGCTCGGTTTCTTTTTCTCTGTGTACTGCATGTTTGACACTTGTAAAGTGTACGGTTATATTATATTCTTGTCCAATTTTTATTATTATTATTATTATTCATTAACTAAAAACGTTTTTATTTAACATATTTCATTTTATAAATTTTGTAAACATTTATTCACTCACGATTTTCCAAAAAAAAAAAATAATAATAATTATGTAAATACAATTATTTAATAATAATCATTTTTACAGGAAGAAGAAACAAACTTTTTTTTTTATATATATATATTACTACATTTGTTATTTAATTTTGTGTTATGTATATTTTAATACCCCTTCCCATGTATACTCCGATTTAATTGTAACGTTTCACGATAGAATCACATGTATAATCCTTTTTTTTTTTTTTTTTATCCAAATAATAAAAGTTTTCGTGGTTTTATGCGTCTTTAATATATTTCTAACCGGCGGTGAGAGATACTGAAACAGGCACGACGGTGGCGAATAACCACCGGTCTCCGCGTTCACCAACGCGTAAATCGTTTGGCTTCGACAATAATATTGTTCACGTCATACGTATCATCTGTTCCTTCTCTGCCGACCGTTCGGGTTCGGCCACCTTGTTGCGCTCAACTTCCACTCAACTCTGTACTCTTGTACCCAAAATCCTTTACCGTCGGGCGATTCTCACTACTCTTCGAGTCTACCGTTCGCTTCCTCGAAACCCTCTCTTACCAATACGACACTATCCGCAGACAGCACGCGTCTTGTATTTACGTATTTCGTATAAACACTTGAAATTCAAAAAACGTATTGTTAGCAATACGATAAGTCAATTTTCGTTTGGAACCGTTTCCTTTAAATGCAACGATTTATCGAGTTCCCGTGGCTCATTCGAAACAATTACTTATCTAACATATTTTGAAGGATGTCTAATTTCGTATTTTTTTTTTGTCTAATCATCTATTCTTTATATATGTTACTGCGATACGTATTCATTGAACATGATTAAAGATTGTACGAATATAAACTTTGTATAACAACTATGCTAACTATAACTTTTTTTTTTAAATTGATTACTTATGACTTATAAACGATTTTGAACATGTATACTAATACGAATAGTTTAATTTTATGACTGGATAAATTGTTTTATTGAATTTTAAAATGTGTACGGCAGTCAACGATATCTCTGAATAAATATCTTACAGCGGTCTATTAAAAAATTAATAATTACAATAAAATTAAACTTTTTTAAATATAAAAAAAATTAAAATAATAACAAAAAATAGTATTCTGTAATGTTTACTGTACAAATTGGCCAAAAATTAAACAACAATAATAAATATATATATATATTATGAATAATAAATATTAAACGATACATAATAAAATTTACACTTAATATTACAAGGAATAATTTTAATACATTACAACATCACGACAATGCAACTACCACGTTTGCAATTAGTAGAAGAATAATTATCACCCAAAGTCCTGCAAATTATTTATAACAATTATTATTTATTTTAACTTTCACAATATCATTGTTTACTAAATACCTCGAGTAGAATCTTTTTTTAATATCTGAACCACTTCCTTGGTTTCGTTTTCGATTCCAGCCGTTGTTTTATCCATTTTGACTAACAAGTCGTCAACTAGTTCTGTAACGTGATTTTCTTTTATAGAACTCTGTAACTACCCCCTTCAACAATACTAACCGTTTTGTAAATCAACTTCACTATTTATGGTTATGGCAATATTCTTCTGTCTAGACACGATTGACGCCAATTCATTTAATCCGTCTTCTTGTTCTATAAGAAAAAAAAACAGATTTAAAAAAAAAACGTGTGTACATTGTAGTCTTACAAAGTTTTTGGTCTTTACCTTTGAGCAGATACTGTTGTTGTTGCTTAAGTACGTTTTCATTAAGTAACGGTTGTTTATCGTCATTGTAGTTATCGTCATCATCACCATCACTGTCCAGCCAACCAGTAGTTAACATTTTAGTCGGTCTGGCCGCTACCTTACTAGTACTTGGCCTCATTAGTTCTTGACGTTCGAACACGTTGCTGTTATTTCTGAAATAAACATGAATACATTATATTTTTAAATTCTAATATACAGTTTTGTTTCTTTTATAAATTAAACAATATTTATTTGTACTTGGTTGACAGTACAAGAGTATAAAATAATATACCGATTTTGAAAACGTTGAGTTAATAAAATATTCCTGCTCTGAAGTAGTTCAAGCATACGTTGACGTCGTTCCTCTTCGTCAAAAGTACTATGCAATGTAACTCAGGAAAATTTAACAAAATATAATAACACATTATACATTTAATAATAAAGGATACACCATTTTAGACGTGGCAAGTCCTCTAAGTTTGTGAATCAATTGTTGAAGCTCATTTGTAAACTGTTTAAGCCTAAGTCGAATTTGCGATGAATACAATATATATTTTTCGGAAGACTTATGTTCCAATTCTCTATCATTTAGTAATCCTTCGATATCCCTGTACAGCTTATCACATGACTCATATTCGATCAACCTGGAAAAGAAGGAACCAAATTTAATATTCAACTTTACTATTAAGCTAATATCTGTATTAATTGTATATATATATAATCAATTTGCAGAACAATATCAAATACCTAACCAATAACGTGTGTAACATTATTTTGGAGGTTTGAAAAAAATGCAATAAATGACTTAACAAACGATTTTTAGTCTCGAATAATTTATTAAAATATACGATTTAAACAGCTTTTTCTATGGTTAGAAAAATGCATCGAACAGTCGAAATGATATTAAACAAGTACAATATTCACTTTGATTAATTAAAAAAATTAAAGTTATATCCAATCTGCGCCTTACGTAATTGTATGAACACGATAAAAACTAACAAGGGGATGCTGAGATGAACTCGTTTCTCATGACTACGGTGCGAATTCTTCTCGGTACACACCTCGCAATCCTAAAAAACCGTCCGAAGCAACGGTCGGCACGCGTTACGTTTTCAATCCATTGTCGTCTACTGGAACGTACGGAACCTATGTTACTGTCACATTCTTACCAGGGATCGTTGTCGATGTACACCAGAGCCATGACGTCGTCGAGTCGTTGGTTATCGGATGAACATCGTGCGGGGGAGTAATCGACGTCGATCAGCGGTAATATTACATTCGAAATTCTTAAACCAAGAACTCTAAAGACGAAACGGTGTGACGATGATAACGGACGATAAGACGTTATCTACAATCGAGAGTTTCCCAGCAGCCGAATTCTCGGCATCCGTAAACGGGCGCGCACAATGGAACGGGACTGTACGTATGTGTGCTCGTCCCCGTCGCCGAGAACGTCTGGAAATGATGTTTTGATATCGTTATTTCGTCATTAGTTTCAAGAACGTCGTTGACTATCGTCGGCTGGTTTTGACTAACGCGGAGCGTCAAATAAAAAGTTTGTGTGTTCGTCGCCAAAAAATTTCATGACACTACGATGACCGCGTAAAATCCGTAGTAAAAGCATTGATCACGTAGACTCGACGGATCGTATTCATATCCACACGGTAAAATCAATAACGAAACCAAACGATAGAACCAGACCGCGCGTTTGTGGACGCCGAAAATTCGGCTGCCGCGAAGCTCTCGGCAATAACCGCGAAGTTAACACCAACGATAACGGTGACGAAGGCAGTCGTCCGAAAAAGATGGCCGCGGCGACACGGTTTTCGTCCGTCCCATAGGCGACACTGCATTATCATTATTCACTAAACCGTATTCGACGTTGTCCGCAAATTGATCTGCTGTAATTATTATAACGGGACTGGTAAAGAATGAACGAATCACGTGGTTTGTATATCGTACGACTGCCGTCCGGTTTTAAACTGTATTCGGAATAACGCTAACACGGACAATGCGTTCGAATCGCTTTGACGTGAATGAACGGTCATCGTCATTTCGGAACGAATAAACCACAAAAAAACATTCGTGACGTTAAGCCGAAGAGCGTCCGTTTCACGGCGTAATCGAAAGGAATTATCGTGCTAAAAAAACGAAAGAAAAAACGGGTACGGTCGTTTCGAACTCTCGGGATACGGACGTTGTAGAGTGACCAATTTTCGTGGTTGGCAACGTTGGTTTTTCCATTTTTCGGACTCTTATCGTTGACCCCGCGGTGATACGGCGTGGGCGATAACACCGCGGCTGTTTCATTGTCCGCCTCGGCCGCCGTGCTTCATCTGTTGCCCGCCACAAACGTCATCCCCACCGCCGCGCCGAACGACATAAAGTCCCCCGCCCCCACCAATCGCTCTCGCGTCCGATCAATTATCACGGTGTACTTTTTGTGTTCTCGCGTTCCGTTTTTCTTCGTTCGCCGACCCGCCGCCGCCGACCGTACTCGCCGCTCAGTACCGTTCCTCGCGCCGAGACCGTCGTCCGCTTCGTCACACGGTCCGCGTGTCCGCCGCCGACCTGGTACGTTCACTTTTTACGGAAAACCCGAACGACGTGTCGTCGCGGGCCATGTGAGAACGCTCGTCCCGTCCGAACTGAAGCCAACGGAGACCACTGGGATTCGCATCGACCGCACAATATGTCTGTCTGGCCGACTGGTACCGCCGCCGCCGCCGCAGCTGTTCCGCGCGATACGCTCGAAACGGGACAGTAACGACGACCACGACGACGATTACACGTAGCGACCGTCGACGCGCACACGACCTCGCAACGCCAGTCACGGGTAATATAATAGCTCTTCAAGTCCAAGGCCGACGACGACGAATACGCGGATCGCTATATCGTCTTACGTTTTTTAAGATCACGCTGTACCGGATTTCGTTAGCACCCAACGTATATTTCCACGGTGATTCAATGCGATCGATGTTGAACTTGTCGTCGTTTACACGCGTTCCTCAAAGTGTTAGAAGTTAACCGTTTACGGTCCCAAAGTGTTAGAAAGCCAGTTTTCTCTTTCATATTCTGTTAAATCGTGTAAAATTGTATATGTGCTGGAACCGACTCGCGTACAGATTTATTCGGAAAATCGCGTTGAATTGTAAATCACAAACCCACTTTTAACTGGCCATAATGCTCAGTCAAAACTATTATTTAATAATAATGATATATGCCCATGTGTCAACTTTCCATTAACCTGGTAGCTGTTATGCAATGCTATGTGTAATACTATTGACTTGTTAGCGTTATTGTAATACCATATAATAAACATATAGGTAGGTTTAATAATTAATGACAACAATATGAATGGGTTTACACTGGATTTGTTATTGTTTTCGTATTATCAAACAAACTTGTAACCAACTAAGTAAATTCAATAGTGTTCTTTTATCAACTTAATTACTATATGCTGAGTGTATATACAAATTTTATAAATTCATAGTTATTTATTAATTAATAGTTTTGTTCTGTCCAAATTATGATAAATGCCCTATAAATAATTACTAAACAAAATAATTTATATTATCTGCAGGTACACCCATATCATCATCAATTTACATGTATTCCTAATTAATTCTGTTGGGCTAAAGAATAGTTAATTGTAAACTTAATGGTTGATTGTTCAATATAATCAATGTACGGTTTTTCATAATTTCTATCAATTTGATTTATTATTTTTAACAAGTTCAAATTTCAACATATCCATAATCACATTTTTTTTAAATGCGTACAATCACCTACTTAAGCATTTAAATAAAAATCAACAATAAAAAAAACCTAGTTTTCTTGTAAAATTGGCATAAGTTTTTATATAAAAACATGTTTTTTTTATCACAAATTAAGCTATAAAATTGTATTGATATAATTATGTCTAAAATTAACAATGTCTGTATTTTAATTTATTTATCTGACCTATTTTTAAAATTAACTTATTATAAATTGATCTATTAACTATTTCAGATAAGAAATTGTCTTTGAGTTTTTTAATAATCATCAAATCTCTCTTCTATTATATTATTTTTTGTTACTATACCATTAATCTTATTATTTATTATCAACTTAATTAATATTTGTAATTATGTTTAAATTAATATTTAATGTTGGTACATGTTTAAGATATTTTAGTTTAGCATTTATAAGCTACAACTATCTATTAAACAGCTTATTATAAAAGAAACATAACTGCATTATAGATAATATGTAGAAAATAGAATAAAACATAGCCCAATTCAAAATTAAATTGATTTCAAACAGCTATAATACATATATTTGATGTTTTTAATTTGAACTTAAAAACCCTACGAGTACCAACTTGATACCTGCTTGTTACAAATTGCAATTAAGTAGTTCTAGGTATATTTTATACATTAAAAATACTTATTTAGTTTAGGTAGGTAATAATTTATTTATTTTTCTAATAAATCATTAATTATTTGTTATATTTTTGTGTATGATCAAATATAGTATATACTAATGGTACTTTTTTTTTTTTTTAGAATGGCATCTAGTAATAGTACCAAAATGACATCCGAAACTATAGAAATTATCACTCAACGGGTACAAGCTCAATCAAATCCAATATTTTTACAAACAACTGCTGCCCAAGCTATTGCTGGATTATTTGTTTGGACAGCAGTATTTGTTACTTGTCAACAGGTAAAATATATATTTATTTTTAAAAGATCATATTTTATGTAAGTGCTGAATTTTATGTAAGAATAATTATTCACAAAACATTTTTCTTAAAAATACTGGATATTAGTAAAGTCTACTTATAGTTAAAATTCTAGTGCATAAATATGCTTGACTAGTAATTCATGAAGTTGGAAGACATTGATTCACTTGAATATGACCTTATACAAAAATCGATCATTTCAAATTATTTTGAATGTCATATATATAAAAGAAAATTAATGAAGTGTAAAAATATATTACCATATTTTTGGTATACAACATTTAATATTCTTGTTGTGTTTCATGTAAGACTAGAATTTCTATACAAATTTACTCTGACATTTTATCAATTTGTTTTATTTCCTATTATGTCAACTTTAATGGATTTACTTGTAACTACTCAAAAAGTCAAAACTCTTGGTAACATATTTTCTATATATACTAAAAGTTATTTATAAAAATTTATATTGCATTTAAATAAAATGGTAGAAGAGATGATAATTATCATTTCCCCACGCATAAAAATATATTGAATAAAAAATGCAAAAACCTCAAACACATTTATAATTTAATTTTGCTTAAGTACTTATTCATATTCATATGATGTTATGTATCTGAACACTTTAAAAATATTTAACCATTAGTATAAGTAGTTATAGAATACTATATTTTTTATTTTTTTAATAATATTAATTTTAAAGTCAATACCTAACTCAACAAAATACTATATAAATTAATTAATGAACTGCAACTTCTGTTAAACATCTAACCTAACTGTCCCAACAAATAATATTGTTATTGAAATGATTACATAATTATTTCCTAGAGTTGTGCTAGTTAACGTAATTGTCAACTTAAGTTACATTTTGTATTGACTTCATTATTTCGAAATATATTGTTATTGTTTCCTGTTTATTAGTTGTTCCGATTATTTTCAAAATTGTATAGGAAAATAGTTTACAGATAGGTAATTCAATATATATAATGAAGAATGGTGATAGAGGAAAATTTGTTGTTTTCATATACTTAACGGAATTTTCTCAATCGTATCTGATAATATGCACAAACAAATTTAAATTATTAAAACTTATTTTGTAATAATTATTTTATTCCTGTGGAATATCTTGATTGATGAGCATTTTCATGAAACTAGTGTAGACTACATAATATGTAAAAGCAAATGTAATATAATAATGGTGTGTCCAATCGTTGTAACGACTCAAGGTTTTGGTACCAACTGTCAAGGTGAATTGTGGCTTCAGATGAGTTTTCTTATTCCCCTCTACGATATTCTTTACAAAATATTATTTTGTTTTTGGTAATAATAAAACTGCATCGTATAATGCATACACCACTTATCTGAATAGTATCATTTTTATATTCAATATAAAAATGTTTATATTCGCCTAAAGCAATATTGCAATAAGTAATTGTCTGTTATTTGTTATTTTCAATTGGGTTGGGTTAGAAAATTCAAGAAACGAATTCTATTCAACAGAGTACAGTTACTTTATCTACTCAGTACTGAGGTCGTCCAACGATTAGTTCTGGGAAATAAAACGAAAAGTACAGTTATTACTACAAGTTAAGCGACAAACAAAAAAACACATTTAAACGAATTAAATCAATACAATAATAATGATAAATGACTTAATAAGTCAATTATTACGGTCATACAATTCAATTATATTCGTTGAAAGTATCTGAATAACATCATAAAATTGATATCACAATATTTTTTCATCATTTTTATAACTTCTTCTTTGTTTAATATGTTTATTGTCTTCTGTTTATATCTATTTTATTCATCTACGGGAGAAAGTGCGCTCTCTGTGGTTTGATGGTAACTTTCTGGTGTAAAATATCTTTCATACATGTTCTTTCATTTAAATACCAATATTACAATTTAAATAATACATTTAAAATATAGGTCTATTGCAAAACTATATTTAATAAAATCATATCGTGTGCGGTGTATGGATAGTTTGATTAAATTTAATTTTACACGATATTGTTTGTCGAATAATCCAATGGACAAAACAAATTTAAACATTTCACAAAAAAAAAAAAAAGATCTATACAAGCAGGTCTATCGTTTGAAAGAAATCACTGTACGTTGTAAATACCATAAACACGAAAAAGTTAAATAGAGCAAGCGGCTCGCATTACCAAGACCAATGAACTTCGTACTAATCGACTGCTGTCACAAGCCTGCGTGCGCGCGTACCTGCGTATCACTGACCACAATGGTTATAAACGCAGCCGTTGCCTAAATTTGTAAATGACCCTCATGTTGCAAATTATTTTCGATAACTATGTATAATAATAATACGTTCACGCCGAAAACCAAACTGCACCGGTGATTGTACGCGCGCGAACGGTAAAGAATAATGATTAGCATACGAAAATAATGAGGGTCGCCGTGGTAGGTTTTCAGAGAGTCGTGTTTTTTCAGCTCGACGTTCTTTTTTTAAATGTGTTAGATTAATTTTCGGGGTTTACGTCTGTACGTATCGGTTTTCGAGATTTAAAAAAATAATAATAATGTAAAATGGCGGCTAACGCGTTTGCTAATCCGTTAATTAATCGTTGAAGATGAGCTCGTAGATATTGTAACCGGGTGGGGGGGGGGGAGGCGTTTTAGGAATTCGTCAGATAACGTTTTGTCGGCAGAAAAAAATTAAATAATAATTTATACGTATCGAGCGACGTGACGAAATCCGTTCGGTTATAGATCGTCGTAGATCGACACACGGCGTTCGTTGCAAAATCGTTTTCGTAGTAGTTCGCGCGGCGTGTTGGCCCGTGTCTTCCGACGTACCGTAACGTGGGAGTTTTGTTGTTTTTTTTTCTCCGTTTTCTGTGCCGCTACAGGTGCGTGAAGTAAAAAAAAATTAATACACACTTTACGTCACAAAATATTATGCGTTTTTCGATTGCTTGTACATTTTTTTTTATTTTTTTACATTCATTCGTCGTGAAAATTGAATACGAGTAGTCCCACTCACACACACTCTCTCTCTCTCTCTCCGAAAAATAAGTCGCCGAATAAATACGACAACAAAAACTCGTGTCGTCGTCGTATTCTCCTCTCTCTTTCACCGCCGAAAACTCATTTCAAAACGGCGTCGTGTGTATTATTATTTATTATAATAATCCGAGACGGTTTCGAGTTCTAACCGCGTCGTCGGTTCCGCACAATCTCCGACGATGTTTCCGCCGCGGTCTGGACTTAGAAAGCGTTGATTTTTAAATAGCCGTCTATGTTTATAACAAATTTTGTAGTTGTTGATCTTCTTCGTCTCGTTTTCGTGGTCGGTGCACTGTTTTCACGATTTTTCTAGTCGGTATTTATAAATCATACGCGGCTCGCGCGATTCCGTGTTCTCTACTCGGACGGGTTTTCAAAATAATATGTTTCTATGAAATGTCACCGAATACTAACATAGAAATTAATGAGCCAACGTTTGGTCCGTTTTCTTAGCACGTATTTCTGTTCCAGCGTGGAACAATGAGAGTTTACTTTTACAAAACGGTGATACGTACAACCGCGACCCAACTGTCAGTTGAAAACGATAATAATTCAAATTACGAGTTCAACTATATGTGACGACATTCCTCCTGAACACTCGCCACCGTCGTATTGTACATTTTTTTTTTAAATCGAGTCTCTTCCTACACTGTGTCGAAACTACTCTCGTGTAGGATTTGTGTGACCTTGTGGCGATGGGGCATAGGACGTTGAAATAATTGATCTCGCGCGAAACACCAACTTTTGAAATAAATTGAACAAACATATGGCAATTTACAACGGTAACTAATCACAATATTTTCACGGCACAAAAGTACGGATAGTTAAACAAAAATGAATCATAATAATAATAATATCGCAACGTTAATTATGTTCGCCACACAACCTGTGATGACCACCATCCCGTCACCGTTCTTCTTTGCGTTTTCAGATATACTATCACCTCCGGTGGAACACGAACCCGGCCGAACAACGATGGATCATCCGGATATTGTTCATCGTGCCGATTTACGCGCTTCACTCGTGGGTCAGCTTGCTGTTTTTCAACAACGAACACTATTACGTGTACTTCTTTACGATCCGCGACTGCTATGAAGGTATGTAAAACAACAATGACGGCGAAACGTGGCCTCTTTGTGTCTAATCGCGTTTTCTCCGGACGCAGCTTTCGTGATATACAATTTCATGAGCCTGTGCTACGAATACTTGGGCGGCGAAGGGAACATAATGAGCGAAATCCGTGGGAAACCCATCCAGTAAGTGTTGCGTTCAATGACTTTGGAAAACAACAAAACAAAAATTAATTTAACAATACGCTTTCGTGTCCGTTTGTTTTTTATTAGATCTAGCTGGCAGTACGGCACGTGTTGTCTGACGGGCCGCACGTACACAATCGGATTCCTGCGTTTTTGCAAACAAGCGACTCTACAGTTTTGTTTGGTGAAACCGACGATGGCTTTTGTTATTATATTCTTACAGTACGTCGGACATTACCATGATGGCGATTGGAGGTAACGTAACAATTAAATGAGGGATTGTCGCGTATCCTGAATATTTTTCTCAAACTTAAACGTTGTTGTTGTTGTAGTATGAACGGCGGATACTTGTACGTCACGGCCATTTACAATTTGTCGGTCAGCTTGGCCCTTTATGGACTGTTCCTGTTCTATTTCGCTACTAGAGATCTCCTGATACCTTTTGAACCGGTATTGAAGTTCTGCACCATCAAGAGTGTGATTTTTCTGTCGTTCTGGCAAGGTAAAACACAATAACAATTCCTTCTGTCCTTGTACTTCCTATCATTACGTTACATACGTTTATTTTAAAACTTGCCGTATTTATGAAGGTGTATTGCTGGCGGTTTTGGAAAAAGCCAAATTCATAGATCCCGTCATCGATTCTAGTGGCCAGCCCACAAGCGCCGGTACGGTGTCGGCTGGCTACCAAAACTTTTTAATCTGTATTGAAATGCTGTTTGCTTCGTTGGCTTTAAGAGCTGCCTTTCCGTATGAGATATACGCCAGTAACGCACAAACAGGAACAGGAAATCATTCCAGTTCGCGCACCGTTACCATGCAAAGTATTTCTAGTAGTTTGAAAGTACGTTTAAATTCGACTCCTTTTGTTTGTCAGTAACAACTAAGGTTTTTTTTTTTATTATTATATATTTATTTTTATCGTTTAGGAGACAATGAATCCAAAAGACATAATGACTGATGCCATACATAATTTCCACCCACAGTATCAACAGTATACACAGTATAGTTCAGGTAAGGAACGTAACTTGTACGTGCATGCATGTTTTCGATTTACTGTTTGCATATTGTTCTTTCACTATTGGTTTTGATCAATGACAATGAAATTTACAATTCTATTTTATTAAACGTATTTTCATTACAATTTTCATATATTTAGCTTATCAGCGGCACGTTTGTTGTCAGACATTTTACCTAACGCATCAAATACGATTACTATATTTCTCTGACTTATTTTAGTAAGTAATTAGTTAATGTCCCATAGTATTTTTTCATATTATTATAAAACATTATGGTGCAATTTTAATTTAATATTGCTTATAAAGATCTTTAAGTTGTTGTCTATACAAAATATAGAACTGATCTATTTATTTTTTATATATTCGTGTAAAAACAATATTCAAAATTAAAATATTAGCCATGATGAATCTAATAATTGCTTATGAAAAACAAATAACCTAAAATGAATAACAAATCGATTTTTTTTTTCTTTTCTTATTTGTTCTTTTGAATTTCAAGTAGTCTTGTCAATATTACCATGAAAAAACTTATTGTAAATTTTGTTAAATATCCTTTATGGTTTGTTATCTCATGTACAAAAAGATAATAAGATGCTGTAAAATGTATTTCTAAGTAATGATAAACAGACATTTGATATTTTGAAAAATACAAGATGAGTATAAAATTGAAACGCGTGTCAAACGTTCTCTTAAGAAAAATAAAACATCTCCGAAGTGTTTTTATTATTTTGTGGTCTACATAACTTACAAAATCCATTTATATTTTTATTTACAGACGTTGGTTCCTCTCAGCCTTACGAAAAATTATAAGCATGGACAGGTGTTTTAGTAGTTGTATTTTGCTCTCTTTGTGTTTATTTTTAATTATTAAAAAAAAAGTAACCATTATATTTTTTATTATAATTTATAATTATTATTATTATTTTTTAGATTTTATGTTTTATTATTTCTATATATATATATTTATTATGTACACTCATTTTTCTATAAAGTTTTTATATTTGTAGTGTACGTAAAAAAGTTTTAATGCTGCTTGATTTCCTTTTATTTGGTTGTTGCAATGAGATTTTGTTAAGCATACATTGTTGATATTTAAGTAATCATTTTTATTAAATATTCATTTCATTTACTGTTAAGTACTTAAACATATTTTCCTTGTTAGTGTCATTTCTTTAACCATTTAGAAATAATGACAATGTATGTTCTCGATAAATTGCTACCTAATTTTTCAACCTTCTTACTAGTCAACAATTCTCTTTCAAAATAGTAAGCACATTGTCTTGTTTTGTAATATATTAACAAAAACTTGTTAACAGTTAATTTTTTATTTTTATTTTCCATTAATTACGCATAAAACATTTATTTGTAATTCTGTGATCTGTATTGAAAAACAACTAGTAAATAGTTTTTAGTTTTTAACCTTTTTGTGTAATATTATGTACCTATTCAAAGTATTTACTTAATTTTTTTTTTTTTTAATACATTAACAAAATCGATAAGTATTTATATTAAATTATGTATAATTTAATCATTTAAAAGTAAGATGTATTTTTAGTTCAGCACTTTTTATATTACGTAAAGTAATGGAGTGTTTGGGGAACAATCCTCGCAATTTGTATTTTATTTTCTATTAAATAAAAAATTTACTTTTTATTTCGTTTTAAAAATATTTCAATTTGCCGCTTTTTCCTATTAAACAAGTATACTCAAATGTTTGATTATAAAAATAATACATTTTTTTATTTTTTTTATTAATTTTATATTTTCAATATTATTTTGCACAAACTATAGAAGGTACGTCGTCGACAGCAGACAGGTTTGTTGGGAAGTAAAACATGAAATATTGTTTACTGTTGAAATAACGATTCTAATATAACCATTGCGCGTATATTGCAGGAGGTCAAAAAAATTATGGATCGAAAAGCAGTGGAACCAAAGACAACAACAATGGAAAATCAAAGACCACCAAGAAACAGGCGCCGGTGTATAATGAAAAGGCAATGTTACTCAGCTCTGACGAAGAATTACCTTAAAATGTCGACTTAGAAAAATGTCTATACTTAAACGATAGTACAACATACTTGCCATCGGGTTTTATTTGACGGCTTTTCTTTACTTCTCATGTGTTATTGTTGTACGTTATTTCTAAAGTGCCATACATAACCCGTAACCTTTGTTCAACATACTAGTCAAATATCGTTTCCATACAATATTTCTATAAATATGTTCAAAGCTAAATATTGTCCGTTTTCTCTCGTCGTTCCTAGACGACTGTTTTATCATAAGTTCGCACAATTTTTGCTTGAAACGGATGTAATAGTTTGCACTAACCATCATTTACGATCTTCTGATAGACATATATCTACTTCCATATAACCAATTATCTACTCTAGTCATTATGTTCGACATACTAGTCTAGTCGTATGAAATTATTATTTCTATATTGTTTTAATTTTTAAATTCTGTTTTGACTTTTACGAAAATCACTAATAGACTGTAATATGTTTCGTAGTTTAATAAGAAAATATATATACATTATTATATTATATTATTAATATTATATTCATTTTTACTATATAATTAATTATACATTTTATATATTATCTGAAATTAACTTTGACTAAAGTAAAAGAGAAAAATCGTTATTTACAAATTAAGGTTATAACTATTACGATTTTTATGACATGCAACTCGAATTGTGCTAATTCGATGAGATCGAAACAGTCATTGTGTAATAAGAACATTTATTGTTTCTATTTTGATTTTAAAATAATGATTTGCATTAATGTGAAAATGTTATACCGCTAAAACCATATTTTACATTATATTAATATTTCAAAGTATTATTATTATCAGCATTATATAACGTACGTTTTATGTTTAAAAAATCCAAAGTTATTTATTTATGTACATATATATAAATGAAATATTATAATTACTTTGAAACAGAAGTTTTGATGAAACTTCTTTAAACTTAACGTTTACAAATAACGTACATATAACTAAATATAATGAAATTATACGTTATGATATTTACTAAAGACTAAAATGAAAATATATGAAACATTGAATGTCTGAAATCGTTTCATACTTTACCTACGTTCAAAGTTAATATTATGGAAGACGATGTATTAAAAAAACGCTTCACAGTTTGTGTCGAAAATGTATTATATATCATACGTATACGGTGCTTGAATTGGAGGGAGAAGGGACGGAGTGCCTGTTCTTTTTCAAAATTTGTTTTTACACACCAATTGTAATTTTTCATAACGGGACGCCCGTAATGAATGGTACGTTATTATTTTAAAGTTATAAACGTTGTGAACGTTAACGTTAATATCGATTTATATAATTTGTTTGTTATCGCTCTTACGTAAAATATTAACATACGTCTTAAAAACGGACGGGATCATGTATGTGCGTTATTATTTTGTTTTTTTACGTGCAGTAATGAGATCAGAGGGTGACGACAACAGATAATCGTGTAATTAAGGGCAACGAAATTCTAAATACGTGCTTTCTGTGCGAGCGCGGGATGAAAACCGGACGTTTTGAAATATTTTTTTTTTGGTCACGTGAGAACGAGTTAAAAATCCGTCAAACGCGTCGCGGCCGAAATTAAAAACAAACCTGTATACACGACACGCGATCCGGACGGCGTGTGCGTCGGACGTCCGCTAAAACGGTACTGAGTAATCCGTATTCCCGGGTTTTGACACCCGTAGTTCACGTGTCGACCGATTCGTAGTCCCGGGGACTAATATCGGAAGCACGAGCGTGCACGCGTCGTCGTTTCTCCACGAACGGTCACGCGCGGTTACCCCGATGATCCCGCGGTGGGGACCGGCTCCATCAGCACCGCAGACGTACACCTACCCTCCGGTGTCGTAACCGCCGCTATGGTATGGCGACAGGGGCGCACAGGGATGTTTTCCAAGTCTCTCTTGAGGTACGGGCCGGGGCGTGATCGTTGGCATAGCCGTTCCGCGCTCTCAGAGCTGTTCCTCGGCCGACGTGCGTGCCCGGCGTCTAGCTCGCGAGGCCGTTTACCGCATAGACTGCTCCTGCTAATCTGCCACCACGTAACCGATCCCGACAGCCTGAGCTGTCCCCGGGGGGGATCGACCGGGTCCAGCATCGCACCCAGGATTTTTTCAAGGGGGGGTCTAAAAAACTACATTATGAAATTTTGACAGAAAAATATGAACGTTGTATCAGAATTTGGATTTTCATCAATAAATTTAAAACTATTACACAGGTCAAGGGGGGGTCCGGACCCGGAGTCCACCCCCTTGGGTGCGCCACTGACCGGGTCGCTAAAACGGTACTATGACACCGGGCAGGTTAAATATCGTACAAAAAATCGACATCTCGGACGGTGCACGCGGCCGTTTGCCGGAACGGTGTGCGACGCGAATTACGATGCCGAAAAACGGTACGCGATTCGGATTTACGTCGGACACACGGCGTCGTGGTCGGTTTAATTGTTTTGGTTTTGGCGAATACGATGAACACGTTTCGCATTTGTCGGTGCCGAAACGTCCAATTCGTTGACGAAAATTTCTACTCGCCTGCACTCGTTCGTGAATCGATACTTGACCGCCGTCAGCGACGTAGCCACGATTTTTAAACACGTAAATACGTTTATATGGCTACGCCACCGCGCTCAGACTTTGACGATCACAAACTTACGAGAGTGCGACGACGACGATATCTGTAGGCGGTTTAGAGTCCGAGTCGGCGGCGTTCCCGAACAATGTTGATTGCCGCCGACACGTTTGTTCGTTACGAGTGGACGCGGATCACGACAACAAAACGGTTCTGCAAAACGTATTGCAAGGCGGCCCCGTTCGGTCTGGTCCGGTGATGATTTCGGAACGGCCGCAAATCATCGGACTTGTCGGCGAAACAACGTTGGTTAGAATTTCGGGATACGCGACTCGGTAGAAAAAAACAAAAGCCGGAAAGCGTTTGTCGTTACCGGTGTCGTCACAAACGACTGAGCGTTCCAAAAGACCGCGCCGGACCCGTAGTAAGGAGGGGGGGCTCCGTTTTGGGGGTTAAAATTTCTCAAAGAAACCCGCACGACTTTCCTACGGACGGTACACATACGCACACGAACGGGTCACGTGTAATGAGTTATCAACGTCGACTAATTTGTCGGTACAAAGACACGACCGCAATCGTGACCAGCCTGTTTTTATCTCGTCCCGTATAACGTAATGATCGCCTACCTGGTAGTAGATGATGATACCGCCGGAAAATCCCGAACGCGTACCTTCGACCTCCGAATCGACAATTTTCCGGGCCCACCCGCGAACCAAATTTCTGGCCGGCGATATCGATTATCGCGGCGCAAAGCCTCCAACGGGAATAGTATCCAAAAACCGAACGGGATCTATTGACAGCAGGGGGGGGCGTAGGGGGCGTAGATAATTTTTTCGAAACGGATTTCGTCGATTCGTTTTATTAGACACGGAGTGGAAAAATAACCGCGATTGTTTAGCGACCAACATTTTATTACGTTACACGCCCCACCTCCGGGCGAAAACGTCAATAGACACGCCGCCGCGGAGGAACGGATAATTGTCGACTGGCCCGGCGGTCGGGAGGGAAGTTTTCAAACGACGAAAAAACGATGAAAACAGCTGTCGCAAAAAGCACGTGTCCGAGCGACGGGAATTGGGTCACGCGAAAAACGACAATGTCGTCGTCGTGCGCGGCGAAAGGGTTAGAATAATAATAATAAATAATAAATAAATACGAGTTAGGAGGGCATCTGTTTTTCGGCCGACCACAGCGCGACTGACTGCCGGACGCAGATGTGCGAAAACGTGTGTAGAAACGGACGTTTGCCCGTTGGCCTCGTCTTTCCTTTTTTAATATTATAACGCACGTGTGTGTACATACGTATATATTTATATATATTTGTTAACGTGCAATTTTACATAAATAAAAAAAACATTATTTCTTAAAACGAAAACGACTACACAATAATAATAAATAATAATACGATATTCATATATTATGGCGCGTGCCAAAGCGCCGGTTTGAAAACTAACACATATCGCGAACGGCGCGTGTTGGACTCTAGAGCCGTACAAACAACGTGCGCGAAATAAAATGTTGCCGGAAATAAACCATATTTATACGAATCCGTTTCGTGTAGTCGAATCTTGTCGATCGCGTTATAACACAGCAATAATAATAATCATCATAATCGAAATCACACGCCACAAGCGACATTTTACACGATACGTGCGCACGGGTCCAACCGGCTCCCCGTTTCCCTTTTCGTCCGAGTGTACCGTTTCTCCGGTTCGAAGACCAAAATAATCGGACGACGCGTTCAAGACGAACGAGACCCGATCGCGAACGGATTCGATTTGCCGGGAGAGTTTGTCGAAATCGTTTCCGTCATTTGGTTCAAGCCCGACGGTGAAGGCGCGGCCGTAAAAACAAGCGCGAAATCCGCCGACTTGTCAATGTTGTGCGCTCTAATGGCCCGGCGAACGGGTACGACACGATAGATATAACGCCGTTGATTTGCGCGGGATTTGCATCGTTTTCCTCCTAGTCTGGCGAGAATATCGTGTTTCGTTTAACGTGATCACAACGTGCAGACACGAGTGCAATAAAGAATGTTTGTATGTACACGTACGTGTTATACACAAGAACAAATGTCCAACGAACACGTCCGCAAAGATCTCCGTCGGCTCGGTGAAGTATTTTTTGACGGTCCGCGTTTACACGTTTCCGACCCCGCACGACGACTTTCCGAGTCCGCACACCGCCTAGTGTGTTGTAATAAAAAAACGCGCTATCGATAACAAAAAAACAAAAAAAACGGTTAAACGCGTAAAAAAAAAAAAATGCATATATATATATATTCACGAAACAATAATATATTATTATGGACGTACGGTTAACTGGATTTGGGCGTTTTTTTTTAAATTTTTTTTACACATATCAAACAACTCTTTCGTACAGCAATAAACAAGAGAACGGCGCGCGAACAACAACAATCGTATAAACGACATATAATAACAAACGTAATAAAAATAACCGTTTTTCCGTCGTCGTCGTCGTCGCACAATCGACGACGACAACTGGGCCGCAACGTTCATTTTCCTCGGCGTGTGGGCCACAACGGCGAGTAGGTATTTAGTGCACACGCGGCAACTGCGTTTCGTGACGTTATGTACGCGAGCGAGCGCGTCGTGGACTCGGGGGGGGTTTTTTTTTTAATTTTTAGCGCGTACGTTTCTCGATCGGACGCGATTGATACGAGGAGTACGAGGGAAGCAGTCGTGTTTGGGGCGGTTCGTCGGATCGTAAAAAAAAAATCAAAAAAATCAAAAAAAATTAATAATAATATAAGTACGTTAGCGGGAGACAAAAAACAAAAAACAAAGCGATAATATAAATAAATAATCGATAATAATAATAAAAAAAAAAAAATCCGTCAGACTTTTCGTGTTGTACACGCGACCGTGTAATTGAACGTCACGACAAATACACACTCGAAATCGAAACGGTTTGCGGGCGTGCGCGCGCGTCGCATCGTGTTCGGAACTCAAAACTACGTCCATAAATCGGATCTAGACGCGCGCGCGCGCGCGACACGGGCCCCGTATGTTGTAATACGAAAAACAAAAACCCGATTATTATTATTATTCTGAGATCCGTTTTTGAATGAAATAACAACAACAATAATAATAATACGAACGCGCGTGTGAAAACACGTCGGGGTGGAGGACGCGGGACGTTCAGCCGAAACACACGTCCAAACAGTAAATGAAATAGTTGCAAAAACAGCTGTCCACGCATTTCTTCTTGTTCTTCTTGCGCTTGTTCTTCTTGCGCTTGTTCTTGCCGGACGTGTCCGCGTCGGACGGCTGCCCGTCGTAGTCGTAGTCGTAGTCGTCGTAGTCGTCGTAGTCGTCATAGTCGTCGTCGGCGGCGGCGGCGGCGCCCCTCGACGCCGGCGAAGACGACGACCGCCGCTTGATGACGTACGACAGGCCGGGGCCCGCGCGACGGTCGGCGGGCCCGCGAACGCGCGGCGTCGCCATGTACTCGAGCGTGTCGTCGGTCAGCCGCTGCACGCGCGTCCGTTTCGACCGTTTCGGGTCGAGTATGTGCTTCATGACCACGGCCGTCTCCTGCGCGGTCAACAGGCCGCTGGGCATCGGCCCGGACAGGAACTCGTTGGCGGTCATCCGCAGGTACCGCACCGACAGCAGCACCGCGTCGTCCAGCACCGCGCGCCGGTTGGCCGCCGTCAGCTCCAAGTGCTGTTGCTTGCACTTGTGCGTGCACCACCGCTCCAACATCGCGAACAACACCTGCGCAGCATTCGACAACGTTTTATTGTTTTCGTTCGCTCGTTATACGGAAATAGCAGAGAACTGATTGGAGCGTTTACACCAGACGAGTCTGTAGGAGTGGTTCTCGACGACAAAGGGAAACGTGCGCGGCCGGTGTAAGTGTCTGAGGTTCGAACCAAGTGGACGTTGGGGACCATGGCGGTGAATCCCAAATAGTTTGAAACGAAATACGAATTTCAGTCGAAAATAAATGTATAGACTTAAACGTTATCCGATTGTAAAATCGTTCTTAAAAACAACGTGGCCTGTTTAAAAAAATACTAAATTTTGTCTACGGGAGAGAAGATGGTTGGACACATTTTTTTTCAGTTTCGGGCGCGTTATAATCGTGGGCGACTTCTAACGATACGTGTTTATTTATTTTGATAACGTATGTATACACAACGCTGGCTCGTTATACGGAAAAAACGACTCGGGTATTTCTGCGACCACCCCACTCAAACACCTGGTCCCATCATATCGATCTATTCAGAAAATCCGTATTTTCCTTCTCTCGACAACGCTTTGGCCGCTCTCTACTTCCATTTCGTTCTTTCAAACTTTCTTTAAACAATTCAAAAACTTGTGACATATCTCACCTCCTTTTTTTCAACAGTCCCAAATTACCTTCCGGACGGGCATACCTGAACTCCATTTTTAATTCTTCTATTATTTATATTGATTAAAAAAAAAAAAAAAAACGTCTCGGGCGGACTCACCGTCTCGCTGGACACGGCCAGGCTGTCGCGGCGCAGCAGTTCCCGCAGCTCGGCCGAGTCCAGGTCGTCGACGCTCTCGTCCGTCATCACCCGGTCCGCGTTGCGGTCGATGAACGCGCAGCAGTACGCCAACAGCGTGTCGTAGTGCCGGACCATGCGGGCGAACGCCTCGGCGTGCGCGTCTTCGGCCGCGGGCATCAGGTCCTGCAGCGGCGGCGCGGTGGCCCGGGCCGCTGACGGCGAACAAGCCGCCGGCGGCGGCGTCGGCGGGTGTTCGCGGCGCGACGCCGTCTGGCCGCCGTACAGCCTGGCCGCGCGGTACACGGAGAGCACCGTGTCCACGGTCAGGTTGCGCGACAGGTAGACTATGCACTCGTCCACAAGGTCCACGCACATGTACTTGTTGGCCAGCCCGAGCGTCTCCACCGCGGTCACCACCGACTTCAGTTCCACCGCGTTCTTGTACATGTACCTGTCGAAACGAACGGCACCGATAATGCATGTATAACGTGGAAACGTCCGAACACCGTCCGAGTTCCGGTGACGTTGTGGACGTTGCGAACCACGCGGACGAACCGTCCGTAAGTAAGCGTTATTGAAAACGTCAACATTCTATCCACACTACGGCTCGAACAAACTCAGCGACGTGTAAAACATTTTTATTTTTTTTTTTCATGCGAGGGGCCCAGACTTTTTTTTATACGCTTACGACTACCGCCCATCCCTTCCACCAGTCTATATGGGCAAAACAATATTTAAGATTTAAGTTCTCATACCGTCCAGCATTTACAAACAAATTTTTTCTTTTTTGTGAATTTATATTATTTTCTTTCGTTTGATATCATCATTATTATCATTGCAACTTAATATTCAACAAACCTAATACATTTTGCATAACAATCGAAACATGTTTTTAAAATACTAAGAGTTATTCTACATATAAGTCTGTTGCGTCACAGGCACGGACCTCAAAAAACAAGCGTCGCCACGCTACTCGATATAATCGTCCCGCCCGCCTACAACGAGCATTACACTGCAGAATTGCAATGATACGTATGTGTGTGTGTGTGTGTGTGTGTTTTTTTTTATGTTAGGCCCTCCTCATTCCGGTAACAAATCGTGTACATAGATGATAGATAGTGCATAGATCGTGCACGTGTACTTAATTTAACGATTTATTTTCAATACTTTAAGTGTATGGAAAAACTTTTCAAAAATTGCAAAAAATTAGTGAAATTGTACCACACATACGATTTTTACAAAATCGAGCATACAATTTTTAATTATCAATTTATTACGAAAAAAGTTGATCACTAATCAGGTAATTATGTACTAAAAACTATTTAAGATTTTTGTTTTGTAAATATATATATAAAAAAATAATAATAATAGTTATCATTATACCAATATAATTGAGGATTATATCTATCGTCTAAGTTAATGTTACAAGGTACAATGTTCGGATATTCTCGGTTTATACGAGTTAGTTCTGACTCGTATCAGCCTTGAATGCTGTGCGCAAGCTTATTACGATTTACATACAAGTCTGTTTCGTAAAATAAGTTCGAGTTATAATCGAATTCGGTGTTTTACTTCGTTTGAACACTGGGCGACCGACTCGAAATGAACAAAATAACAAATTTGGACCTCACTAGGATTGTTCTAAAGTTATCCAAAGAAACAGCAAATGCTACAAGTCCCGAGCGTTGATCGTTTACTATTGTTGAAAAACGTATGGGTAATACATCTAAATCAAACGTACGGTCACGTATAACGTAACAAGTGCATGTGACGATGTTGGAGTTTTCCTACGTTTCTGTGTTTCTAGTTGAATACGATTCTGTACACGGGTGCCGAGATACGCACGAACAATACCTATGAACAATCATCGTCTTCGTCGGTGGTCGAGCTTCAGCGAAAAGCCAAAAATAAATTCGTCCTCGTCAATTTTATTTATTAATTTTATTTTACCGATTAGCACATGACAATCGTTTTACTCGATTTAAAACCACGTGAAGCCAATGGTACAGCGTACTAAACACGACTAAAACATAACCCGCAAAAGAAAAAAAAAAACAGTCTTTGTAGAAAACGCCCGTGATTGTATCGGCGGCCATAACATAAACACGAAATCGATCAAAAATTATGTACGCGTGAGTACGGGTTAAGTAATTGCGGTGCTCGTAAACATCTTCTCGGAACGTTCACAGACGATATTTTACATGTTACACGTCGGTAAAAAAAAAAAAGTAATCCCGTCGTCTTTTACCGACTCACGATCGGCGGTCGATACGTCGATCGAGTAGAAAATGTTTTCTGATAAATTAATGTTTTCGTCGTGTTTTACCGATAGCCTCTGACCGCCGGTGTATCATAACGCGTTCAGTGTAGTGCGACCCGACTTTGGCTTTTGAAAGTGGAATCCGGCTTGAAAACAACGCTACGTTTCGAAATTCGATTCCGGTACAGAACTGTCATCATCGCGAAAACGGATTGTGCGCGTTATTGCGCGCGCGAAGACAATAGAAATTTCTATAAATAAAACGCGCTCGCCACAGCGCATGTGAGTCGTATCGATTTTGGCTCGCGCGCCTTAAAGACTTCTTTTAACGGGCGCACTTTAACTGCGACGTTTAATCGTGTACGTCGACGACGACGACGACAAAACATAAACCAACGGTTTTGTTTTATGTAATTCGAGATTTTTCTTAGCGCTTTAGATATTTTGAGTGTTCCGCGTCATAAATATTATTTTCATTAGCAGACGGACTTAAAATAATATACGATATATATATATATATACACGATCGCCTTACCGGACACAAAGGTTCTTTTCAATTAACGAAAAGAAACGATTCCTGATAACAAACGATAACAAACCGAATTTCTTTTATGTTTAACGAGAAATTTATTCTTCAAGATTTTTCTTAGCACCGATTTTGACGGAAACGATTTGAAAACGAGCAAAAAAAAAACACGATCGTTTAAGTATTAAATACCACCAGTATCGATGTAGTAATAAGTCTGTCGTGGTAGTAATCGACATGTCTGCATATTATTATTACGAGTCAGTCACACTGTACAACGAGTGTGTAAAAATATTAATTTACAAAAGATAATAATAATAAGAATAACGATTCATCTGGTGAAATATATACTGACCGGATCTTATATATGTATATATACGTATAAAGGAACATTCGTTTTAGATGTTACGCGAGCTTATGCCGACACTGTTGAATATTTTTCTAAATTATTTTTTCACAAAATCAACTCCAAATACTTTATGGAGTGTCACTACGTTTTTTACGGGGGATTATTTTTTTTTTTTTACTATGGGCGGAATGGGAGAGCACACGATTTTTTTTCGACATAAAACAACGAATGATACGTTTTTGTCCAAGATTAAAATTTGACTCGATTCGACAGTAAGTCCGAAAAAATAGTTTACTGCAATCTGGTCAGACTCGCATTGTCACTCTATTTCGTAAAACAAATAATCGAGTCGATATTATATTATCACATTTCTTATACGCGCGCGCACACATACACACACACACACACACATATATATATATATATTATAACACCAATAAATCAGTCTATACTTAATAATGTAAACATAATTATAAACAGTTACACTGTGCACGTTTTTTTACGAACATATCAAAACAAAACAATTGAATAAATAACAAAAGCATAAAATTGATCATTAATTCAGTGTAATCCACTTAATAATATATTTATAATCTATTCTTGTTAAACGTATAGGCAGACTGTTTTTGTCTATCAAGCAGTTTTTGTATACATGGATAATTATTGAAATTTACGAGTACGAGTAGAGTTAAAATAATTATGTCATTTTATTTCGTACGTTATTAAAAGAAAAAGAAAATTGTGTTAGTTTTCCCCACATTAAATCGTGAATAGTATTTTGTTTATTGATTTTCAATTATCGATTTGCAAAATCAATATTTAATTTTATAGTAAAATTATCGTCCAAAATGTGACTTAGTAAAGTCCCAAAACTATCGTTTTATTCCGGATATCATTTTACACGTTTGAGTGTTCGAAATTGTTTACTCTTTTTAAATAAAATATATATGATGCACATTGAAGTCTTATTTATATTTGGTACTCGAGCGCGCGCTACATGTGTATTTTATATACAATATTCAAGGACAATATTTTATGTATTGAACAGCGTCGTATACGCAAGAACAAACGGGATTTGTATACACACGTATAGTAATTTAATGACAACAATAACAATTGTAATATTACTTATTTGCCACACACGCCGCGCGCAGCCTTATGTTTGTCTACTTTCTTATCTCAACAGGAAAATGTAAACGTACACAGGACGTTGGTAAATAATCGTTTTTGAAGTAAATATACGGGAAAAAAATTGATAACTATTGTTTTTTAATCTATTTTCATTCAAACTTAAATATGCTTTATATTGTAATAATTTTAAAAAAACAATTGCTTATTATTATATCGTATATATAAACGCCGCGTTTATCTAGATAAAAAATAATCGGTAGTCATATTCGTACTGGTTTTTTTTCCAAGTAAAAATACTTCGGCACGTTATCCGACAAACGTATTTTGTTAAAATATGTTCATATATGTACACATAAAGTAAAAATCAGTCAAAGAATTGTAATGAATCCGTTCTTAGCGTATTGTATATGTATATTAATTAAATTTCTAAAACTCAAATATATTAACGATCAAGAGTATTCAAAATGTGTAAGTGTACGTACTATAAGTATGCACAATAATATATGTACCGCATTTGGTAGTTTTATATATTTTTATCTTAATACATAACTCCTCAGTCCTAAATAAGTAACGTATACGCCTATTTATAGTTGGCACAGTTTTTTACGTTTTTCACATGTTAAAAATATATACAAATATGTAATCGTACTGCGTGCGCGGCTCCTTATTTATAGTCAATTGAATAATACATCGTGTTATAATAATTTCAAAGAAATCTTAATCCGTTCGGACGTATGCACGTAACTTACGATTATAAAAATAGTTAACGACCATATTGGCATCAACTTAATAATAATTATTATTATTATTAATATTGTAATTATTATTACATTATACAACTCGCATTTACGCGCGTCTTTTAACTATAAGCTGTTCCATATGTTGATTATTTTTTTGCAGTAGAATATTATATTTTTAACGATCTGTGAAAAAGATTTACTCGCCGAAACGGAGTTATAAGGTATTTGCTGGAAAAATTTAAGTATTCATTTAATGAAATCGTAAACTTTCGCGGTATGCGTTGTCTTTGTATTAATATGTTATATATATATATGTACATAAATATTAAATGCTAACATGTAACGCTCGCTCACAACTGCAAAATAATCCTTTATATACATATTTAGAATAATGTGAATCATGCCAATAGCAGCGAAATTCTATTAATAACTAAATTAACTATACATTGTTTTAATATGGCGTGGTTTTTATTTTTAAAATTTACATCGAAGAGGGTCTTACTACAATAATGTTAAATTATATTCTTAATGCGATAATTCGCATTTTCCTTTGCAACGGAAGTTTTTTATAATATAATACTCATACATATTTACCGAACCTTCTTATAGGCCACATTTTTAAAATCGAATTATTATAATTTCTAGTTTTTCTTTTAATTCCAACAATCGAATACATTCAAAATACCAGCTGTCAGCACAGTATACAATTATTATTATTATTAATTGTATAAAATAAAAACTGCACGCTATTATATATTAAAGAATTCGATTTGTCGTGGGTTGTGCACGTACACCAATAGTTTCAAAAGTTAAACGTTAGAAACGTCAAAAGTTCAAAAGCTCGACGTTTGTTCGACGCAAATTATATGTATGAAATGATAAAATGTACGCGGTCTCGTTTAAAAGCGGAAAAATGACTCACTTGAGCAAGTTGTCGAACGCTCTAGGATCGTCGTCCGGTATGTGAATAGGGATGTCTTTTTTTGACCAAGGTTCCCGGAGCATGGCGTCGAACACCGGATATTGACACAGCACGTCTATGTGCGCCGGAAACCTCCAACATTCGGGATCTCCGACCAAAAATGTCACGTCGCTGCCCGCTTCGTTGTTGTACAAGTTTTTCCATCTGAAAAGAGGAAATCGTATTGTTTTATGTAGGTCGCTGGTGGATGTGTTGACCAACGACGACGAGACCTCGTATTTATACCTCCAGTGACATGCTCTTACTATTTTTAACGATATAACGCTCTTTTTTTTACGCGTTTTGCGATATGAAAGACAAAAAATTTTCTCCTTTAATATTTTTTACACTCAACCCAATTCGATACGAATCCGATATTCGTCGTACAATTCCATGATATATACCATTTTTACGGAAAATCATCCGAAGAGAAATAAAAAAACGGAATAAAGCAATATGATTCTTAATTATCGATCATTCTTATTTCGAGAAAAAACGCCAAAGATAAATATTATAAATATAAATATTTACGAGATAAGTTGTAAAAATTACATGAATGATCTCGATTCACATCTATATGATGTAACATCTACACGGGGAGATATATACGGACACATCGTGGAGATGACTGTATATCAGATTTCAGCATAATTATATCGACGTTTAATTTTATATATATGCGTAATCGAAGGATGACAGCATTTCGTCCATTCGCCTATTAGGAAACTTATGATTTTTATCACGACCTACGGCAATTATTAAAGGTCAGTTTATATATATAAATATATGTGTGTGTGTGTGTGTGTGTGTGTTTTTTTTTCTTTTAATTTTGCAGAAATGTAAGTGTGCCCATTTCTCGTTGCCCCGTGTCCACCATTAAAAACCGCTGTTAAACATAACTACAACTAATAGATAGGTGATAGTTAACCGTACGAATCTATTGCACAGCAAACAATCCCTCTGAATTTCGATCATAATATTAGGTTAGATGATAATATAATATTTATATTGTACACGTACGTATAATGATTTCGGTTCAAGGACCCCGATGCATGTTTATATATTTTCGCTTTATTCGGAGATTTGTCGCTTAAACGTCATGTTTTTTTTTTAACAATGAAAGATCGGAAGCAAACAATATATATTATAAGATAACATATTATATACGATTGAACAACATCGCGAATATTAGCGTCGCGTTCATTAATCACGGTCGAGGTCGCCGTCGCATTGTCGTGAAATGTTTAAAAACCGACAATGAAGTTATTACGTTTACGATTAATACATAATTTTATGAATAATAATAAAAAAAAAAATAGTCGCTCGCGGAATGTTAATAATATTATATATTTATACAGACCACCACGTGTGATTAAAGGTATTTGGGAAAACAATTTTGAGTGTTCCGCGTCATCAATATTATTTTTGCTAACGGACGGGGGGTTAAAATGTACACGATCGCCTTATTCGACACGATGTTTAATGCGCACATATGTTCTTTTCAGTTTCGACAATAAACGATTTCTGTGACGAACAAAGTCTTTCCATAGTAATGGTTTTCAACCTTTTTTTGTAAATAAAGCACATTTAATCTTTCACAAAATATTTACGACACACTAAGTCTTCAAGTTTGAATACGTACCATAATTGAGATACGAGTTAACAGTTTTTTTTTTTAAACAAAAAAGTAAGGTAAATCTAAATGACAACAAACCGAATTTCATATATGAATTCGTTTCTATTAATTCGTTTATATTTTATGTGGTGACGTAGAAAAAATATCTATTTAACGAGAAATTTATTCTTGACGCGCGTTACATATATATGTATGTGTTTAATTTTTAAACGAACAGTTGTCGGACATACACTTCATTTTTTTATGTTCGTAAAAGAACATAAAAAAAAAACATAAAAGTGATTTTTTAAGTGCAAATGAAAATCATTGATCGTAAAAATATGAAGTTGAGAATGCTAAAGTAATAACTTTATTTTTGTTTTAGAGTTATTTCTGCAGAAATACATTTTTGGTATTGGCCAACTATATGAATTTTAACGGCAATGTTCGATCGTTTTTAGCGAATATTTAAGCGAACAAAGATTAAAGATTTTCTTCTTCGGCGAATTATAAACCAACCGAGTCACCAGTAGATATATTGATAAGATCTTGTATCCAGTCATTTAATTCGTAAATTTAAATTTTAAAAAAAATACTTCAAACGCTTGCGGCGCATCTGTGTAACGTGACAAATACACCGGTTGAAACCCATTGCGCTATACAATATGTACTGCCAACGCAATATGCACAACAAAATAAAAATAATGTTGATGGTAAACGTATTTCTTTTTCGAAAATCAGACATTTTGCGTATTTGAAAAAACGTTTATTTTGTCTGGAAATACATCAAATACATGATAATTATGTTTGAATCGTACGACACTCAAAAACAAGACCTGAGACCGACAGAATTATATGCGAAAAGCATTATAAACACAAACGACAATCGAACAATCGGAGAATAGTTTATATAATACGCCGCGATGGGCTTCTTTTATCGTTCACATACCGCTTCAATTCAATACATATTTAATATATAAACAATAAACACGTCTCAGTATAATACGTGTTGTTATTATGTTATCTAAACGGACTTTGTGAACGCATTAGAAATATAAATATTACAATATCATTAATAAACACTACATTTATAAACAAAACCTTAATTTTCAAAATATCTAACAACTTATTCTTAATATATATACATATATTATAAAATTAAAAATATATTATTTATACTTAATACTGCTAATTGTAAATTAATTGTATAAGGAAACATTTATTTGTATATTAGAATATAAGCACAACAACTTTCTACATATATGCGCAGTGGTTGAATTAAGAAAAAAATAGTAGGGGTACTCTGAAAGCTTACAAAATAGTTGCGTCCTCAATACATTTTTATAAACGGTGTAGGTAGTCGAAAAGTTCATCACTGATAACTAATAACGTGGAGGTTAGGTAAAATAAATACAAGTATAGGTAATTTAAAGGCCAATAGTCGCATTTGTGGACTGATAAATAGTGGAAAACCCCATAGGCCATAATCGGCATCCGCTGGTATATCATGGTGAGTCACCATCGGTGACTACCGGTAATATTAAATATATTATTTTGTCAATATAACAATATTATTTTATATTTCGTCGAATGTGTATAAGTGAATACCGTTCCCCGCGTTCCTCTTTAAAAAAAAATAGTTGAGGTACGCTCAAATATTTGAAAAAATAGAAGGGGTACTCAGTTCCCCTGCGTCCCCCCCCCAATTCAATCACTGTATAATACGTGATATTTTGTTGAATGTACTAACAATCATTTTCGTATAACGCGAACTCGAAATTCTCGTTCTACTCATACTTTAACATATATCGTTAAAAAGTCGAATTAATCATTCGTGTTCGTATTCAATAAGGTTTACGTCGTAGAGTAATAATTTTAAAAAAATAATAATGTCTACAGTTTAATGCTCCGTGTTCGCGATTGCATATCGAAGAAAGCATATTTTATAAGATAACCCACTTCTATTTATAATAAATATTCGGCATACTTAGACGATCAAAGAATCTTTTACTAAAATATTTGTCGTTGAAGAGCGTTTGAAGTTCTCCACTTGAACCGCACTCGTCAGTCGCCAGTGATTAAAATCTTGAATAGTTTTCATTATTGAAATTTGAAACGCGTTGCGATAATGTTTACACGATGGCAACGAGCAAGAAAAATAAGCGATTACAGAACTATATTATCGTAAACGAGAGCAATTTGATACGCGCGTGATGTATTCTTTTCTCCGCTTAATAAAATATTTACATCACCTATACGATTATTTCGGTTTTGTTATGTTTTACGAAAACTGTACGATAATATTTATACAGTTTTTAAAAATTATTAACGAGTTCGGACATTAAGAACTAATTTGTGCGAGTATACTAAACGACAACGAAAAAGTCAAAAGCTTATAAAAAATATGCTTAAAGTTAAAAGTTGTTTTTTTTTACACATTTGAACTGCTGTGAATAATAATAAAGCACTTTATATAGTAAATCACAAAACATATCAGACAACAAATATAAGTGAACAATTTTAAATCGTATATAATAATTATACGAAATATAAGATTCATAACGCAAATGTTTATGATTATAAAACATGTCTTTATATATTAATTGAACGGTCAAAATGTCGAAACTATCATAATATATATTATCGAAGAATGAAATTTAAGTGAAATCGAATATTGAAAACGATTTATGTACGGATCGAATTTAGTGAAAAAATACAATTAAGCGGTTATACGTTACAGCAGCAACAATGCCTATACATAACGTCACAATATAATAATAAAACGCGGATTCAGATATATTTTAGTGTTATACAGATGACAAAAAGCACCGACGTGTGAGAACATACCCCTTTCTCCGGGCGAAGCGAAGAAAATAAGGAATATCGATTGGTTTCTGACAGACGGAAAAGAACGAAGACGATATTATTCTACCGATGCAGGGCGACACCCACGCGTGTGCGAAGGAACAAAATAATAATAACCATCTACGATTTCAATAGCGTATTGTTGTCGCGTACGCGGGGATGTGACGATTCGCGCGCACGTTGAAATACGCCGAAAACCCAACGACGCGCACCCCGTACGCGTATGTTGGACGGGTAGACAACTGCGCGGAGATCTTTGTGCGAAAAACGAAAGGTCTCGCGCGCATTCCACGCGTCGCGCGCAAACATAACACAATATCCCTACAATCCCGATCCCGTTTCACCCCTTTTTCCTTCTTTTCTTTTCGCGGCGCGCAAAAATCTCGCGATCCCGTCGTCCCGTGCCGGCTGCGACCACTTGACCGCCGCCTCACATCGTTAACGGTAAACTCACGGGACGTGCAACGTGCTGTAAAACCGCGCGCGATAAATTTTGCGCGCGACCGACGCGACAACAATGCGCCGCGACCATTATATACTGTTGTGTGCTGTTGGGATACGTGAAAAGATTCCTGAAACGGTAAACGCCAAGCCGCACCCCGCGCTGCAGCTACATTATGTGTTATTGTGTCGCGTAGCCACCTTACCTGCCGTCTTTGGACGCGTTTTGCGAATACATGATTTTCTGCGACGACCCGCAGTTCTCGGCTGTGGTGGACGACCCTCGGTCCTCCTCCGGTTACGGCAGCAGAAAGGGACGGCGGTCTTTTTCCGGTGCCGCTGCAAAAAATAAAAATAAAATAAACTCGCGTTATCGACCGTGTCCACTTGTTGTGCTGCAGGTATATATATTATATTAAAAAACATATTTATATCTGTGACCGTCGACCGTCTACGACAAGCAAAAAAATATATATTCACACAGTAATTTTAATAACTGTTAAAAGTTAATTTAAAAATAATGCAAATTAAATGTCAACCATAATTATATATACATATTATTTTATTTACCTGTATTATTTGTTTATAGGCATATTATTATTATTATTATGTATAGGTATTATATTGGACTATACGTCATATGCAAGCAATAACATGTTTTTTTAAGACGCATATAATACGACCGTTGAAAAAAACTAGGCGAGACTTATATTACTTCGCGGCAATACGAGTATTTGTTTTTGTTTTATTCCGAGAAATCGGCTCGCCGAAACGACTACGACAAACGTGATTATTTCGACCGACGCGTAAAAACGCATAATTCTTTACGATTTGTTTACATATATAGTTTCAAAATAACAAGCCCATAAAATGTAACTGGATCGGAAAACTTTCTAAATGCGTATTTTTGACTTCCGTTTTCGAACCAACTGCAATACTAATCTCGTTACTGTTGTATATTAGGAGAAACGTCATTTAAAATTTACGATAACTTCTGTCAAGTCAAATATTTAACACAATCGAACCAATTTCACGAGAAAAAAAACCCGTATACATCTACTGTTCTTGAAGTGGATATTATTTCATTAAACTACTAAAAAAAAAGAAAAATATTTATATAATTAAATTTCGAAATATTATACGTTATCTGATCGTATTATATATTGAAACTGTATATATATATACAGTATCCTTATCTATTATATACGTGTGCAAATCGATTCGTTAATACATTTTCACGTTTAAAAAAAAAGTTTATATCTATAATATAGGCATTACGTAAAAAAAAAGAAAGATAAGATAAGCTGTAACGTTATAGCGATTACCTAAACGTTCCACATTATATTATATTATATCCTTCTCGAGTTTTCTTTTTTTTTTTTCAGTTCGATCGATGTTCTCATATTGCACGTTCGGAACATATTCTTTTCTCGATAGGAAAAAAATTATCCCCAGACAAAAAATACGCTCCTATAATAATAATAATAATAACAATTATCGGAATTTCACACCAAAGCACACACAACGACGTTCTTTCCTGTGCGCCACAATATAACATGATAAGGACTAGCGTCGCTGGAGCAATGCACAGGAAACCTCGCCCTGCGGTTTTTGTGTGCCGTTCACGCGCGCGCACACACACACACACACTCACATGCATAATACTCGTACGATTTTGTAATGAAAAATCATTTGCCGGCGGCGGCGGCTGCTGCTGCTGCTGCTGCTGCTGCCGTTGTTATATATTTCGGGACGGAATACCGTGTGTACGCGTATAACAATATTATACATACAGTTCGCGGTCGGGTGTATACATATATTGGTATATACTGTCTGCACACGTATTGACGAGGGATTTCATCTGGATCGCGATCTAACGCGCGCGCTCGCACACACACGCACACACACACCTACACACACACATATATCATTCCTAAATCATAACAGTCCGCATCGGTCCATACACCATGTACGAACGTACACGCGCGCGTTCACTCTTCGATAAAAACTATTTGATTTGCTAATGCGTCTGGCTCGGGTACGCGACTGCTGGCGTATAAATATATATATATATACGTGTGTGTGTGTGTGTGTGTAATATATGTAGTAGACAGATGGATTATAACGACAAAAAATAAATAAATAATCGTCGGAAACTTATGGTGTTGAGTTCAAATGACGGTCGATCTACATAATAATATTAAATAACGATTGAATTATGCGTAAAAGACTAGGTTTTTTTTTTATAATATTCTTTACGGAATATTTTAAGAGAAAAATAATATATCGTTCACGTGTCCTCGACAAATCTTTGTTCGATCAAATATCAATAAATAATATGACGCGAAAACTGAAAATGGCCAGTGATAACAACGGTTGTGTACCCCTTCGGAATGGTGTACATTTTCACTTACGATTGAACTCCCGACACGAGTAATCGATAATTTGAAACTTAATTAATAATTTAAAAAAATTTATATACGATCTCGTGTGAATTTCTGTAATAGTTTTAAACAAACATTACGTTATGGAATACGACGTGTTATTGTATTAAAGGTCTTTCAAAGGTAAAAGTTCTAACAATAAAAATGAAACAACGCGTTTTTTTTAATTCGTCTCACGACAAAATATTAAATTTGAAATTATTATGGTCGTATACTGATATAGATATGTAACAGGGAAAAGAATACCTAAAAGTTTACTGCGCAGTCGCTATTATACGTGAACATACTATAAATTGTGTACATACAATATTAGTTAATTGAAATAAATTTTTATAAAAATTAAATTAAATCAATTGGAAGCATAATACACCAAGAAAATAATTGTTACATACAATTATATATTTTATATACAGTTCCATTTTAAAACACACGACCACGTTATCAATACGAAAAATTCTAAAACAATAGAAATGGTTTCTGTAATTTTCCGTTAGAATGAAAAGTTACAAAATTTGTGTGTGTGTGAAGTCACTATAATAAAACTAGGAATTAAATGCATTTTGCCAATTATACAAAACTTTCGACGTTTTTATGCGCGAGTGTATTTACATATATATTTTACGTACAATTGATCATATTTATATAGCATCTAATTAAATTATAAATTCAAATTTATTTAAATCATATATTTAAAAAAAAACCCCCGATGTATAGTCAGCTACATTTTAAAGCTTTTGACGTTTAAGTCCAGCCCTAATATTTCGTCCTTGTCCTTTACTTTACTGCTCTATCTCCTTTAATCCGTTTCGGACCTCGCACCCCATAGCAACATACTTATCCATTTTTTATTATAATTATATTACGATATTTTATAACGACATTTCAGTCGGAAAACATATCGTTACTTTTTACGGGAAATATGAAAACAAAATACTTGAGTAATAATGTTTAAATTAAATGATTATTTATGCATTACAAACGTTTCATTTTTGCAAATAGTATATTTGAACAGTTAAATAAGCATAGATAGGATTTTTACCATTGTCAATATAATTTCCGGTATACCCAAATTGTGTAAACAGTTTATCTAAATTTTAAATACGCTCTCCTTAATAATTTCGATAATAAATCGACGCTATTTTAATACGTATATAAATAGATATTCTGCGAACAATTCGTACACTCTCGTCATATATAATCACATACATTGTGTAGGTTAAATATTTGCACAGACAAAACCTAACCCAACTTATACGTTCACGTAAATGTCAAGAATCTTTAAGTCGTTTAAAAACATGTCTACCGAGAAAATATCAGCTATTGGTTTTTTTCTTCTAAACGGTACGCCTTCACAATTGGGAATATTATTAGGTCGTCGAGTTGAATGCATGCGAGTTATAACATACACGCATAATATTGAGAATACTTGTTTGAATACTACTTTACATTTTTAAATAGTGTCGTGACATTCGGTACGAGAAATTATCCTTCGATAAACATAATCGTAAAATCGAGGATTATTCGGGTCATAATAATAATAATAATAATAATAATAACGACCGTCGCGCTGTTATATGCACACACAATACAAATAAACAGTTAGTATAGTTAGAGTAACGCGTGCAACAAATAATACGTAAACGTATCAGTGTATTAGTACGTACGTACGCGACAACGAAAGTATGTATTCGTATGCAAATCGCTAGTGAAAAATAAATGGAGATCAGTGTGTATTTCGGATACGTTGGAAAATTATTATGCGGCGCTCACGGACTATCACAATGACGACGACGTGTATATTATATAATAATAACAATCTCTGACCGCGCGACGACACACACACGCTTGGGCGTAATATACGTGATACGTTCGAAACGGCTCGTTAAGATTAAGTCGGCCCGTATAAAAAATACGACTCGAGTTCTAAAAAACGAATACTCAATAAACGAGCCGTCTCCGTACGTGTACAACGGGCGCGCGCGCGCAAGTAACGCACACGTATTGCGCGAATCTCCACGCGCGCGTCGACCGAACGTCTTGATTTACGGAAATAGGGGACCCACCGGTCGAAATTTTTTCCGAATTTCAATACGAACTGATTAAACCGCGCGAAAAAAAAGCGGCGCATAATGCCTGTCAAATCGACCTTGCGAATGTGTTCATTTGTCCTATTACAAATACGAAATCCAACGAGACGTTCGACAAACTGTTAAATATCGATTTTGACTTTTCGCCGTTGTGTTAACGTGTGTTTCGTAATTAATTTGTAATCTAAACTATAACCTACACAAATTACGTAATACAAAACAGACCAATTTATTTCCATAACTATTATTAATTTTGTAATGCAATTAAAATACATTTTCACTTTCTTTAATGCAGGGAAAACGTGTATTGCATTTAATAACTTTACTGGTAATTAATCGATATGATAAGCCATTTTCTAAAAAATATCCGTCGCAGTTAGCAAAACGATCTAATGGTCAGGTCATAATTAGAACGCAATATGAAAATCACACATTTTACAAATGTAAAATTATTCATGTATTTTATTACACCGACACTGATATGTAAATACATCAATCACGCATTCAACATAAATAATATTTCGATAAATATTTAGTTCGGTCGGTTGAAATTATTCATCGAAGCATTATTTCTTTTGCGTCGCCAATCGTCGCAAAGAGGGTGTAACGTGTTGTAAAAACACATTTTGATGGTTTATTAAAAAAAAAAAACCAGAGCAACTCATCGGCCAATATACGAATCATCTGGTTTTCTTACGATTATTTTTTAATTGATGAGCGTTGATGTTTTGGATTTAGAAAATCTTCGTATACAGCACGTTTAAACACGAGACGAAAACGTCACGAAGCGTCTAATGTCCGGGGGCCGCCGAGTGCACTCGCGTTAGGGGCTGCGTTAGGCGGAGAGACGAGAACGACGGAAACCAAACATCGCGAATAAAATCGCGAGCACCGAGGACGGCGCGATGGTCACGGTGGAACGATGTCGGTTCACGAACAACTTTACAACAAGTTTACGACGAAAAAGAAATCGGCCGATCGCCACCTCCCGCGATCGTCGGCAGCGCGCGCGTATTATTACTATCGTCGAAAACGGCCGAGCGAATTTCTTGGCGCCGACGACGGACGCTATTTTCGATCCACGCACACCGCGTGCTGAGAAATTTCCTGCGTTTTTTTTACGCGCGCGCTGCCAACACGAATCGCCACTTTTACGCATTGCGCACGCGATTATGTTACGTTCGTACACACGTGCGCGCGCACACACGCGCACGCACACGCACACACACACACACACACACGCACACACACACACGCACACACACACACACACACACACACATATATATATATATACGAAAACACCGGATCTGAAGACCCTGCCGTATAAATACGTGAGTCGCTGACGAGAAATATCGCCCAACGAAATATAGCAAAGCGTACAAATATATCGACTTAAAATAATATTATTCAGCTATTTATAATTACATAAGACGAAAACGACAATAATGACATGAACCACATAATATATGTAAATTAAAATGCGATTTATTTTGTCGGAACACACTTTTATTTTAACTAAGCGCTTGGGGTGAAATGACCTATAATGATTTTTTCGTTCTGTCATAATGGGCAAATGAAGAAAAAACTATTTCTTTATTTGATCAAGTTTTTCTCCAATATAATATAAAGGGTTATTCTTATTCTTATATATATATATTATTTATCAATTAATTATTTTTAATTTTTAGCTAACTCGATAGGTTAAAATTAAATTTCGTCTGGAAAACTGAAATTTGGAAAAACACGGATAAATATGTATAAATGTACGCGATACCATATAACGGCTGTTAAGTAAAAATGTGTCATTTAACCCCAGGTTTATTCTACATATTTTTTATTTTGTTTTATTCGTTTCGGTGGTATATTATATATATACATAAATACTGTACGATGATAATAATAATAATAATAAACGTTATACTTATATTATATACGCCTAAATTATAATGCTCTCGTAATATACGTGTATTTACATATATATGTATATGACCTGTGTACAGACTACAGAGTGGTTTTCAAACGTATACCTGACCTATAACTATATAACTATATAACTATGTATAATATACAGTCCGAGATGGCACAGCTGCAGCAGCAGTGAAAAAACACAAAAGACGCGCGCGCTTATTCCGCGCCAGGTAATTACAGTTTTTTTTCCATTTTTTAACTCCGTCAGCCTCTTCACCGCGATCATCGATATGGGTTGGACGAAGTGGAGGGCCGTTTTAATAAACAATATATGTATATATATTATATAATATACGATATACATAAGGATGATGACGAAAAACATATTATATGCGTTCGTAATTTTTTTTTTTTGTCTTACCGCTGGATGGTAAAAATACAAAATAACTGGTCACATAAACACATACATAGGCGGCGACGAGATCGACGATCAACGAGACAGAGGGAAAGAAAAAACCGTGTATTTATATATATATATATATGTATAGTATTCTCGATATCGTTGTATAAACGTGCATGCATCTTTTTTATCCAACTATAGATTATATAATATAGGGGAGTGAACCATAAGAGTGGGTAGTATACTTAGATAATAGGTACTATATAAATACGATTTCATCAGTAAAAACTGATATCGTCCTCAAGTTCTCGTATATTACTTATTATCTTGATTTATTAAATTGTCGTATAAATCGTGGGCTTTTTTTTGAAAATTTCTTCAACAAAATAAAAAATAAAACGTTTTGATTCTAAAAAAAATATTATATAAGTAATTATTGAAAAAACGACGCAAGTACGTGACTACGCAGGGTCAATGGAAACATATATGTTTATTATTTTATAAATCAGATAAAAAGGCAAAGCATTTTTAGAGTGTGCAGAACGTTCGCATATCGCATTTCAAACTAAAAAAATATATCCCAAAAATTATTATTTTTTAATTAAGTGCCATAAATAACACATGCACTTAATGTAAGCGTATATATAAATCCATATATGACGTGTACATATATATACGTATATTAATCAACTAAACCTAATTACCCATCGATAATTATTAATTATTATATTATTTTTAATAGCCTCCATCGAATAATATTTCTCGTATTATAATAATAATTGGTTCAATTAACCGACAAAAAATCATATTACTCTAAACATCGTAAGTATAGGTGCCTAAGTATTGTTCGACAACTGTGTTATCAGTTAAACGACTTTTATTGTGTACATATACAATTTAAAAATTAAAACATTGTGTAGAATTAATTTAAACGGAATTAACGCAGTATAATTCTTCGAAATTAAATTCATTTTCTCGAACAACCACAAAAAAAATCGTTTAATTAAATATGATAATAATAGTCTTATCTAATACCATATACGATATACTTGTTTGTAACGAATTAGCAAAAATGACGTGTAAACATTATACCGATATATTATACAAATCTGATTATTTGATTATCTGAAGACCACGAAAATAATATGTTTTGCCGTAAATAATTACTGTATGTATATATAACGTAATGTCACGGGGCAAACGGTTATTCGTTATCGGTCTGTTTAAAAATTGATTATCCGTGATTAATGACCTACCGATAATTACATGCTACGGGACTCACATAATGGGACAAGAAATCCACTACAGCCAGTAAGTACTTAAAAATGTACGAATTGATAAAAATTCGTCTTGCACATTACACTAATATATTTTTAATATTATTGTCGTTGTTGAAAACAATATCGGAATCGTTTTTTCGGACCGTGTGTATAAAAACATAATCGTGTATACATAATCTCGCATGTATACATTTCGACTTTTAACATATCATTGGGTATCTAGAGATCTATTAGACTTGCACGCGTTACGACGAGTGTCTGAAAAATGATGCTAATGTGTTTGATTGATTTATCGACGTGTGTGTGCGTGTATTATAATGTGAAACGTAATCACGATGGTTCAATAATTTATGAGATCGCCGTATAGGTATATACAGTATACACGATGCATAATTTATAGGTAGTTTTTATACTTCCAAACAGCAGGAAACGTACTTATATCATACGCGCGCGCGCGCGCGAGTAGAATCTGAATATCATGTATATGTGTATACATCAGTCTACACTCTACATGGACGGAAACCGCAGCAACAGTCACAGTGTACACACACACACACACACACACACACACACACACACAGTGTATACGTACTGAACTACACCTATACAAGTGACACAGGATATATTTTCGACCCAAGTTAATTTGGAGGTATACAACAAGTTTTACGATTATTATTATATATAATTTACAGTTTTTTCGTGTCGACGAGCAGGTAAAAAGAATCGTTAAAAAAAGCATGACAAATCTGCTACAGGGACGAATGATGAAAAAAAACGAAAAAAGTAAAAAAAGTAAAAAAAAATATAAAAAAAAATAAATACAAAAATATAAAGAAGAATCGGCTCACCCAAGTCCCATATGGGTTTTATGTGTATAAGACGGAGTTTTATACATACATATATACGTTAAACGTGTTTTTCCACGGTCGTCCCTATATGTGATACGTTCTCACACAACGTTAATACGCTCGGACGGCTGCAACAATGATAAATATATACTCGCGTCGATCTTATTCCCGTCCATCGCGCGTACTGCCGCACATGATATCGCAAAATTCGAATTTATAATCCGCGTATAACGCAGCGGCGCACTCGGTCGACTACAAAACGAAAAGAATTGTAAAAAAAGAACGTTTTATTTTTCGAAATTCGCGCGCGTTTTTTATTATTAATATCGTTCGCGTATTCGAGTACCGCTCTCGTCTGACGTACGTACGAGCGAAGGCGGGACGGGACGGGACGACGCGCGAGACGTCGACAAACGAACGACAACCACGGAACGCTACGGTCGTACGGACGCCGACGAGCACACTGAACGCCGTTCGGGCTCTCCGCGCGCGACGTGTCGTCGGGTGGACGATAAGGGTCGGTCGGAGAAATGGCCGGCTCTCCCCCCTCTACCGCCGCCGGTGCAATTAGCCGGCCGAGGTACATTTGGGTCTATTTTTTATTATTACTTTTTTTTTTCATCTTTTAATACACGGGTATAAGATATAGGTAACCGAAGCAACCACTGCCGCCGCCGACGTCTGAGGGTCAACGTACAACGCTCACGTATATTATTATAATACACGTACGTGTGTGTGTGTATTATTGTAATTGTTGGTCGCGTGCCTTACTGGAAACTGTATATTATTATTTTATACTTTTTTACGATTGTCTGTGTATACATTATAATTTGTATACACAAAACGACTTACAGACTTGCACAGTGTTACTTACGCCCGCTTCTCTGGCCCCTTCCACCCACCTCATTCGAATTTTTTTTTTTTTATTATCGTTTCAACTTTCCGAAATATAGGCCGCGGCGTAACTAGGAGGGCGGAGGCTTTAGTGTTGTATAAAGCGCCCTTATCGTTGTCCGTGTGTGTCGTTACTTTGGTCGTTTATACAAATTATTTAAACAGAAAAACGATTTTGTCAAAGAAAATATTGCAAATGTGCGCAAAAGAAGACTGACAATAATTATTCTCGCATGGACGTGCGCTAATGTTATATCGCCTTTCAGTGTGGTCGAACATTTATTGACATTATTGACGCGAGTTAAAAACAGTGTGATTCGAGTAGGTTAATAAACAATTATTTCGAACCTTAACGATATCGAATCAAAGTTTCAAAAATTGCTAGCCACAAGTGTTTGAAGTTTGAAAAAACTACGAAGAAATAATTATTACTGGATTTCGCTTGTGTTGTGGAGGCTGTTTCGCGAATCTCGTCAACTTCGGTACAGAGTAGATTATTTATGACGTGACGACCATCACTTTTTTTTTAGCTACAATCAATTTTACTTTTTTCAAACGTATATTATATATATATATTATAAACGAATGTCCGTATTGTTGTACTTTGATGTATGCCGTATGTGTAATTAAAAAATTAGAACTCGAAAGTATAAGAAAGTATAGGAAATATAGGAAGCAAAGGTTTTGATTTTTTAGTTTTGAATTATTTCCAAATTGTTATTGATCATGAAAAAAAGCACACAACGTTTCTTTTATCGAAATTCGTCGATTTACCTCATTTTACTCTCCTTATTTTTCAAAATCTCGAAACGAACATGGTTGAACTCGGACGAGATTGACATATTTGCAGTTATTCTGTTAAAAGTGTATATATATATAGATTCGTAAACTAAAATTTAGTGAAATGCGATTACGAGTACAAAAACGCTGTTATAGCTTTGAGTTGAAGTTTGATTATACACGAATTTTATGCATTATTATATATACGCATGTCTGTCTGTCTGTCCACAAAAAAAAAAAAATGGTCAAATTTTACTCGACCGAATACGATGTTAGTATAATTATTACAGCCGTAAACCACTTAAGTGTACTATTTACCTATATAACATATATTATGTTATATCGTATTGGTATATTATTGCTACACAATACGCTTTTATTAACTATACAACGTGTGTGTGTTTATTTGACGTTATTATTAAACAATAATTAGTAGTGTATAGCAATATACCTATTAATATATAACGAAACGATTTGGTGCATATGTATTACATATATAAATTATATATAGGTACGTTAACTGGTTTTTTTTGTTTTTGTAGAAAGTCACTTCTCCAAAACGTTCAATTTTACTGTACAAAACTGTACATATGTTCCTATTATTATTATTATACAACTTCCTCTACTAGTACTCTAACTGCACTAGTATACAATATATACTACTTAAATCGATAGGCTCTCGTTAAATGCATTACTGTGCAATTGCTACAATGCGACAATCTCGAACTACATTCGTAGTACAGTCATAGTATTAAAGTCATTTAAATATTATATGTATACAATATGTAATACAGCGCGATTATGCTTTTTTACACGATTTGTACGTACATGCAAAACAGTTGTCCAACATATACAATATTATATGAACGTAATTTTTGGTTTTCAGTCATAATAACTCGTTATATGAGAATAAACGATTATTTAATGTAAGTACATATATATATATATTTATATATATATACTACTTCAAAAATCCGTCGCTAAATCATTATATCGTTAAATCGTACACAATACTATATCGTTTCGACGTGTAAAATCACTCGGTAAAGATAATATATACTTACCCTTCCGATTAAATTCGTTCAAAATGATAACATATCCTTTGATTTATTTAACTATTCCTTCATACTCCATGAAATTTTATTGACAGTTAAAATGTTTAAAACAGAACAATCTAACAATAATTCATTTTCCTAATACTCAATCGGATATACTTATTTACACTTAGAGGTATATTACAAAGCATTTCTACTTAGTAATATCGATCGAGACATTTTTCTATTGAACATTTTCTATACTTTTGGTACATATATTATAGTTTGTTTTTATTTTCAAAACTCATCATTCATAGAATTATTTTTTTACTGGGTATACATACTATTGTTTTGCATCCCTCCGCGTAATAAAAACAAACAAAAAACAATATTTTTCCCAGCAAATCATTGAACAAACAACACTTATTAAAAACCATATAAATATTCCCACAGAGTACAAGTGCAACATAACCGTAAAAACTGTAATAAATCTAAAAACAAGTCATAACATTATGATAAAAGTATTCAAAATATCAGTCCTTACTGGTTCTAAATTAATTCTAGGTCGAATTGTGTATTGTAAATAATGACGCTATTCATAAGTATATGTGTGTATATGCCGAATACTGATATACATTTTTTTATATTCGAATGTTTATTTTACATTTATGCATATAGACGAAATAATTTTATATTACTGTAATACGATATTACAATGCACATTATTCTAATAAAAAAAATATACATATACCATAATCGTATATATGATGAGAACAACATGATAACGAATTTGTAGAATAAAAAAAAAAATTGTGTCATTGCAACATTTAAATATGTATTTCTCATTAAATTCATTTACCTTATGAGGTACATTATAATAACTGATAAGCAGGGTTCGGATTTTATAGCATTTGCTACTTGTTATAGGATAGAGATAAAAATAGCAGAGTGGGCTATAAATTTGATTTATGCACCAAGGACTCTAAATATGAAATTTTATTTTGCTATTTTTTGCATATTTGAAGAATTTTAGAATTTTAGTGCTATTTTTGAAGTTTTGGTGCTATTTTTGCTAATATTCTTAATTCAACGCTTTATTTTATATTTTTCATAAATCTCGTTTATATTGAATGACAAATAGTATTCATTTATGTGAATCAATAAGAAAAATTCCCACATTTTCGTTTCATATTGAAAATTGATAAATAATATGATATTACTTAACATGTCATAATCTCTTTTTAAATAGCCCGGCGATGTCGAATATATTTATACATTTATACCTTCTTATCTGTTATTGTTCCACATAATTGTAAATTCTATAATATACTGTCGACTGTCGTACGTATTTCAGCGTCAGTCGGTTCTCCGTATCTTTAGATTTTGTTTCATATTCGTTCATTACTCGATTGTGTATTATTTGTTTTTCTGTTTCGATATTAAACGTAAAATGCCGAAAGATAAAATATCGAACTATTCGAAACTTAGATATTTTGTGTCCGAGTTTGGCGATGAGGTTTTTTCGATTGACGCAAGTATTCTGTTTTGAAAATTATGTGAATGTAAGGTTAATAATGACATTTTATAAATATATGATTTAATAAAGCTACATGATAAATTGAATAAAATTTTTATTTTTAATTATTTTTATTTTTTGCTATTTTTGATGTTTTTAGGGCATATTTATAGAGCATATTTTACGAGGTTTTTGGTCATATTATAGCGCATATTTTAGGATTTTTAATGCTATAAAATCCGAACCCTGCTGATAAGTATAAGTCGGTGAAAATGCACACAAACGCTGTTGACACATTATCGTTTTCATTTTGTATTTTCAAGTCTTGTACGAGTATATAAAAAGATGAACAGTAATAGATTTAAAAGTTAAATGTCAGTCGACAAAATTAAATGTAAAGAGCCTCAGAATTTTGATTTTAATCAAATTTACGTATGTACTATACGTATATGTGAGCACGAGCATGTTAAACATAAAGAAAAAGTGTAGAATAATGAAAATGAATAATTTTCGAGCGTTGATAGTAATAACTAATAAAATTTCATTTATCATATGTATTTTTTTCCTTAATACAAAAACAAAACAAAAATTATGAATATAATTATAAAAATATTTTCGAAATCCAAAGTTACATGTATATAACAGAAATCTCATTTTTGTCATGAGTAAGTTATAAAATTATCAAAATCATGATTATTAAACACTGCAAACATTTTTGTGGCGTGTTTTTGTTTTTTTAGAATACGATTTTCGAATAATCAGTTGGTCCAATTACGATTTATTGAAAAGAAAAAATAAGCGTATATAAATTTTCGCGTAAGCGTATTACGTTTAAATGTTTCATAAGACATTATCTGCAGTTTTAAAAACGCCCTTTTAAAAAAAATCAAATTTTTTTCAAACCACGTGATTTACATTTAATTTATTTACCATAAATAAAAAATGTCATCACATTATAAATACAGGTTGGTTATTGGCTTTTAATAAAGAAAAATGTATGTTTATAATAATTACTGCGGTCGAAGCTACAGCACGAAATTTAGCATGGGAACCGACTAAACGACTGTTAATAAATCCACTACAAAGATGTGACATGTAAGATATTTTTGAATTTGATTATTATTTTAAAATGTAGCTATAGTATTTTTTGGAAAAATGTATTATTAATAAAAAAAATGTTACGACTTCTTAAAAAAAAATATTTTCTCTAAAGGCGAAAGAATTTATCAACCTGTTAATTTTATTTTATCATTTAGAATTATATATAGTTCTAATTAATTTAACCACACATACAATTTTGTACGTAAGTGTGGGTGGCGTAATATAAATTATATTATATAACGTATTAATTCGGTTTTCGGCGTCATTATTGACTGAAAAATAAAAAAAGGAATTTCAACCCTTCAAACCCGTAGTATTGTAAATACATTTATATACATTTATATATATATACATATATATATATATGCATTTACATATATACAGACATACCTACAACCTATAATATAGGGCGAGCAATTACGAATCAATTGAAGGATATATTAATGGACTCCGATGGGGACGGCCGTTTGCTGATCTACGAATAGCACATTGTTATTGTTTTTTATTATTATTATTTTAGATTTGCATCATACATTCATCAGCGATAAATACTTGTATTTTTATTTAGCCCCTATGGATTCATTAAAACAAAACACTATACGTATTATTAACACTGCATTATGCTAAAAAAAAAATTTAATTTAAAACGTGACTCATTTGCACGCCCTTCAATAATATCGAGACCGTACATAATATTTTATATTATAGCGGTTCCGTTCACGAAGAGGAAACGGCGCCGTATATTATAAAGACAAACGATGAACAAAGATGATACCACACGGTATATATGATTGGAATTCACAATGTGAATTTACGTGTGTATATACATCGTTATCGATTTTAAAACCAATAATACTGTAGTTTATCGTAAATATTTTATTTCCATATACTTATTATCAACGTTTTAGGAAAAATCTTTAGAAAATATAATAAATAATTAAATAATCGATTCAAACAAATGTAGTGTTTAAGTATATAGGAAATACTATATAGATAACTATTTACCTAGGTCATTAACCTAAGTTTTAATTATTGTTTATGTTACTCATTTCCTATCGGCTATCTGTTGAAATGAAATTGTGTGGTGTATTATCCAATAATAATTTAAATAAATTCATAAAATTTGAAAAAATATTAAACACAAAGTATCTCGCGGCGCTATACAATATTTAATTTATTATTATTATTGTTTTTTTTTTTTGTATTTTTTTGTTGAGTAAGTTTTCTTTCTTCCGTTTATATGTATATAATATAACCATTAGAAAATAACGAATTGACGCAAATCATCGCTCTAAACTTATAACCGTATATTGTATAATAATACCACAAGGAGTTGCTTGAATTGTATATATCTTTTTTTATTTAAATCCGTCTTAAATTTTTTTATCGGATAGTACATAATTTGTTAAGTTAACCTTACGGGTAATATATTGTAATATAGTATATAGATGCTATGCAGCGCATATAATAGAATAATTTATTAACGTTTTGTTTTTTCTTAACATGGTCAACTATATTTTATTCGAATTTTGATTTCAGGTCTTGTATACGCGCATGTGTATCAAAGTGTAAAATTCTACAATTATTTTCACTTCAAACTGCAATAGTAATCATTTATTAAAAAAAAAAAAAAACGGAACCACACGACTACCTTGTATTATACTAGTAGGTAATTAACGCGTATTCGGCAAAAAAAGGTTATAGGTTTGAAAATTCGGAAAACGCATTTTTTATCCGCAGGTGAAAAAAGGAAAAAAAGAAATGACCATCGTTGCAGTTTTACGCGTGTATATTAACTGGTCGTCCTTTTACCGTATAAATGTAATGGACATTTAAATGACGTACAATTTGTTACGATCAAGGCCAAAGGATATGTATATTTCATATGTGTTTGAAAACTGGTCCAAAACGTGAAACCGCAAGATTTAATAATTTCATATATGGTACCCAGCCGCTCATAATAATGTGTTTAATCTGAATGAAAAACTGAATGTGTCCGCCGCGCGCGCAAAGAAATTTCTTATAGTTATTGTGCACACGTAGTAATAGATATGTCTGATTCGATCTCTTCTCGAGAGCTTCTATATATTATTATTATTATTATTATTATTGCCTAACATTTGACCCGTTTTTATTTACCTAAAACGTGCGCCGAAGGCCTTGGATACGTAGTCGATATGGATAAACTTACAACGAGCCGATTGAATTCATGATTTGATGTTATAACATTATACAGTACACGCATATTTAAATATGTAGAAAACGATGAAAGATCATCGATTTCCGTTTCAGACCGAAAATCTCACAATTGTACAATATACGCATAGCTTTCGGTAAAACTTGGCTAAGATAATACAGCCTGCGTTATATATTTGTACATATTACAATGGATCAAGTAAATATTTAATTCGAATGAAAATAAGGAGAGAAACGTATAAACGTGGTGAAGAGTACTATTCACATTAAGATTTTTACGTTAACACGTTTCTTCGTATAGGGTTCGAAAGTTCATTCGTCAAAATACTATCGATACATTAACGTAATTATCTTTTATACACTTATTATTATTATTATTATTATTATTATTTATTATTATTATTATACTATTACTATTATTATTATTATTATTATTATTATTATTATTATATTATATATTATTCTTATTATTATTCTTGTCTTCATTATCAATTATATGTTACCTAGAGTAATATCGAATCATTGCGCTATAATTAATTAATTGTACAATATACAATTTGTAATTTATTTAAGAGATATCTTTTTAAGACATGTGTTATGTCAGTTACGATTATTAGTTTTAATATCTAATATTTATTTGTGATTTTCGCCCAGTAACTACTGTCTACAACTGTAAATATACAGCAATATGCATTACTATAGAAATGGTGGATACATTCAATTCATACATTAGTATTTACAATTAATGAAAATGTATTATTTATTCATAAAATACGACCACAGAAACCTCGTGCACAACGCAATGACGTGCGTAATTATTCAAATTCACATTATGGCCATCATGTGTCAACTGTTATGTTGTTTTTTATTTTTTGATTTTTAACCGTAATGTAATATAATTTGGTAAATATTTTGGAGCTCCGTTTATCATCAAATAATCAACCGACTATGAAGGCGATTTGAATTTTAAGGATTATTTAAAGTGAAAAATATATGTACAACCTTATTACGCACAAGCGCATCCCGTGCGTTCACAGATCTCTACATAATAATAGAAATGCATTCAAGAACAAACTGACATATGTATTAAGAAAAAAAATCTACACACACTTACATAAAAATAATAACACCGATAATAACATTAACAGCCTTTGGTAAGGACTATACGATATAACACGAACAATTACATCGTAAACGTATACACGGCGCGTATGTGATAATTTTATAATCTATCCCAATATTTCTTCCGTGGAAGTGATTTTATAATAATTACGCCGTGGGTACTTATCTTTGGTAAATATTGATAAGTACATAAATTATGCCTCTTGTTGTTCCATAATTCATTTTTTTTTCTATATATTTATAAATAATCAATTTCAACAGACTATGTACACCTCCACGTTTAATGTTTCCTGAAAACGGATTCGAAGTGTTACTAAAATCTACAGACTGTTACAATAACTAGCAACACATTTTTTTTTAAACGTTTATCTATCGACAACGTAAATTTCATTTTAAAATGCGACCTAAGAACTTAATTGTAGAATACCGTATGGGGATTTAAACGGGGTTTTTGAAAATATAACGTTGTCATTTCAACCGAACCTACGTACACCTTACCCACATAAAACGTACCGCGTGTACGATTCAACTTTATGCACGCGGGTATTATATTTCATCCCCTTCGGATTTATATAGGTCTCGAGATTTGCCAGTAACCTTTCAGAGCAACGTAGTGTATAAATATAAGAGTGCGATTTTTCTGCCATTCTTTTCACCGCGTTTGTACGGACCCGGTATTTGTTCGACAGTATACGGTGCGAACAGGTGCGTCTCAGAGAAAGAGAAAACAAACTCAATGTCAGGTGGTCCGGTGACCGGCGGCCGCGTTACAGGCACACGTTCGTGCAGCGATGTATTATCATCTCGTGTGTTTTACACGTTGGATTTTTTGTGTTTTTGTAAAAAAAACGTGTATATATATATATACTAATCTATATTGAACTCGGTCCGCAACACGTTCTAAGGCAATTATTCATCTGGACCCTGCCACCGTTCCGGCTACCGGGTTTGTCTTTGTGCGATCCGTGTCGCCGGTGGCTAAGAGCTCCGACGCGAAACCCGCAGACGTGTGCCTCTATATTGTGTATACACGACGTACGTTGAATGCATTAAATAATCTTTTGTTTTTCCAGTGAAAAGCCAAGCGTACATTTTTGTATACTTTAATTACTGACGATTTTTTTCTTCTCTTCTTGAATAGACAAATAAACACGTGCGCACGCGCCTCATGGCGTAGGTGCGCGATACAGTACAGGCCAGCAGCAACTTCCCGTACAAGTATTACCCATACAAGAAATATTATATATATATATATCACACACCCCGAGGAATTGCGTGAATATATATTTATAATATGTACATCTCCGCGTTTTTGTTGTTTTTTTTTTTTTTTAATTCCTTTGCTATTGTGAGATATGTATATATGTACGCGATTAAGGACGCGTATTTATATTATAACAAGACCGCTGTTATTGTTTTACATTTAAAACCGTTCAAGGTGATTAAAAATATTACTCGGAGAGCAACGCAAGGATAAAAAAATATTTTGCGTGTGTTTGACGTGCGCCCGACAGGCTTTCATCTGCGGTGGTAAGTGTTAATAAATATAAATGTACGAGTATATAATGAGTGTTATTGGTGCGTGCACTTATTTTTCCATACAAGTCAAGGCTTTTCTTAATACGTTACTGTTTTCTGGTAAACACGTATCCATTATTTTCCCGCTTCGTAATAACATGAATAATTTCAATTTGATATTTTGTAATCGATTTGAAATCAAATATTGAACTCGAAAAATTTAAACGATTTATAACCGACAACTGAACGACATTTTAGAAATTCGACATAGGTTTTAGAATCAAGCAATAAAATCGTATTCGTAATAAATGCATATTGAACATAAAAACATTTTAAACCGATTCAAATAAGATAGTAAATATACAACGTAATATAATTGTTATTCAGTTGCAACTGATTGGCATAAATAACAAAATAACGTGAACATATTTTCAACACATAAGTAAACGTTGGAAATACAATATTTGAGTTTTACAATTATTTTTTACAATTTTTTTTTAAAACAAAAAAAAAAAAAAATTATTTTTTAAAAATAATTGTATAATAAATAAACACGTAAATATTATATCCTAAATTGTTCAGACTATTAATTAAATTTGGTGCACAGATGACAACATAAAATTGTATTTAGCGTACCTAATGATGGATTTATCAAATTCGTTAAAAAAAAAATGTTCTTTTTTTTATTTCAACGCGTTTTTCTGTATTTACAGACATATAAGATGGGTCGATTGTACTCGAGCGGCGTGTTTTGTACGTAGGTATATACAATTTGTCATCTCATTCGCACAATGAACAATTTTTTAAGATCGTCGAAAAAAGGATAGTCCACGCGATTGAAAGAATGACAAGACGGAGCAAAAAAAAAAAAAAAGGAAAACAAATGAGAGTGATTTGTCCGGATCGTAAAATCGCACCCCGCATAACTGTACACGTCTATTGAATTCCGACGACCTATTGTAAAAACCGATATTTTTTTCTCCTCATCCCTCGCTCACAATGACCTTGTCAGACGAACATCCGTCCCCAGGACGTGCCTACCTATATACACGCACGCACGTGTTTTTTATGTACAGTTATTTTTTTTAACACACGTTCGGTGTACACATTGTATACGAACGAGATATTTATTTCTTCGGCCGCGCGCGCTCGTGCACGTGTACATACATACGCGTTTCTAGGTATAAACAAGTCCGAACGGTGGTCGTATGGAGAGATACACGTCCTCGTCCGGCCAAAATACAGCGTAGGAACACGTGTTTTTGTTTGTATACAGGCTCTTGTTTTATGTACAATATTTGTACATATATATTATTATTATTATTATTATTATTATTATTTCATTATGATATTTTTTGTTCGGGATCAGCACATTTTTTCGAAACCGTTTCGGGGCGAGGTCCTCAGACGACGATTGTTCTACTCCCTGGAACCCAATAACAGTCCGTGCATACTCTCCCGCGATACATATATATATATACATATATACGAGTAAACTAAATACGACACTGCGAACACGCACGTCATGTTATTGAAGAGTGTTTTTTTTTTATTTTTAACGAAACTACCGCGCATTCCCGTACACAAATATATATTACATACGCGTACACACACATACACACACCAGCTCCTCGGAGTCCGTATCGGGTTCCGACGGCTGTTTATATAGTTGCGAATTCAGATTTATCAATGATCGCGGCTACGATGTATAATTGCGCGCGCTTTATAATGCGTGAAAAAGTTTGCCGCCGTACGCAATATCATCGTACCTATATTATATATATATATACCTATCCGATTATTATCTTATCACTGCGGACCGTGTCATTGTAATCGTTCGTTAAATTGTAGACGAATTTTTTTTTTTAACTTCAACATTTTTAATCGTGAATTATGAATGGCGAACGGAGAAAAAACTGTTTTTGAAACGTATATTAATATCTGACTGGAACATTACCTATTTATTCTTATTATATGTAAATGAACTACGAGTTCTGTGACTTTCAATTAATTGTATCTTCAAAAATTAAACGGGAAAAAATTATATATACGATAAAAATCGTAAATTTTATTTACATGAATTAAACAAGTGTATATTTTATAACTATGGCGGATGGCTCAATAACAATTTGAAAATATGCAAATTAAAGTAGTAATAGATACCATCAGTGGATATAAACATAATTCAAATATAAATGGATAACGATTAATAAAACAAACAACGATATTTTAACCAAACACATTTTTTAAAATAAATTTTATCCAATAAATATTAAGCGAAAATAAACTCGGAAACTAACGTAAACTACATACTTCAACGAACATTATGTTTTTCGTTTGGTTTATTAAAATGATGTAAAAATTGACGGTAATACAACATCATAAGATATTCAATATTTGCATCGCATGTAAATGGTGAGGGTCAATGATTTAATTAATGTTACGCCAATAACACAGTAAGTATAACAACAATAGTAGTAAAAAAATATACTTATATTCACTCGTATAATTGTTAAAACATAACAAGGTGACGAATCCCGAATTAAATTACCTATTCACTATTACAAAGCTACAAGGCAAAAATAACGTACATTGGACACGAAAAATAATTCAACGTAAAACTGTCTATACCGTGTATCTCTCTTTCTGTGTAAAAAATATATATTCATAAAAAAATTGGTCACTATTATACATTTTCTGTGTTTTTTTTTGAATAATGCATAAACATAATATTTTAATTGATTAAATAACGTTAAACATCAAATATGTTGTAATGAAAAACGGATAAAACAAGTTAAGAACGTAAATCAAAATTTAATGATTAATTAATTCAAAAGCAACAACGTCTCTTTACAAATAACATACTCGTAATAAAATAAAATATATACGTACATATGGTATTCCATGATCTGTGAAGATTAAGATCTACTAAATTTATTGAAATACGGGGAGATAATGGAATTTATATTACCCCGCCACTTAAATTAATAAACCTTCGTGGGATACTTTATTTAATAAATACTATAGTACAATTTAAAAACGTTTTTATGTTTTTTCAGTAAACGGGTACTTCAGAATTAATAATAATACTTTACAATTGTAATTAACAAAGTGTGACGAGTGACTTATGTGAGATTATTATTGAGTGTTAAATAAATAAATATAGATTGTAAAATATGTTATTTCATATTTGTTGAAAACGTGTTGTTAAAAAAAACAAATCCTTAATCTCTAACAAAGAAAAAGCGGGTCGTTGTCCGATTATATTTTGCACATATACGGAATAAATTCGCACATACATACACCCACAATTTATTATTACAATGAATATAATATTTGTATACATATTATGTGATATTCTGATATTATATAGGACAGTTCGTTTTAACGTCAACAAAAAAAAAAAACCAAAAAACACAGATAAAACTTATAAATGTATTTTCTAATTTTTTTACAATAATAATATTGTAGTAATTAATTTTAGGTCAAATTTTTTGGCAATCATATTTCACACGACTCCTCTCGATTTTCAATAGTATTCTCGACGTTGAATTTAAAGTTATCATGAGGTTATATTTTTGCAACAAAAAGAAAAAATCAAATTGTATAATTTCTTTTAGTTTTTATATATTATTTTTAATTAACGGTATCACTTTTTTTATTTCAATTTTTAAACAGAAAATTCATTTATAAATTATGATAATGTAAGCGTGTTTATTTAATTATTTTTCCATTTATCTCCACTCTTCTATCTATCTTATACAAATTTAATATTATAGTAACTTAAAAGTTAATATTACTTTTATAAAGATATGACCAAAACACAAATTTATCAACAAAATGTGTGTGTATACGCCCTTATATATATATATATATCAATTATCACAAACTTTTACCCAAAACGTATTACCATTATCGTTGTAGATTATTATGGAAAAATAAAAATGTATTCATGAGACTTATTCTTAGTTTGTTTTTGCGCTATTTACGTGAACGTAGGCTATAAATTAAGTATTAAAAGCGGTCGTTTACTTTGCATAAATGTTGTGTTACTGCCAACCAAACAATAAGGTCGAAACGGTCGGTAATATTATTTCCTTAATTTATTCGCATTCTTTATTTAAACGCGGTCTCGTTGAATTTACGATCTTGAACTAATATTTACATTTTGCGACCATTTTTGTGAAAATACGACGATAATATAGGTAAACAGTAAAAATATCATGGGTGTTTATTTCTTTTTAACGGTCTCGTCATAAATACGTCACTTCTCAATGCTTTCAAAATCCATTACGATAAAATAATATACCTACTCTATACTATACACATAAGTACATAAAAAAAAAAGTTGTAAAACTAAAACGTCGTAGGTACCACTACACATCAAAAAATATCGGTTTACTTTGAAACGTTGTTACTAAAATGAAAACCGTTCGGATTGAATTACGTCTTTGTTCGAACAACAAAAATTCTTATGAGTAAACACTAATATTTACACTTGGTATGTGTATTGCTTGATCATTACTACCTTCAGTTCATTTTTGCCCGGTAGGTATATATATTCAAACGATACAGTTTCTAGACACGTGTTATATATATATATAAATCATTACATAATATATCCGTTGTTTTTTTTTTGTGAATCCGAGTGAGAACAAAAACGACAATTTCGATTAGAAAAATGTCATCTAGGACGGTTGTTCTATCCAGCGGCCCAACTCTATCTCGACCATCGCCCGTGGACGTACGACAAATGAATTCAACCACGAGGAAACTACTATCGATGTTCCTCAGTATGAGCGGCGATTGAATTGGTATTATTGTAAAAGAATATTATATTTCACATTATCATAAAGCGCGCGACGCTACTGCGATTTATTTTGTTTGACGATTTCGAGTAGTCAACAGCACGGACATTTAGTTTTATTCACGACCACACTATTGAAATTAAACTGTAAACATTAACGATCGACGATAAATTTGAAAGTCATATACGACATATAGTACGGTTGACCAATATTTACGATAGAAAAAGTATAAAAGTGATCGTGATTGATAGGGACGTACGATATCACGGCTCCGCTAAAATCATTCGTTCCGTCGACATTATAATCCAGCCACTGTGATTAAATTAAAAATCATTTAATGCCCAGACGCCAGTGTCGACTAGGATCACAAAAGAATTATAATAGTAGTCTACAAACCAATGGATTCCATAACTATTTACTGGAATTATGACTATTGTTATTGATAAATCTGCCAAACCTATAATGCGACATTTTGACAATTGATCAGACGAAGACGGGACAATTTATAAAATGTGCCGATTATTCGAACCGGCACTGGCTCGTACTCGGCGCCGTCGCAAATCGAAAATATATTTGATTAGTGAAAGAAATACCGCACGTCGGCCGATACATATTATAATATAATCGATATAATAGACGAAGGGACGGAATTTTTATGCCGAGACGGTAAAAATTATTATACAAAGACATATGGCCTAAAACGGGTTATGGTTTGAACGAACAATCGCGCTAACGCATCGTTTTTCCGATCACATAAATTGAAATCATAGCTCGAAAACCAACAGTATTAAAAATGAAATAAATTATAATGTACGACCCGTTGTGGCCCGAGTCGGACATCGCGTGCTGAATGAAATACACGTAGGAAAACAACAGATATTCGATGGAATGTTTGATCGGTTGATATCAAAAAAAAAAAAAAAAGGTCAGCGATCGGATAAATGTTACAAACGATAAAACCAACGAAAATATAAACGAACAATGTCGCGTCGTAGGATCATGTGTGATCCGACTAGATAACCCGGATTGTATCTAGACGAGACCACCACCTTCCCACGGTATCCACAGGAACGGGCGACCACTATCACAACCCCAAAAAACAAGTCACGTGTTTCTCGCCAAGTCTTCGTTTCCGTCCAACAACGACGTTGGTAAAATTAAACCATATCGCCACCGCTGCAACAATACTACTATATCGAGAAACTTGTGGATCGTAACATCACATGTGAAGAAATGACTTCCATAATTCCAAAGGTCTAAAATCTCGTTATCGGATTCGATTGTGTGTTTTATGCTCAACAATTAACCATATGATTTACACGTCTAATAGTTTCATAACGACAATTTTCCACGTTCCTATATAATATAATATAGTCGTATAGAGCACTTTGATGTTTTTGAAATATTTTTATAATACTCGTAATATATTATAAAATCCTCCATATTTTTTCGATATATTTAGTAAAAACGTAATTTTTTTTTAAGTACTTTTCATTTGAATAGACTTAAATTTAAAAATCATTCATCGAGACATATTCGAATCCGTTTAACATAATTCTTTTTTGTATTTAGTTCGTTACGTATAAAATATTATACATATGTTTAACATATTTATTATATGTATATTATACAACTATATTACATTTTATGTACGACAAAAAATACAGTTCAAAAAATTTTGTCATGATAAGAGTTGTTATGAACACTTACAAGGACACGTCTAGAAAACCATTTTTTAAATAATATTTATTTAATTTTCAATCACACGTCATAATAATTAACAGTAATACGTATAATCTTCAATGAATAGAAACGTGTCTATAGCAGTCGTTTACAGTTTATTACTGTTGAAAACTCGATTCCCTACCCTAGACACGCGCCTGTATATTTCTATGCGATTCTGAAATTTATCGTTTTTATTTTTAAAAATATCCACTAAAACACTACGCGATTCGAAATTAACGGAATCGTCACAATTGTCGATAAATACCATATAGATATTATGACGATGTATGGTATAAAATGTGTAAAAACCGAAAAAAAAATGTTGATTAAAAATCAAAATAAGTATTCAACGTCCAAGTGTAAATAAATAAATACCGATAAGCCCAACTGAAATCGAAATCTCAACTACATGAAAACCGATATTTTCAATCGAAAACAATATTAAAATACAAAAATAACATTCGGTGACCACGTGGGTACGTTATTACGTTATTACACGACGAATGACGAATGACAGACAAGTCCACGCCGAACGAATTCGTATCTCGTGGTGTGTTTAATAAATAGCGTAACGAAAATGATTTCTAGTTTCAATGGGAATACACGCGCCACACCGGACGACGATAAGGGTATCAACAAATAAATGCTTAAATTGTCGTGTTTCCGTCGACTATCAGTGCAACGGCAAAAACAAACTATTAATAAAAACGTAGAAAATAATAAAATATTACACGTTACTGTTGTATATCCCCCCAACAGGTACACCAGTGATTTGTATATATAATTATAGACGTTATGGTAGTAGACGTTTCCACTAAACGAACGGTTTTCCCACGTTTTCGTAATACATCGTGTGCTCGGCGGCTACGACGTTCCCTCGGTCCGTTCCGCGCTCGAGAACTCGAAATGAAAACTAAACGACAATTATGGTATTTACAACCGAAATCACGACAACGTCGTTAAGTGGATTGAAAACGGAAGTCGACTTTCCCACTTTTTTCGTTCTAACCACTAGATCGGTCGGTACGTTGGGGAAGTACGAGACGTCCGTTTCACTGCGTGTTGCAACAAGACAAAGACAGAAAACACCCGCCGCCGCATTCGTTTCCCTCGAGAACAACTTTTCGACTGTGATTCCCCGACCATCGACTTATTCGATCGCGGCTAATGTCCGTCGGAATCGGCGGCTGCGTATGTTATTTTAATCGCACGCATTTCGACGCGACGCAAATCGTACGGTGCACGGGCGCGCGCTGGTGGTGGTGGTACCACGATGACTGGACGGATTTTTGATTGGAGGACGGTCGGTCGCACGATTTCGATGGACAGATAGCCAAAACGAAAAACAAAATCGCGGATTCGATTGAGACGACTTGTCGAAAGAGAAACAAACGACGTAACACGTTGACCCTCGGGGGGGGGTTACGTAACGACGACCGCGCACGGCCTTTTTTTTTTCTCTTGATGATTTTTTAATTTTTTTTTCTAATTCTCTTTGCTACACTCGATAAAATAATTATCGACACGCAGAACGAAACGAATTGTCACAACCCGCTGGGCGCGCGTATCAGGTCAAGTGACCCGACGCGCGCGCGCGCGTACAGTCCGTCGTCACGTTATTAGAATCTGCACATATACAACATCGTATGCGATTGGCGTACACCAACTGGTACAACAACAAAAAAAAAACGACCTAACACCCGAATTCGTATATTCGAAACTCTTACCCGCGACGTGCGTGCGTGTAGCCGAATAACGAGACGAGTCCGGTGTTGGCCAACGCGGCGGACGGACAATGGACACGCGCCGCTGCAGTCGGCGTTGCGTAAACGAGCGCGCCGTCGTCGTCGTTGTATTGTTGTCGCGGCCACCGGCACCCCCAAACCCGTGTCGGACGGAGAAAAGAACAGAATAAATATTAACAAAATTACATCACGTCTGGCACGAATCGTCGAGCTCGCGACCCCTTCCCGTAAGGGAGGAGAAATCAAGACTACCGCGGCCGACCCGAATACGCGCCCGCCCGATCGACCTGAAGACACACGGCACCGCTAGCGCTTCGAGAGCGAATCGGACACGCGGCGAAAGTTTCGATCACTTTACACGCGCGTACAAACATCACCGTGTGCGTGTTACGTACCAGGCACGTCGATTTTTTCGTGAACATCGATAATATATCATCGACGTGTCTCTTTCAAATCGCCGATGCTAACAATATCGAATGTTTAAATAAGTCAAAAACGTATTTGAAAAAATTTAGATGTGCATGATAAAACATCGTTTATTTTTAATTTAATTTGAAATATAGAGGAAATAACTGTTCTCTGCCATAGGTACATCAAGGAGACATTCAGCGCCTATCAAACCCCAAATATAAACTATAGCCATTACGCTATCAGGAGTCCTGCAGGATCAATGATATATGTGTACTCCGCGAGTACGTGGACACTGCCCCGTTATTAAACGCATCGTGTTTTAATATAAGTAGTCAAATACAATGTTGACTACAAACATGTTGCCGCTGACCAAACGAGACAACGGATAAGTTGAATAAATCGCGGAAGATTACGAGCACCGCTTGCTGCAGCAAAATTTGTCCTTCGGTCGCAAGATCAGAAGACAATCACGTCACCATCTGTCCAAAATTGTCAGACCGCGCAAACGGCGATGAAATGTTCAAAATATGACGGGTGATGATAGGGTGGCGTCTACGGTTATGATACGTTAGGCAAATGTTCGTGAATGTCAAGTCATCCCGAAAACCGCCAACAAACTCGCCACGACTCGTCTACATTGAACGCGCACAATAAACGGTTAGATAGCGATGAACGTTTCCGGTTTATTTGAAAACGTAGCGGCTTTACTATTTCATTGTAATTCATTTGCGATAATAAAATTCGTCTATTTTTAGCTACGACAGTTCGGGAACCTTTTGAACACACATCGCATATTGTTGCGGCACGAGAGTGGCGGTGGGACGCGACATTGGAGTTTCCCGGCCGTCCGCGTCGTTTTCTTTGTTGTTTTGTTTGGTGGCGATGGTGACCTACACAACGACGGTTAAAGTTTGCTCCGGTTACGGCGGTGTAGGCAAAATCAATACTCTCGTTACGGCGGCGGCGGCTCCGTTATGTTGCGTCTGGCGTGCGGGGCCGGGTATGGGAAAATTTCCAACGTGCCGCGTGCGTAATTATTATAACGTCGTCGTTCGAGCGTTTCCCCAGTCCGTTGGGACAGTACCCCCCCGAAAAAACGAGCCGACACGTGTTTTTTCACCTCGAACGCGACCTACCCCGTTACGGTTACTAATCGCGATTAGTAAAAAACAAATACGGGAGCTAAGAAACCACGTTCCGTACTTTACGAACATTCTGTACGCGATCGCAGGTAACCGCGTGATGACGTCGTGCAAATCAAGCCGATCGAGGTACGAGCGGCCAAAATATTTCGTTTTATTAAACGCCGACATTGTAATTAGGATTTCGGACTTTTTGCGTTCGAATGCGTACTCGAACTACGTAAACGGACTACGGCCGTTATTGAAACCGTCATTGAATACGTTTAAATGATAAACCGATTCAACGTTAACCTTAACGACAACGTATGATGATCGATTTCGACACTGGAAGACTGTGAACGTTAAAATAATGCGCGTAAAGACGTTTTATTTGCGTTTCCGCAAATACGAATGAAAAGTAAATCGGATTGTAGGTGCTAATATTCCGACCGATGGAGTGATACGTCCAACGCTCAATGTCCGCGACGTTGTTTTGCCAAAACCGGGAGAAAATGTCCGCAAAACAATAAACATAACAATAAACCGCGTTGGTTTTTTATACACTGTAACTCGTCTAAAAAAACGAATGGGGTTACAAAAAAAAAAAAACGAAGGTGGCGCTCGTGTTCTACACGGGCACCGGCGCGAACGTTTTCGACCGTACAACGGACGAGAAAAAGAGACGTCATTTCAGTTTTTGAAAGGGTTTCGGGACAAACGTTTTAACCGGCCAATTTAACGAAATTTAAATAATGATAGAAATTCATTATTTTTTCAGCTAAAATCATTATCATTAATGACTAGTAAGTATTACCTGAGATTCAAGTTTTGAGGTTGCTCTTCTCATCATATTAAACACGTTATAAATGTTTTTTGAACGGCTCTGAGCAGCTTGTTCGTGTTTAATTTCTTTTTCTCTCCCTCTCTCGTCTTGGCTGCACCACCTTTCGAATTTTTCATTTATATTTTTAGTTTTTACGCTTTTTACGCACAAAAAAACGAAACAAAAAATACCAAATGTGATCAGCTCCCAAACCGCTCAAACAATAAACGTCGAAACCACTATGGATATATACTTTGAATTAAGGTTAATAATTTGCACACTGTCTTTAATGATGACCATTACCGTGTTAATTGAAAAAGCAAATAACCGCGGTAAGTTATAACCACGATTTAATACCTCATGATCGTGGTTTTAATCACAATTTTGATAAAGTTCAACCAATATTATTTTATTTTACATCCACCGTTTGCCATGACGTTTGTTATTACCTTACGTCATTTAATCTAAGGTTATTACTATAAATTAGTTTAGAACATTGATTAAATAAAGCAATGCATTTATATATGAGCACGAATCATATCGGCGGCCCATAACTTGCTCGAAACCGGCACGCTGATAATAAGGGAAGGACAAATGCCCCCCTGCCCACTCACAAATAACGTCACTGGTAGACATATCAATTGATGCGAACGATTTTTAAGTGCCAGAATACGATAGCATGTGTATCAACGGATATTGGTCGTCCTCGTCGTCATCATTTAAACGTTTTATAGTTCAGACCGGTGATCTATACATATATATGTATAATATGTATATAAAAATCGTATTTGATAAACAGCCGTCGAGACAAAAATATGCGTTTGAACCGCGAAATTATATTATATTACTTATATGTACGTATGGCAGCGATTTATGTACACCGAATGCGTTAACCGTTTAACTCACGTACATTATTTAACACGCATGCACGTCCAATATCAATTTTGCGTCCGATGCGTCCGAATGTACGATAATTATCGATGTTCCATAATACGGCTCGTTTTTGGATTTTCCGAAATCAAACACTCCATTTTAGTTATACGTCCGATGCGTCGACAAACAAAATGATTTGTTCTTCAAATCGTGCGGCGAGTGCGTCCGATTCGACAAGTCGTATCGTGTATAGAGGTTTGTTTTTAATTTCGGCCGCGTCGGACGCAACCGCACGTAACGCGACGCGTTTGACGGATTTACGTTGGAATATACGGCGTTATACGTTACCGTCGTTATTATTAACGTTCCTTTCTTCGCACGTGTATATTGAGTACCGAACGACGACTTCTCGGACAAAACGCCTGAAACCTCGTATGTATATATATATACGTACGATATTGTACGGTTGAAAATTCCGCTAAAACCCGTTCATAAATCATAAATATGATTGGGTAACATACGATTTTTGACGACTCCGCGTTTGAAACGTCGTATCGCCGCAGCGATTCATTTCGTTTTTTGTTCATCTTCGTGATATCGTTATTTTGCAGAATTCCACACGCTCGTCGCGATCGGCGTCGACGTAACACGTACTTAATAATATCATCTCCGTGCTCACATGTTTTAGATTTTTATCGTCGCTTTCTCGTGCCCGATTGTCATTCGATTGTTTTTAATTTCATTTAAAAAAAAAAAAACAAAAACAAGGATTATTAAAGGTACTGAAATATACGCCGAGATTAGAGCTACAAACACAGGATAACGTACGAGTGAACAAATTTCTTCGGCTTTAAATTTAAGGTAGGGCAAACTTCGTTTGTTCAATCGGTGATAAAACAGATTAATCGATTTTAGTTGAATAATTGTTTTTGCAATTATTCAATTATTTTAATAAATGGTTATTTGGTTAAAACAATCGATTAATTGTGATACGATCAGTGCTCGAAATGGACCGGAACGGCGTTCTGGTTCGTAATACTTAGGTACCGCGGTACAGCACATTCGGTTCCCCATTTCAAAATCCTGGCTACGCCACTGCCGGTCAACATATCCCAATCGTAAAGCAGATTCAACAGGGGTATCTTTTCCGCCGGTATACTTCTCGAGGATATTTCTAAACTGTGGATTAGATGGTTTGTTCAGGGTAATGTTGACAGCAAACTTTACACGAGTCGGACGTTCAATTCGCTTTTTTTCGACATGGAACGCACGAGCGGCTGTATTTTTTTATTTCGTTCGTTTCTCCGAGAACGTTGAACACCACGTTTGTGTTTATCTGAAGTGACGTGTTGTGTAATACTGAAACGTTTTTCACTTGGTAATTTCACTTCACACACTTTACCGATCAACACTTTGTTTTCGATTGAAAATACATCTTCTGCACCAAACTCTAATACAAATCGTTGCGAACGGCTTGTGCCCGTTTGTATTTCTTTCGGCATTGTTTAATGTAAAATATGAATAATATGGTTTAACGTGTAAATAACGTAAAAGAAAACCGACTCGGTGGTGAGCGTACAAAAATTAGCAAATTGTAACATAACGGTCGTCACGGCGAGAGTATTACGATCGGTGATTGCAACATGCGTACGTGTACCTACAGTAAGGTTGTCATAAAAGTTCAATTGCTGACCAGAACATTTACAAAAATAGTTTCAACAACCTTTTCTTTTCTTTTTATTAAATATTTATCATTTATTATTTAAAACATTTTAAATTATAAAATAAAATAATAATAATAATATAGAATTAAAAATTAATACGGTTACATACTTATTTTACGGCATCTTTTGAATTTGTATTTGTAATATTATATTTTTCTGACTTTTTTACCTATTTCAATTATTTCAGAATTTTTCGAGTCACAATAAAACCATGTATTTACACATCAATCCGAACCTTAGTCATCGCTAATTTTCTCAACTCGCTCAGTTACGATTTGTGGCGGATTTACAAGGAGGTTTAGGGTCTAAAGGTATTAGACCTCCCCAGACACTCTGTAGTGATCCATATTCTAGTACTGACAATACTAAAATACATTTTTTTTTGGACCCTTCCAAAATTTTTTTGAAAATCCACCACTGGTTACAGTGATATGTGTTAGGTGACACGATACCCTCTGGAAATCCGAACTTCACAATCGCCCGCTATAGTCTTCATGTACCGCGTGTTCCTAGTCCATATTCATAATTGTTTTCCGTAGCGAAAGATCGCGAACGGCCTTCAAAACAATGACAATAATTTGTTCGGACGCATGACGTCGACATTCTTTTCGAAGTCGTCAATTATCCGTGTGCACTTCCACCGCCTGAAATACTTTTCCGATCGGACTCGCTGCATCGTTTAGCGCGTCCGTCGTTAAATTAACACTTAACCCGTACGAGAAGTTTAAGACCCATGGAAAAGGGTTTCACTTGGATATAATCAACAACGACTGCGGTCGTAACAGAGTTCAGTTACACTAGTTTTTCAATCGCCACAATACACGTGTTGTCAGTAACCTGTTTGAATTTTCAACGTACTCGACTTGTAATTAAAATACATTATGTTTTAGTAATCATGTCTGCGGCGGTCGAATCGACATCAAGACGAAACGCGTGGGATACTTGGCGACAGGCCCAAAACGAATTGAAAATCAGTCGACCAGGAAGTCTGAAACGTACGTAATCGTAACATCAAATACATAATGCACACGTGGGAATATAATATTAAAAATGTTAATATTAATTAAAAGACGAGGAAAAACAAAACGTTCCTAAAAGATCCTTTTGATCAGATTTCATCACAGAGTTGTTGGCCTCCGTTATAATTTTTCGCATACTGCACTTGCATGCCAAATATTAATATTTAATTCAATTATGGTACAAGTATTGGTCGATCGAGATAGTATTTGATTAACAGACTGTATGGTTTGCACCAATAACAGACCAGTACCTCAGAAACGTTCAAGTACGATTACTAACTGTAGGCGTTTCCGAATAATCAACGAGTTCAATAATACAAATACACATTTATATTATATATTATAAAAATAAATAAACCAACTGGTCATAACAGTTTTAATAATGCTCTTGGCTTTATTTATATAATATATAATATATTACATTAAATTAACAATTGTTATTCCATCAACTTATTTTCAAAAATATAAAACATATATTGTCTATTTCTAATTAAAAAATTATGAAAATTAAATCGGTACTCAATTTTTTTACGATTGATTTATGAAGTAGGTACAGCGCTAAAAAATAATTATACGTATTCTCAGTCTCCATAAAATATTCTATAGTAACCAAATGTGAATACGTCAAACAGTAAATGTATCGTCCTGAGAGTCTTTTGAACGTCTTTTAATTCATCGACTCACAAGTTTTAAATTTATTATATATTCTGTCGCAATAAATACGATTAGTTTATATAATTTACTAAAACTATTCAACACCCCCGTTTTTTTTTAAATTACTGGTAACCATTACATAATTAGTAAAACACACGGTGTTTACATGTTCTACTATAGAGCTAGTAGAACATACATATTTTAGTCATGACATTTAAGTGAAATTAAAATATATTATGTACATAGTATAATAAAATATATAATTTATCGATTTATCATTACATTAAAAAATATAAATATATTACATACATAATATACACATAATAAATGATTATCTAATGTGTTCACTGTAAAAGCCGTAAAAATTAAAAGTTTCTTATCCGTATAAAAAAAAAAGAAAAAAGAAATTAATTTTAACCTCACATTATTTGCTCTCTATTATCTTTGCAGTCTTATTAACAACCAAAATGTTGTTTACATTGAAAACAAAAATTGATTATTATTTCAATTTTTTTCTTCAAATTAATTACATATATCAAGTATCAACTTTAACACACAATGAGTAATGAGGGCTCATAAAATTAAAATTATATTTAAACAGCAAATAATTCTTCGCAATGGCGAGATAATATAAAATAGGTATTTCGAATAAGTCAAACTTTACTTATTACTAGACACATGGATATGTACAAAATTAAGCATTAAAATTTCGCTTTTAGAGTTGGTTTTGATTTCAGTCACAATGTTTGAGATATAAACAATCAATACATTAACTCCTGAAAAAAAAAATATATATATAAATATATAATAAACACCCAGTTCACATCTCTTATTATCACATTGTGGACACTTATCTCACTTCATTCGTTTCATTACAAGTTTTCTATTATTTTTAATTAATTTAAAAGTAATAATAAATTTAATAAATGATCTCTGAGCATTGGTTTATTAAAACTCTAATTTTCATAAAAAAATAAAGTTTTTTAGATATTTTAGTTGAAATCTTTTTCGATTAAATTATTTAAAAATTATATACTTTAAATTTTACTATCAAAAATTTAAATTGTTGTAAATGTTAAAAAAGATCTAATAAAAGCAGCAGCGCCGATTGGATTAAAAGTTAATCAAGAAAAGACTAAATATCTTGTAGTATCAAGAGAAGTGAGGGACCAAGATGATTTGCAAGTGTCAGGATATATCTTCCAACAAGTAACAGATTTCAGTTACTTAGGAACTAACATAAACAATCAAAACAATATGCACAACGAAATTAAACTAAGAATTGCATCAGGAAACAAGGGGTATTATGCACTTGCAAAATTGTTTAAATCAAAACTACTGTCCGGAAGGTCAAAAGAATATCTATACTCCAGCTTTCTAAGACCGGTTTTGACGTATGGATGTGAAACCTGATCGGTGACTAAAGGGGATGAGGAGAAGATGAACATCTTTGAAAGAAAAGTACTGCGTAGAATTTTTGGCCCTGTAATGGAGAGCGGAGAATATAGAAGTAGAACTAACCAAGAAATGTACCAAATGTTTAATAAACCCATTATTAGTTCGTACTTAAAAAGCAAAAGGTTAGAATGGGCGGGTCATATTTGGAGGTCGGAAGGTATGGCAAAAAATATGTTTACTGGAAGACTGAATGGAAAAAGACCCAGGGGTCGACCGAGACAAAGATGGACGGACAGGGTGAAGATGGATCTCACGGAAATCTCAGAAGAAGCAAGGATTGAAGACAGAGAGAGGTGGAGAGGAGTAGTAGAGGCAGTGATGGTCCTAAATGGACTGTAAAAGCTGGGAAGAAGAAGAAATGTTAAAAAAAAAAAATCTTTGTGCCTAATTTAAACATAAGAAGCTTATCACAACGTTTTACAATTTGTTTTTATTACGTTCAGAATAATAGGCCACTTTCCTTATCAATAGCATTTGTAATCAAATATAATATGATTTAAATAAATATATTTAGTAAGTTTAATACAATATTTTCAAATGATTAAATAAAGATATGGAACATAAAAAAGGTTTTAAATATTTTTTCTCTTTTAAACTAATATTTTGACCAAGTAATTTGGATATATTTTTATATATGTTTTAACATTGTGAAATAGATCATATTCAGTTTGAGTACAAATACTATTAAATGACAGTACCTTTACAAAATTATATATGTTTAACTGTGAAAAACATGATATACATAAAAATCAAGATTTAAATTGTAAATTATGTTAGCTAAATGTATTATTAAGAATTTATATTGATATACAAAACTTGCATTCTGAATAATGTAACGATGCCAACAATAAATTTTTGATATATTTAAATATTAAAATTTTATGACTTTATAGTAGTTTAAAAAAAATAAATATTATGTTTACTGCAATAATATAATGAAATTGACATCAATTAGATTAAAATGGTAAAACCAATTAACAAATTAAGCGAAATAAAAAAAATCATTAATCTTAATTTATAACACGAAATCTCAACTTACTTAGCTTTATCAACAATACTATTCAGCATATACGATAAAATGTTGATGATCCACCTCTGGTATTTCAACATTTACATACTGCTGATTTAGATCGTCCTGTACCTGGTTAAGTGATCTATTCGAACTAGGTCTTGGTCGTGACATATGTCTGCTATGTAATAACATTTTTTAAATAATTATCATTTATTATAATACAAAATTATGTAGTACATACTTTGCTTTAGCATGTGTTAGGATATGAGACTTTAAATTAGTGGATTGGGCAAACTTTTTGTTGCACGCGTCAAATGGACACACATACGGCCGGTCACCTGTATGTATCCTTACATGTGTTCTGAGATTGAAGTCCAATGAAAATCTTTTACCACACCCTTCAAATGTACACTAAAAGACAATTTGAATGTAGTAAGTTAATGAACAAAATTAAATCAGTTTTGATATAAACATACCTGAAAAGGTTTTTCTCCAGTATGTACTAATTGATGACGTTTTAGTTTTGAGCTTTCAACAAACGCTTTACCACACTCTGCACATACGTGTACACGAGGTCCATGGGTGTGCAAATGTTTTCGCATAGCTGAGTTATCACGAAACATTTTTGAGCAGTTTTTGTTTGGACACGCAATCGTACGATCCATCATTTCCGTACTATAGGACTTTTTTACTTTAGACTTATGGCCAGGTCTAAAAATATGTCTCAATAATAATCGGGACAATAAACATAAAGCGGTGATAAAACTTTACATACCTCGCAAAGTCAGCAAGTTGTTTAGGATCACTAAGGTTAATTTGAGGTATTTCTTCTGAAATATTCTGCTCAGTCATATATTCCTCATAATCGGGATCGGGTGGATCAGGTTCTGGATTGCTTACTTCTTCTAAAATATAATCTGCATTTTATAAAAATGATTATTTCACATTGTAAATACTACAGATATTCAATGATTCTATATATTAAGGATGTTTACCATCATCCGTGCCAGAAGCCCACATAGTTACTGAAAATTCCCCTTCTAATGTTCGAATTTGTACTTGCTTCTGTTCCCATTTCCTTGGCCGACCAATTGGAATAGGTTCAGGTGGTGATGGTGGAATAGTATTATGTATTAAATAATTTCCATCAGTATTTTCTTTTTTGAATCTAATAAAAACAATACAATTTAGCTTAAAATTTTAATATATATATATAAACAATATATATATATATATATATATATATATTGTAGCATTATTTATTAGACATAGGTACATTACTGATTATATATTTGCATTTAAATATATTACTATTAATATTTATTAATTTTATTCGTTACAATATGTAAATTTAAAAAAATATATTGTATATTACTGTGGCATTACGAATAATACTATTAATTGTACGTAAAATCTATTTTAACACTTATATTGAAAATATAATTATTTCAAATTAATTAGCAATTTAAAAACTAAATTTACCAATTGACAAATTTTATAAAATAAACTCTTATCAATCAAATTTTATTTGTATAATTTATTAATCTAAAAAATATGGCTTCCACACAAAGGTGTAAAAGTCACAATTGTTAATCAAATCATATTTTTATTATATCGAATAAAATTAACTATATAAACAATGACGTGCAAATTTAAAATAGATTATAACCATTTATAAAATTATATCAAATAGCCTAAATATTTGGTTTCAATTAAATGGTTCAAGACAAAAATGTCAATACATAGAGGAGATTGTATTAAAATAAATGTGTCAAAATAAAATTCTTGTTATAATTATTAGGAATTGATAGAATAAAGCTATATTTTAGAATTTAATCTTCCGTTTTAAACTATTAGCTTTTAAAAATCGGTTTGTTTTGTATACATGCAAATCATCAACAACACATAGAAATGATATCAAGGAAATAACATTGAAATGTTAACGAAAAATAAATATTGACCTAAACAAATAGAGGAGTCTATTATAAGTAATTACTAACAATAATGTGCGCCTCTAAAAAAAAACAAAACTGATACCAGACTAGATAGCTATGATATTATTCTAAGTGTTATTGGTGTTACGTAATGGACGATTCGGTGCGATGAGAACGTTGGGAACGGTGATCGCGTACAAAAACGGACGTTTCCCTAATAAACGGAATGGCGACAACGAAGTACACGGGGGCATACACATGACGATCGCCGTCTTACCTGGACGGTCCCGGACTCTCGGGCTCGGCGTACAGTTCCTGGGGCACGACGCTCTCGTAAACGTAGGTGAGCTGACCGTCTTCGAGGTCCTGATGGTGATGGTGTTGATCGTGGTGGTGATGGTGATGGCCCGTGTGAAGCATCATGGTGCCGTTGTCGTTCTTCACCAGTCCTTGGACGGGCGCCATCATGATCTGCCGGCCGTTCTGGTCCACAATGGTGGTCTCGACAATCTCGCACGGCATCTCGACCGGTACACTACATTCCACCAGATTCGAGTCGTCGTCGTCCTCCTCGTCCGTTTGTATGTAATCAACCGGCGACGCCATTTTGTTTGTTATTGTTTATAGTAGGGAAAAAAAAGTATGTCGTCGTCGTCGTCGCACGCACGTCCGGGCGATGTACGCGCGAGGAAAATGGCGTCCGTCGAGCGTGCGTACGAGCGAGCTGGCTACGGGTGGCGGCGTGCGACGCCATTTAATGCGGCAATGAAGTGTGCCGCGGGTAGATAGCGTCGCCGTCTAGGGCGTGGGGGGACGGGTGCGGGACGCGACAACACGCGCAGTGTCGCCAACGCAACGCGCACGTGAATTCCCTTCGTCCGTCGCGCCCGTACGTTTTCAGACGTTATCAACGTCGTCGACAATCAACACATGTCGTCGTCGTACTTGTTGGTGGCCGTGATAGCCGCAGCTGCGGCCGTACGAAAAGAGTCGAAATCTGTCGACTGACCCAATAATGTTACGTCGACTCGCAGCAGCTGCGGACAGCCGTTTGTAGTCCGTTATTTTCGTTTGCACATCTCTTTTTTTTTTTTTTTTGTTTTTCCGAATGTTTGCCGATATCGAAATACATATAACAACTGTGTGTTTGGGTTTTTTTTTTGTTAACAAATATCAATCAAATGGATAGACACATATTGTACTCGTCAAAAAAAAAAAAGAAACCTCACACTAGTGTTTTCCATTTGAAATTACTTACTGGCACGGAATCGGCCATACTCGCCCGTTTTACTCATATTTGAAGTTGATCGCTCTGAACCGATTCTTCAATGGACGAATCGACGTTTCTCACATTGCTGTCCGTCCTGATGTTGGTGGCCAGTTACTTGTCGGGCAGTGTTCCGCTGGTGATGCCCATGTCTGAAGTATGCCCGTTTCTGCAAGCAAGCCATCCATCACTGTAATAACGTATGGTTTTTCATAGGCCAAATTGGAACTGATATCGCTATTTGGAGCTGGTCTCCTGGTCGGCACTGCATTGGCTGTTATAATACCTGAAGGAATTCATTCTCTTTACTCAACCATCACCCCACATAAAAGTTTGTTCACCCATGAATTTGTTCATTTGGTACATTTCAAAATACGGTTTATATTTTTATTGTGTTTTATACAAGCTCGTAAATTAATATTATAACATCAACTACCTGTTAACCAATTCATCGACCTATATCGTTTATATACCGTTTTAATTTTTTGTTTTTCATTCCTACAGCCGCTGATAATGTAACAATCGAGGTAGACTTGAGCAATGCAGACTTTCATTCAATAATTGGAGTTACATTGGTACTAGGATTTTCACTGATGTTATTAATAGATCAACTGTCTTCAAAATATACTAAAGGTAGAAATGCAACCAATACATATTACATTTGTCGTTTTAATTATTTTTTGTTAATTGTCCTTTGAAGATGTTGAAGCTGGATTCTCCAATCGCAATTCTGGTAGTATGACTGCTACTCTGGGTCTTGTCGTGCATGCAGCTGCTGATGGTATTGCTCTAGGTGCTGCAGCTGCTTCGACTCACACAGAAGTCGAAATGATAGTCTTTATTGCTATTATGTTGCACAAAGCGCCAGCTGCCTTTGGTTTGGTTACTATACTATTACATCATGGACTTGACAAAAAACGAATACGTAAACATTTATTAGTGTTCTCTATGGCAGCACCAGTTGCTGCATTGCTCACCTTCTTTTGCATTGGACAGGTATTTTAATATAATAGTAATTAGTTTTATATATTTTATAATATAGTATATTTATTGATATATAGTCGTGTTCGACGTGAAACACCCAAATTGTATAGATCTTTATTTTTTAATTTTGTATCTGATTCTGTAATAACAATGATTTTTGAAAATCAACAATTTAATTTAGATTTAAAAAACAAAACATTTTATGTGGTATACAGAACACAAACATCATAAATAAGAAACCGTCCATTTTTCAATCCAGCAGATATGGGTCAAACTGTTCTATGAACTCTGGAAAAAAATTATAATTAATTCATTGTAAGAGGCAAAATTCTGATCCATTCACTTGTAATTACTTATGGCAGATGACATTTTTATAATTTTAAAAACGGTGTAATAATATTGTAATAATAGTATAAAACAAAAACAAGGATTAATTGTAATATATATTTTAGGAGAGTAAAGAAACACTATCATCCATGAATGCCACAGGAGCTGCAATGTTGTTCAGTGCAGGAACATTTTTGTACGTTGCTACAGTTCATGTGCTTCCGGAACTGATGGTGAAAGCCTCAAGAGATGGAAGTGATACTTTTAATCCAGTCCAGTTATTGTGCTTAGTATGCGGTACAGTAATGCCATTGATGTTATCAGTGCATCATGGACATTAGGAATAATGCTGTATAGATTTCAACATTAATTCATTGTTGAATACATATTATTGTATTGTACGATAACATATCATCATTCTAATTTTAACGAGCTTAAATTCGAGTAAATTGTTAATGGACTTAAGCTTTTTTCATTCATTTGTATCCATTTCAAAAGTTCAACAAAACAATAATTATACATTTTACAATTTGGGAAATAACCATTAACCAGTAACAGAAAACATGCATTTTATAACGTATTTTTAAAGGTTCTTATGTATTATTGTTAGTTTATTATTTTGTTTTACATAATAAGAAAAGTATACAGATAAAAGTACACAATGTTTTATCTAAATTTAGTTTATTTATATATTTTTTTATTATTATAAGGTAAGGCTGTGTTATACATTTTTTTGAATATATTTATATGGTTAAAGTTTTTAGTATTGAATGAAATTTTATAATATATAAAAATACTATTTTTAATCTTCAGCTTCTAAATTTATATTGTTACCAAATTTTCCATACAAATGAGTTTTCAGATCACTCATTGTTGATAAATTGTCTTTGATTTTTGTTTCAATTGTTTTCATGTCCTTTTCAACAGATTTTTTAAGTTTTTCCAAGTTGGTCTACACAAATATCAAATTCATTTTTAACTTATCTTAGTTATAGAAATGTTTTAAAATAGGTACCTGAGCAGTTTCCAAGTTATATAGCAGAAATATTTCACCAGAAAGGTATGGGAGATTTGGACAATCGTCCTCATCTAATAACAACAATTCTTCAGAAGCATCTTCCAGATTCTTTAATAATGTCTAAACAAAAATATATAACAAATATATATATATATTTTTTTCTGTTTTGTAATAAAACAATTTAAATAGGAACATGACAAATTAAATTAAATTTTAAGTGACATTTTTGATGTATCAAATATCATTAAAAAAAAAAAAAACAATAATGATTTGATTTAAATTCTAACATATCACCATATAATTTTTTTTTTTTTTCAAATTCAATGAGCTCTTAAATTAAAAAGTATGATTTTTGCATTTTTTATAGAGTAAGTAAATCGGCCATGTAAAAGTATAATGTTAAATCTTCTTGATATATTACATGTATTACACTAAACACCAGACAAATTTGTACATGTTATGCGAGAAACAACACTAGACATATAAAGCCTGATTTCAATATAAGTAACATTTGTAAAAAGAAAATGCAAATATTGTCAACTTTTTATTTTAATGAAATGAGATTTTTTTCTAACAAATAGCAAAACCTGTATTAACTTACTTCTTTCGATTTTAATTCATCCCTGTATTCTTCAACTCTTGCGTTAAGTCTCGCAAATTTATTAATTTTTTGTTGATCTTCAAATGTGATGTGAACATCAGAGTCCTAAAAATTGATACAAATATTGTAGTCAATATATGAATACAAATACAATGAAAGTTGGAATAATCAATTGTGCTGCCAACGATTAAGAGTGAAGTAGGAGAGTAGTTTGCGTGGGTTCTGGCACAAACACCTTTTTAGTCTTTAGACATAATTTTATTTCAACCAAAAATATTTCGATATTTGTAAAACAATAAATATATATTTGAATATGCGTGACAGATGTGAAAACTTACCGGCTGGAAAGTTCCTTTAGATACTGCTGATGAAGTCATTTTGAATGAATTGTAGTCCTCTTAATCCTGAAAACTCGTGTTGACAGGTTCAGCTTCAGAGTTCTGAGGACATGTTTTTTTTTTAAACTGATAACGTCATGCTTTATCTGCTCGCTGCAGAAACATTTTCAACACTGACCGCTAAAGCGCTGTCGGTTAGCCATCATTGACATCAATGAGTTTAAAAATTTTTTTCTAAAACGAGAGAAAAAACGTTGTCTATTAAAACTTTTCCCGTTGTTTTCGTATATTTAAATACTTCTATGTATAGTATTCATATAACTAATACATTTCGTAAATGTCGAAAATAAGAACATAACCTGAAAAACAGCTAACCGACAGCGCTTTAGTGGTCGCGCTGACGATGGTTTGATAATAACTGATATGGTATTTATTTAAGTATGGATTCCATACCTATACGTTATATAGTAGCGTCTTGAGATAAAAATATCGTACAAAAAGTATTATTATTATATAAATGTTGTTTATTATTTATATATCAAATTACACTACCTGTTGGTAGATTATGTTGTTACGTGTGCGACCAGAGGACTGACTGGAGTAGTCGGCAGATTATATAGTCGTACCCGTACCATAGATAATAAATATATGGACGGGTCATTGCGTCTTATCTTCCTGTCATTTTACAACAATTATATGGAGTGGCTTCTTCTTTCTTTTATTATCAAGTTAGTGTTTCTCCCACGCCTAAAATGCCACAATGTGATAATAATCTATGATAATAAATATAATAATTTCATTACAGTACCCTTAAAATATACCTCGAGCGAGAAAGAGTATCATCCTAATAGTGACTCCACTTTTCTTTAAAATAGATCGCTAGCCATGCACTTTCAATATAGGAATAGCCTATCTATATATTTCTTATCTATAACCCGTACCATAGAGTATTACTCTATGACACTTACCGTCGTCCTTATCTAACTATAGCTATTAGTATTATAAAATTCCCAAAAAGAACAATTATCACAAGTATTAAAAAAAAAAAAATGTTTAATTTCATTAGACAGATTTTTTTTTTTTGTATGAGAAAAACAATTTCTAAATTTTAAATTATTGAATGATATTATAGTTGTATTAAGTATAGTGCTTTATTGTATAAAACGTAGTAACTAATCACCTAATTAAACACTTATTTTATAATATAATGTTTTGAAATATTTATTGAACATTTATTTTAAGGTTTGTGAACTGTACAGAGTGTTATTCAAATTCTATGTTTAAATTATTTCGACATTTTAAACAACCACCCAAGATTGAAGGACTATTGGTAGATGTTATTGGAGATCAATTAGATCATAAGTCCATTAGAAGAGCTTCAGAAATGTAGATTATGGAGGGACCAGTCTTTAATTACACTATCACAACTTAAAAAATATAATAATTATTAAAATGTAGAATACTAAGAAACACGTTTAGAATACTGTTACAACTTGTTCAAGTTTAATATGTAATTAACATACTAGGTATACATCACATTTTTACTCACAACAAATGTGATGTATACATTTAAAAAAATTTATTATATTATATTGTACCAATAAAAAATGACATATTGATAATTGGCGCTCATATTGTTTTGTCCCAAATAAACCACAAAACAATAGAATACTACCAAAAAATGTAATGCAGTATTTTTGTAGTTTTATTTCAGTTCAACTTAGTGTATGTCCCAGTAACGCAGTCTAGTCTAAGTTGGCAATAGATTTTAACTTTGACATTTTATTGTTTAAACGTATGGTCAATAATGACGTTTCTCGTTACACATTAGGTAAACAACATAGAATGCGCCCTGAAATAGCTTCGCTAATAACTCCGAGTATCTACCTTAATTTGGAAAATCATATTTCGGTCTTCAATTAAAGAAAACGTACGTGGATTTACAAAGAATTTATATTTTCTAAATCATAACATATATGAAACAGAAGTACGTCGGATTAATGATTTTATTTTATTGATATCATTTTAAGTTAGTATACGCATATACTTTAAATAATGTATTCACACGAATAGGATTTTATATACATACAATAGAAAGTAGAAACTGTTTTAGAATTAGTACCGTGTGAAATAGTTTTTTCTTTTTAGTTTTCACTATAGCATTGTATAATACTGTAATTTGTAATATGCATTTATTAAATTAGGCATATAACAATTAATAACGTCCGTAAATTTTAAAAATATTCAGATACGTATTAATATATTATGTTTCATTATAGAATGCATGTAACCTAGAACTGAGCGACAAGATTCTGTAAATTGCAGTTACCGGAACAAAAGATCAATTTTCAAATTAAAAATTATAAAAATAGAATATGACCAAACAATATGAAAAATAAACATACGCCCCCTCCCCTCCAAAAAAAACAGACTGGTGACTGCCACTCATTGCCATCAATATCAACACTCGATGACGGATCCTAGCGCGTTTTTCTTTGATGTTAAATACCAATCGCGTGTCCGGGATTAACATTTAAGATAGGCCCGCTTATATAAGTGCACTAGATGACTAATTTTAACAGATATAATTGGCAAATTCATTAACTAATAAAAATTAAACAATAAAGAATTTCATTTATAAAATCACACACAACGATAACGATTGACTGTGTGTGCGTTTGACGCAAGTGCCTGACCGATCGAAAACCTATCGTCCCGCGGTTCGAGGCGACAGTTATTGGCGGACTGCTGCGAACATTTGCCGTCACTTAGTGTATTTCGAGAACGGCGTCAAAACTCTTTTGCCAATGGTGCGTCCAGTAGTGGTCTAAATATGTACTTGTGAGTTTTGCATTTTCTTCTATCTAACGACAATGAGATAAGAAAATTATAGATAGCCGACGGGGTTGATGGACGTGATCATCATTCGAATCGGTCGATTCGCCTTGGAGATTACCTTAGTATCACTTCAGAAGAAAATTTCCGTTTTACGTTATAGCATAGATATAATACGGGGAACATTTTATTTTAAGTTTACCTCTTTAAAATGTGTACACACCTCGATGAAAATCTGAAACGGTACCACTGGTTTATTCTTCATCCCGCCTAGAATCTAAAACCTAATTATCGTATATCCGGCTTTTCCAACATAAAATAGGACGAATCAAACGAAAATCCATTTTAAAATGACAGCATTGCTTTTCGTTTCTCGAACCATTAACTACGAGTTAATTTACAAAGCGCTGGCGGGCATGGTCATCCGCTTTCAAATAATAATACGTATACATATATACACCTATTTAGTATTATTATTTATTACCTAGTTTAACGAATAGGTAAACAAGCCCATCAAATATATTAATATTATTTCGTAATATATTCGTATTATTAATGTTTATTGGATACCTAATAATTAACATTATGATTACCAATTTTTATTTTCTCAATGCGCTATTTTTTAATTGTACATATAAATCGTATATTTTGACAGTAATTTAATTTATCATAACTATTATTCACATTTATAAACATTTTTAATTAATTTTTTTATTATACTTAATATGTAATAATATAGGGATAAGGAGGGGTTTCAGTCTTTATTATGTACCTATATATTAAATTTATACGAGTGTAGGTTTTATTTGGAATATTGTACCGTATATAACACATAGTCTACTGGTATTATAATTAGGACTTTCTATTTTCTATCTATGATTAGATTAGGTGAGTTACTGTCTTATTGTGCATATCTACTACATTCCATTTATTTATTTTTTTTTACACACTTGAATGCATTTTTAATGAAAGCGCATATTATTCAATATGTATTTTTCATGTATAATAAATTACACCAATCTAATTTTTAATAACAATAATATTAATATAATATATAAATAAAAACATGATTATTATTTCTAATTTTAACATTTATGTCTTGACTCTACTAAATTGGCTTTTATCCAAAGTATTTAATTTATAATTTTAATTTACAGTCTTCGGATATTTTTTACTAAACAATTTGAGTATTATACGTTTGTTGAATTATACATTAAACCGTTGATTATAAAATGTATACTATTTATAATCAGTGATTAAATGTGTAGATATTATCATTCTAATTGCTAAACGGACTTTTTAAATAAGTTAAACATACTTACAGTTCTACATTTTTTTTGTTCTTTTTTAATTGACGACTCCTTAATTTTCGTTTAATTGTACCAATGTGCTGTAATAAGTTAGGTGTGGTACAATATAGACGGATGACTGTAATATGTGGGTTGGTTAAATACGTCGAATCGTCGAGGGACAATAACATATTAAAAACTGTTTTTTTCTTTAAGAACACTAGGTACTAGATATACACGCGTAGTCTTTGTTTAAAATAAACACGTCATGATATTTCCATAATAAATAACAAGTATGTGATCGGGAAAGACAAATACGAAATGCTATTCTTCCAAATAATGAATACAACAAAATGCTTAACAATTTATAGAGATCAAAATATATTTCTTATACAGCGTGTCCTATATACTGTTCTTACTAACCTTGTATTTTTAAAAACAAAATGTTTTAATAATAGTCAAATATGTCAATGTGTAATCTATATACTCGTAACTATATTTTGCATAGATAACCGAGTGTACACCTGTATGGAATTATTTACTATAATGAAAATGTTCGAACCTATATATTTATTACTCAACTATATTCTCTGAATTATGTTAACTTACAAGATGCTGCAGTTATCAATTAAAATAAATAAATACACGACTACTGCAATTGCAGTGATCACTATAATCACTATGTTATCAATAACCGTTTTTGACCAGTACAATAATTTTTTGTCATTAACCTTCGATCTAAAAAATCAGATAATTGTTGTTTTTACACAAGTTATATATTTTGACGTGGTGCTGCATGGTAGGCATAGACGCAAATAGCGGGAACTAGAGGGGCTAAGCCCTCTATATTTTATATAGCTCCTCCAAAAATTTATGATTGTCACTTGTCATTCAATATTGTTATGTATTATAATTTTGTTGAGGGTTTTGAATTGGTATAAAAATCTCATAAGAGTGTTTGGGATGGATTTATACTTCAGCCCCTCCAAATCTCAAATATTATTTGCGCCTATGGTGATAAGTGTACTTAATGTTTATAACAATGAATGATTTGGTTCTTTGAAAATAATTCATCGACTGTTAATTAATATTGATGATCTTTCGATATCGGTACGAATGTCTATTGTATGAGATAAGTTCCATAACGATATATGTGTACCGTTAATTTTATCTTTTTCTAAGTAAATAATTATAATATATAAATAAATCCTAAACAGTAAATGTGCATTTGTTAAATTGAATTAACACGCCATACAACATGTGTTAAATTTTAATGCCCTTAATTTTATGATTATGAATACATATTCACAATATATACGTATATTCGTAGACATGTATATACTAAATAAAACAACAACACGCAGACAATTTTTTTTTTAGAAACTTACAAGGTTAATTTAACTTTAATGAATCTAGTTGTACGTGTGAACAACAAGCCGCGATAACATTTTAGGTCTGTATTTGACAAGTGTTAATGTCCTCTTAAACAATCTGACAATCTACAATGTAAACAACAACTGCAAGAGTGTAGTCGGAGAAATCGCTAACTCCGTATTATGCCCGATGTCGGTTAAGTTTTTCAACATAAGTATCGTGTAACATAATACTACGTCGTGTACTGTGACCACAATACCAATAGGTTATATAGGTAGGTATGTAGCGTATAATATATATATATATGTAAATGTATAGGTGCTTATGGACAAATGTAGTTCACTTTCATCCATATAAACACGTCAATAGAATATATTATGTATTAAAAAATAATAATATGATATTCGATAAGAGTTCTCGAAACAAAGAATACAAGTGATAATAAATTTAATTAAATCCTGCGTAACAATATCGTATGGATGTATAAATCTATATAAAAAAACTCATTTTTTCTTTGAAAAATTCTCATTTAGAGAATGACATTGCAAAGAATTAACAATTTTTTTTTTATAAAATAATGTATTATTGCTTTAATAATATACTCGCGCTTATTATTACTATTATTCGATACCAAATAATTTTGTTAAAACATATTGTTCAATGTACGAGTACGTTTCATAATGTTTTATATTAATATTAAATTAGGCTATCTATGTATTTGGCGTATAGAAGAACCACATGGCGATTTCATGATTCCGGAAGGCGTTTCGCATATATTAATATTACTGTAAATTATATATATATATTTTATAATGATTGTAAAAATATTAAAGCAGATTTAAGACCGAATTTAAATAGTACCTGTAAAACAATTTATGTTTTTAGTTTTGTGTTGTGTAGATTTCTAGTTTGTAAAAAAAAAACGACAAAAATAATATTTTTCTATTATACCAATATATTGTAGACTCTAAGTAGAGTATAAGACGTCGAATTATCAAGCCAATTATTATAATTTACTAACATAATCAAAATCAAATGAGCTAAAAATAACATAATTATCTATATAGTTATGTCATACCTATAGACTATACATGCTTTTATTAAGAACCTTCACATCACAAAGTAGAATAATTTTTACGTATTGGTGCTTGAGTTAATCTCGTATACGAAATGATAAGATATATATTGTGTGAACGCAACAATAAAAATATTAGATAATATGGACATTATGCCTAAAATAAGAATTAACACAATATGTGTGAAACAGAATATGACCAAATGTTTTAAATTCAATTTTTTTTTAGTAATTTAGTATATTTGAACCGCACAAACAAATTCGATAAATCGTTAAAAAAATGTGCTTTGAATGTAAATGTAAATATATTATTTTCATCGTATAGCTATAAAAGCTTACAATGCGATGAGTTTGGTTAACAAGTTCGTATTGCGTTAAATTTATGTTTATTGTTATGGGTTGCCTTCGATATAAATCCGCACATTCCAAACTTTATTGCTTTTTGACATTTAATTATAATTTCGTCAAATAGATACGATCTATATATCATATATTCTACATAAATGTAGTATTTTAATGCGTTTTGTTGTAACCTTGCCAAATTCGTTTGTTTACGCGCAAATAGACAAGCATTTCAAAAAAACAAAAATTTCAGAAAATAAAAATTAATCGAGTCGTGAAGAGAAAATATGTTATTATTTTTAAAAACGATTTTTTACGATACGTGACGAAATACGTATAATTTATTATAACAGTTTATCACATCTATATAATTTAATATTATTTTTTAAAAAAAGACAAAAACAATAACAATACTCTTTGATTCTCTTTTCACAACTTAATTAGATTCGAAACGTATATATACAAGTTCAACAGTGCACGCAGTTCGATTTAATAGCTGACATTTAAAGCGATCAAATTCGGAATTTTGTGTACGGCCTTGTGCATGTGTACATACCTACGTTTCAATCTATTAAAATAAAACACAGACACATACATACACCGTAAGGTATCTAAATGCTTTGACTAAAATCTAAATTTGAACGCGATCGTTGTAACAATGTTATACGTACACTGAGCCCGTATTTAGGGCGGAGGGGAAGGGCGACAAAAAAAAATTGACAAAATAGTGGTAATTTGTTAATAAATATTTTATACATTCAGTGCATTTATTATTACGATATTGTAAGAGCCATATACGACATATAATTATTTATTTGACTATTAAACGTCGGCATGTAGGTTTGTTTTAAAACACTACAAACGGGTGTCGAATAGTTTCCGTTCGGTGCCATCATTGAATTCAAATATATTTAATCAACAGTACAACAATAGAATAACTAACTACATGAATCTCGAAAATTGTCTCGACAGAAATGTCCCTCCTTTCCTACACTTCGCATAATACAAACGTATCTAAGACCAACAATGTCATCGGAAAGACTCAAAGTGTAAACATAGAATCAACTAATACGAAAAAAAAACCTGAACTACAGTGGAATTATCGATGAACGATAACATGTTTTTTTATTTTGCAGGATGAGATACTAATAATAATAAAAACTATATTCATTAATACCGACTGGTAGACTTCTGGATTGCTACAAAACGGTACGCAATATATTATAATGTACTTTTATAGTTATTAATATTGAATCTCGATTTGTGTTTTGGTTAGGTCCGAATAATATTTAAAAACGACATTGCTTGTCTTGCCTATGAATATCAAAAAATAAGTGATAAAATAGTTTGTTCCGTTGTCTAATCATTGTCGAACGGTTTTTATTTTACATTTTTACTAAACAAAAAATAAAAAGTACATGATATAATAATGTAAAGGCGGGCTACATGATATATTCCTATTGTACGCAAAGTCTTGTGCACACACACACACGCACACATATAAATATCGTATTACACACACACGTGCACGTATACCGACACTGTTGCGGTATTGCGTGGTGTAATGCTGGACGGAGAAACAACAATGGAAATAGCCAGTTCCCCTCGCCGGTCGGTTTAGTTTGCCCCGCGGCCCGCGAACTTTAGCTCTTGTTAGGTCGTACCGTCCATACCCAGCGCGGTATACGCGGTTTCTTCGACTCGTATCCGTCGCACTCGTGACTCGCGCATACCCGTAGTACGGACACTTTCCGGTGGCCCGGCGTTTCTCGGGCGGGCCGGCTCGCGATTTAACGTCAATTAGTTGGTGCGCGGCGGAGGTGAAAAGTCTCCCGGCGCGCGGCAACGGGTCGGAGAGCGCGCGCCTGACGTTTGCGGCGTCGTGTTCGCGCAGTGACGAACGCGGCGTGTCGCGCGAGGTGGGGGCCACCTAACGTCCGACCTACTCTCGTGTACGCGGCCGTCGCGCCGAGGTGTCCCCGCGGACACTTGCTGTCCGTCGAAAGCGGCCCGGAGGAACAGACCCCGAGCGAGTTTGCCAGTTACGCGCGCGCGCTCGAGAAAACGGAACGAATCCTCCTGCCCCCACCCACTCCCGTCGCGTGTACGCGGAAAGCTGCACGTCGTGATCCGTTTTAAAATGTACGTTTTCGACGTCTGAAGAGCGGCACGTTTGTGTACATTTTGTTTTTGTTTTTTTTTTCAGACGCCTCGAGAACATATTCACACGCTACACCGCGGAGGCGATTTCCTATCGTGCCGTACCTCCATACACGTCCAAACGTTTCGACTTGTCGGAGAAATTTGAAATAATACGTTCGGAAGCTCCGGATCGTTTTTTGTGAGGTGAGTCACTCTGCAGCGGACTCGCAATTTGACTCGTGTTTGTGAGATTTGTATAAAAAAATTATACTTTCAATATATATATATATAACGGCGGCGATGGAGTCAATAATTATCTACCTAGCTGAAAACTAATTAAACGATGTATTTACAATCATATTTTGAATTGTATAAAGTTTTGAGAAAATTAATTAAACTAATTGAATTAAAAAACAAAACGCTAGAGAATTTCACTAAAGATTTCATGTGTATTATGTTTTATTCGACAAATTCCAATTTAAATATGCAGTGGAAGAATTAACAATCGGCTTGTTTGGTGGACAATCGCCGCTCTGGCCTTCCCGTGTTAAATTTCATTCTATTGTCCCAACTGCAGTAATTTCTATCAATAAGATAAATTTGTTCAAACTATATTCTCCATTTAAAAGTCAATATATTGTATTTATATTTTATATTTATCCATTGTATACTAAGTAAATTTAATAGCTATAAATATTTGTATTTTATAAAGCATGTGATTTAAAAAGTTTTGTTTTTCAAAATAGGCATTTTTAAAATTTCACGCAAAATTTTGTCTCAAAAATCATATTTAAATATAATACTAATGCGCTTTGCGTGTTTACAAACACATTATTAGATTAAAATTTTTTTAAAAAGAAAAAATACATTAAAAAACTATTTAAAATTTTTGAAAATAAGAATTCTGTTATTTACATTTAACTTTAAAGTATTATTTTAACTTATATTTATTATATATAAATATTATAAGGAATTTAAATTTAAAACACTTGAAAATTTGATAACCTTCCATTATTTTTTTAATTACTTACATTATTCATTTTTATTCATCTGTACTTCTCATTAATTTATCATGCTCGTGCTTACATATTATATGCGTATAATTTTATTAAAATATATATTCTGTGGTCTTTCACATAGGTTGGCCGACTGATATTTAACTCTTAAATCTTCTGCTGTTAGTATGTATAATATACTTGCTAATTGAAAAAATGTACGAAATGTGTTTACATAAAATATAATTATAAAATACAAAATCGTATACATGTGTTTATGTGTGTTATATGGGAGAAAATGACATTTATGACCTGTACAAATAAACAATAATAATACCTATCATATAATAATATATCAAAATCCCTTAGGCCTTAACCTGAATTTTCGTTAATACAGTTATTTTAATGTTTAATAAAGTTTAATCGAAAGTATTTAAATGTTTTGTGTCTTGTGATTTTCAAGAATACCTGTTGTTATTTCCTCATTAGGCATTATAATTTATTATATATGAAATGCGCAGTTATTTCTATTATACAATTTGTTCTTTTTTTATAAAATTATATTTCTTTAATATTATAATAATATATATTAGTTATAATTTATATAACACATTCAGGGATTCTATTACACAATAAATAAATAATTAATAGAATGAAAATCTTTTATGTGTATTAAATTTATCCAAAGATTAAAATAATAATTATACCATTCATTATAAAAAAATATACCTAATATCATCGCGTATATTTAATCATATGTAAACAATTATATATTTCTATTTACCAGGTTTTTTTTTTTTGTATAAACAATAATAAGTTAAAAACAAATTTCTAATTATATAAATGCTAAGATAGCTGGGTCAAGGTTTATTATATGCGTATGTGACGAGTGAAATGTATTTTAAGAAAACTAATAAGAAAAATAACACATTAAAAAATTGTGTACTTTCATTACTTTGTATTTAATGGAATGAAAAATAATTATTTGTTTTGAAAATTAATAATTTGTAATTTAGGGGAATTATATTAAATAAAATACGACAAATACACTATCATACTTATACATGTTTCCTACAGACAACATGTGTAGAGACATTTTAAATAAAATGAATAATTTTATTTTTAATAGTTGTAACCATGGATTTTTCCAACAAATCTAAAAATGACAACATACCACTCTCCGAAGAAGTTTTGGAAGTCCTGGAGTCACAATTTAATAAAGTAAAAACTCTCCATTCTACTGATTTAGAGATCATTGCAGCAGAATTGGGCGTTAAAGATGTTGACGTTAAGGTAAAAAAAAATTAATTTCATCTTTTTTTTCCCAATAATAATCGTTTAAAAAAAAGTAATAATAATATAGGCTTTGAAACAAAAAAGAAGCTATATTATTATTACGATTAACCGAGATGAATAATACTATTAACCTACATATATAAGGGTTTTTTAATTACACAATTGTGTCTTATAAAAAAATTATAATAATGTGCGTTTGTTTTTAATAGGATCGCAAGATATATAATTTTTATAGGTTTTTAAGAACAATATAGTTAAATAATAGGTACGCATTTTAAGTGTTTCGACTGTTTATTTGATGGATAACCTTGAACAACAATAATAATCTCCTATTAAATCGCATTTTTTCGACAGATAATAATTATTTTAATGACAAAATTTAAGTAATATACATATACCATTACACAGACTAGGTTGTTAGATTATTTTATGTACATTATATTATATGTTAAGATTAGATTAACAACTAAATATGCAATCTGTATAATAATACGAAATTATGAAAGCAAAATAATTTAGTGTCGATAATACTAATAATAAATAGGTATAGATAGCAATTTATCGTACTCGTATTATATAGAAAATGAAACAAAAGAAAGTTCTATGTTTATTATTATAGCACTCACAACAGCACAATAATTCTGAAACAATTGATATTTTTTTTTCAAATATATTCATTTTAATAAGAGTCTACATTTTTTTTTTTTAATGATAATTTAATTCGTATATCTTGTAAATATAAATTTATCTACTCTCTAAAAGTATTTTTTAATTTTTATTTTTTTTTTGATATTTCAAAAAAAGAGAAAGACAGAATGTTGACAACAGTTTTGGTATACTAATGCGTATATTTTTACACCATTCTATCTTATTTTAAGTCAAAACAAAACGATAATTTAAAAAAAAAAGCTCATTAGAATTTTAAATGTATATACAAATATACATTATACATACATCGTGGTGGAGTTATATATTACACATCTAATTATTTAATTTAAATTTCCCAGATTCAACCATGTTATGGACATTTGTATATACTATAATATATTCATTTGCATACACTAAAATTAAGTATAGTTTTTAATTATTGATCGAAAGTAATCGAAATGTGTTTATTCTTCGTTCTGTATGTTTAATATTTATTATTTTGCGTGTTTAGTATGTAATGTTCATATATCTGTTCATGTAGTAAAAAATCGGTGCAAGTAGAATAAGTATAATTAAAAATGTTTTCTATTTAATAAAAATAATTGTAATGTTTTTATGTGCGAAATTTATGAAAAATAAAAATACTCAATACATTTTAAAATTGTTTTATCTCCGTAAAGTTCTGCTTATATCTTAGAAAAAAAACCATAGTTATTCATAACATTGCAATTATGTATAAAATGTTATGAAATGTGAACATTATATCTAATGAGTATCAATAATTAATAATGTGAGGATTAAAAATAAATACATTTTCTAAACTATTATAATGTAATATTTTATGAATTTCAATAATATTTTCTGATACATAATTATTTTATTTATGTTTTAGATGTGGTATACCAATCGATTGGCGGCGTGGAGAAGAAGCCAAGGACTTTCTGATTGTTTTGGGCAATTGTAAACGGAAACAAATACACTAAATAATAACTATTGTTTAAGGCGAATTTTGTTATGTTTTATAATAAGAATGCAATAAATTCTATTATGAAATATAGAAAAGTAATATTTGTTTTTGTATTTATTATTTAGTGATATCAGCACTTATTGTTTTTTTTTTTTTTTTACAGACACTATTCACAAAAATTTGAACTCTACAATATTTAAGTTTAAAAAAATGTATATTTTGTTTGTTCATGTAGTCGAATTAAATAATTAATTAATTTTATCACACTGAAAAGTCATTTCCTGTCAGGTATTCTTAATAAAACACTTTATTAAAAATGTTAATATTTAATATTGTCTAAAGCAAATTGTTTACATTACATTTATTCTAATCATAAATTATTATTATAAAATATAGTACACATGAATTAACATTTTAAAAATAAGCAACTTCACACATTTTAGATAGGGAAATACCTATCTTAGTTTTAACAAAATTTAACTACACATAAAAGATAATTGAAGAAGACTATAAAGAAAAACTTGATTATAATTTGTCAACAAATGATTCCTAGTCATTTGTAAATTGTAAAATTATTCGAAAACGAATTTAATGTTTATTTGATCAAATTGTTTTCAGAATATAACATTATAGTTATCGTTACTGTTTTACAATATTATTTTATTTTGTTAATACACGTACTCACTCTTATTCACCGTTGATACGTTATTATAATTTACGTCTTTAAACATAATATGAATGCTCGATATTATATGAGTATTATTTTCATACTCCGCAATCGCCTCGAAATCAACGTCCGACAATCTAAAACGTACTACACACGATACATTTCCTATCCGTTAAGAATTATAAACGAATGTTATACACTGTAAACATATTGTATACCGTCTGACGAGATTGCTTGCACGAGTCGCGAGATACTTACGTGACACTTACCCAATTGCAAATGAAAATATAAATATATTTATAACATAACAAATAACAATATATATTTTGAATAAATTATATAATTATCATAACCTACATATTGTTTGGGTTATAACCATAACGATAAGCATTCCGTCCGCCCACGGCCGGTAGAACCTGCACGAATAATTATTGTATATCGTGCTATTATATAATATCGAAATCGCCCAAAATTGTGCGCACCAACGACAACAACGACTAAAACGTGTAGCGCGAGAGATTTGCATACATCATTCGAAGGTTTTTCAATCGAATTATTCTATTCGTCTAGTTTTCAATAACGTTCGTTTAAATTCGTTGGCGTCCGTGATATTTTTTTGTTCGGTCCGTAAACGTCAAAAAAAGAAAACGCCATTCACATTGTCAAATCTAATCTTAATGAGCGTTAATAGTCAAACTCCGAACTCGGGAGTTCTTTTCGATTTTATTCGGGTACAGAAAATTATTATTAGGGGGGCCGAGGTGTGGAACTTCTCTCCACCCTTCCCCTCGTCTTGGATCCGCGACTGTTGTACAATTGTTGACAAGCGTATCAGATTGTTATTTATTGTTTGCCTTCGCCGTCGGTGGGGTGCAAAAAACACAACGGACGACGCGCTGGTGACCGTTACGCGTAAAACGTATTGTTTTGAAAACCGAAATCGTAACGTTTTTAGGGTTTCGTGCGTAAGATCTCTGCACGTTTTTCGCGCAGTCCCGTCGTTTTAAATACACAACAAACCAGAACGGCGGTCTACTAAATAACGTTTATAGTTACGATTTGTAATTTTTCAATCCAATGACAAATGCCTAGTGTGTTTGTTCGTTGTCAAACGATTTCACCGACACGAAGACCGATCGACAAGCGCGCGCACGTCAGTCGAGACGAGTTGGGGGGAACAACACTGAAAACTTGCCAAGAATTGTCAGCGTCGGCTGTAGCGTGTTATTGTAAACAGTGGCGTATTTTTCCCGCCAAAAACGTATCGCGCACAACAAGTGAACGCGAGAAGCCAGAGAGCACGCGCGCACGCGCCGTTTTTCCGTGCGGCTCACGAGGCGCATGCGCGAAATCCCGGCGAACGGCGGCGGCGGCGGTTTTGGTCGGCCATCTTTCGCGGACGGTTATTTTTCTCCATTTTTTTTTTTTGTTTTGTTTTTTTCTTCACCCGGACGCGAGTCCGTTTAACCAAAACCGTTTTTCGCCTTGTCGTCTCGTCCGACCTTACCGTCCCGCTGTTCTCTTCATTTTCACCATCGCCGTCCGTCCGCAACGGTTGCGTCGGTCCCGCGTGTATTCCCCGCGTCCCGTTCGTTTTGTTTGTTTGTGTGCTCGATCGTTTGTTTCTCGGCGTCGGTTCACCGTTTCGGCGCACGCGAGAATAAATGTACGCCGGCCGCTCGGCGTGCCACACCTGACGATAGCAATCGCGAGGACTACGACCGCCGCCGACAGGTAAATATCGTCTCAACGGGTCCAGCGCAGCTCCCGCGCTCGCTACTGGCCCGCTGTAGCCGTGCATGTCGTTTTGGCCGTTCCGATCGATCGCGAGTCGCGTCGTCTGCGTTTTCCGTCTTAGTACGTTTGTCTGAGTCGTTGTCACGTTAGGTATCCCGATTTTACCCGTTCTCGCAGACCTTTTTTTACGTGGGCCGGCCGATGCTCGCACCTCTCGTAGGTAGATACCACGTCCGTCCTGCAGTCTGTTCGTTCGGTGCCCAGCGCTGTTGGGTTACGTTTCTCGAAGTGTACGGCGTCCCAGTAGCTCTCAAATTTTTTCGTTGCCAACACACACACACAATCTACTTTAATTTTTCTTTTTCTCCCACAGGGACAAAACCGTTGGTCAACACCGCCGGTATGGCGTCTGTTCAAAACGGAGAATCGCCTCCTGCGGCCAGTAGGTCGAAAAAAACGGCCGTCGAGGAAATTTATCAGAAAAAATCGCAGCTCGAACACATATTGCTTAGACCCGATACATACATTGGTAAGGACAACAATTATTCGTTTTCTGTTTGCCATACTTATTAAATTTTATTGGTTACTTAACGGTTTCTTTTGTCATTGCATTACGTAGGCTCGGTTGATCCTGTGACTGAATCTATGTGGGTTTTCGATACCGATGATACTGCTATGGTACAAAGAGAAATTACATATGTACCCGGACTATATAAAATATTTGACGAAATATTAGTGAACGCTGCAGACAACAAACAAAGGGATCCATCTATGGACACAATTAAAATCGACATCAATAAGTTAGTATATTTTTATTCAAAATTTAATTTACAAAATCATGATTTTAAGTGTTTCATCCGATTGGCTTTATCTTTAAGATTTTAAAATGTTTATACAATGCACAGAATGTTTGATTTTTATTCATATGTTTATATAGAAAATACTATGAATCCACTTTTAATGTATTTTTAAATAACTAGTTTCAAATTATTAGGTCTTTATTATTACATCATATTATTATCTTTATTTACCCTTTTACATTATTGTGTTATAGAATAGAAATTATTTTTTAGATACATTTACTATATTATACAAATCCTTATATCATTACACATATTAATTTGATTAGTAAATTATTACTATATTAGTTATTACTATTAACAAAATGCATTATATATTAAATTGTGTTGTCTAAATGAATATGTTTTAATATTTTTAATTTCCAGTATTATAGATTCAAAGTAAATTGTATGCATTTGTTTGTAGAGTTGTTTGGTAAATATTAATATCTAATTCTTAAAAGTTATGTACAATCTTAGTATAATTCAAAATAGGTAAATTTATACATAAGTGCCTAGTTATCTTTATTTAAAATGTAATTTATTCAAATTATTTGTCAGATCCATTGTTGAAAGTGATTGAGATCCTATGCAAAATATTTTTATTTATTTTTTTAAAGCGTAGTAGAAGTCTAACATTTTTTTTTTTTTTTTTGTGTTAAACGTTATGTAGATAATATAAACAATTTAATTGAATGTTTTAGGGAAGAAAATATAATATCCGTTTGGAACAATGGTCAAGGTATTCCTGTTGTTGAACATAAAGATGAGAAAATGTATGTTCCTACAATGATTTTTGGACATCTTTTGACTAGTTCAAACTATAACGATGAAGAAGCAAAAGTAACTGGTGGTAGAAATGGATATGGAGCTAAGCTTTGCAATATATTCAGTAACAAATTTACTGTTGAGACAGCTAGTCGTGAATATCGCAAAGCATTTAAACAAGTATTACTTTAATTTTAACCATTATAAATAGTTTGTATTCTTTACTAATTTAATATCTATATTTTTTTTTATTTAGACATGGGCAAACAATATGGAAAAATCTTCAGATCCGGCAATAAAAGAAATTAAAACAAATGATTATACAAAAGTTACATTTAGCCCGGATTTAGCCAAATTTCGTATGACATGTCTTGATAAAGACATTGTTGATTTGATGTCAAGACGTGCATATGATATTGCTGCATCAACCCGTGGAGTAAAAGTGTTCTTAAATGGAAAGTTACTTCCTGTAAGTGTGATTATTTTTTTGTTAGTTTATCAAAATAAATTAAATATATATTTTTTCTTTTCAGGTTAAGTCCTTCCAAGATTATGTACAGTTATATATTAAAGGAAAAGAAGATGAAATAGGAAATCCTTTAAAACTTGTATATGAAAATTGTGGACAACGTTGGGAAATCGCAGTCACTATGTCAGATACCGGATTTAAACAAGTGTCTTTTGTCAATAGTATTGCTACTACTAAAGTATGTTTAATTAAAATGTATACAAATATACTATTTGTGATATAAAATGATTTTTATAGGGTGGTAGACATGTAGATTATGTCACAGACATGATTGTGAAACAATTAATAGACATTGTGAAAAAACGTAACAAAGGTGGAATGGATTTAAAGAATCATCAAGTTAAAAATCATCTCTGGGTATTTGTCAATTGTTTAATTGTTAATCCTACATTTGATTCTCAAACAAAAGAGCACATGACTTTGCAAGTAAAGAATTTTGGATCAAAATGTACATTGAGTGAAAAATTCATTACCACTGTAAGTTAAACTTATATTATATAAATATTGTAATCGTTGAAATTGAATGTGATTTTTGCAAAACTTCCTTTTAAAAATAAAAAAAGTTATATAATGTTACATTATAAAATCTGGTAATATCACTGTGTATTCCAGGTGTCCAAATGTGGTATTGTCGAAGCAGTTTTGAGTTGGGCTAAATTCAAAGCTCAAACTCAGTTGCAAAAGCAGAGTGGTAAAAAACAAATTAAACTCAAAGGAGTGCCAAAACTAGAAGATGCTAATGATGCTGGTACAAAAAATTCAATAGATTGTACATTAATATTGACAGAAGGAGATTCAGCTAAATCATTGGCAGTTTCTGGACTTGGTGTTGTAGGTCGTGATAAATATGGGGTTTTCCCACTTAGAGGTAAATTGTTGAATGTTCGTGAAGCTTCTCATAAACAAGTAAGTTACATAATTTTCACATAAATTATTTTGTACTTAAATAATTATTTTATCAAATATTTAGATTATGGATAATGCAGAAATTAATAATATTGTGAAAATTGTTGGATTACAATACAAGAAAAAGTACGAGACAATGGAAGATTTAAAGACATTGAGATATGGGAGATTAATGATTATGACTGATCAAGATCAGGTAAAACTAACATTTTTACTGTGGATTTATTAAGTTAATATATAGACAATTTTCTGAATTAATTTTATAATTAATAATCAGTAATAAAGTAGAATTTGGTAAATTAATAAATGTTATTATATTTAAAACTTTTTTTTTTTAGGATGGCTCACATATTAAAGGACTGATAATTAATTTTATTCATCATAATTGGCCATCATTATTGAAATTACCATTTTTAGAAGAATTTATAACGCCAATTGTAAAAGCTTCTAAAGGCAAAGAGGAAATATCATTTTATTCATTACCAGAATTTGAAGAATGGAAAGATGCTACACAAAATTGGAATAAATACAAAATAAAGTACTACAAAGGGTTGGGTACATCTACTTCCAAGGAGGCTAAAGAATATTTTCAAAATATGAAGAGACATAGAATATTGTTCAAATATGAAGGTGATCACGATGGTGAACACATTGAAATGGTAATTAATGTTTAATTTTTATAATAATAATAATTGGAATAATGTTCATTATTGGTTTTACACAATTTTTAGGCTTTCAGCAAAAAGATGGTAGATGCGCGTAAAGAGTGGTTAACAAATTGGATGATTGAAAGTAAAAGACGTAAGGAAGCAGGTTTAGCTGAAGAATATTTATATGAGAAGAACACGCAGGCTGTTACTTATAAAGATTTTGTAAACAAAGAACTAGTATTGTTCAGCAATATGGATAATGAGCGGTCAATTGCTTCTGCTATTGATGGATTAAAACCAGGATCCCGAAAAGTAAAAAATACATTTTTTTTCATCATAAATCAATTGTATTATATTAAAATGTATAGATTTTAAGTTTAAGGGGGTGTCATATCCAACAGCTTTTAATTTTTTTTTTTTAAATATAGACATTAATATATAACTTTGTACAATTTAAAATCAGCATAGTATGATTTTGTTATGTTATCCATTAGATGAACTACTGAGACAACAAAGAAGATTGGGACATTGTCTATTACATTTCAAAATATGTATGTTATTCTATATGATGTATTTTTTTTTTTTGTCTTTATAGGTCTTGTTTACATGTATTAAAAGAAATGATAAACGTGAAATAAAAGTGGCTCAATTAGCTGGATCTGTTGCAGAACATTCTGCTTATCATCACGGTGAAATGTCTTTAATGTCTACGATCATTAATTTAGCACAAAATTATGTTGGTAGTAATAACATTAATTTGTTACAACCAATTGGACAATTTGGCACCAGGTTACAAGGAGGAAAAGATGCAGCTAGTGCCAGATATATTTTCACAATGCTAAGGTGTTGTTTTATTTTAAGTTTATATAAATGTTTAAAGATTAATTGATAATTTAAAATTTATAGCCCTTTGACTCGATTGATATTTCATCCTCATGATGATCCATTATTAACTTATCTTCGAGATGACAATCAAAAAATTGAACCAGTCTGGTACATGCCTATAATTCCTATGATTTTAATAAATGGTGCAGATGGTATTGGAACTGGATGGATGACTAAAATACCTAATCACAATCCAAGAGAAATTATTGTTAACTTAAAACGAATGATAAATGGAGAAGATCCATTACCAATGGTAATTCAAAAATAAAATTTTCTATAAATAATGGTTGATAATTAGATTCAATTATATTTTTATTATTGCAGAAACCTTGGTATAAAAATTTTAGAGGACATATTGAACAATTGTCTGAACAGAAATTTATCAGTAGTGGTGAAGTAGGAGTAATTGGACAAAGTAAAGTGGAAATTACAGAACTTCCTGTTGGAGTTTGGACTCAAAATTATAAGGAAAATGTATTGGAAGCTATGTTAAATGATAGCGAGAAATCTCCTGCTCTTATTACGTGAGTAGTGAATAAAATATTTTCAGTTACAATATTGCTAGGTTCATGCTGTCCCCCGTCCATAATGGTAACATTTTATGAAATCTGTGGTTCTGTAAAAACATTTTGAACATTTTTATATATTTATTTTCTTTATAATTGAAGTTTCAATTCTTTAAAAACAATCATCATGGCTAAGTTTTTTTTAATAAATATTATTTTGTACCTATTGTTTAATTTCATTATTTTATAATTTATTTTAAAAGTGATTATAAAGAATATAACACTGATACAACAATCAAATTCATTGTGACTATGAACCCACAAAAACTTCAACAAGCAGAAAATGATAGTATCCATAGGTTTTTCAAACTTCATTCATCTCTTGGTTTAACTTCGATGGTAAGATTTGAAAACATGATAATAATGTATAAACAACATTTTTATCTTAAACGTTTTAATTTTCAGTGTGCATTTGACAAAGATAATGTTTTAAAAAATATGAGTCCACAATGCAAATCATGCGTGACTTTTATGATATTAGGTTAGATTTTTACGGTAAAAGGAAGGCATACTTGGAAGGTATGTTAGGTGCTGAAGCGGCCAAACTTACTAACCAAGCTAGGTGAGTCCGAAAGTTATATTTATTTTAAATTGTATATAAATATTCAATTGTAAAGAATTCTAGTTATTACCTTGATTTGATGATACAAATACTGGTAATTTAGAAAAATGATTTTTAACAATCAAAATAGTTATAAATAATTTTAAAATCGTGAACATCATCAAATTTTTTTTTGAAAATTGGTTGCAAAATATTATGCAATGTATACTCAAGTTAAATCATTTGTATTTATATGTTAAATATTTGAATATTTATAGTAACATAAAATTTCACCCCAATTTTATTTGAAATAAAACTTAGTTAATTTCACATTTTATTTTGATCAATAGTTATAATCCACTATTTTTTATAATCTCAAAAACGCTTTATTGAATCAAACTATACATTAGTGTATTGTTTTTCAATAATATTCAACAAATATATTTTTGGTTCACTTTTAAAAATGTTCAAACATTTTTATATTTATATTTTTTTGTTTTGTTTTTTTTATTTGAATTATTATTTGGTTTAAGATTTATTGTGGAGAAATGTGATGGTGATTTACGAATAGAGAATCGTAAGAAAACTGAAATGATTAAAGAATTAGTACGACGTGGTTATAACAGTGATCCTGTTAAAGCTTGGAAATTAGTTCAAGATAGAGAATCAGTATTGGTAATTTATATATTTTATTTTTAAATAATATATATTGTAATAATTAATCTTTTAATCATTCTAAATGTTAAATCTATTGACATTGATTTTTTAATTTTTCATTTTAGTTAGATGAAGCTCAAGCAAGAATTTCTGAAGATACTGAGGATGATGAAACAGCTCCATCAACGAGTGCTTCATCCAAAGATGATGAAAACTTAGACTATGATTATTTGCTTGGTATGTCATTTTGGCATTTAACTATGGAAAAAAAGAACGAATTGCTAAGGAAAAAAGATGAAAAATGTGCCGAATTAGATATGTTGAAGAAAAAGACTCCATCTGATTTGTGGATTGATGATTTGGATATATTATTGCAAAAAGTAAGAATTGTAATTTTTTACTACAATTATTATATGTTAATTATCTAAAGAGTGTTGAATGTTTTTTTTTTATTATGTTGTGGCTGAACTACACTCTTAAATTGATTTAAATTATTTACTACATGTTGGTTTAATAAATCATTTTTATATTATAGTTAGACGAAGTTGAAGAAAAAGAAAGATTAGATGAATTGGGCGAAGAAGCTGGAAAATCAAAGGGTGCTAAAGGTAAATTAGCTCTTGGTGGTAAGAAAAAACTGATGGTTGCTACTGATTCATTACCATCACCTGCTGCAAGACGTATCGTTCCGAAAATTGATGATGAAATGTTAAAGAAAGAAGAGAAATTAATAATTGCAAAAGGAAAACGTGAAGGAAGAAAGGTATGAGTTTTCAAAGATTATTAATTAAATTACAACTTAATTTTATCTTAAATAATTAGAAAAAAGTTGATGGTGGTGAAGATGAAGTGAAAAAAGTAAAGAAAGAGAAAGCACCTCCTAAAAAGAAAACTGACGGGTTAAAACAATCTAAATTAAAATTTGACAAAATTGAAAATGATGATGATGATGATGATGGCAATTTGTCAGATTCCCCTCCACCACCTCCAAGAACTGTTTCAAAGCGACAAGCTGGTATTTTAATTTTGTTAAATATCTAATATATATTTATTTTTAATTAAATTATATTTTTTTATTAGCTGCAAATATATCATTTACATATGAAAGTGATAACGAAGATGATCCAGGAAATAAATCTGACTACAGTGATAATAATTTTAAAGCTTCGCCAATGCATGGTATAGTTTCTGATGAGTAAGTTTAAGTATTATTTATAATAACTTAATTTATAACTATACATATGGTAGTGTATCATCCGATTGAATGCGGTAGTTATGATAAGAATGATATATTTGTAATTATTACTAATGTGATTTATTCAATTGTATCTTTTATCTAGATCTATGTCTGATGACGAGTTTGTACCGAAAAAGAAAAAAGAATCTCCAAAGAAAGTAGCTAAAAAAGAACCAGCTGCTAAAAAAGAACCAGCTGCCAAAAAAGAACCAGCTGCTAAAAAAGAACCTGCTGCTAAAAAGAAGCCCGTTGCTAAAAAAACAACAGCTAAAAAGAACAATGGTACATCTGAGGTCGTCTTAACAACTGATGATGGACCTGGGGTGAAATTACTTGCCAAGAGAGCAAGTGCTCAAAAAGTACCTGTGGTCGACATTAATAGTGATGAAAGTAATGACTATGATTTCCCTGTGTCCAAACCAAAAACTGCTAAACCTAAACGTAAATACAGCTCCTCGGATTCAGATGATATACTAAATTCTCAGTCTACTAGCAGTAAGTTAACTTTTTACATTATTTCACTTTTCTTTTTTACCAGTTTTGAAATGTTGACATATTCTGTTATTTGTTCTTAGAAAACCCTCAAAAATCTTTTGATGACTTATTTGGTGAAACTAATACAAAGAAAACCGTTAAAGATGATGACGATGATTTTGTAATGTCAAGTGAATCTGACGACGATTTTGTCCCCAAATCAGGTATGTCATAATACAGACTCATAATTACTGTAATCCATAAAAATACTTCTTCTAATTTGATAATTGTGCAAGGATCTATACAATTTTAATTAAAGCCCTCCATTTTATAGTTTAACATTTATTTTTAAAAACAAATTATTTACATTTTAATAAATTATTATGAAGGCGTTATTTTTCTCATTTAATATTTTATTTGTGCGTCCAGTAGCAGTGTCGTACTCATGTCTCATTTATTACTTTGGATATGCTCAGCTTTTATTTTTATTATTTTTTCCAAATTCGTATTCTCTTCTTCCATCCGCTGAATTTCATCGACCATGTTATTGTGTTTAGCTGTTAGTGCTTTCAGTTCTTCTTTCTCGCTTAGAATTTCTGTCATATGAGTACGAATGTATTCCAATGGATCTGCCGGTCTTGGTTCTAATTCGTAGAGTTTCACTAATATGTTGGTCAAAACGTTAATAACTCCTAATTTGATCAATTTTTGTTTGAAATCTTCGCGTTTATTATTAAGCCAATTGTTTGAGTGTTGGGACATTTTTTAATGATTTAACTGAAAATTCTTTCTTTTCAAAAATGTTAAATGTTATGTGTTTTGTTTGTCGCGTTGCCAAGGATTCATATTAATTACAACTATCAATAAGTCTATTATTTATAATGTTTAAACCATTCAATGATAAATATTTGTATTATTTTGTATCAGGGTCCAAGAAGAAGGCACCATCAAAGTCTTCAACCAAAAAACCTCCAACAAAGAAGGCTAAAGCTAAACCTGTTTATGATTCTGATTCCGATTTCAACTAAAACTATAATGTACTTAATGATTCAATCATAACTAAGCAAAGCAAAATGGTTCCATAATTTTGTACTTTTCTGTTATTTTAATTAATTAAAATTTATTTTTTTTATTTTTATTATTACTTAAATGTATGTCTTAATGTAGGAAATTAAGGTGAATAACTTCTGTTAATTTTTTTACTATTAACTATTAAATGCATTTAATGTACGCTAGAATTATTTTTTAAATAATGTACTACGAATTTGAAATTTGTAGTATACATTTGTAATTTTTTTTTTCCAGCATATATTACGTAATTTTCATGATATGTACATTTTATGATACCACTTGCTGTGTTTACTAACGTCTTGAAGTTGAATGCAGTAGAAGAAAAACTAGTAACTGGAATGGAACCTTTTTTTTTTTATTATTTCAAACATTTCTTAAAAAAAAATTTTCGTATTAAATGTATATTTAAGTATGATCACTATATATTACTTATAGAATAATGAACAATACGTTTCTATTATTATTATTTATTATTTTTTTTTTTTTTTACATATATATACATACATTTATTTTTACTTTTAATAAAATATTTACACACGTGTACATAATTGTTGAAGATGTCTAAATATTAATAATATTAATATTCGAAATAATTAGGAATTTTTAAACGTGAAAGCACTTTAAAAAATTAAACGTTTTCAATTGACGGACTGAATCACGTTTTTTTTTTTTGTGCGCAGCAATATTATTATACTGTATGTTAATCGCGACCGAAATCGCCGTTTAAATATTGTTTCACGTATTACAATTTACAAAATCGATCGACGCGACAAAACGATAGACCGTTGTGTGTTAATCCCACTGGGTTCTCGAGGCGCGTCGCGAGCGAACCGCCGTGCCGTCTTATCAAAAGTGTGTTTGACGCACGAAACGATTGTCAACAATCGTCGGACGACCGCGTTGTGAAGACGACGACGACGGTTGCGATCGGTCACTCGGATCTGTTTTACGAAGCCGTCGACTCGGAATCACCGCGAGCCGATATATATGTAATCAGTGACGATCGCGTTGTTGACGAAGAACGCTATTTTTGTGAGCGTCGAGTTTCCGGGTGAAAACGGTTTGTCGGCCGTCGTCGGAACGTGCGCACCGGACGAGAGACAATCGACACGTTCGTTAACATCTGGTTGGACGACGCGACCGCGTCCAACGAATGATGACGGGCACGTTTGCGAATCTGTCGAATGACGCGTACTCGGACGGGATGGGTTTCATTGTCTCGGACGGGTTACGCCGCGGCCGTGGTTCAGTACCGGTGCCCGTGCAGCCCGGCCGACTGTTTGCCGACGGAAAGCCGGTCGTCGCCGACGTGCGGCGGGTGTTTTTCCGTCTTGTAGTGTATCTCGGGCGTGGCGCCGAAGCTCTTTTGCCAGTGGCGCGTCCAGTAGTGGTTCTGCATGGCCACCTCCTTGGGAGTTTTCGCGTCCCTGCACACCGTCACGCAGTAGATCAGACTGCCCATGAGCGTCAGAAATCCGAATATCAGGAACACGATGCCCAACACCCTGCGTGAACACGAAAACCGTCCGTCGGTTAGGGTGCCTTCGAAGACTCGGAAAAGCGCGCGCTCCTGCAAACCCGTTTACCCGTCAGAACCGCGACAGTCGTTTCCCGTCTTGCCATCCGGTCTAACTGTCCACCCTCCCCCCCCCCAGCCCCTTCCCAACGTTCGTCGACGACGTCGAATCGCGCCAGTCTGCAAAACGAACTCCGAGTCAGGCGCGGAGCCATCTTAATCAAAACAACTTTAATCCTCATTTTGTCGCATCGAGTAATGAAATATTTTCCAAAACGTTTTATTGGAAATCCTTTGCGACACACCGAAATAAAACAATAAAGTCTGTCTTTATATCTTTATCAAATGTCGAATCGCGTGGCGGTTGCGGCTGCTATCGGAACAATTTATTGTCCTCTACGGAGACGTTCGAGATATTTAAGAACCGTACTGTAGGTATATTATATTATGCGTGGCCCACCGATTTTTAAGGTTCACGTATCGTTCAATGATTAAACTGCAATACATACATGAAAAACAATTGTATGTACATTGATTAAAAGAGGTATTTATCTTTATTGGTTATCGAAAACATTAAAACCGAAAATCCCATAGCTACAACTTCATTTTAAATCGTCTTTCTATAGTATCATAGATAAGAGTTAGAATTACAAAACGATACTAATAAAACAATTTAACAAGAGTCTACGGGGGGATCGATCGCCCCTTGCCCCCCCCCCCCCCGTGGATCTGCGCCTGTTCTGAGTACAATGCTTCTTACCGTTTTCTATCCCCTTTTACCCATTTTATCCAAATGGTCTTGCGGACGTGTTGTTATCGATAACGGGTTGACGGTACTAACTAATTGGCTCGATTGTTTTTACGTCGAGCTTGACAAGTCACGATTATCCGGTTTAATCGGAGACGAATGGTTTTTTATAATTTTTTTAATCGAAATTCCCGAAACGCTGCTCATCATAATGAGTGCATAAGAAAACGGTCGGAAGAGTGTGTTGTTACCGCGGTTCGCGCAAAGCGTCTGAGGCTCACCATACGAACAGCGGTTCGAAAAACTGTATGACGATGACGAAACCCAACGTGACCAGAATGAGTCCCAAGTTGAGCAGCAGCATCAGACAGCACATGCCCTTGGTGTTGGGGCAAAACGGGTTGGGCGCGGACATGGTCTCGATGGTGACGCCCGGTTTGCGGGTGATCTTCGACTTGATCGTGGACACCTCGGACGGGGCCAGCCCGTTGCTCCGGTACGAGTAGTGGCTCGGAGCCGGGCCTCTGCTCCGGTTGCTCCTGTTCGTGTAATGCGATCCGCGGCTGGAAAACCACGTGGTACGGTGTAACGAGGTGCCCGCGGCTTAGGTCGGGACACTACTTGGAACTAATTGCAGGACATCGGAATTTTCAACATCCTGCTTGCTTACCCCATTCGCATAGTTCTTATTCGTTTTGAAACAATTATTCTCCCTCCCCTCTACTACCGAACGGATTATCATCATTTTTTTTTTACAAGTTAGAATATAGATTGCCGTCAACAGTTTTACCGATCACCGTATTCGACGACAATTGAAATATTTTCCAATTTTTAGAAGAACTGGCGGTTTTTATTGAAAATATTTCCGAAGCGACCGGAAGCACGGTATCGATAAAACGTGCGAAGAACGAAGCGAACCGATTCAGCGGACGGGACATTCGTCTCGGGACGCGACGGTAAAAAATCACCTCATCTCGGACGGCGGCCTGTACGCGCCGCTGGTCACGTACACGTCCGAGTCGTGGTGGCTGGCCGCGGACCTGGCCCGGGAGCTGCTGGACGGCCTTTCCAGACTGCGAGACCTCTTGGACCTGGGCGTCCGATGGCCCCGGGAAGACGGCCGGTCAGTGGCGATCGTGTATTCGGACAACGTCCTCTGGCTGTCCTCGCCTGCGGATCCGGCGAAATCGTGTTATCACGAGCGTCATTTGTTGTACGTCGGGCGCGCACAACGTGCTGCTCACTTACCGTCGGTGGAATATCCTCTTTGGACGTACGGCAGCGTCTCCGAGGACCGGTGGTAGTGTTTGTTTCCGCCGGGCGTGGCCACGTAGTGGTGTTTGCTGACACGTTTCGCCATGTCTCGTCCAGTCGTAAAGAAATCGACCCGTTCAAGCGCGAGCGTTCGACCTTAAACACAAAAACAACACATAAAGTTCGCGGTGAATACCAACCGTCTCGTGCGCATCGCGATTGCACGTGTCGAATTCATTTGTTCGTTTAAATCTTAACGAAACAGACGACAATCGGTCGGGAAGACGCCGCGAACCCGTAACAGTTCTGCGGCGCGTACCGAATTCGGAAGGTGAGAGACAAAAAAAAAAGGGAAGAAAAACGCTGATGATCGGGTAGAGTCGCGTGAAAATCTCGCGGTACAACGTTATAACAACACGAGTGTTTCACGCGAAAACGTTTGAAAACGGACTTGAACTCTATGAGACATTCCCCGTCGACACGCATACAAATGACTGGCCGTCGCTTTTGTTTCGCCGTCCGTCATTCACACGCGTAGTTTGACGCGTTTTACAACGAAACGAAGAATTTGTCGGTTTTACCATTGTACCTAACCTAACCTAAACGTATCATTATGCGTTTGGTTTTTTGTCCGTGAACGCTGTTTCGCTGTAGAAAGGAGTGCAGACCCCGTCCAGTCGGTGTTTTGTTCAAAGCGTATTTCCGTTTCCCCGGCAGTGGAACCTTTACCGGTAAGTTTACATTCTAATCGTTTCGAACAAGCGCGATTTTCGTATCTTTCAAAACGTATTACGAGCTCAGAAGTCAGACGTAGGAGTTAGTAGACAATACGTTAACATTATTTATCTCGTGTTCATTGTGATAAACTACTGTACGAGTGTAGCTCGGAATGGTTTTTCGAAAACGACGATTTATCAATGCTCTCCAATTCAAAACTGACCTCATATAAAAAATTTTTTTTATTTTTTAGATTCTAAATTACAGAAGAACGTACTGTTTTTACAATAACGTGTCAGTGAACAATAGTTTCGTGTAGGGTTCCGTCGATGCATATCATATTTCATCGTCATCATTATTACGCGCATACATCGTAAATAATTATATTACAACATAATAATTCCGTTGACACGTGCGCGGCATAGATTCGCGTGTGAACTATATTCTTAACGTGAACGTAATTATGCATATATATTTACAACATTATTGTTCCCAGTTCCAAGTTGTACGATGGGAAATTGTGTTATCGCGATGAAGCCACGTGCGCGTTCAATCACACGAGTTTCTCGGCATATTCACTACCGTTACCGTCCGTACGTCCGTTAAGTTTTTAACGACGCGTAATCAATCGATTATTCTCGCACTGTCGAATATAAACGGCTTCAAACGTCTCTCGCCGTTATGATGAACACCCGACCGCCGCACGACGTAAAATCGTCGTCGTCGTCGTCGTCCCCGCGACCGCGACCGCGTTACGCCGGTTTCGCGCATTGTCCGCAAACGACGTCGTTTACATAACGGAATCGCCGCGTCAACAGGTGCCACAGCCAACAGGTTCACTGTGAATATCGGTTGTGCACAGTTGTCGGTCGCGAGCGTACCCAAAACGACTGAACGACGACGACGCGGGTAAACGGTCTCGCGCGATCGTAATCGTCGTCGTCGTTATTGTTGTTGTGGATTTTCGTACCGTTTTTCTTTTTGTTTTCTTTCTTTCTCGGCATGTTTTGTATATGTATATAGTTTGCTAGCGATCGTGGTAATGCTTGTTGTACGCAAGAACGACGCCGACTTTTTGTAGCGCGGAAAAAAATAACAAAACAAAATACGACAATAACAAACGCCTTACCGCTATACGATAGTGTACGAGCGAAAACCAAAAAACTAAAAAAACCGTATATTTTTATTACTTCGCGATAGATCCGTTTGATTTTCTTTATGCGCGCGAAATACGCTTCAAAACGCTGAAATTCGATTTTCGCAAACGTCGATTCAACGTGAGACACTACTACCACTAACGATTCAGCTATTTGTTAGGGTCGGCCTAGTCCTCGACACGACTTCCGCTCAACTCGATCTCCCCCCCACGTCCACAACACTTACAACGGCCCTCTTCAATCACGACCGGGGTGGTTTAATCGATCTTTCCTTCACTAGTCTCACAGCCTCCGTCTTTTCTCTGTTTGAAACACGCGCGTTCGAGAGCCGTACAACTAATCTGTTTCTCTCGCATTTCGTCTGCTATCCAGGCCACCTCTTGTAGTATACTCGTTTATTATTGTTTTGTCGTCTCTGGTCACTACACTCGACCGTCGACGTAACTAACGATTGATTGTGTAATATACCGAAATTGGTTTGAAAACATCTGTTGATTGTTTAAGGAACCAAAAGTTTTTCCAGACAAATAAACTGCTAGTGTTTTTCTTCCTCTAACATCTATCGTTTCTTTACACCTACACGCGTGGACGTTCAAGGACGAAACCAAACGAATCGGTCGATTCGCGTGACCAACACGACGGAGTACGACAGTACTATTCCGAAAATCAGTTTTTAATTCCTTCTTGGTATACGTTTGAAAACGGCGTTTACTGTTTGAAAAATGTGTTCTCGTAATAAAAATTGATCGTTCGCGGTAAATATTCGATCGAGTAAATTTGTCCGTTTTTATTCACAGGTCGAATCGATAATCGTTTATACAACATAACCGTCTTCGAATCTGTTCTTCTTTACTACACGATGTGTTCAAGAGCGTTTTTCCGTTCGGTTTGAAACGAACAATAGCCTAGACTCGACTCGGGCAAACCCAATCACACGTACCGGCGCCGCGGAAATCACGTTATAAACGCAGACTTTCGTACGGGCGGCCGTGGTGTGCGACCGGCGTTCAAGTCCCACGGGAATCTTCCGTAGTAAATCACCGCGATGTTAATGAAATAATAATAACAAACCGCGACGAGCCGAAAACGGTGTTACGGTGCGGCCGGGCGTCGTCCGTCGGGTTAATAACGCTAGTCTAGTCGTGTCACAGCTTGAACGCACAGACCGAACACGGTCAAATTATACAGCCGGAAGAAATTCAACGTACATAGTCGTCGTCGTCGTCGTCGTCGGTAATTACGTTCGTTTATGGTATTTAATTTGTGGTCGTCGTTTATTCGAATATGATTCCCCGTTACAGCCGTCAGCGATCTAAACGAAGACTACGGTCGGTCGGAAAAAACCACGCGACGACACGTCCTACGCGCGTTATTTGTTCCGTTAACATTGTTTCTTCGATCGTGATGGCCAAACCGAACGTTTTTTGTTTTTGTTTTTCTCCCGAATTGGGAGTGCGATAATGTCGCGCGCCGACACACACAATAGTCATGTACGCGCGTTGTCTCTCACAAAAGTACGGTCTTCGTACGTAATATCGTTGATTATATACAATCAATGGTAAATGTATACACACAATTAACTGTCGTTTTCGCGCAGTTCGTTTGAACGCGTCCGATCCGTGTGCGTACGTACACTTGAAATTCTTTTCGAAACCGGATTTGAACGGTGTTTGGTATTGTTGATGATAATTGTAGACGGGTATAACTGTGTACGCGTTATGTACATTCCCGCTGGTACGTCTTGGCGAACGAGATTTTTGACTATATATATATGTATACATTTGGGCATTCGCACACCGCCCACGAAATTTGTCGATTTTATCACGTCGTCGTGCTCGATAGAAATTGTTTCGATAATCGAATTAAGTACACTCTCTGGATATCGTACGATACACACGCATAAAAACGTAGTCGCGCGAGAGCTTGTTCTCGAGAGCGATTATTCTAATTGGTGTGATTTGCATAGTTTGCACGCGTACGGATGAACAAGAAATCACATATTTGACGTATAGGGGTTTTTTCCCCCCCTATACGAAGCCCGCGGGCTTTCTACGACCGATTAAAACACATATCGCGATCCGGCGTGGACCCATTATACGACTGAGCCGTAGCAGAGTGTCCGAATATTGTGCGTGCACACCACCACGTCTGTGTCCCAACAAAGTATACGTGCGGTTAGGTTCCGCGCGCCACGTGTCCGACCAACGGATGCCCAATAAACATTAAAGATACGTCATACTATGAGAAATCCATCACGTACGCACTCCGACGTCACCTCCTATTTTGTATTACAACCGAATACCGGGGTCGTCGGTTCGTGACGTAACGATCATCGATCACACGACTCGTTCGATATTCGTCGTCACCGATCGTTCGTTTTTTTTTTATGTTGTCGACGAGAAACAATAGAATAGTCGTGCGTCGGCCATGTCGGCCGCGCGTTTTAAGTAAACAATTAATCAGACACGACGACCTCTTCCAATCGTAATTAATATCGGGCGAGGGGGTCGTCTGTTCGAAAGCGTCCGTTCTAAAACAGACTCTTTTTGCGTACGGACGGTCACGCGTAAAACGACGAATTTCAAGAACAGGCTTTCGACGGTTTTCAAAGTATTAAAGGACTGGAGAAAACTGTGACCGCGTCCGAACGTCATCGACAACAATACATACAACGTAAACGCGCACCAGGCGTGCGGGCGAGCACGAGACGATCCACACGGAACGAGCGTCGTTATCACGAATAACAAATCAAACATTCGCGTTGTTTACCGTATTATTATTATCATCATTATTATACGTGCACTATTTCAACTATCCGTATTTTTACTTTCACTGTACTACGGTCGTCGCCGCATAACATAATACACAGTAGGCAGAAGTGTAAACAATGGAGTCGGACAAGAAAGCGTGTTTCTCGTGCGGCTCCGGCATGGACTGGCGGAGGAGCGGAGCGGGAAAACAAAAACATAAAAATCACTGTTATTACGATTCGTGCGCGCAGCAACGGGTCCGTTTGGTTTTGCTATCGTTTTCCGGACGAAAACCGCCGTACGGTTAACGCGTCTTTGCGCGGCCGCCAGGAGCGGGGACCTGTTACGCGCGAACGTAACGAGCCCCATTCGATCGTGCGCGCGATTACGTTCACGAACAGTCGAGAGAAAAGGAACGCTACGTGAATATCTGTTCCGAAAAGTACGGGAGGGCTCGTGCTGCAGAACAGCGTCGGCGAGTGCGCCGTTTCGTCCGTGGGAGGAGAAGACGTGCGCGGGTAAACAATACGATCGTCCGTCGTCAGACGTCGTGCTGAATTTCACGAGAAGTTTCGCGGCGTACTGCGTGCGATAGACAACGATCTTAGAAAACCTTGTTAAAAAAAAAAAACTATTCCGTCGACCGCGTTCGCCGCCGACGTGAGATTTCTAAACGTTACGTTCGGCGTTCGACTGTTCGCCGGCCGATCGATTGGTTAGGTTGGCGACATCGGCAGAAACGGAATTATCGTCGCCTGCGCGACACGGCCAATTAATTACGCGCGCGCGCGCTCGCGGAGAAAGACGAATTCGTTATCGTCGCTGGCACCTTTCACGGTCGTGGGATTTCCGACGAAACCGTAATGACAACGTTTTTATATCCGGAAGCAAGTGAAAATCTTCGGGACGACTGAATGTGTTCATGTGTACATACGTGTCCTCGAGACTGTTTTCAAACGAGTCGGCGGGATATTTTAGTCGATCAATCCGAGTTTTGCGGTCTGCACGCGTGCGTTTTTTCTCGACACCCGTCGGCAGCCTCGTCGTCCAACACGATCGGCAGATTTTCTGTCGCAGATCGCGTCTGGCGCACGTCGCATTACGCGCAGCCGTGACGAACGGGAAACCGCGAAATCGTTGGCCGGCCGACTCGGTGAAAGTAGGTGCGCCCCTTCGGGCCCGCGTAACCGCCTACGGCCGCGAGCGTATGATGAATGTGGGCAGCGCGACCGGATGATGTCATTTCGCGCGTCTGTGTGGGCGACGAGCGCGGCATAGCGGTTGCCGGAAACGGGCAAGGTCGCAAACGTCGTATCGTCGCCGTACGGGTCGTCGTCTAGCTTTTGGCGCGAATCGCCGTCAATTCGGTACCGTCAAAACGCGACAGTTGTCGGACAACGACGTCGTCGTATATGCTGCGACGTGTTTCTAAGGCACGCTCGACAAAACTCGTCGAATTCCACTCGTCCAGCCGTCGCGCGCGTATAACGATAACATTATTAGTCCGGTCGATTCTGTTATTACGGCCGTGTACGCGCACGAAAACCCGTCTCTCGTCTATTCGAATAATTTCGAGACCGGCACCGCGCGACTACACGCGCACGCGGTGTATCCATAAGGCGTCGTTCTTCTTTATTGATTTTTTTTTTCCTCGTCGGCTATATATTTATAGCCGTCTTTTTTCCCCCGGTTGTAGTGCTTATTTTTCCGAACGTTTCGGCGGTCGGAACATACATTTTGGTTCACTATCTTATCAGCTATGATACGATGTTTGAAAGTGAAAAATTAAAAACAGTAATCGTTTCGTTCGATCCAATCGATTCGGGTTTATTAAATAGAATACAATTATATCGACAGGCCGTCGACTATAATGAAACGCGTGTTATTTCGTTTCGTCGAGATGCCATTTCATCAACTTTCGTAAATTTGTTCAAAACTACACATGACAATACTCGATTTTTTTTTTCAAAATCAAACTTGACTGCGCGTGAAAAAAATCTACTCGTTCGCCATCGACTAGACAGTTGAATTCAAACGTGGCTTATCATATTCGTCCGTCGGAGAGATTTCGTGCGCGGGCGTTAAAGTCGAACGTCCGTCAGCGGACGTTCAATCGGGAAACCGACGGGCAGCCCAACGAAGCGAGCGGACGACGTCTCGGCGGTTGTACTTTACGTCCGTCCGCGGGCAACCGACGCGTCGCTCGTCGACAGATCGCCGTCAACCGGCGTGGCGTCATTTCAGTGTTTTCTAGACCGCGGCGAACGTACGACGAACAACGTGTCGGCGATTAATTATTTTCCATGGGCGCGGAGACTCCGAGGTTCAGCCAAACGCTCCGGACTGGTAGAAACGCACGAGTCCGCCGGACGGCGTTGCTGCCCGTCGACCGGCTCGCCGTTCGCCACGGACCTCTAACGCGCACGCGCGAGCAAGCCCAGCGGGTCTGTCCCGGCGATTTTAAACGGACATAAATCATCGCGGCGGACCCGCGCGCCCGACCGTAATAACGTCGCGCGACGCACAATGGCAGTCGCAATTATTGCGTTGTGATATTGTAACGATGAGTATTAAAAACCGATTTGTCGTGGCTAACAACAACAACAACACGCCACCGTACGTACGGCATTGCATCATACCGATGCTGCGGCGGGTCGTTGTATCTTTTCGTGTCGTCGATTGTTATTAAATCGTCCGAAACTGCAAAACGGTCAGTGAACTCGTATTATACACGACGAAGCAAACCCATTTCGACGAAAGACGGAGTCGTCCGGGAGTATGTATATATATTTTATGTAACGTATACGTTTTAAAAACGACCGTATAAAACACATCGCGTAGTCGCCGTCGATCGACGCGCGCGAAACGACATAGAGTACTTAATTTGTTTGGTATGACATTTTTTTTTTTTAAATCTAGTCGCACTTTAAACCATGTCGTGGCTTTCGTAGATTCGTGTGATTTTTCCAAAAACAACACAATAGTAACGATATCGAAATCCAGCTGCAGCGGCTTAAAGTCAGACAACGTCGAACGCCTCGTGGAGGCCTACAACATCGTGCCAAATAACAAAAGTCGTGGAGTGTAGTTTGATTCGTTCAGTTCAGACATACGTCGAGCCAATTACAATCAAACAAAAACAAAACTTTAATGAAGTTCTCTGTCTCGCTACTAATCCGAATACATCGTTTGAACGATTTAGAGATTTATGTGTTACATGTGATGGCGCCGTAACTTGGCGTCCGATTAAACGCACAGACGGATGATATATTATAATAAAACATGATAACATGGGACCTTACCTAACCTAACCAGCGCGCACGGGACGCTGCTTCGCCGGATCAAATTATGAAGCGATTAAAATAGAATAAACCGCCCTGGGACAATCGCGCGCCGATAGTTCAATAACCGCCGACTCCGTCGTCTGGGTCATCTACAGCGCGGGGTGTTTTACAAAACGACTGTGCACTTGCGAAAACACGTTACGCGTAATAATAAATGTGTGCAATGTACACACATATTACTGCGCATACTTACGAACACGGTGTTTTTTATCGTCGTTTCAATTCGACCGTGTGGGCCGAAACACGCGTACACTAACGCGCGTCGATAAAACATCGTCATATGACCATAACCGGAAGGTTATGCTGCTGCCGCGGTTTGTCATAATATTTTTTCAGCGCCTCGCTAGTTCCGATTTGAGATCACACCGGAAGTCTCCGGAAACGCCAATAATTCTCAAGCAGTACGGTAAGGGTTGTACCGAAACTAAGGTTTACGTCGTATTGATAACTAATCGAAAGTTTACATTAGAGTAGACGGTGTTTTTCGCACTTGATCACCATTGACATTTATGTATTTTCCTTGTTTAACTGTTTCACATGTTTCAAGAATTGTTTGTCGTTTTTGGGACGAGTGTCTTTTCAACGGTCCAAATAGATAAAAACCATATGACGCAACATTTGAACTATGAGTTGGATACTTCAAACCTTCCGTTTTTTAAAAACCAATCTTTAGATTTTTTTGAATTGTGAGACTACTGTTTGGTCTTCCCGTTGGGATATTGTCGTCTAACCATTCTCGGTCATCATCGACATTTGAACACCGAACCGACGCTTGACGTTGTTTATTCAGGAGAATGTCTTCGTGGATTTTAACTTTTTTAGCATAAAAGAATAATTGCATCCACTTCCGATTTCGTGTAGAGACAATGATTCAAAATTTTACAAGTATAGAGTTCAAAATTATACTAAAGTTAGCTTGTTCGCGTCATTCCAAGATAAACCCTAACTTGTCGTAATTATATTACTAACAAGAATAACGAAATCATACCTTACTTCTGGGACAACCTCCATACATTCTCCGTGATTTTATGCCTGCGATTGTGCATCAAAGACTTGGTCTAACGTTCGTTTTGTTTTGTTTTGTCTTTTTAATCAACGAGATCCACAAGTATACCGTAGGTTTTCGCCGTCGTATTCTCTCATTCGAGTGACATAGGCCGCGACGAAACGTACGTAAAAAAACGCGTCGATTAAACGTTTAAACATTATATAATTTGCAACCCACAGCTGACGTTTATGCGTGTGCGTTGTTACTGTATGGTAGCAGGCAAGTCCGGGGCACAGAGTCTGATGGACGTCATTGAAAGAAAAACAAAACGATTTATTCTCTACAAAGGTGCTCGTTTCGTATGCCACCAACAAAAAAACCGTGTTTTTCTACTCTACGTCCCAATCGTTTATAAATCAAATGTTGAATGCGAGGTGATATTTCGTTTTATGGACCCCGCCGAATAACTGACGTATAACGTAACGTTCGGAACATATTATTTTATCTAGACGGTAAAAAAAAAAAATACAATAAAAACGACGGTTTTTGGACTTGCGTTGCGCACAGCATCACCCTGGAAAGTCCCGTTCGTCCGTATATTGCCGTCGTTTAAAAATGAACGTCGTTGTTATTGTTGTTGTTGTTATTATAATAATAATAATAATAATAATAATAATATTATTATTATTATTATTATGATAATATTCGCGCGGTTGTCCGGGTCGAATCGCGGCGGTAGAAGACGTCGGGGAATCATATCTCGCGATCATTTCCGTTACATTCCCCCGTGTAACGTGTGCATTACGCGCAGCTCCGTCGTTACGGTATCGTCATCGGCGGGTCCGTGTGGGCGTCGCCGACGAGACGATATCATAATATAATATTAAAATATCCGAAGAACGAGTTTGGCGCCCTCGGGCACGGAGACGACGGACTTATCCAAGTCGCGCGGCGTTTGATGTTCGCCGCGCGCGACAAACGACCGGCGCATTACACGCGGGACCCGGACGGACCGACCGCGGCAACGATCCGCCGCATCGAGTACCTCGTGTGTACCGTATTTAATATATATATACATATAACTAACCTAACTAACCTAACGTCCGTGACCCGACGTCGCCCGCACCTAAACAAAAAAAACAAAAAAAAAACGTTTAGGTTTTGCGGCCGACGTAATAACGGCGTTCAACACGATCGTATTAGCCGTTGTTGAAGGTCAATAGAAAATGGGAATTTCCCTCGACACAAAAGGGCTCGAAATACAAACGTTAAATGAACGATCTGTATCTGAAGTTCCGATGCAGTATCTAAGTACATTTAAAGTTCAAACGTTCGAACACCGTATGGTTGATAAAAAAAAAAAAAAATCAACGAATGTGAATACGAGATTTTCACAAAATGATAGAAACGTGGACTATAAACGTGGACATCCAATACGACCGAAAGCACAAAAACTTGTATTATCAAAACCGATATTGACGAAGAGAAAATAGTGACGCGCATGCATGTAATGCTGCAGGAGAAAACAATGAATTGATATACGATGAAAAAAATCGTGCGAGCTACGAATACGCGCGGATGAAGTGAAACTTCTTTCAGTGTCATTCAACCGATAGAATATTAGGTTTGTATTGGAAAAATAGGCTTGTATACAAAAATGTATATGGAAGTTACTAAATATTCTCTATTCCGCTAGGTAAATAAATATAGGAACTGTACGAGCGGAGGGCGTTTATCAATAAAATGCTTACTTGGTCACTATTGCCAGACACTTTGAAATGGGTTACTTGGTTTACCAATCCTAAGTCTGACCAGCCTGAGTGTATGTAGTAATGTAAATTAAGCAAAGAAAAGAACACACAAAAAGCGATCAAAACAGATAAAACGGTCGTGGCACTTTTGTTCGCATTATTTGGCCCAGTGCGTGTACGCGTGTGTACTAACAGCAAATGACGTGGTCACGGCGCGTGCGGGTAGGTACACGAGAATCCTATAGATGCGGTGAAATCGGTGGGGACGGTCGAGCGGGTCTGCTCGCACGCTATTGGATGTAACAGGAACTTTACGCGCATGCGCAACTATCTCGAGAAAACGTTTCGTGACAGCCGGCAACAACAGTATTTACGCTTTGATATAGTTAATAATAATCTTATCGCGTGGAAAAACTTGTAATAACGATTGTTGATAAAGCGATTTACTGTTCTACGGTCTACAACGCCGCGTGTACAGAATACATCTGTATGCAACGTATTTTTACATTGTTGGTTGTAGTCACCAGTTTTTTTAGTGCGATAATGCGTAAATGCAAGAATATCGCGGAAGTTCATGTAATATTGAGTAACTTGTAACAACAAATTAACAATTTAATTAAAAAATAACAATAACAATTGTAATCAACAAAAAAGTTAAATACAGATACGTCAGTTCAATGTTTTGAAATTAACGAAATAAGTTTATAGTGTCTTAAATTTTTGGCCCACCGACTGTCGCTCCGAACGTCCGATTACATTTGATCGCCCTATAGGGCGGGGTTGGGTTTTCGCCGTCGATTTCGCACGGGTCTTTTTAACCGTCGAATCCTGTGACCGCCGGACTCGCGAATTCTGCGGGACGTGTACAACCGCGCCGTCATCCCGTTTACAATTAAATTATATACCGTGCACGGAGGGTGTGTCCGCGGTGCGGGACGGACGTGTCTGCGGGCGTCAATATAACAACTCTGCGTCGCCGCCGTACGATCCTGGTTTCCTTTTGTTGGCGTCGTCGGCCAAGAGAAACGAGTCTCGCCTTCGCCGTGTGCGGAACGATCGACACGCGTTCCGGGCCGATCGGCTTTCGTCGTGTCCGACGATTACGTGCACGCGGACGAGGGGATACGAGCTCGTCTCGTCCGTCTGAAGGTGCGACTCGCCAACACGCGCGTCACCGTTTCGCCGTTTCGAACGCGATGTCGTCACGCGGCAAGTGACGAAAGGACTGTTGCATTGTTACCGCCGTGACGGTCGGTCGCGTTTGTCGCGCGACGGCCGGCGAAAATAATCGACGGCAATACACTTCGGCGACGTGGGGAAGTCTTCGGAACACTATATAGGTCATCACGGCGACAAACGGCGCAGACGGTCGTCGCTCGTGACGATACGTCATATCCGCCGCCAGACTACATTATACAATTTCATAGAGTACATCCGAAAGGCGTCGTCTAGACGCAAGCTCGCACACTGTACGACTCGGTCGATTCGTATACCGTATTACGTACACACGTATTTTGCTTCAGTCACACCACCATACAGTCGCCGGATTTGATGTAACGAATACGTTTTGACAATCGTGCATACATTACTTATAGGAACTGTTTGGTTGGTACGCGTCCGTGTTATGTACAACAGTATGTACTAGTGACTTGGGTTTTCGGAGAAATTTCGACCATAAAGTTTCACGTCACGTGAAAAGACGTGCACGTGTTTGTTGCGAGGAAAGAGAACGATTTTTTGTCTGTGACGTGTATTAGACACGTGTTTACACGTGATTTCTTTCTTTATTTTGTCTCGATCCGACATATTATTTAAACATGCCCGTTTCGTAGACGAATATTATCGTACGACGGCCATCAGGACTTAAGAACATACGTACATGTATACCTTAAACGTAAAAAAAAAAAGAAAAAGAAAATCGTCTATTTCTAAAACAATTATCGGAGAGCGATCGAACAGAACGGATGACAAACGTAATAACCACAACCTTGACGGAGTGGTGGTGATCCGGCCGAACGACGATGACAGATTTCCAGCAGCTGCATGGTGACGGTAGATACTATTACGGCGAGCGGAAGATACGTAATTACATGTTACATAGTTATGTCATTAGAGAAAAACTTTTCCCGTTTTGGTCTACGATTCGCGCACGATAACGTAATACAACGCGCCATACGCACGTATTTTTTCATGTTTTTAATGAACTCCGCGGCGCGCGGGCCACGTGTTATGATACGCGTTTGTAATACAAACCGGTAACTATAGAAATGCACAATCGCCTTATGTATACATATCTCGTAAAATATATTACATATTATGCGCCTGTAGTATAACAGTAGGCACACGAATCCGTGGCGACGTGCACGCGTGATATTATAAAACATTTATTTTTCAATATATATATATGTATATATGTAGACGACGTAAATAGTACATGATATCACGACGAAAGTTCGGCAGAACGATTACTGAATACGTGTTCGTAGATTGTTTTCGTTTAACGGAATATGCATGCACACACGTAATTCTATCCTCGTCTCTGTATAAAACGCAATATTATTATGTGCCGTTCATTCATGGCATTCATGGTCCGTAATGGTATATTTTATACAACTGTAATATATATATATATATATGTGTGTGTGTGTGTGTGTGTGGTTATTAGATTTTGTTCGTGATCGATACTGGATCGCGGGAATATTTATTGCGTGCGCAGGGTATGCTCGGCGGCATAGGTGTATCGTGCGATTAACCGAGAAACGTATCGCCCCGCAAACGTTTTCGAAATGAAATTCGTGACGACGGCAACGCGTTAGGGTTTAAAGTGCATTATGACGGTAAAATACGCGCGTGTGCACGCGTAAATATATATAATTGTATATTCCGTCGTCGCAGAAACGAATATTTTTTTACGCGTGTCCCGTCTGCCCGCCTTCGTTTATAATCTTGTGACTAGGCGAAAAAACCGATTTTCAGATCCATTAAGGTCCCGTCGATTACTATATTACTACTGTTGTTGTTGCTGCTGCTGCTGCTACTACTACTGTACAATATATATATATGTATAGGAACACTGAAAGAGACGTGGTAAATTACGTGGTATATAGTAATTTTTTTTTTATTTCTCATGACCGTTTCTCGAGTGCATCAATCGTGAGAGTGTCGTCACGTACTCGAATAACGTGTGTGTATATAATTGTATATACATACGCACACCATGACGTTTTTACACAACGCCGAAGCTAATCGTCCTCTTCGCGTGCGGCTATGTTCGCTTCTGTCGTCGTCGTCGTCGGTTAGTAATAACAGTGTAGTATATACACGACTTTCGGCCAAAACGATCACGTCCATTTCGACGACAACGCATTCTTCTGTCGTCCGGACGTTGCGACGGTATTCGCTATACACACACGTTTCGTACTCGTAATAGTACATAAGGTATAATACATATACATATATATATATATAAATTGCAAACGCGAAGCCGCCCGCGACAATGCCGCGGCCGCCAAGCACACGCGGCAGCCAACCGTCTTCTGCGAACACACAATATATATATGACCGGAACGATTCGCTCGATCTCCGTGGGAGGCCTACACTACTGCATACACGCGCCGACGACGGAAACGAAGAATTTCAAAATCGCGCGATGTCAAAGAGCGGTCTATATATTTATATAAGTATATTATTATTGTGTGTGTGTGTGTGTGTGTGTCTGTGTCTGTGTATACACGTAGACAAAGAAAACGAGACGGCGAGAACGAATTATTGGACTATGAAGACAAAGGAAAAATCACGGTTCATTGGCGTTTTTTTCTTTCTCGTACACGAACGATCCAAGTTTTAAGTACTCAAACATATATACGCTGTACGCGACAACGCGGCACGGTGTCTACGATCGTTATAGACAGTGTTAATTTGATCGGTCGCGTTATCGACGTTTAAAAATCCGTCGACTCCGTGAAACGTGCGTTCAAATCGTGTCCCGACGTCGAAGAAACATTTCTAGAAAAAAATATCGAACAATAATAAACGAAACGCCGCGTCTCTCCGATCAATACTGACGGGCTGTGTCGAATGACGATCGCCCGGGAAAACCGTCCGTTAACACGAAACTTGGGCGTTAAGTTCGCGGGGAAACGTGTTATTCCGAAGGACGTCGATCCCGAGATGTGTGTATAAAATATACATCCAGCCATAACGCTACACGGCCTGGTGAATATACCGCGCGCATACGCGTTACTGTATTAGTATATATTATAAATGTGTGCAGTATATTTATATAGAGACGTATACACAACATACCGGGCAGAGACGTTACAACATTTTATAGCGCGATGACCGGTCTTTCGGAAGGTTTATAACGCGGAGAAGTTAAGTCACGTGAAAGCACGCGGCCCCTCGGGTTATATACACCGTAGAATGTCGAAGGGGAATAAAGAAAGAAAAAAAAAACGGTTATTATGTAAACGGCCGATCGAGAGAAATAACAGCTCGTGTGTATTTGATATTTTACATAATTCCGCGAGTCGGCGTGGCAAAACGAACCAACAAAAACTAACAGCAATCAACGTACAAACAAGACTATTATACAGTTCCGAATACTTGCTGCGCGTGGCGAAAATTTCACCGAAGCCGGTTAACGAATAAATTAATAATAATAACAATAATAATAATAATAAACTAGACTAACTGGTCTCTGTGGCGCGGACCGACGATGTTCGTAATATATATATTTTACGCGAATATCTGGCGGTTACGCTCGACCGTTTAATAAATAATGTAAATGATTTATCATGTACACGCACGCGTCCTTGGACCATACCATAATCGGTATGCAACTGCAGTTGGCGTACATACCGTGGTACGGTTTTAACCTTATTTAATAATTCGGCCTTCTTTTCGATACGTGCGTTGTTGTACGCCGACAATACCAACGATCTATCGTTATGATATTGTCATAACGTTACTACTTTCGTCTATCATGTTAAACTTACGTCATTTCATTTTTGATTTTTTTTTTCAAACGTGTTTATTCGCTTTTCGTCCGCGTAGAATCTTCGACTGTTCCACCGAGACCGCTGCACTTAATCGCGGCGAATTATCATTGTATTGACCGTAGTGTGTAACACGCGCGCGCGAACAAGCGAATCAAATGTGATTTATCGGAAAAACAAAAATCGTTCACCATAAAACATACAACACACAACGTGGACGACTCTGGTCGCTCGTGCCGGTCGACCGGCGAGATTGGCGCGAAGCTCGTTACTGCGGCGGTTACGGGCACGAACGGGTCTCTCCTCACTCGCTCTGTCTCTATCTCTCTCTCTCTCTCTCTCTCTTACTCTCCGGCGAGCGCCCTACCTGTCCGTTGCGCGATCGTCCTTCCTGGTCCATTACCGGCTTCATTCACCGGCCGTCGTCGTGTTCGTACGACGACGCCTACGACGACGTAAAGTCCTCCACCGACGCTCGTACGGCGTTCCGAACGAAAAGGATCGGCGTGTATTTTTTACTTTGTTTTTGTTTGTTGCCGACCGCGTTATTCAAATCTTCCGTCGTGGCCGTAACACGCGGCGGATACCCCGTTCCAATCCGTCGTTTTTCGACGTACGCGTAAATAGTTCTCGCGTCGTTTGCGTACACTTGACCGAAACGCGAAAACTCGTCCGTACGTACGCAGTCGAATACATTTTTCAATTCGTTTTTTAAATCACGGTCATTTTTTTTTTTTTTTTTAACAAGAAAGTATAAGTTAAATGTCACTTTGAAAAAGTAACTTGGTCAAAAGGTAAAATTGTCTAATTAGTATTTAAAAATACCATATGTATGTTATCGAACGCTATGAACAACAATGATGAGCAAGTTAGTGAAAAAAGTAAAATTAATAACATGACTTGCAGTTTAAAGTCAATAGTTAACAAAAGACATTTTTAACTAGTTGACGTTAACTTTGGTATTAAAATGTAACGAAATGTTAACTAAAATGATAAATTACATTTTTTATTACTTACGAACATTTCAATATTGTGAAAACTACTCCTCGTTACCTCATTTGGTTTCTAATATCCCATTAGGACATAAAGCATGAAAATTTAGTTCGTTTCAGTCTTTATGAACTGTTGTCTATTTTATAACACATTTGGAACTTGGATCAAAATATTAATAAACAGAATTAATTATTAACTGTAAAAAGTTTAAGCTAATTAAGTTAATTAGTTAACGACAAGATAAGTTAACTATACGAGTTGAATAATTGAACATTATGTCTCTTTTTAACTAGTACTAGTATTTCAATACAGTACGAATAATTGATTTAAAATTAAACGTTAAATTAAAATCGACTCGGCCTTTAACTCGTTTACGTTCAGCCTTCAGTATCTATGAAACGTCTCGATATCGAAAATCGCGCGTGAAACTCGATATTCCATTCCTCGAACGGCGCATAATCTCTAAAACTGTACCCGGTGAAATCGTCGGTCAGTATTACGAAATGCAAATTCGAGGGAAATCGCCGAGTGTTCGCACCGCGGTTTTCAATCACGCCCCGCCGTTGCTGTATCAGGCTATTTGCCGCGTTTATGCCATCGATACCCAACGGGTCGGTGGAGCACCTATTGTACAACGTTTCTGTATTCCGGAGTCCGAGACGAACGCGCGACCGTTACGACGTGTCTATTACGAACGCGCGTATTATACACAAGTTCGGACGAATGACGCCGGGCCGCGCGACGTCGCCGCGAAACGTCGTTTCTCATCACAAAACGCAAGCGAAACAATAGTGCCTATAAAAAAAAAAAAAAAAAAAATTAGAAATCCATTGTGTACGGGAAACGTCGTTTTCGTTACATTGTTTTTTAACGTGTGATTTCTGATTTCTACTCGAAAACACGCCACTTATCGAGTGCGGTAAAAGAACTAAAATCGTTATTCTAAACATAATACGCGGTGTCGAAACGCGAATAATTAATGTCGTCGTACGCACGCCGCAAACACGCGAAAGCACGCGGACAACGAAAACGACGTGTTCTCGACGACGCGAAACGCAAACGTAACGCAGCCGAACAAACGACTCGGGAAGCGACAGAACGCAGAATCAGTTGTCCATAACTCCGATACGTTCACGGTCGAACAAGCCAGCGTACGTAACACGTCGGCGGGTTTCCGTCCGTTTCGTAACGCCCGTGTACGCGTAATTGTCGTCACAATTTATCGTGTAACGCCGGCGGCGCAGCTGTCCAAAGACCGTCGGAAAGAGGGAAACGACATTTGGTAAACGCTGCAAGCGCAAACGCGGTGAACATCGCAGTGTCGCACCTGCACCTGCGCGCACGCGCGTTCAGTCGGATGACGCGACCACGCGGCAGCCGGAAATGCATTTCGAGAGGGAACCCCACGAAATGTCCCGTTTTCGAACGCGCTAAAACGCTACAATTGTCCCGGCGCCGTTGCCCGAGACGACGACGTGCCGTACTGTTTCATTTGTGTTCTCCGATATCGGTTTGTTGAAAACGAACGTTCGATATTCACGCGGAAATCAGAGCTGGATCGGTTTCGCGATGAATCCGCGTTTGGAAACACGAAGCGAGTTTCTTTGCCAATGCCGGTGCCCGCCAAGCGAACACGGTACATACTCGCGTGTCAGTGATGATGAAAAAACGTTTTCGGGGAACAGTGCACGCGACGTGCTTACTATCGCCGACGAAAAGATCTTCTTTGAACACATTCTGTCGTTTATTTTGATACACGCAGCATTTAGGCCAGTGCGACCACATCGTGGCACTGACGTCAACTCGAGCTTTGAACATAATGCGAGAAAGAACGTGTTATTTCTTATAACCCCCCCGGCTATTTTATTATAAAAATAAACGGTCAAACGCACCCGTTGATTGTGTTTAAATAATATAATCATCAACCGAACAGTCCGCCACAAAATATGACTTGTGCGTCCCGAATCCTGTAGACCGCTTAACGTAAAAATACAAATTTCGGCAAGGGGAGCGCGTGCCCCGGCCCCCTACCAGCCCGCCGCCGGAGATACGGTGCCGTTACGACGATACGAACCGATGGGAAAACACGGTAATGCAACATTCGGATCGTAGCGTATCATGTGAATTCGTTCTTCGGCTACACGGTCTGAAAATTGCATCGCTTTCCGCGCGGCGCTCGTTTAATTGTTAAGCCACACCGCCCGTTCTCGTATTCGTACGCACGTAGCGCACGCGGCCGACAACCCATAACCGTGTAATGGTATCGTAACGCGTGTTTACGTCCGAGCGCGCGTATTATCACGCGTCTTATACGGCCAAACCTCTACTGCAAACCTACTGAAACACTGACCTTTCCGTCACGGTCGTTTGCTCTAGATTTTCGGATCTTTTTTTTTTGTTTTGATTATTCGTCCCCCGCGCGTCCTCGTCACGCCTGCCGATGTTTTCGTTTTGAGGATATTCGGCGTGCGGAACGCGTTTCGTTCCGAATCGCGTGCACGGGTACGCGTTATACGTTGTGCACGTCGCAACGGTTCGACAAAAGGACGAGATCGGTTTCGGGGTACTCGACGAAAAATAAAAACCAAAAGAAAAAAAATCATCGTCGGACCATATCGGTTAGCCGACGATCTGATAAGCCGATTAATATGTCGTCGCGTGACGTTCGAAAACGCGTACAGGTGAAAATGTATATGTACACGTATTGGTCGCGTAAATTCGTACCGAAAAATCCGTATTGAATCGTTCGGAAACCGTTCGCGTTACGTGTTTCGCAGTCCGAAACTCCGGAAACGTGTTAAACCGCTCTTGTTCTTTTCTATTGTGCGCAGACACGCCTACCGTTTTTTTTTTATTTTTATTTTAATTTTAAATTCGCGTACTGTTATTATTGTCGTCGTTTTCCTTTGTTTGCGGCGTAAAGCGCGCGGTCCGATGAACATGTCAGCGAATCCGTCAAAAGAATCTGCGCCCACGCGAGCGACAGCTGGTCGTCCCGCGGAGCACCCGTCGTCGGCGATCTGAACGTGACGACGGAAAGCAGCCGACACGCGCACGCACGCGCAGCGCGATCGTCGTGAGATTCCGCAATAACTCGTACGTGAAAAACCCAGAAACTGTAATGTTCATCATTACGTGCGTCGCAGGACCGTCAGAGATCAGTCGATAAATTCATATTTTTATCGCAACGCACGTATTATACCGTGTACAATAAGTTCGTGCGCGAGTGATAAACGTCGACGACGCGTGCGAGCTAATAAACGTACGGTATTCGAAAACTCTAAATTATTCTCCCGAGAGTCGACCGCTGTCGTCAGCGATTCGTGTGCATAAATTTAAAAAAAAATAAAACGAACATTACCTACCGCGTTCGTAGATAATTGACCTTCGGAGCGTGTAAAGCGTTCGCATTTATATATATTTTTTCGTGATGAATAAAAAACAACAACGTCAACAGCGGTTGGATTCTATTCGTACAACTTAACGAATGAAATATAAACCATTTTATTTTACATATCTTATCTTTTTTTTCTTTCTTAACTGAGTATGACGAAATATTTTGTCGGGGAACTTATTATTGGTACGCATACACCGTTTTTTTTTTTTACACCCATTTAGAAATGTACGCGTTTACTGCCGCGTCGCATGCACATCACTCGTTTTAAAAAGACAGATAAATAATAATTAGGAACTCGCGTTCACCCGATACGTATAATATATTATTATATTATAACGATTTTCACGTATATGTATATAGTAATTACTAATTAGGTACTGGCTGCGGTACGTATGCGATTTCCAATTATAATAGGTCGCTGGTGTTCTCTCCGTCTCCGTGTTTTACAGCATGTAGCGAATTGAATGCGTTCGTAGACGTACCACAAAGAACCAAAACGTTGAGTTAATAATAATCGACACGTCATCGAATTCAACGACGAGTCACCACACCCGCGTGTGATATGGTCTAAGCTTGTATTACGTTTCGAGCTCTTGAAAAATACAAAAACCGTCCGTGTCGATAATTTTATTACCACTTCTGAGTCGTTTTGAGTTACGTTTCGGGAAACAACGTGCACCGACTAGATACAGTTCGCTACCGGAAAGTAACGCATGTCGAGACCATCCGAGCCTTCTACACGTTAACGTGTTCGCAGACGAAATAAAAATAATAAACAAAACACATCGTTGTAGGTACAACGCGTTTGTTCGCTTCGCTCGGGAGTCCAAGACGGACGACATTCGATAATAACTTACATTTACGCGTAATTGTGAAGATCGCGGTTTTGTACGGACGGTAATTATTTTTTACCTTAAATTAAAAAAAACAGACACGCCGTTCAAATCAATTCGGTTGAACGCGTTCCAAAGAAATCATCGCGCCGCGTAGTATTCCGTTAAGTACGCACGCTAACGATATTCCGAGACGTGCGAATTATTAACGACGTGCAACGACTAAGAATCAACCGATACCAACACCTACGTACTGTTACGTGTTTGCAGGTTATCTTCGCGCAAGTAGGTGGCCACATATCGCGTAGCGTACTATATCGTGTTTTTTTTTTCCACGCGCATTATATACGCAGCATTGTTCAATTTGTTCCGTTCGGACCGCGTCGCGTCTACATTATTTTTTAATCTACCGAATAATTTAATGCAGATCAGTCGATTCGGAACGTCATTCAAAGACGCAATGCACACATCTTATTAGGTTAGTAAACGTATGTGTGTGCCGATTTACTATTTATACGTGTAAACAAACGACATTCCCAACGGACGATTTGTATTGTTGCCGTCGTTCGGTACAACTGCAGTGGTCTTTTGTTTGTCGTCTGTTTCCCCCGTGGACGCCGCTTGTTGTAGAATGCGTTTTTAAATTTTCGTTTTGAATAAGTCAATCGATACGATACAGCTGCTTCGCGGATGGATTCCAACGTGTAAACGTATCCGTCGGAATTAAACTGGACATTTAGGGCACGTGTCTTATATATGTACGTGGCACGTACACAATACACGCGAATGACGCAGTCGGACCGGCGAAGAATGTTAACCTCAAGACGTCAAACGCCTTTAGCTCAGACGATACGCCGCAGACGAGTCCGGTTTTATGTCGTGTCTACGTTCCCGTGAACGCAAATACACGGCCATGAGATACTATTATTATAACAATTCCATACCTGCAATTAGGCAACCGTTTGAATTGTATGATATTACGTTAAACAGTTTTATATGAAATTTAATATTTTTAACACCGTTACAATGACAATCGAACAATAAGACGGTAATTTGTTCCCGAAATCTTATCGAACGACAAATCAGATATTTATTGATCGCGCGCGATCGGTGACACGAATGTATTTCACGTCTTTAATTGATAAACTGGAAAATTAAATAAAAAAAAAGTATATGCGAAAAACCTATTGTGTGTTATTAAACTGCATAATAAATTATGCATTTCTTTTCACGTTTAAAGGTGTGCGAGTTATGTGCAAGACGCAAGTCTTCCGTTTCCTTTCAATATGCACGTGTGTCGGTTAAACAGAAGATATTTTATCCTACGTTTTTCCTTGACAATTTAACGATGTACTTATATAGCGTTTTAAATAGCTTGTTTTGCTTTCAGACATTATTAACATACACTATAATAATAATTACGTAATAACGTAATACTTGTATTTATTAAATTGTAAAAACTAGACACAATGATACTGTAGACAAAATCAAATAAAATCGATTTAATCGTAGGTGCGGCTCCTCCGAATGTCACGTGAGTTATTGCTATTACGACAAACGGCAAATTTTTATCTGTATTCACGATTTTTTTTTTTCAGGAGACTGTCCTTCAGGCCTTGAGGATAAAATAAGCGATAATAAAAGAACTAATGACCAGTAATAAATCATTAATTTCACCATTGACAATAGTTTCAAACATCCAACACACTCGTTAATAATATCTCCAATAATATTTTATTCATAAGCATCCCTACAGTCCCGTCAACAGCCCTAGATTCGCCACCGATTTATAATTCGGAAATAACACGAGTCAGGCATACGTATAACAATAACCATACGGTTTGTCGTTTAGTGTAAATAGATGGACGGTCTACGCTTTCGAAACGTGCGAAACGGGCGTCGATTTGTTTGGACTAAATCGAGCCGAAGACGAAGCCAACCTCGTCGACACGGCGAAAACAATAATAACGAATTCACGAGAGCGAATCGCGGCGAATGAATCACGTTTGTGTTCAAAAACAACGATCGATGGCCGTGATTACCGTTCGTCACGTGGTATTTCGTACGTCGACGCGATCACGAAAACAACGAACGATAATCACGGGAATCGATCGGCGCGGGGGGACGTACGTATACGCGCGTATTGCACAGACGTGCAAGTCCTCCAAACGCGTCTGTGTCGATGTTCCTGCGCCGCGCACCGTGAAACGGGGTATAAAATAATGTGTGTACACACACTCGTTTACCCCGTCGGTCCGGTTTGTTTTTTTCGATTTACGTTCTCGTAAACCGTTTTAAAAACCACACCACGGTAACGGGCACGTCGAACAGTGTCCACGATTTCTAGACGGAATAATACGCGAAAATCTACGGCCGATGTTTACGTTCGTGTACGGAGGAGTGTTTACACGGACACGCACGCCGGTCCGCTCCGACACGCGGGTTTTTCGGCGTATTTTTCGAATCATGGAAACGAGCCACAATAAGAAAAGAAAATCATCACGCTGTACACAAAACACATTATTTAAACGGTCGTGCGCGTACGTTTTCCCGAACCCGCCACATCGATTTTTCTCAATTTCTATTTTTTTTTAATATGCGTAATTAGTATGCGTTTGTGTGCCCATACTTGAAACGCGTATGCCACTCGTTCAGACGGAAAAACGATTTTCAATCTCTAGCTCGAATTTTTCGATAGGTACGTTTTTGTTAAATTTACAGCTCTAATAGCTGGGCAATAGACGTAATCAAATTTTTGTATTTTTAAAACTGGTTTCGACAACCCAAAATAGTGTGTCGTTGTATCTAATTGTCTCGTTTATTTTTTGTGTGTAGTAAATGGTGTAATCGCAATTGTTACCATTCTGTGTGTGGGTATTTTTATTTTTTTTGTTAATAAAGCGTAAGTTGGCAGGTGGCCAGCCTGCGTTCGTGAATATATCGTGAGTTATTATTATTATTATTATTTTAATATTATTGGTGACACTAATATTGGTTTTATATATATCATATATATTATTGAGCCAAAAGACCTAATTTTTCATATTTATATTTGATATCTAATTTGTAATATAGTAGTGAAAATAAAAGAAAAAACAAAACAAAAAGTAAAAAGGATATGCAAAAAAAAAAAAGAAATAAAAGAATTAACGAATAGAAATAAAATAAAAATTATAAGTTAATACTCGTAAATAAACAAAAAGCCAATGAGTATTACGTTGATTAAAGAAAAAACAAAGAAAATATAAAAGTTGTTGTATATGTGTGTTTATTACTACCGGTTTCGACAAAATGTAATACAAATAAAATTCTTTTTTCTTTAATCAACGTAATACTCATTGGCTTTTTGTATATTTAAGTATACATACATATATATATATATATTTAATTTATATTGTTGGACGAAAAGACATACATATTTTATTATAATTTGTTGTTGTAATAATTAATAATATTTATAAGGCTTTTGGTGTCCGGGCGCGCGTAGTAATTATTTTACGCTCCCGGTCCGTGCAAATATATTTTTAGGAATAAACTTTTCTGAATTTTAGTTATTATTACATATTAAAAAGGATTTTACAAGTTTATAAAAAAAAAAAATCTGATTTATATTGAACAATGTTATACTGTATATACAAGAAAAACACACGGAACTTTGGGGTCTGCTTTGATGCTTTTTGTATTTTTTTGTAGGTCATCACATACATTTCCCAATATTTGGGACCAGGTTAGTTAAAAAAAAAAAAAAAAAATCAAGAAAAGTTGGTTTTAAGTATTGGGGGGGGAAAACGTTTCTACGGCCCTCCTGGAAATACGTTTTTCCGGCTAAACGAGTGGCATACAAATCCATACAAATTGCGTATAAATTATTTGTAAAAAAAAATCGAGAAAAATCGTTAATGGGGACCCCTGCCCCCTCCTTTGGGGAAAACGTGCCGTGTGTCGTGCGGTGTACAACTTCAGGCTTTTGTAACACACGCTCCTCGGGCCGAAAAAAGTAAATTAAAAAACACGTCGGCGGAGTTATTTATGCGGCAGTCAAGGCGAACGCGTTTCCCGCATCGCACACGCACGTACACACGACTTGCGTACACGCGTAGTAAAAGCGGCGGTGTCCCGGCGTCCGGCGGCACAAAACGCGACGCGCGTCCAAATAATTCGTTAACGGGGCGAGGGGGGGGGGGACAGCCTAATCCGTTTTTCGTGTGCCGCCCGCACGGTTATGACTTATCGTATAATGTTTACCGAACAATAATTATCGTTCGGGCGACGACGCGGCGGCGTGCGTTCGTTCCGCGTACGTTTGTCGTGAACGCGCCGTAATCGTGTACGAAAACGACGTTCGGTCGACGTGATTCTGCCACCGGATCGGAGAAATCCGTTCGAACCGAGTGACGACAGGCCGCGTCGGTCGGATTTATTTTCGTCACGTTAACAAAACGCAAAAACTATAAACCGATTGGTTCTTAAACACCAATAGTTCGCTAAAAGGCGATTGGGCGATGGGCGATTTTCTCGCTATAAAACTTACATAGACTGTTTAATTTACATACTGTTGTGTCCGGTGATGTAGTCTTAAAATAATTCATGGTTATGCGCGAAATCCCCAAAAAATACCTAAGGCGATCTAACAGTTAATAAAGTATATTATTGACTTACCTTTTCAGATCGTATTCTTCGTATAACAAATTTATCCATTTGTTCCTAACGTTTTAACTATTAAACATTTTTCAATTACTATAACATTCAATACGACAAATGATAATACACAATTCAATACAGAATTAAATAAAATATCAAACCTAAAATATGACAAACGTAACAATATCATTATTATCACTTGTTATTCAGTTTTAAATTCTATGAAAGTTGTTCTAAAAATAGATGACTGTCAGTATAGCAATGACTACACCGTGATTCTCAGTAATATTCAAGGTTTAATTTCATGGAACATAAAACTCACATTATCATTAAATTATTGTATCGAATATAAAAATTGATTTATTATCAGTTTTTCATCAAGACATTATTTATTAAATGTTTATTATGTTTAACATGTTTTATTATTAAATGTTTTTTTTGAGTGAGTATACGCATATTTTCTACCGCATACTCGCGGTCTTAAGTTTTTTTCTTTGGTATACGCGCTTATAAAAATTTAGGAAGTAAGTATGTGGCGCATACTCACCCATACTTCCACTACATCATACAGATTGTAAATCGTCTTTGTTTAAATAAAAAAAATGTTTATTTTATTGAAATCACGACAGGTGAACAAACACGATCCGTTTTAGTTTTTCGCTCAAAAACTTTCGAACTTATCGGATTTTTTTTCAATTCAGTAGAAAACGTTCAAAAATTAAATTCCATAAAAAAAAATAATATGTTGTCAAATCGAAACAATCATTCTCCGGACAAGTGTGGAAGAAAAAACGGGATCTAAAAATAATTGTTAGCTCCGGAGACGGAACTCGCAAGGCACACCTGTATACGTTCGTAGCGAGGTAAAAAGAAGCGTGTCGTCGACGCCGCGGGGTCAATTGGCCCGAAACTAAAAAGAAAAAAAACCTTAATGCGTGACAGTGTTTTTTATTTTTTTTTTCCCGTTTATTTTTTACGCAATTTTCGGTTCGGACAAACATAGTTTATGTAAAAAACGACCGTGTTCAACGACTGCTCCAGTTTTGACGTTTCACGTCTGATTTCGCCAGAAAACCCGAACACGTCTTATTAACAACACGCGCGCCCGAGTTAAACACATGTTTCAGTAAACGCGTGATATTGTAAATCGTACCGTCGGTCCGTAGATCGTGCGATTTTAAATTCCGATTCCGAGAGGAGGCGCGTGACGATGCGGAGGATCCGGTGGTCTTATAAACGGGTTTTTAAGTAAGAGTGTAAACAGAACACGTGGAACGGCGATAATGTTTCGGAGAAGTCGTCGAGACTTGCCCGCGGTCGTTTTAGCGTATTAGACGACGAATCTTGCCGATTTAACCGTTTTTAGACAAATCGCAGTCACAATTATTTACCATTTTAAATACACTGTTACGCTTATATTTTTTTTTATCGCATAACCCAACATACCTCCGGAATGATTAAACAATTGTGTTTATCGAACATACGTGTATGATATCAGATTGTGAAGTTTAACGAGATCACGTAACGACATTCGGTCCACGAAATGGACAAATTCACTAACCGCTTTACGCAATCAAATAAATAATCAGTACTATTTATTGTTCTATTAAATAAATAATTTAAAATTAAAAAGTAATGTCTACTATACGTATTGTCATCGGTATTTTCTTGTAAAAATTATAGATTCAAAAATAAATAAGTGTAATATTAAGATAAATACTCGAAATGTATTTGGTTATTCGACCTGACGAATTATATTATTTCATAAAACGCGATGTGCAGCTCATGAAATAAATTACACAATATGAACAACGCCCTAAACGTTTCATGTAAAGCTATCCAGACCGCGAATGACATTATTTAATTACATAAAGCGGGTAACGGATTCGTTCATTTCGTGAACTGGATGGCCTGCACATTCTGTAGTTACACATGTAAATTTTGTTTACATATGCGCACAGTGTGCAATAACAACAACATGTTACGTCTATGCAATTATTACCTTCTACAACACCACTCCATTCCTATCCAATTAGGCTCTACGGATATAAAATCTCCCCGACAACTATTCTAAGTAACTTTAGTTTTTTTCAGTATACATCATTTGATGTCGATTGATAATAGTTGACAAAATCTGTATCGTACATTTTTCATATTTCAGTTTTATGTCTGACGTGGCTCATACATAAAGAATTCGATCGTTGTTACGATCGGAATATTTCACGAACAAACACAAATATTACATCAACATCGTCATAAATACGAATAATAATGATGTAAAGGCTACGACAAAATATGAGCTAAATATATATTGTACACTAAACGTCTTTAAGTATAGGTTGAACGCAATATCACAGTAAAATTTCATTTACATTTGTGCTTGTTTTCACGACTCGGCGAAATTATTACATTATTTGTTGTTCAACGAAATATATATATATATATATATAAATATAGTACGAAATTATTTTGAAACACTTTTTCTCTTTATAATCAGTTTGCCTTATAAAGTCGTGGACTCGGTTAAGTGTTTTCCTACGTACGAAATACACTGTATTCTCTATATAGAATCGTCTTCGTGTTCACCTTGGATTGCATAACGCGGGCGCGTACGTCGTATGCAAAACCGGCGTTATTGGTTCATAATCAACCCACAAATATTGCGTGTTAATGACACACCCAAAGGCTTTCCATCTCGGCATCTCGCGGTATTTCTGGGTCACAACCTGCAGCCGGTCGAATCGTTTATTTGATTAAACGGTTTTTACGTCGATACCGCCCCACACGCGTCCCGTCGAAAATAAAACATTGTTTTCGACACGGTCGACACGATCAAAGAGACTTTAACCACGCTGTGGAATCGCGTAGGTAATGACTAATTTTTTTTTTTGTTCATTAACATTCTATCGGTCTTGTTTTTAAAAAAGTCGATCGTCCGTCCGCATCTTAAATAACCATCCAAAAACATATTAATTGATCGGCAACATCATCGTGCAAGCAGACTTACCATCACAAATTTAGCAGCCACGTTCGAACAAAATATAATACATTCGTCAAACCGACGTAATTTACACAGGCTTTGCGAATCGATCGTCATATATTAATTTTAAAACTTCAGTGATACGAAATTCGTGAACTCCTTCTTTCTCGGATTTCCACCTTTTCGATAAATATACGTCACGCTGTCGAGTGTGGCAACTTTTCGTCCGACCCTATCCCAGTCCTTTTCGGGTGTGCCACAAGGACACCAACATATCTCTCGTCTACTGTTTTTTAACATATATTAATGATACCGTTTCAGTACCAAGGCATTATTATATTTCACTCCTCGCAGATGATTCGAAAATCTATACAAATATCCTCCACAAAGCAAACGCAAACGATCGTTGTGTATCAATGTATATCATTTGTACTGCTGTTTTTGTTATCGATTGAGTTTTTATTCCGTGAAAATAAATAAATAACACGCCTTCGATTTACATATATATATATATATATTACTAAATATAATAAATACAATCTCCGTTTTGCGCGTTGCCACACAATTGGACTACGTTGCGATTAAACGACGACAAAGGTGAAGTCCGCGGACTTAGAGTCCTATCGTTTAAATTTATATCTCCGTCAACCGATCCGCGAACACCGTATTTTTTTTTATTTTTTTTTTCCTCCTGCCATGAAATATTGAACCGTCGATATTATTCAACGCTCGTTTCTTTTTTTTTCTCCCGTTCATCCGTTCTGACCTGTCTACGATGATTGATTGCGCTATTTATTTCGCAACATCGTTTCGTTTCTGATTTTCATCTTCGCAGCGATCAATTCAAATTTTTTCGCTGCGCACTGTTTTGGATCGTGTTTTTTTCCAAGGTATAACATCAGCCATATTATTACGTTGACGTTAAAAATTCACTCGATCTCGGTCGATTTATCTATCGAGTTAGCAATTAATTTCATTTTTTTGACAATTTTAAGACCGATTGAAAGTTAATTCTATTCTTGATTTAATTCGATTAAAACGGTTAAACACGTGTACAAAAAAGTACCTTCTCAAGTAAATATTGATACAACTTCTATTTTATCGGTGCAACGTGTTTCTGTATAAATATATATATAATTGTAATTATATTAAGTTCTTCGAGTGCGTTTAAAAATACGAATTTATTTCCAACTCCAAAACTTCACACGATTAATTTTATAGTTACCTAATACGTATAACAGACAGATACTACATTCTATTGTTTGTGTACACACGATGTTGTACACAACATTGTACGCATGATTTCAATTAATTTTTAGTTAGACTTCATAGCGTGTAGATTGAGCATCGCGTAATAAATCCCGCACACAATACAGTATAACGTTCTCATCATAATCGAAATAAAGTATAAACATAGATTTGTGGGAAACGTACACGGGACATTATATATATATATATGTATATACATTATAAGAGTACACGATTCCTTATAATTATACGATTTTGCGAATACCGCAGTTCTAATTAATATTTTCGTTTCTAAAACGCGAGCAGTTTACTCTATAGCTGCTATACGATATGCATGTTAAAACACTAATTTATTATTATATTCTCGCGGTAAGATTTCAACATATGTTCATGTTTTAATTATAATTTATAATGTCGACATTCTTTTTTCACGTTTTGACTTTCGGCACTTCATTTACATTTTATTCCCTATTTGAAATCAGCGTATCATTAGTTTTCACGCAGTACTTCTGTATTATATAAACGGTTAACACGTATTTTTTGCGATTATCGAATACAAACCACCGTATTATTACAATATTGGAAAATCATACTCGTACATGACGTAATAATACGTAATTATCGTTTCAACCGCCATAACCACACGTGTCCGTTTTTCATTAAAACGTAAATACACTTTTAAGCGTTTATCGCAATAACGCGTGTTCGGTCTTCAGAACACCAACCTCCTTTTTCGTCTAAATACTAATGTACATTGCTTTCGAGATACATTTTAACAGTTTCTTGCGATTTTAAAATGACAAAATCCGATTCGCGGAGTAATGAAATCGTGTCGGATTATCATTATTATTATTCAGAGTGCACCGGCCATACAAATCATCCGAATCGAGTACAATTGGTCCAATTTGCGGAAATCGTTTTTGATTTTTCGATTGAATTGTTCATCTGACTGCACCGTCAGTAGTGTTCTCGGGCGGTCGTGCATTTAATGGTTGTATATACCTGTAACGTTTGTTTTTGTTATTGTACACATTTGAATACAAGACATCACAAACTTGAATTATTTCAATATTCAATCGCGTGTATTATTTATTATACGTGTATACAAAACGTATAGTCGTCAGAGAAAACAAAACACTTATCTTTTGTGTACGCACAATGAACGTCAAGCGCATTACAACGTATAACGCACACAACATCGTCTTATATAAATCAACACTGCACACTTCTGAGTGGTTAGGCTGCGTTTTTCTACGACTACACACCGTGTTTTGTTCAGAGATATATTTTCAAATCATAATTCACTCATCGTGTAATTGCACGTTCCTCGGGTCACTAGTTGAATTCCGATAGTTGTTTTAAACCATTCGTATGGTAAATATTACACGTTCAGGGTGAGTGCCGGTAATCGCGAATCGGTTGTCCGCAATAATGCACTTTAGTTCCCAAAACGATTTCTCGTTTCATGAAAATCGGTTTAACTTGCGATTTTTTATATCTAATAAATATCTATTTTTAAACGAAGTCAATGGAATCGGTTTTGACGAGTGCATCCCTATGACCGATTAAAAAAATCTATCTGAACTATCTAATTATCTAACATGATTATTATGAAGAGGAGGTTATGGAAATGAGGTTTTTCAAACCTTGACATGGTTTGGGTTAACATATATACCATGTCGTGTTATCAATGAAAATTAGTACTCAAAAAAAAAAAATTGAATTTATACGACAAAAATGGTGCGTACAAACACACACATAATAATAATAATAAAACAATTGAGAGAACGACATCAAGATGAAGTTTCCCAACCACTCGTCTGTATGAACTTGTCTTCTGTAGTCCAACAAACCGAAAATAACAACGACAACAAACGAAAATCGTCAAAACGATTCCGTGTGACAACAGCGCGTGTGTTACGTAACGGACACAGCAATAACAGACCACGGCGGCGGACGTGTCAGAACGGTGCGCAGAAACAGCGTAAATAAATATTACCACGACCTCGCAACTATATTTTATATGCATACGGTTTGACGGAAATCACCACGCACGGTCGGTTAGTTAGAAATCCGTATACGATCACACACGCGCACGCGCACGCACACGCACTAATGTTTCGAAGACCATTCGAATGGCCGACCCGAATGTAAATAGCACATGAACGCGCGTCGTAGTCGTGAACCCCGGTGCGCATGTTTTAAACGGTTCCTCCGGTCCAGTGACTTGAGGTCTCTACAGCGGACACGACGAGTGACAATTGTCGGTGGTTCGCGATTCGTCCGCCGTTTTCCCGAAACTACTACCGAGAGTCGGTCTACCGTCGCTCGTTCAGACGTTTCGGACACACGTCGTTCGAACTGGTGTTCTCGGATAATCGGGTTGGTTTTCGACGGAACGTTTGACGAACGACAATCGCTCGCCGCGATTCGACCTCACGCGGCGCGTTCTGCGACATTAACATACGTTTCGACAGCGGTTCGATTTTTAACCTAACCGACAACGAGAATTTATTACACGGCAAACGTAACCGCGTCCCCGTTTATTGGCGTGGCCTCGACACCGTCGGGATTTCGGACGGCTGTTTTCGTCTAAAACGTACAACGCCGTCAGAGGGGAGCGCCGTGCGACTGGAAACGAACGGAATTGTTCGGAACCATCCATCACAGTTGCCCAACGACAATATCCGATAACGATAATAACGTACAAGTGTCTATTAAGACGCGTTCGACCCGTACCGTGTCGTGTCCATCGACATAACGCACAACGTCCAACGATCAGTTGCCTAACCGCACGCTCCTTGTAGCTCGTTCGGTTTTACTTGCAAAACGCATCCGCCCTCGTCGGTTTGCCGGTGCTCGCTGGCACGGTATCACGACACGACGTTGTAAACGTTATTTTATAGTGTTCGCGTGATTTTTGTTGGTTTTTTTTGAATACGCTTTCGTCTCTGTCCACGGGAACACTGACCGATTTATTTAATTTCTTTTCCACCGACGATTGTCGTCTTTCCATAACCGTCGTAACTTTCCGACGGACTCGACCGTTTGTATTGCCGCGCGTTTACGGATTGTAATTCAATCGCCGGGCAGCACCGAACTCGAAAAAAACATAATCGGTACTTAACGATCGCGGGAACCCAAAACGCGCGCACGTAATTGTCTCGTGCGTAAAAGCGACCGTACACATTAAATCACCGCGGTTAATAATATCGCAATGTCGTACGAAACGGCCGTCCGCGTGCACGTCATCGACGTACTTGGTCAAACGTTACGACACGACCTCGAAAACAGTTATTAACTCCAGGGGGTCGGGTGTGCCGCCGCGTGTTTGCCGTACGTACTCGTCGCGTCCGTCCGGTTGCCCAAACCGAAACCGTCAGAGGATCCGTCGCACGCGTTTGATCGACACGATCGACTCGGCGGAAACAGTTTCGCACACCCGGACCTGTACCGCGCGCAACGGTGTGGCGGGTTCCGTGGACAATTCACGATTTTGGTCGACACCGAATCGGGGACGTATATTATTTACAATTAGTGTCACGAAATAATCGAATCGTCCGTCTTCGGTGCTACAGTTATCAATCACTATTTACGTGTGTTGAAGTCTACGATCGAAAGACCAAGCGAACTTTTCTTCAGGCGACGAGATAACCGTCGAAATTAAGTCGTTTAACGGATTATGTGTTTTTTTCTTTTAATTTAAAAAAATTAGTCAACTCGGTTGGCCCAGGTTGATTCGAAGTCTGTAATTATTACGCGTAGTCGTGTACGTTGCAATCTGGTGGATGATTTTTAATTCGACATGTAAACTCCGCGTGAAATATAAAATCAATGATCGTCAACATCAGTCGTCCGCATAATTTTGTTTACGCGTTCCGTCTAAACAGGTACGCTAACATTTTTGAAAAACCAGTCGAGCTATTCAGCGTCTCCGCGTCCCTCTCGCAGCAAATCGAGTGTTGCTAGCCATACACAAAACTGTATCAGAAGGTTAAAGTAGTGCGATTGTTTTTGAAAGCATCGGTTGTTTGAAAACAGTTCAGCTAACGTGCGTGTTAAAATGTTTCTAACGAAAAACAAATATTTTTTCTTTCTTCGGAGGTCGATGTTTTGCGACGGAAGAAACAAAAAGCCACGTGACCCCTTCAACGCGCCGGTTTTTTTTACGGACGACCGCGAAGACTGCACACTTGAAATATCCATAACACATTCATAGACCTAATGTCTTACACGTGTCTTCTCGGTGTACCCTATTTTTTTACTTTTAATTTTTTATTTTGACGAAACAATATCACCACCACACACGTGTTTCAGCGGAAAACAATAGTACGGTAAAGTAAATAAGAATAGACAGTGTCGCGTTTCTCTATGGGACTTGTTCCGTCGGAAGCTTTCATCGGCATCTTGTTTTTAACAGAAAGGCGCAACAACATACGGTCGCTCGCAGCGAGTCAGACCTCACGACCATCGGAAATAGCGTACGGCCCGAACTCGTCACAAAGCAAACGCGCCGTTTACCGTGTCCGATCTTAGCGCGCGATCGTTCCGATCGACAGACGGGGCGCCGGTTGAACAATTATTTATCGGATTTAAGACAACGCACGGTGAATGGACGTGCGCACCTTCAACTTCCCAGGCAGTTTAAGTATTCCTGTTTACAGTTTCCGGTGCAATGCGAGTTCGATTTTGGTGTATACTATTTTTTTCTACGACAAACAGAAAAAATATCACATTCTTTTCGTCCAGCACGACCACGCGAAAGGCATTATGTTAAACAAATTTTTTAGTCATGTATATAATATATATATATAAAAGTAAAGAAATCGTATTCAATAATATATCATAATTTTAAAACGTTTAATAATACTTAATTTCAGTCAAATGTAACCTTAACTATTAAATGTTTAACAGTTAGCAATTCATAGTTAGTCAATAAAGTATACAAAAAAAAAAAAAAAAAATAAATAAAATATGTCTCTAACTTGTGTTGAAAGTCTTCTCTCCACAGGGCCTCAATAAAGCCTTTTCAATAATCTCGATAATATTCTCCAACGAACATATGAATGTACACTATATACGTATATGCTCGCACCTCAAATTTAAAGTGTTTTCATTGGTACTTTAAAGTGGGAAGATAAACACAACAATTAATGATCTTGTTGGATAATGAATGAACAAATTTACAATTTAATAATATAAGTTTGTTTCTGAAATCTTCTGATAGTTCTCTGTTTGTTTATACATTTCATTGCAAAAACACAATTCAAATATTTCTTAATAAAATACATAATAAAATAAAATTCTTCTTACAAATAATATAATAATAATATCATTTTAAATAACAAAATATGTAATATACACACTATATTAAATATAATAAGAAATTGTTTAATAAATAAAAATAATAAACCTTATCGGAACTTACTGATATGTCAGCTCAATCCTGGATGTTGGTTATTTTATAAAAGTTAATATCTAAAAATAAAGGACGGACTAAGTAACATTTACTTTGGGCTATGGATTCTAAATATTTGCGATTGTATGACTTCAGTCTGACTGACACAGTTTGAAACCAAATTAACAGAGTAGTAGATACAGACAGAATCTGGAAAATATAAATTGAATATTAATATTTTTATGAAAAACAATTGTGCTAAAAGACATCGGAAACGCGTTTTTTCTAAAAAAGTATTTCAGACTGTCAATAATTAGAAAGAGTTTTTAATCATCGCATGCAAGTAGTACAGCGATTTAGATCTCAAAGCTAGACAAAAATCCAATCACTCTGTATAAATAAAATTTCGTTCTCATGAAAGATTATCAACCCGTTTTTGTGGGCTAATTATGTGAGTAGATTTTTTATTTAATGTTAGGTTCTTTCTAACATAGCTTTAATTAAAATAAAAATAAATAAATGTTCACAATAACCTAGAAAAAAGGTTGACAAGTTTAAATGTATTAAACAGTGCAAAAAATAAACAGTTTTCAATGATCCTCTTACTCTTAAACGAAAGTGTTCGAAAAATATAACTAGAATTATTGTTTTTGAAATTACCTCATTTTCAATCGTAAACGACTTGACTTTGCCCAACATGTCAGATTTAGAATTCGATTCACTATCACTGTAAAGTGCAATCATTTTGATGTCAACGCTGACCACCGGATGTGTAAGTAATTTTATAACACGATCAATCAAATCCAATGTGTGCGGTTCAATCGAACAGAAAAAACTATCAATCGAATTGTGCTCTGTTAAAGTGATGAGACAGCTTAAAATGTGTTCCTCGCATTTAACCATTCGAATTTGTATGTTTTCATTTTGGAAATAATAAACTGCCATTTTGTGTCCAATCGTATTAATGTGCTGTTGATAATTGTCTTGAACTACGTACATTTGACACTGTTTACAGCGCAAAATCTGTAGAGGTTTCAGGGGTACAGTATTTGCGAGACGATCTAAAATCAAATCCAAATCATTACTACAACGGATACACATTGGTATCTGTGACAAGACAGTCATAAGGCCAAATTAAATAACACAACATTTCGCTACAACACAATGGCGCGCAGATATCAAAATCTTTTTTTTTCGTTTATAAACCAAAAAAATATTTTTTATAAATATATTAATATTATCATCAGTGATCGAATTGAAAAATATAAATTAGTGGCGCTCAATTGAAAATTTAAAAAAAGTGTTCCAAATGAAATAATCTATATCACAAAAAATTGAGCGGCTCCCCATATCCCCAGTTTACCACTAATATATAACCTAATTTCTAATCGTATTATTATTTTTAAATTAAAAAAAATTTTCTATACAATTTTTAGTAGAATAATATTTTAACATTTTATATAAATAAACCTTAAATAATAATTAGGAAAAGCATACAAAACACATGTACTCAACTAAACTAATGTAATAATATCGTTGCTGTTTTCTGTTTGGTCAGAACCCATATTGGACGATTTGAATAAAATTAAAAAAGTGAGTTTTAGCCTAACATTTATATCAACCAACATATCACATAATTGTATATTACTTGATCCATTAGGAATATTATCATTTCCATCTCTATGACTGCTCATCACAAATGAGTGGGACGTGATTCCATTCGTCGATGGTCTGTTTACTATACTTATTTCAATGAAAATAAGTTCTTCCAGAGACCCACTCAATCTTGAATTTTGCACAATAATCGAATCAACAATATCTTTGTACAACTTGCTCATGTCTGTGTCTTTAGTCAATTCCTAAAATATCAACACAGCATTTAGACAGTTGTTTAAGGATTAGGCAGGCAAACGAAATAAAAACAGAAAATTAAAAATTACTTTATTGTAAACACAGAAATGTTTTACTTCAGCCATATTTCTATTTTCCACAATTGAGCTCTCTTCCTGATAAAGCGCACAAAAATCTATGTCTATTGAAACTGCAGTGTGTGTCAAAATGATGTGTTCGATTAAAACGAAAAAATCGTATTTAATACATTCAAGAAACTGAATCATTGTGGCACAAAAAAAAGGTGGAAATATCTGATAGTTCACAAAATCAACTCGATCTTTAAACCGTTCTTTCATTGCAGTTTTATGTCTCAACGTTTCAATATGTTGATTGTAATCGTTAATGGCGATAAAATTATTGCACACGCGACACTGAATTATTTGATTTTCGTTTTGTGGAAGCATCTGTACACCTGATCAAAACGTATAAAATTATGTATGATAAAATGTATGTATGTAAAATTTTTATGAATATGAGTTTTATTGTTAGGAATAATATATTATGTGAAGTTATATTTTCAGGGCTGCTACTTCATTAACTAATTAAATAAGTAATAAAGTGACTTTTGTTTTCAAAAAGGTTTTGATACGTATTATTTAAATTATTTGTAATAATAACAATATAATTTTTAGTCTAATTATTTTTAGATTTTGAAATAAACTTTTTACTAACTTAATCATATATTTAATTATATTACCAACCAAAAAGTTTTAATTTTTCAGAAATATCATATAAAACCAACAACATATGTAACTTACATTGTGGTAATATATTTAAATTTAGTTTTAAACTCCAATTACCAAATTTAAATGAAGGCATTTTCCATAAAAAAATGCCACATGTTTTTATAACTACTTTTTTACAAAGAAATTATGGCTATTTAAAAATTGAAACGTCAAACCACTTTAAATGAAATAAAAAAATTTAAAGTTAAAAGAACAATAAATAAATATTTAGTACTTTGTTGAACATGACATGAGACGTCGTCATTATCTTTGTTGCAATCATATTTGAGAATATTTGTAAGGCAAACTACATCTTCAGAAACTTTTTCTTGCGAATTCATTTCACAAACTGCAATGTTTTCAAGACAGTTTTCTTTTGATTTTGTATCATTAAAACAGTGTTCGACAAAATCAATAGTATTTGTTTCTTGAAATTCTTTTTTATTCATATTTAAACTTTTGTTATCTAGAACAAAAATTTCAAAAAATAAATACAAATTTAATAAGTTTCACTTAACTATAAAAAAAAAAACTGAATTTTTTGTTAGTTTCAATTTCATTTGTTAGTAGGTATAAATGATACCAATGTTTATATGTGATAATGTATAAATATTATATGGTCCATAGTGCACCAATACAAAATAATTGTATTGCTATAAAAACTACAGCTCCATGGATGATATTCCCATTTAACGTTAACTACTAAAATGAACTCTTAATATGTCAAAAACAAATGATACACATGAACAAAACGCACGTAAAGATCGTGAGGTACCTCCACTCCATATCAAAAGAAAAGCAGATTAACTTAAAAAAATTAGTTATTAGTACAAATTAATAATCAAGAAATTCAATGGAATAGCAAGGATGACTCGGTGAAGTATTTAGGGATACACTTAGACGAAAAACTAACTTGGAAAATACACATTAACAAAAAATTAAACCAAGGATACACACGAATGAAAATACTATACCCCTCATTAAATCACAGCTCAACCCTGCAAATAAAAAGTCACCGCTGTTATATACGGCAATAATAAATATGACGGCTACTAACGTACGTATGCACAGCCGCCTCCCAAACGAATTAAAAACTACAAACTCTTCAAAAAAAATTAATGAGAATGTCAGTAAAAGCCCATTGGTTCATGCGAAATAAGCTTGTAACACAATGACGTAGATCTACCCAGCCCATCGGCATGGATAATTAACCAATTTCAAAACTTCCACAACTAAACAAAACCGAAGGAGCACTTTACTTCAAAATCGGCGAAAAAACCTCTAAACCCAAATTAAAACCACGCCTATCTCAAGATATCATCCTAGAAGAAGTTTACAAAGACCAATTGGACCAGTAATAAAATCTAAATATCTTATATGTTATTTGTAAGTTTATAACAATAAATTTAATAAATTAAAAATAACGTAAAGTAATATAAACATTTAATGTCTTTGATCTGGTAAGGGACATAAAATAATACTACTTGTGCGTTGAACGCCAAATAATACGCGTAAATACTAAACAGAAATGTTGTTGGTATAATTAAATAAATATAAATAATATACGAAAGAAGGTGATATAATAGTTATAATCAGGGCTATGCATTTAATGCATTAAAAAATTATCAAATATGCATGCATTTAAGCATTAATAAAGATCACATTATGCATTCAAATATGTACTAAAAAAGCCTTAACCCGTTGTTGGTCGCGTCTTTTTTTTTATATGTTATATAATATGTTTTAAGCTACCAAAGGACATTTGTAATGTAATTTGTATTATTTATTTTGGTAATTACTATAGTTTATAGTTCAATATTTATGTTTTATTTTATAGCATAAATACTAAATAATAAACCGATATAAAAGACAGTGGTGACCAAAATAATATCGTGATGAGACAATCAATCACCACGCGACCAATGACGGATTAAAAATGCAAAAATATGGGTTTAAAAACTGGAAATACGCAAATATATACCGGCCCAAGGTATTTTGACGCCCCGGGCAATTTTTTGAAAGGCGCCCTTAAGCAAATTCTCTATAATAATTATGATTATAAAATCGTATAACCTATACAAAAAATTAAATAACAGAATATTCTGTCATGGATAATTTAGTCGTTTAGATATATTATTGTCAATTTGAATAAATGTTACACTCAAATTTATAAAATATTCGTATATTAAAAGCGCCCCGGGCAACCGCCCGGTTCGCCCGTATCTTGGGCCGGCACTGACTACAACGGTATCTTGACAAGACAACAATATTATAGACTATTCTGAGAATTTATTATCTTTATATTAAAAATAAAACAATTATCGTTAAAGTGTATTTATAGATATTTTATATTACACGCACGCATTCATTCTGTAGATGAGTGTGAAATAATAATATAAAATTTTACTTGAAAAAACTTAACACAACTGCCAAACAAAGCGTACAAATAATATTTAAAAAAATGTAAAATAACAAAATTAAAAGATTAAAAAAAAACCAGGAAAATATGCATTTATATGCTCTAAACCCTTAAATATGAAATATAAATTTTCGTGTATGTATTCATAGTGATATGAAACAAATTTTTACCGAACTCATTTTCATCCAAGTATCAAAAAAAATATGCAAATGCATTAAATTCACAGCCCCGATTATAATACTGACCATGCGCGCGTGTATATAAATGGATGTGCGTGTTGGCGGGTGGCGAGAAGAACTACACAACGATAATAACTGTTTTAATGTCACCCACTTCAATAGACATTGCTTTAAAAAATATATTAAAATACCGTAATACGATCGTAATTTTTGTTTAACTCTATAATTCGTATTTTAAATCGTATCCCTAGATGATTATTAATGGTCATTAAGAATGTTTCCGGCGAACAATATAATCTTTTCGGTTGTTCACCGGTTTATAAATACAATTAACATTTACGCGTTTTCTTTCCCACCGAAAGACCAATTCGTTCTAATACGGGTAATTAACTGAAGAGTCGTTTATGCGTTTAGTCGTGATTTTAGATTTTCCAAAGTCGTGAAACACACTTAGCTTACTATAATCCCGAGTTGGGCATCTTCGTTTTCAATTCGTTGTTCACCAAAGTAGACACGCGGCCGCTTACCTCACTGGATTTATAGTAGATTTTTAAAAATCGTAAAACATACACACAAACACTTGAAAACGTTAAAATACACAGAAATACACAAATCGAGTAAGAGTATATATTCGCGGGAAGACGCGAGATGACGTACCTATCAACGGGAGATGGTAAACTGTGACACGATAATAAACGTGCATAATATCAAACGCTATATTCATAGTCTGCGAGAATACAAACTGCGATAAAATTATAGATAAGGTTTTGTGAATATTCACTGATCGGTGAAACCCAAAAATATCTAAAATTAGAATAATAAAATACTAACAAAATATTAGTCCGTCAAATGCGACATTTTTCGCTGTCCGATAAAAAAAAAGAATAATATCAAAATGATCTTTTTTCACACGATCAACGAAGAGGATAAAACCTGATATATGAGAAATTTCCTTGGTGGTTGAAATTCCTTTTTTAACCCGTAAACACTGACCGAAACGTCGGAGTTTTTTTTCGTATATTCCGATTCTCGAAATAGGTGTTGGGAAAGTGGGCCCGTCGAAATTGTATTTATTTTCATGAATTGTTTAGTTTTATATTCTATGTTTCGTTAAAATCACCCATTTGAAACATTTTCCGTCGACATTTTGTGGATCCCGTTTTTGGCAACCGGTCACCTTCACAAGTTTATATTTATATAAAGGTAATTTTTATTATGTTTATTTGATAATTTCTCACGTTGATTTTCGAATTCTTCCAGTGCTCGCACGCACAACACGTCATCGTCTCCCCACAAATCGTTCGCCGCGTCGTCGGTCGACGGTCCGTCGTGTGATCCATTTACCGGCGGCGACGGTGCGGACGACGAGCGCGCGACATCACTGCCGCGGACGGCTTCGGGCCGGGTGAGATCACAGTCGCGCGTAAACGGTTCGGTACACGTAGAGTTCGGAGGATCGACATCGTCAGTCTTCGCGTGTCTTGACATGCTACGTGTAGCGGAAGACGTTTTCTCGCACACGGTACAAGTTAACGTTTTACAAATATCATTGTCGTTCGAAAACGCTGAGAAAAATCAAATATAGTTTGAGATAAAAACACACAAAGTCGGGACAACTGTACGTTTCTACAAAATTCCCGCTGTTCAAGGCAGCCCCGGAGAGGTGGTATTGTTGAAATGTAGAAAACGTACTAGATTAGAACATAATAGTAATACCGTATTGCAGCACAAGGACACATGGTATTAACAATTAGTAAATACGTTCAGACATTCTCAGAAATATTAAATCTATTTACGATAATAATGGTATTTAATTCCAGTTTAATATGTTTCCTGTAGATTAGTGGTTCTCAATCTTTTTAGGACCACGACCCGAAAATTTATCGTGTTACCACAATCGCTTTACATTTACAGGATATAAAAATCTTCTCGTATAAAACCTTATTCGCATTTCAACTAAATCCATAAGAGCTTTTTTTTGTTTTCCAGCTTTGACCGTATTTTCATTTGTATGTTTAAATGACGTAGAAGGATCTAAAATAATAATTTTAAAAAAATTATATTTTAGTCTAACAAAAAAAACTTAGTTATAATTTAATGAAAAAAAAAATGTACAATTAAATATCTGAGCATTTAAATAAATCACTTAAAATAATTTGTATTCAAAATATTCTATGAATGTTAAGATGTATTTTATCGAAAAATTAACGTATTGTTATCATAAAACAATTTATGAATTTTTACAAAATTAAAATGCTAGTTTTATTTATTTACCAGAATAAAGTCTTACCTTCTTCGTTTATTCGTTCCCCGTAAATCTGACTAGGTTTGAGTTGATGTTTCAGGTCGTGTATCTCGGGAACGTAAATTGTTGGCGCTGTTTCATGGCCGTTGCTTGTCTTTTCACTGGTGTTGTTAGCGATACTTTAACAGATAAACCGCTAAGCCATTCTTCAGTGTCTTGTCTGGGAGGCTATATGGTACCATTTTTGGCGCACTGTTTAACAATAAATTTTGGTATATCATTTATGGTACACTGGAGTTTTTACCAAAAACTATAAAGTATACCCGATTAGGTACACATAAGTACGATTTTAACACAGAAAACTATTTCGTAGCACACCGGTCAAATAAATTTTCTAATTATTAGAAATCTTAGAAAAGCAATTTTCTTTTTAAATAATAAAAAGAAATTATTATTCTTGTTGAAATATTATTTAAATAAAATATGATAATATAATTTCTCTTTAAAATATGAATTGAGTAAAAGAAAAACTATTGAAATGATTTTTCACTTTCGGTTGGACTATTTTGCTTTTGAATTATGAACTGTGGAAAAGCATTCTAGACAAAAAAAAACTGAGTGTCACGGGCGATCCTCGGAAGACGTGAAAACATATATATGAGCTTAGAAATATAGATTTATTATGTAGAATTTGAAGTAAATATTCTTAATTTAAAATACGTGCTTTTATATTATTTGTTGGATAGGATTGAACATTTTTAAGAATTATATTTGATTAAATTTTAGTTTTCAGAACACAAAGAGATATTCAATTCAATTATACATTTTGAATAAAATGAAAGTAATAGTGGACTAAAGTCTGAAATCATAAATAGGAATGGAAATTATGTCCACAGCAAATGAAATAATCTAGGTACACGTGCGAATGCTGTAGGTAAAAGTACTAATCGTAAACAAAATATTATCATCATCGGCATCGTGTTAAAGAGAGAACGCATTCTATGCCACCGTTCTATCTTTGTCTAGCCGAGTCATGCGATGGGCGGTTATCTAACGGTGGGTGAGATTCGGGATAAGACAGCGGCCAGACGGTAATATGTGGCCACCAAAACTTCCCCCTCCATTTCGCTGTTTCGTGCCGCCGCGCCGCAGTCCTGATACCGTATACACGGAAAATTTAATATTTCTAATAACTATTTAATAAATTAAATTTTTGAACTTTTCTCATTAGATGGCGCATCTGCTCACAAAGTACTCACGTTTAAAAAAAAAAAAAAAACCTATGCAATTCGGTCCAGTAGAACTTCAGACATAAAAATCGCCTCTCCTTTTAATAACACAATAGGTATCGAGCGTTACGCGAAAAAAGTAACGCTCGAAAATTTTCACTGCCCAAGCGGAAAGATCTGAACGCCGTATAAGATGTTTTCACATCAAAGATGTGCCCACGGATCACATACGTTTAATAAATTTATACCAGTAACGTTATTGCACCCTATAAATGATTATTAACCCGCGATAACTCGCACTGTTAGAAAAAATCTAACATTCAACCATTGATTATATAATAGACAGATAAGCCATACATCAACCTATTTTTAAAATAACAATAATTGATTAAATGATAAATAGTCGTCCTTCCATAAATGCTTTATCTATATAATTATAGAACTAATAGCATAATAATAGAAGATAAGATAACATTATTTGTCAATTATTTTCAGTTTATTGTTGACGGTAATTTAATTAACTAATAGATTGTTAGAAAAAATCTAACACGCGCGAGTGATCCCGGGTTAAAACGTTTTCTAGTTATTGTTCTATACACTAGACCGATTGAACATTCCTTGTTGGCTACGTGTACCATATATGGCATATGACTGAAAATTATTAATTTCATTACAAATTCTTAACTTGTAACCACTTAATAATTTAAAATGCAAATGTCGGACATTTTCATAGTTTAAGGTTAGTAGCGAGAATGACAAAATTGCTTTTTTTGTTGTACCCCTGAAGACAAATGAACCATGTACCAAAAGTGGTACACATAGCAGTTAACATGTAAAACACACATATAACATACCATACCGGAACGTCCCATTAAATGTACGATTTTCTTGTGTCGAACGCGTATGTATTTTCGTGAAAAAGTTTTTAAAAATTTAGTAACACTGAAAACGTTCACCACTATGTGTCTTCACGTGTCGAGTTGTCCTTCCGGATGGGACGGTTAACGCAATTAAACGTTCTCGCATAAATCGTCTGGAAAGCACACAACAGAAAAACCGAGAATTTTACTTAGGTTTAAGAGTAGGGCGAGATACTGTACAGTATTAAGACCAAAAACACGTGTGACCACAGAGAGGTTCATAAACGGATACACGACTATCACAATGATTTTATAGAACCGATGCCATTGTTACCATTTCCATAACATTTCCATGAACCGCACCTATGAAAAAGGACTATTGAAAAAATGTCAATGATAATACTATTTTACTTTATTTGAATTAACCGTCTTTCTTAGCAACAATATATGTTCTTTGGGATCGCCACACGACATATTCTAAGAATTTTTAGAAAACCACCTTTAAATGTATTGGTGTGTGTGTGTGTGTGTGTGTGTATTATATAGATTAGCATTTCTCAAACTGTGGGCCGGGAGAATTTTTTTAAAATTATATTAATTCTAAGAAATTTATGTTTTTTAAACCTTTTTATCCTGTAAATGTAAAACCATGTGGGTCGCGATAGATTTTCGGTGCACAATTTGAGTCGTGGTCCTAAAAATATTGAGAACCACTGATATAGATACATACGTGTTTAACGATGTGTGTGACCGGACATGTGTTTATGGATGTATACTGTTAACGTTTTCTGATAACCATTATGCCAAATTTCTGTTTATTTGTTTGTTTAATGGTAAAACTCGAACAGATTTTTACGGGTCTACCGAGTCAAGTGTGTACACATCTTGTCAATTATGATTTAGTACCCTTTCCTATAATATTAGAAAGTCTATTATGTCGAAACGAATAATACGGTTACCGTATTACGATTAAATATACATATGATTACGTGATTACGATAACTGTGGCGCCAAAAATGACGATTTTAGATAAAGCTCGATGAGAAAAGTCCTTTAAGAAAAATCGATATTTTGAAAATTATTCGAAGTATCGAATAGTTTTCGAGATATCGAATATGTTAGAAATATTAATCTTGTATTAGTATACAAATGTATTAAGTAAATTTATTTGAACGTACGTACAACAGGGTTAAAACTCATTTGAAGTTGAGTTTGAGAAAGTTTTGTATTAGGTTTAAGCGGCGACGGTGTTCTATTGTTCCAGAATCGGTATTTATGTCTTACCGTATACGTATAAAAACGATATAAAGACGTCACACTCGAAGCGCAGGCATGTTTTTACATATTCGTTTTGCTCGTAACATTTCGCACCATACTGTACGAACTATGTTTTTAAAAATCTTACCAATGTTCAAATCTATGTTCAGAAACATCTCGTCGCCGTGACGATCGCATAATAAGTCCGTCTCGGTTCGCGCCGCTGGGTCGATGGTGGCAGCGGGTTAACGGGTTCGACGACAGCGACCGCGGGCAACCGTTCGAAATAACCGCGGCGAACCGCATTTTTGTACGTGACGTGTTACACGAGAAATATCTCGGACGTGGGACACACGTGCTGCGTTTCGCTTTTTTCGGGTACGAGGAAACATTTGAAAAATATTCCAGTGAAACACAACAAATAAAATTACAAAATAACACCGACTGTTATGTATGTGCCCTATCCCGTAGGCACACCGCGGCGAGAACGCAAAAGACGAAATAATAATATCGCGTTCTTGAATTCAGTTGGCCGGGTCTGCGCGCGGGAACGTACACTATTTAAATGTAGAAACGTACCGAATTTAAAATAATAACAAAACACCGTCTTGTATACGCACGCAATACCAATCGATTTGTGATGAGGGGGAAGGAGTAAGTGGTAAACATTTTCAACAATTATACAACTCGAATGCCGGTCGTCAGGTTTGGACAAACGTGTTCGGACGTACGGTGTGACGTTTAATTTACATTTAATATTATGTGAATGTGAACACTCATCGGTCGATTGATTTTGATCGTTTATATACTTTTGTTCGATTATTCTTAACGACGTTTTGAAATCTAAAACACTCGATGAAAATGTTCAATAGAGCAATTAATTAATGATCATTTGAGTGTTTTCGCGATTCCATAGGCTCGTTTTTCCATTATTTTATAAACTCTCAATGACATAATACGTCGTTTCGTTTTTAAAAATAATAATATATATATATATACTACGAAATATTCAACGAGTAGCCGCGTTAGGACCTCCGCACACGGTGCGACTGTTTTGCAACGAGAATCTCAAATTAATTGTCCATGCGTGCGACTGGTTTGCAAACGGTCCATGTCTACTCTCCGCGCACCAGTGCGATTGAATTTTGACCGGTCTTATGGAATTCACGTGAGGAGAGAACGCAAATTTTTTCGCAATATGTCTGTTCTAATCGGTCTTGTTTCAGCCGGCAAGCGTGCCTATTACGTTACACGTGACAACTCACAAAACGGTCGCGTGACAACTTTATGTGTGCAATATCAGAACGCTTTATTTTTCATCTCTTTGTTACAGAGTCATGGACTTCAGAAAATTGTTAACGCAGTGTTCACAGGTTCGCCGCGTTTTTCTTTTTATATCCATTTCTGTACTTACATTCTTCAAGGTTTTATTTCGATTTAACACAAAATTATTGTACACACAACACAACCAAATCTCACAACAGTCTTTCTTTCATCGTTATGTAAATGTTATATTGTTTGAAAATTTCACACAAATTTATTTTTAATAATCCGTATAGGCAAAATATAGTATGATATTACCGCTTTCAATGTACATTGCCTTTGACCGCCTTGTTATAATATTGGAATAGGTCTCTTTTTATCAGATACGTACAATTTTGACTTTTGGCTCGTTGTAAAATAAAAACATATTTTTAAAAATATAATCCATTTAATTTAATATAAATAACAATAATAATAATTATAAATTTATAAATTAATAGTGGAATGAAAGAAATAATAATGAAATAAAATCCATTTTATTAATATTATACAATGCAGAAAAATAAACTTACTGATATAATGAATTTCATTAAAAATAAAAGAATATTACACTAAGATTGAACTAGGAACTGAATTAGACGACAAATAATAAAAAAATAATTTATTCATTTCTATTAAAACGATTGAAAAATTTCTGCAATATTTTGCCTCGATGACAAACAGAATACCAGAACTAATTGGAAACAAACTATTTATGCAATTATATATCAGTTCCAAATGCAATCTTTATTGTTAATTGAAAAAAAATATATATAAATAATATATAATTAAAATAGCTGTAGAGGCTATAATGTATAATATATCCCTGTTTGCCGAAAAATATTAAATTATTATTTTCATACATAGTTTTTTAGTATATCCACAGCCATCTATATTATACATTTTTTTCTATCATATACAATATTATAATGATGTTATATTCAACGTATTATATTGAGAAAACTTAAACACAATAATGATTAAGATATAACTTGAGACTAGAACTAATGAAAATTTATATGTGTATTACTTTATCAACAAAAGGCACAGAAAAAAATTAAATAAAAAAATACACTTACATAAATAATTTAATCAGAAATTTCGAGGTTAAATTGTGAAGTTTTTTTTGTTTTTCTTAATCCCTAATTGTGATAATAAAATAACATATGTAAATAATTAAAATTTTTTTTCAAATGTAAACCAACAACTATTGTAGCTGATAACAAAAATAATCACAACTTTATATGCAAAGTACCAACAATTACAAATTTGAATAGTTAAAAAAAATTGACCATACTATTGTAAGTTTATGTATTTTAAATAAAAATCATTTAACACCATGAGAAGAAAGGACTTTTGTTTTGAAATCTTTGGGTAAACGTGTCACTGAAAGAACGAAATTTGGAAGTGGTTCCCACATGACCTTTAGACCTGAAAAAAATAAAACAATTTTATTGTAAAAATTAAATGTAAATTTTCAAATTTGTTTTAATTATCAGGCATATAAATATATTTCAATAAATTTTATAATAAATCATTGTCAACAATAGTTATAGGATATTCAGAGATCAGAAAGTGTGGTTAGGTTGGATCCTAATCCAGGATGAATTTTGAAGTTACACCTCTATAGGATTTGAATAAAATATAAATAATTTTACAGCAATTATTACAAAATATTTGATTAAATAACTATAAATAAAAATAACAAATTATTAAACTATAGTTTTTCGAAGAATAAATATCATTACCGTTCAACAATGACAGCCGGCATTTGAACAAGTTGCACAGGACTTTTTCCATCCTTTAAAGCCTGAGTTAAGTTTAATATCTGTCCACGCATAACGCTCATTTGCTTTTCAAACATATGCCTATCGAATCCTTTGTCCATCTGTAATTGAAATACATGTTATGTTAACAATAACTACATATTTATGATATTATATTGACAGTGGTATATCTAAGAAAATCAGGTGGCAGGCCGATTTAAAATGAAATGTATTTTTGAAAGATAATATTTTATTGTAGTTATTGTTTTTGAAAATAATAAAAGTATATTTTGAAAACCTTAAAAAAAAAAATTAAATCTAGATATGCCACTTTCATATATTTTGTCTTTTATTACTTTAAACAAAATGTAAAGTTCATCACACAAATCTTGAACAAAGTTCATATCAGACAGATAAGGTAACACAAGATCTTTCGTATCTTTACTAAATGGAATCTTTGCTTGTGGAATCCAAGCCCAGTGATAGGGATATGCACGCCATGAGTCTGGGTGTTTGAATGGAAATGCCAAACCATTATCAATAGCTGCTATTTTGATGTCTGGTTCTTGGACATTAGACCATTCCTACGGACATGTAGACATCAATACACATTAAAATAGTAATTTAAATATTTTAAAATTCAATTGATTTTTTTACTTACGTTTGAGCTTTCACTGACTGTAGAGTTTGTAAGACTAGCATTGGGACTTGAGCTTAAGCTTGGTTGATCGTACCTTATCAACCAATTGTCATTACTTCGATCGGTGTTCCGAATAATATAATCTAATACCACTAGTTTTTCAAACTGAAGTTGAAAACGTGATTGGAGATTTAAGGTAACGGAGCTAATTCTAATCGCCTCAACCAATATTCAGCATCTTTGTACCCTTCCATAAATAATTGGAAAGATCCTATCTGTGAGAACAATAATATATAACATCAAATTATGAAAATAATCTTAATCTAATATACATACTTTGGGCCTAAGGCCAAGCCTATTAAATCGCCGTCCCAATTTCGGAAAATGATCATTTATAGCATGTTTCATTCTAGTCTTTTCTCTATCTATACGTCCATAATTAAATGTCTCACTGACCAACTTAGCGACCTTAGTCTTAGGCACAATATTTAAACCAAGTTTAATTGATACAAGGCTAGCACCAGCTTCAGACAGGTATCCTTGATTGGGTATTAAACATGAACGTCCAAAACAACAAGGACAACAGTTTTTATGTAACCACTTGGTCCATTTTGGATTTAATAATCCATATGGTTCTTCATCTTTTGGTTTAAATACACCAATGACTTTCTAAAGTATAAATGATTATTTATATATATAAATATTTTCAAACAAAATTTAACTTTTAAATATAACATTCCACACTGTACCACTAATGTAGTCTATATAAATTTGCTATAATAACATGTAAAAAAAGAAAAAGAAATGTGTATGTTATATTCTTTTAACATTAATATAATATATTAGACGATAAAAAATATTTTTGAAAACATTTTGTTTTTCTAATGACTGATGACTTAATAAATTAAAAATAAATGTAAAAACTTACACCATTTGTATCTTTGACAAAGTAACTGCCACTGGAGCCTTGATAAATTCGTTCAGGGAAGACACTATTATCTATAGCTATTTCCGATTGTTTGATGACATAACTGAATGATGGATCATCTACAAAAAAAGTAAATAAAACATTTAACATAAAATAAAGCACATTTATTTCGATAATAAAAAATATACAATTTACCATCTTCATAACAATCGTAATCTACTATTGATAAATTATCTTCAAACATCACAAGTCAAAAATATTTAATATTTTTTCACGAATCTTACTTCATTAATACATACAAAATAAAGCTAAAATGCATAATATTATACTAATTGAGAACAGCGATTAAACTAGATAATCAAGTATTTTAGTTTTATCATTGTACACAACATAAGACTCATCAATTGCCATAACGAGTACTCATTGAGGCGTGGTTTACAATTAGATATATTACTCATCAATGAAAATGAATTAGGTAGGTAATTTATTGTAAGCAAATCAAATATTTTTAAAAAATTATCAATATTTATGACACTTGAACAAAAACTGACAGAAAAACAGGTTAACTAAATATCGAATAGATAAAAAATTATATTTAATCTTAAACCATTATACTTTATACCTAACATTTAAAACTATATATTAACAGTTGATATAGATATGATTATAATATTATACCTATTAATGTAATAACAAAAAAAAAAAAATGTTATTTTAATTTTTACCTAATTAGGTTTTAAATAAAATACATTTTATACATTTTGTGAGTATTCTAATACGGTCTATTTAAAAAATGATACATACATATAAAATAGGTACTAACATTGAATTATTAGTTGAAAATGTCTCTTTATGTGAAAAAACAAATTTGTATGTCAAAATATTTTATGGGATTTCATAGTAAACCATGCCATATGGTAATTGCCCCCATACATAATGTGCTGACTCATTGCATCATAATAAAAAAAAAGAAATTCTTTACAAAAGAGTATACTATTTGTTTAAACAAAGGTACAATTTACATTCTTTGAATGAAATTCAAACGTGCCGAGAGTATAAATAATTGTATAATCCGTATTACAATAAATGTAATCGATGAATATTTATTCGTATTCAGTTAAGTTGCGAAATGGAAAAATAAAAAATATTCAAACCCGAACACACACACCACAGACGACATGTTCAACCATATTTATACAATCAAGACTAATAATACAAATTATACAATTGCTACGCTCGCACAACACCGTACCATAATAGTTTATACATTATTTGATCGTATGACTCAAGTAAACGAGCGTTATTACAATCGCCATCGTCGTACGACAACTGAATTTAAGACGATTAGACCACTTATTGCGGGTAATAAAATGCATAATAGTGCGGCGTTACCCGGAAAATGATTATATCCAGGCGTGTGATCCATGCGTCCCAGCAGCGGTTGGTTTTCTCTGTCTTTGGCGTCCAGGTTTTCGTTAGACGTCTGCTCGAATTCCACGTCGGGTAGGATCGACTGGTAAGTGGACGACGTTGTAGGCGACGGTTGTTGCGGTATACCGTTGGACTGCGAACCGTCCTCGTTCATTTAGACAGACGAAAACGACGACTTACCGACGCACAAGTACACCCGGGGAACAGACGTCGGACCCACAGCGGGGACAGGGCTGGTCATAAATTTGAAAATGCAACGCGGCACCGAAAGGACAGACGTGCGAAATCAGCGTACGGCATAGAAAACGAAATTATGACGACCGAATTCCGGCGGCGAGAAATCGACTGCTCAAAGTCCGTACGAACAAAGCGCAACACGATCGTCAATGGATATTGTAATCGTAACAATCATTTTTTTTAATCAAACACACCACACACACACACACACATATGTTTCTCGAAAATGAATATTATTTTACGATCGGAGTCTCTGCCATTATCTCCGATGCTGTCTGACTGATAATGAAACAATAATGTAACGCGCACATTGTTCCATGAAATGACAACGTTGTAATGTTATACAGACTGATGGGTGGGGTGGGGTGGTGTTATTTGGTGAAGAAAACCGAATAAAGTCACCGCGAAATGGAATTTGAAATGGACGAAAAAGCCAAAAAGTAACCACCACTCATGTTGGAAATACGCCGTGTATATTTCGATATTAATAGAATTTTACAGCAAGTATTAAAAATTAATTTCGAGTATCTGTGCGGTACCGATAAGTAAAAATTGAACGGCTGCGATAAACGTAAAACGAATATAAATATCAATTTCGAACGGCCGAAACAATTTTAAACAAAAATAACTGAATGGAATTAAGCATACGTTACACTGTCGTACCTCTGTAGTCTGTGTACGTACATTCGTGTTTGATGCACCGAATATTTTTGAGGTGCGTCGTAAATGTATCGTTTTGCAACGCCAAACATATCTCAGTAAGAGACCTTTTTCTTAGTTAAAAATATTAAAACTGTAAGGACTATATTAAAAATTGGAAAATAAAAAAATAATTAAAATAGAACAAATGGTCTATGACGAGTTCGACAAGTATAGTCCTGTATTAAGTCGTTTTGGTTGATTGGTTGATGTTATTTGAAAAAAAATTGTCGCTCTTCTTCTAAACTAACGAAATACGAAAAAAATTCATGATTTGTGCCATATAATTTTCAAATAATATATTTGTTTTACGTTATAATTCGATTTGGGTCATTAAACTTAATTTTGTATTTATATAGGTACTTATATTACCAATGAATACGTCTTTTTTTTTACACCAATATAATATTTGAATAATTGATTTTTTCTAGGTTAATTTTTCAAGTAAGAAAGAACTAAACATTATCTTATAAACTTTTATATTTAGCACCTAAAAACACATATTTTAGATGTTAGGTGCCAAATGGTAAATATTTTATGCCAAGTACGCAATAAATATGTTTATCAAATAACGCCACTGATTGGTGGCGAAATTGAAAATTAAAAATATTGTATTAATAAGTTAAATTTGACATTACTGACGTGATATTTCACTTACCTATATATAGTGTATATTATAGTTTTTACGTAATATTTGAAATATGCGGTTTGGTGACATGTGACAAAAATAACGTTTACTCAAAAATGTTATAGTAAATTTTTTTGATAATGTATATGTACTGATAAATTGTTTAGTAAATTCGCAGTCATGTGAATAACAAAAACATTCCATTTCGAAAGAAAAGCAGACAAAATTACTTTTATTATTATTACTTTGTTATCAGAATATCTTTACACTCCAATGTAAGTAGTTATTATTATATTTCCCATTAGTTATAATTACATCTGGTCTATAGGACAAATGAGTTGATTATATATTTATACAATAAATTACTATATAGGTTAATGTGGTTGCAGGTAAAGTAGTAATCAGTAGTCCAAAATAATATTCTAAGTTCATTTATAATTTTTTTCCAATCAAATATATTGTGTACTACTTTTTACTGTTTATCTTTACTTTAATATTAAGAAATAGTAGTGTCAATAATAAATACTTTCAAAAGATTGAATATAGATATTCATTTTTCAATTGTATGACAAAAGTTTAGTTATAAGAATAACCCAATGATTGTAAGATAATTTCAACACCTATACAGTTGATTGATTTTAAGTATGCAAATAGTTTTTTGATCATGTAAGATGTATTCAATGTCCGTTATGAAATAAAGTTTGTATAAGTACCTAGTTATTTCTTATAAATTCTTAAATATGTCACTGATATATAGTAATAATTTGCTAACTAATAAGTATAACACAGGATTAATTATTTATATTAACTTTTAAAAGAAAAATGTTGAACAAATTTTAAAACAACACTGGAAAATAAAAAAAAATGTGGATATTTATCTTAATCATGTACATACTGTAAAATTATGTCATAATACTATACACTTTTAATTTAAAGTTTGTACAATTCATCTAAAATATCAAAAAGTACAAATTCAAATAAACAATAACGTGTTTGATAATTATACATTAAGCAGAATTATAAATATTTTATACTATATTTATCACATCATTAACAATTAGAACAAACATTAAAATTGGCATAATTTTTATTTATTGTTTTGGATTAATCACAATTATATAAAAAATATACAATACAGTATAAATTAGAGACTTCTAAATAATTTAGGTATAACAATATAAACATTTAAGAGATTCTTAAAAGCAAGACATTAAGTAATATACCTAAATAAAAAAATACAAATGAAACAAATAACATTGACCTAGGAACATTAAGTTTATATACTTCAGTGGTCAAGTGTGTGATAGATATAATAATAAATGTATTATATAACCTGTAATAATTTAATTTATTTATTTCCGCAGTGTTCTAATTTTAATATTATTTCTTTAATAATTTATAAGAATACTAACAATAGTGTCATGCAAAACCATTATGATAACAATTACTGATTTATTATTGTCTAAAAAATTTTTTTTAATAAATTGATATTTTGACCTATTTGTATTGTGGAAGTGTCATTATTTTACACATGAAAAAAATAGATTCTAGGTAAAATAATAATCTTTTTTAAGATTTATTATTAATACTTAAAATGTAATATATACCTATATACTTTTTAACAATGCCCTAAATGTAAAATATAGTGTTAAACTAAGTAGTCTGAATAATCAATATACTATAACTTTAAAATAATACTTCTTGTTTTATTATGTTGATGGGGACTGACATTGTTTTTACAAATTTAAAGTTTCAATGCTTGTTAAAAATGTATTGAATATTAAAAATATAATACATGTTATTCTTTTGTAATTCTTTTCGTGTGTTTATTACCAGATAATGATTTCTTGTCGAAGCTGGTCAGAATATATGATTAACAGTGCTCAAATTGGTAAAAAGGAGGAGCATGGGTTGGACCTCATTTACTCTACTTTTATTTTTCAAATGTGTAGGTTTTACATTTTTGCTAATCATATTACTATGTTATTTGTAATGTCAATAAATTAATTGAAAAAATTTGAAGACTTCAAATTTAATATTTTCGAGTTAAAAGTTATTTTTGTTTTTAGTTTAGACTTTAGTTTATTTGATAATATGCCATGATTTGTCATGAATTTGTCATATCACAAAAATGTGGGTTGATAAAAATAATGGCTTTCAACTAACATAAGATACTTTATCATAGAAGCAAACTGCAAACTAATATTCATAATCTTTTTTTTGGTAATATAATCTAAGGTAACGCTGCCTCATATTTATATTGTTTATATTTACAAAATATAGGTATAAAATAAAACTTATGTAAATATCTATAATATACTATGTTTTGGTAGTTATTTAAATTTAATTTAACTAAAATAAATATTTTCAATCAATTTAAACATTGTTTTTATATTATTGAAACCATAAAGCTGTTACATATTAAAAAAAACAAAATTTAAAAGTATAATGCAGAGGCAGCTATGCCAAAATGGTTTAAAGAGACGAATGAGCTCTGGGATGAAAAAAGTTTGAACACCTTTGGTATAAGGACTTAAAAATATTTTAAGAATTAAGCTGTAAGATTGAGTTTAGATTAGATTTCCCAATTTGAGCACCAAATATTAATTAATAATACTTTATTTATTTTGTCTATAAGTCTTTTAGGGGTCATCAACATCTGCAGTTAACATTTTCCAATTAAATCTTTTATTGATGGAATTAGTTAATGGTGGTACCGGAGGATCTACAAATGTCCAATCATTGATCCCATCAGTCATTAGAGATACTAACCCACAATACGGTATCTCTTTAATCATTTTTACAAAACTTTGTTTACTTCGTGGAGATTTGTGTAGTAACGGTCTTGATAAAGAATCCAACGAACAAGCATGGCCTACAAGCAGTATATCACCACCTGACAAAAAATTTTTTTATAACATTTAATTGATGTAATTTTATAATTGTTGTTACCTTTTGGTTCGGTTGCTTTGATTAAATTCTGTACTACATCATCACATCTAATATAATACTGTTCTACTGTCTCTACCATGTTTTCAATAAGCAGTGGTAAGGATACTAAGGCTTCATATTTGGAATCAATATTAAAACCAGCAGCAATTAACTCATCATTACTCATCCAATCAGGTAGTCCAGACTGATTATACCAACCAAGCCATTCAAATATACCGGGTTCAACACAAATCGATATTTGTTTATCGATATCAAGACCTATATGAAAAAACAATTAATATATTAAATATTAATAACAACTTTTGGTTTGTATAAAGTAATATTACTAACCGACTAAAATGTTATGACACGTTTGAATACAACGCAATGATGGTGAACAATAAACATGTTTAATTGATTTGGTCAAGTGAGCAGCTTTCATACCCAATCCAGTCAATTTAGCCTGATGTTCCCCAATACAAGTAAGAGGGGTATCCGTTTGGTAAGAGTTTGGAAAATCGTGTCGTTGCGGTATATTTGGAGGCATATTTAAATCTTTCCTAACATACTTCCCATCAGAGTCAAAACTGTAAGGTAGCCAAACTCCAAAAGTAAAATCAACTCGTTCTCCGTGTCGACAAATATACATTTTTCGAGGTTTGGGACCATTTGGCGATTCTGAATGTGGCATATAATCAGCGGGGACGAAACTAGTGCCATATTTTTCAGCGAGTTTTTCTTCGCTCATGCTTATATCATTAATTTCTATAGATTCTTGACAACTACCATCTAATGGCAAAGAACTGCAAAAGTAATATAATTAAAAATATTGAAACAAGTATTCACAGAATTTTACAATTAAAAAGTGTTGAATATTTAATTTTACCAGTGTAATGTCCATGTGTCAGATTCAGCCGTACGCTCAGTATAGCACAATGGAAAGTAACCATTACAACCTGAAATTTTTCACATTTAGTATAGAAGAAAGCATTATTATAATATAAATATGTGTTTTTACCAGTTAACCACGATGTCCCTTCGGCCCAACCATCAATAGAATTATCAATGCATTCTTTAAACACATATATGTAATCACCAATTCTGAGTTCTAGTTCATCGTCAACTTGTGGAACATGTGCATATACAACTTTATAAACCTAAAATTAAATAAAAATTATATTAATATAAATTCAAAAATAAGAATATAAATTTATTGATGTGATGAATTATAACTTTTGGCCTCAACTGAACCCAAATTGATCTTTTTAAAATGTTTTCAATTCAATATAGTGAATTAAACAAAACTCTTAACTCTTTAGGTTACAACGGAAGAATGTATGTCGATAATTTTTAATTTACACTGTTGACTTTATAAAATTAATTTTCAAGTTTGGTTTCATTCGGTTAAAAATTGAATAGTTTGTTATAACATCATTAAATAAAATAAAAATAATAAAATTTAACCTGTTTGTTAGCAGCCATCACTTCCCTAGAATACAGCTTTAGTTCCCACAAACAAGGAGTGGATAAATTTATCATGGACTTGATCAGCGATTTTAAAGTTTCTTTTTGGCTTACATCAAATTGGTAAGCCAAAGTTAAATGTAATGATTTTATGTGAGGATTTACTTGTGCTTCAACTAGAAAAAATAATTACATTTTTAATCTAGAATGATAATCAATTATTATTTGTCTTTGCATTACTATATATATATATAAAGTATTGGTAAATAAAAAAATATTGATTATAATTTACCGAGATCTGTGATTTTTTCTGCACATAATACGGCAATTTTTTTTAAGAAGTCTGATCCTTGATCAGATAAAAAAAAACCCATAAAATTTGATGAAGTATACGTTTCTAAATGAAAATCTTTTACAGTCATTTCTTTAATAACTTCATCTAAAACATTTTTCAGTATAGATACCAATGTATTAGAATATTCATCAGGCACCTGTAAAACATTTATTATTATTAAATTTATAGATCATAGATGATACAGACATTTAACAATATAATTTTAAAAACAAATGACAATTTATTAACTTCTTCCGCTATCATATTTACTAACTATCCAAATCCTATCCAAAATAAATAACAGATTTTTTCTGAATAAAAAAATTCTAATAAAATAAGAACGTAAGAAAATGTTAACAGCAAATGTTAAAAGATACTTAGACAAGTTAATGGTTAAGAGTTAGTCATTTCTACTGGAAGGTTGGACATTCTTAAATGCGTAAATTTTTTTTATAGCTAATCTTATTAAATTATTTTAACTAAGAACATTGAGTTAGAAATATATTATGTAAAATACGATTAGTCAAGTTACTTGGTTAATATAATATATGCCTAGCCTTGAATATAAGTACCTAAATCATATTGTGTAGATCTAATTGAAAACTAATACTAAAAGAACATAACAATAGTGGAATATAATGATAAAACATATTTGATAGCATTGGGTAAATGTGACATTATTAGGTAATGTTCAATTCAATGAATATATAAATGAATACAAACAGTTTTCACCACGAGTACCTACCTGAAAGAATGACACCAAAGTGATGTGCGGCAGAAAGTTATGAGCTCCATTACGTCCACATTTATTGGCCGATTTATTCCAAAATTCTCTAAGTTCATACATAAATGATCCGCTTGGACAAGCATAAATGATATACTCCCTACAAGTGTTGGAATCTAAAGAAGTATCGTTGACATGAGCCAAGAGCCAGTCGGCGGCTAATTGAACCCCTCGATTGCCGGTTGCAGCCAACGCTTTTTCCCTGATAACGATAAAACAGACAATGTACACATACACATATAAATCTAACGTTCAATAGGTCGTTTTGAAACGATTGAACTTACGCTCGGTTTTGAGGGAACCCCATTTGTAAGAGCGTTTGAAGGGGCGTCATTGTGTGTTTGCAATTTTCAGCAGACGGGGTCCTCGTCTTCCGGGGCGGAAGCATAGACATTTTAATTTAATTGGCGTGGGCGATTTTAGGTAGATAGTCTACCGTGCGGAATGCGCACCGCGAGAATTCGGTCTAAGTAGTTCTCGATCATTGGAATATATAACGTTATCAGTAAGAAAAACATTAGCTACCGACTAGTTTCCCTAGGGGAGATACGACAGCCACGAATACTGGTAGTCACTATACAGTCTCGACGATGACTACTACCTAGCGACGCGAAGCGCGAGCGTAGTTACTATAGTAACTACGTGGACAGCCATGGTCACGAAACGGAAAGTACAAGTTACGATTATACTATTTCATTATTATTACAAATATTATTAATATTATAATACCGTACGAGACGATAACACAATAACACGGCAACAAAAAAAAATAATCGTCTATTCGAACATTTTGAGGTTATTCGAAGAAGTTGTAAATATTTACATACCAGTTATCATCGTTTTTGGTAACGTACAGCGGTGATAAGAATTGCACGCGATTATAGCGGCTTGTCTGTCCGTAATCTATAATGTTGTAAGCCGTCGTTATTATTTATCGAAGTAATTTTCGCCGCGTTTCTTAAATCGAAATCTATAGTATATTATACTGTTTTGTACCGTTTCCGAAACTGACTGACACGATGGCCCAAGGAATGGTCTTTGAGGACATATTCAACGTGAAAGATATTGATCCGAACGGCAAACAATTTGATCGGGGTAAATAAATGCATTTCATTTTTATTATACGTATCACGTGTTTTCATAACTGTAGGTATAAGCCGATTGCAAAAAGAAAAAATATTAATTATTGTCAAAATATTTATATAAAGATTTCCATGGAAAATATTTTACACTTAATTTTTTTTATATTTATATATTTTATTGTCATATTTAAATTAAATGTAAAAGTAATACTGAAAACAATAGTACGATTTGTGATATACACAGTATTATTTGGGTAATAGTTTACTAGCTTGTATACGATGTGTAGTAATATATATATATATATACACAATGTACTTAGTAATTTCTTAATGAATTTTTAAAGTAAGTTGTAAATCAATGCTGTGTAGTACAAACACTATTTACCCTCTAAATTTTCCAATGGTATCAAAAACATGCCATGTTTTCTTATGGGTCTAGAATAAACGCGTCTGACTATTTGGTCGTATTTGGAATATATTGCTTTCAAAACCAAGGAAAAGAAAACATTTATCATTTATAACGTTAAGTTGTTATGTATTTACATGATATACCAGTAATAGTGTTGATAATTAATAATAGAACACTGATATATTAGACCGGGTGATGATATTACAACATTGTATTTGTAAATTGTTTGATATTATTGACATTGATGAAATTGACTGCACTCAATGTATTAAATAAACTAAAATATTATGACCAATTTAGTTTGAAAAAAATTAAAAACAATGATAAATATCTAAATTTAAATTAACTAATGAATGGGAAAATAGAATGTGAATGCAATGATATTGTAATTTAATGTTCAATCCTTTATTTAATAATTCAGAATTAAAAAAATGTTATTATAGATTTGTCTCTGTTGAGTATTTATTTACTAAATATTTCATATAAGCTTTTAAAAACTTACTTTATTGGTGTAAACACAAATGTAATTGTATGAATAACAGAACTGCATTTGATAAGTGTATTTTGCAAACTAATTTATGATTTAAACAAAATACAATTTATAAATTATGCATGTATTACTATATAAATATATAATAATTTATGCCTACCTAATAAATCAATATTTCAATTACTTTGTAATACACAAGACTATAGTCATCAACAGTTTGGTTTTACTTAACATCTTTCTATCTATTATTCAATCTAATTTATAGAAATAAATTTTTAAATTAATTACATTATAAACTTTATGCATTCAATGTTTATTGCATTATTATTTAGAATATTATTAAATGGCATATTAATGAGCAATAATTTTATTCATGATGCAATATTATGTTATCAAATATGGTAATACGATGACTGTAATGTTACTCACACATTATATTGTCTACTTTTGATGTTATTTTTGTTAACCACTATATAACTTCTTTTGATAGAAATAAATATAAATAAAATATTAACAATACATTTGACATTGTATTTGTCCACTGTATAAATGGTAATATGTTTAATAAATATATTATCTATAGTTTATAACCTGATAGTTGGTTATACTTTAAACATTAACATTTAATGTATATATTACTAGTAAGGTTTGGTTTAGTGTACAATTAAAGTAAGCATTTAAAATTTAGTTCCTATAAATTTTATACTACCCAATTAAATTTGATGTTAAATATTAGAGTAGTAAAGAGTAGAATTGCAAAATGACCGTTCTTATTTGCTATCTTGGTAGTATATATTAGAAATTAGTTATTTAATTGTTTTCATTAATTTTATGTTGAACAGTATTAAGATTAGGATATGTAGTTCAAGTATATATTTCACAGGAGACTTACCTCTGTGATGGTGTGTACTATAAACTTATTCTATGAAACATAAATAACATTTAAATTAAATAGTGTCTTAAATATTCTTATAAATAATTTTTCTTGTAAAAAGTATATGAGTATATATATATATACACATAATAAATAACACATAACATATCAATTTTATTAATTTAATTACACATTAAAATAAGTAGTCTTTTTCACACTTATTATGTATGTTTAAATTTCATGTGGAATAAATTATAAATTGTACAGTTATTAGTTAATAGTTATATAATCATAATTTAAATATATGCATGCATTATTTACTCAATTATTCTACAGATCTCATTGATATTGAATAAAATAAATTGTTATTCTAAAATAATTTTATATCTCGCTTTAGTTATAATTATTTAATAATAATTTTGTTTTTTGTTTTAAATTGTTTAGTAAATCTGTAAAAAAGACTATTCTTATTGATAAACTTAAATATGTACTTATAAAAAAATATAGATTGTCGTTTAATTTTGAATATATTTTTCATTCAAAAATGAGGAATTATGGAAATGAGACTTTTTTTATCACATTATCAATTTTATCAATACCATTTAATTTACTATTTAATTTAAAATATTTTTATATTCAAAGTATTTTAAATTAGAAAAAGGTGTTTAGCTTATAGTTTATTATTACATAATTATGTAATGTGCTTATTACAAAGTTTGAAAATATACAATGTATGATAAAATATGAGGTAATAAAAAAAAATTAATTTATTGTAATCTGCGTTAATAGGGAAGATTTTACATACTATTATAATCATTTGAGAATGAATATCAGAATATTATATTGTATGATGTATTTAAATTAAATTTTATATAAATTCATTATAAATAAGTACTACGTTGAATACGTATTACAACATTTTCATGTTGTAATATTCATTTAAAGGGTTTGAAAATGAATGATGTAAATTTGACGATTATTTCGATAGAATAATAGTAATTTATGTCATTCGTCATACGTGTTTCCGTATTATCAGTTGGTTATATTTATGAAAACCGAAAAATGTTCATACCCGTATTTTTTACCATAACAGATTAAAGCAAATATACACATTATAAGACAATAATATTATTCCTCTCTATTCCGTCGTCGTTAAAATTGTTAGCGTATGGAACCCGCAATGCTCAATGTCAAAAGTTCAAAGGGTGTGTCCATGGCATTTGTAAATTTTCCGATCCCCGACAACCCCTTCGGGGGGCGCATGCTCGGCGCCGCGAAAATCGATAGAGCCCCCGAGCCCGGGGTTTGGACACGGTCAAGGTCTCTTCTTTTATCCTCGACGCTTAACGTTGTACACGTCGAGCGTGCGGGTTCCTTTTCGCAACTATACATTAGTCAAAAGCACCACGCCCACAACACACACTCTGACATAATATTCATAACCTTTATACGCTCTTCGCGAATATTTATTTATATAATTTGTTTGTGTGCTAAATAAAAGCTGTTGGCGAATGCGACGATTAACAGATATTGTAATAACGGCACGGTTATTATTTTGGAAAAATAAAAATAAATTGAAGTCGTAGGACATAAAATACCGCGCGTCGTATCTCGACTGTGGTGATGTATGTATTTCCATTTACGATCATAATTTATTGATAAATTTTTTAAAAATGTAGTATTCGTTGTACGTCAACTGTCGAATACGATGAATTGAAGTATACTTTTGGCTACTAGTTAGAGGTACGACTGAGGACGGGCCATAGAAAAACAAATTATTCCCGGCTGTGGCGTCGTTATATTTAAAGGAAATACATTTATAAGTATTCCAATAAATTGTAAAATTTATTTTTATTTTTTTGGCAATTATCCGGGAAAAATATAATGTTACGTTTCGTTACTACATTTTCGTTATGCATTGTTGTTTTGAATGCCTACGTATTTATTTTTGAGTTTCGACTGCATGTTCCAATCATTTATATTGAGTTAGTTCATGCTGTAAATTTTTATTATTTTTCACAAATATTCTTGAGCAAGTCTCGCTATGTAATATTCTCGTCCTCTAAACTTATATGTTTATTTTATATTATACTCGTATATCGTATAGTATACGTATAGTAAGGCTTCTATAGTATACGACGTATGGCCGAGAGCGTTTAATTATAATTATATTATATAAAGCATTTTATAGATTAATAAAATTTGGGTAAAATATAATAGAGCACTTGTGACTATTTTATACTTAAATTTATAAACCCAAAATTACAAAAAATAATACACTATAACCGCGTATACGTATTTCAACAACTACGTTGTCATCATCAGCGCGAACTAATAAAATAGGCTAAAATCTGCCAAATTTCAGCTTCATAGGTCAAGTAGTTTTCGAGATTTTGTTGTTAGTGACCTTTAGCTTATATATATAGATTTGTACTCACTTCTATTTTTTAATAAATATTAAATGAACAATTTTTGAAGTAACATATATATTTTTAAAAATAAATGTTAATGTTTTACAAAAAAATTAAATTTTTTAAGATTAGTTTTGTTTCCCTTCATTAATTTTATTTGAAAATATTATTTTCAATGCATTATTATTTGTGCAAAAATAAAAAACAATATTATTGTAAAATGTGTTATTTCTTTTGGTATTTGATTGTTAAAAATCTGTGAACAATTAATCATAGCGTAGATAAACGTCGGTCGCTGCTGTCATGAGGCAATTTGCTAAGTTACTTTTTAAAATGTTTTTATCAATGTAATAATGGCATTCTCAAGGTCGAACTGAACATTTTTGGTATTGCGCACCATTAAATGCACGTGTAACAAACAAGTACACAGATTTCTCCACGTTTGTTAATGCTAATTCATTAACATTTTGTTAAAATAAACAATATTTGTGCATAATTGGTTTTAAGTAGGATATCCAATAAACACAACCGTTTAAAAATAGATTTTACTAAACAAAACCATTTTTTGCTTAGCATACAACTCTGGCGGGGAAATAAAAAAAAATATACAGAAATAAATGGATTTACATATATATATATATATAATATTTATATAACACACACATATATATATATATATATTTGTAATATATTTATACAACATATAATATATATATATATATGTTATGTATTTATATTAAAAAATCATATGAGTTACCACATATTTATATTTGAAATCTAATAATACCATAAACTAAAACCGCAATGTATGAAAATAACAATCTTGAACTAATATATAATCATTAAAAAAAAATACCGAGTAATTGTTCTTCAGAAATTTCTTAACATTTACCAATGGGAATTAAAGGCTTCGTCATGATGATTTCTTTATCTATATCTAATTTTCAGTCTGTACAGAAAGCATATATTAAACTGCCAACCCTTTAAATTATATTAAAGGAACCATAACCATTTCATGGTACTCAAGTTTCTCATTATTAATTGATTAATATTATTAAGACATTTAAAAAGTACAAATCAAAAGAGTGAGTAAATGTATATATATAAACATATGCTCATGACTATATTATAATTTCCATGACATTTAATTATCAATGTATTGTAGAATAAAACTTTAATCTAGGATTTTCAAAAAAAAAAAAACCATTTCAACTCATCAAATAATATATTTAAAACAAATATTAATTGACCATTAATCTACAGCATTGAAATGTCAGTAAATTGTCATCCTGCTGATTATCTAGCATTCAGATCTGTCCATAGAAAAAATTATTTAAATAAACAAAATAAGTACGTAAGAAATGCATACTTGCTCAGTTGAATCGCGTAATTTAGTTTATTTGTCTAAAACTAAACAGGTACAACTAATTTATGTGTTAAATTGCCTTATCGAGTTCAATTAGTATCAGTAAAAGGTAAACACATGTCATAACAACATGTAATAAATACTGATCTATGTATCAAATACACAGTGGAAAATAGAAACGCAAATAGGAATTCGTTTAAACTTTAAAGTCATCAAGTATTTTATAACTAAACACGAGGCCAAAATATATATGTACTATTATAAACTATAAAGTCAACAAACTTAAGGTTACTAAAACCGTGATAATGAAATGACGAAGGACACATGTGGGAATTATTAGTCGTTCAATGTTCTATGTTCCGTAAAAACGAGTTGTGGCCAAGTTTTAAAAATAAGTGGTATGAGTTGTATTCAGCTGAAATAGGACATAAATAAATTATACGTAAATATATATCTAATCTTTCGATAACAACTACCTTGCTAACTCTACTATTACGAGTAAACATACTTAGTGTTTACACGAAATCGTTTTCTTTTTTACTCGCGTCTTTTAATATATATATATATATATGGCAAATTGCCACTGGTAATGCAAAATAAAATAAGTTTAGTCAATATAAATTTCGATTTACAATTGAAAAAATAAGTCGCAAAAATTCATTTTTGTTGTTGATATGTACTTTAAAATAACAATTTAGTAATTTACATTTGACTAAAAGAATATAGTAATTTTACCGAAAGTATGGATAATTTTAAATTTCGTTCCTCATCAGCAGCTTTACATCTTTTTTTTTGGTGGAGTTTACATTCGTCCTCCCCCCCCCCTGTACAGTTCTACAAACGTTTTCATAACCGATTACAAAATCACTACACAACTCATTCATAAAAGAACTGCACATACAATACATACCTGATAATCCCCGTCATCGTCTAAAAAGACACTGACTTCGTAACTTACTAAATAAATAATTAAATAATTAAATATATATTCACGTGCATACGTGTGTTATATGTTAATTAACGAATAATTCAATAACATCAAAGTATATAGTATCGCTAACTTCTTTTTTGTTTCAAATTGTTTCATGTCTGTATAAATAATCTTATATATTGCACTTACCCATACAAGAGGCTGTATATTGCCTATTTTAATATTACTCAAAACAAATTTCGTCATATCACTTTTATTAGTTTATTCACCACAGAAAATTACTAGTAAGCTAAAAAACTGGCATCTTTACTTATTTCATGTAATATTATTGATTAAAAATTAGTGATATCCTCTGCAAACATCCACTCGTCGTAGAATAAAAGGCAACGAAATCGTGATTTAAGTAGCGACCAAAACAATCAATACATTTATATCTTTCAATTACGTATAATTTTCTTTATTTGTCAAAAAAAAAAAAAATAATAATTTAACGCGATAAAACTTTTGAATTTTCATATACCATACCAGCAATAAATTAAAAAAAAAAAAAATTTTTTTTTGTGTTCCATAATTGTTAAAGCTTAGGCATTATAGAAAATGTCGGTTTGTCCATATTGCTGGTGACATATACAAACATCGAATCATTGAATGCATTTAAATAATTTAAACAGTTAATTTGTTTTTTATATATACAAAATTGCTTTTAGCCATATGAAATAGGTTGGTTTATACACTATCGATTTATAAATGAAATGGTCTATGTCATTGTATACGAATGTTAAAAACGATAAATCAATCCGGACTGTTAAAAAATGATTTGCCACGCAACTATTTTTTATCTAGCGAGTTTTAAATAAGTGAAAGCTAATAATAATACGGGACCTTCGGCGGTAGCGTTGCTAAATAATAATCGAATAATCAACGCGAACACTATATGTGTTATTACGGCTGGATGGAAAAAGAACAAAAAAATATCCGTAAGCGGTGGGAATGCGGGTGCCGGCTCAAAACGTAACAGTCGTCATCGGCGAATTACCCCTTTCTCTCGTTTTGACGTGCGCGTATTCCCGTGTACACGAACCGTTTGTGCAGATACGGCGCGGACGACGCGATTGCGAAACGGCGCGTACAATTGTAGACATGATATGAACAACGGCCTAACCCTCGTTTTCGGATCGCGTTGCGCAACGTCGATTTCGTGTGTTTATGTGGCTGTGAATTCAGCGTCGTCCAGAACAGGGTTTCGAAAATCACCGCCAACAATACGTATACGTGACACAACAGTCGAAGCAATCGGTTGTTAACGCAGCGGCCGCCGAAGGTTTGGCAATAATATGGTCCGTGTCGGAAACAACTGCTGCAGCTCGCAGAAAACCAAACCCACCGAGTGCGGACTCCCGAACGAAAGGAACAACGAATTACCCGCCATCAGTCACGGACCTACTCGAATAACAGACTAGATCGGAGCCGGTAATGGTGATTGTTTCGTGCATTTAATTATGAGAACAGACGTTGGCGATTTACGAGGAAAAACGTACAAGACGTTTCGTTGAAAACTCGACCGTTTCCGTTACAAAACTCGCGTAGATTTTGCAGTTCCGTCCGGTGAATTAATCGGTTTTAATTCTCACGACTTTTTAATTTTCATGCGCCCATAAGAATGTCTAACGTGTAACTCACGGGAGTTTTTTGATTAGACATCAAACTTAATGCATTCACGTTTGAACAATGCGAAAAAATCACGCAGACAGAACGTATAAACTTATATCGTGTAGGTACGATATACACATAGTATTTTCGGTGTATATACGTTTATAATTATTTTCTGTTAGCAGCCTCTATCAAGCCAATAACCCTGAGGATTTTTCGTGATATACACCTGACAATGAAACGTAACGATAATAATAATAATAATAATAATAATATAAAACTACTATATCTATGAGTTATTATATTAGGCGATCGCATACATCCTTGAATAAGTTGGCGCATTGTGTTACAACGCCTTTCATCTTTACAGAAGTACAATATTAAGATCAATGAACTTTGTTGATTGCTTCCACTGTATATATATATATATATATGTATGTATATATTATTGGGTGTACATAATAAGTTTCGTGAGATATATTTAAAATAATATTTCAAACTAGTATGTTACAATATATAGTCTAATAATAATATTAATATATTGATAAAAGAAAAACATATTTTTTTTTTGGCATAACATATGATCGTGTATTGCGATTTTCTTTTGATTTTCGAAAAAGCAAAAAAAAATTATACGATTAATAAATCACATTTTCATTTTACAAAGACACAAAACAATATAATATACTTAAACTATATATTGTATTCCTACAGCTAAAGCTGTACAAGGAAAAAAATAATTTCTTCAACTCAATAAATCATTATATTAATTGAATATTATGCTCATAAAATATATACTCTGATGTATATAATTTATTAAGTATGGACTGATAATGAATTATTTATTTATAAACTGTAATATTCTTTTTATTGTATATCGTTGGCTTATAAATATTCGCCTTGTTAAATTTGACGTTTACTACCTACATATGTCTATACATTTATTATTTAAAGAAAATAAAATTTGCTACACTTTATTCCGTTACCTATTGTGACATATCCCGTCATTTTTGTAGCATGACCAATTTCATCGAAAATTATCAATTTTCTTAATTGAAACTATATACGATCAATATCGACAGGTAATAATAGTTAATATTTTATTTATAAAAAGTTAGTTAAAATTATTTACATTTTCTTAAGTGTGTGTATACATATATATAATGTGTAATGTTCAAAAACAAAATACATAATATCGTTTCTATTTGATATAATATATGGTAATTATATAATTGTGTATGATCGATTTTCTTATATTTTCAAAATTGTGCATAATTTTGTTTGTTATATGAAAAAAAATCACAAAATTTGAAAAACTTGTTAATTATCACGAAACATTTATAATTATATGAATAATAGTAATTTTTATTAAATTATATATTTATAGTTTATACTATTTAGTATTTAGTCTTATATTTCCTAATAAAAAAAAATCATTATTCGACATTCATATTAAAATCAGGTAAAAAAACAGTGTAAATACATTAATTTTCTAAATAATCCAACCAATATTTATCTATGCGACATGCGTCTAATTTTGTCATTCAATATGTCAACCACATTAACAATAATAATAATACCGTAATAATTTACGTCTTTGACGGTAACGTGTGGTTTAGTTACATAGATTATATGGTTCATGTCAAGATCACGCTCACGTAATTGTTTTCATTATTCGATTAAAATTACTTGTAACAATGTGTGTCCGTATTTTCGGCAGTACGTGTGGATGATAGATATTATTGTTAGATTAAATTGTACTGACCGAATTATACGCGTGTTGTTCGACCGTTAACGCCAATTCAAAATCATAAGAATGCACCGTCTTAGAAATATGATACATGTATGATTGGTATTATATAATATGTCGATAAAAATGAATATTAAACTAGATTTTAGTCACCGTGGGCAAACGTGCAGAGAATAGGTTCGGGCGCAGGGTATTAATAGGTTTTTTCTATAAAAAACGAGATGCGAAACATTCCGCCGCGCGTCTGCATCGCATTGGCCGTGAGTATGTATGAGGACGCGCTAGAGGAGTGGTGTATATCGCCAAGTCGACCGGTCGAAAGTGTAAGTGGCGTGCTTTCATTGTGCATACAGGGCGTTCGAAGGTATAAAACACGTATCCTACACTATGAAAGGGACGGCGTTGTTTTAAACGTGTGCTACGGCCCGTATGCAAAAATCGCACAGTTATGAAAAACATTGACGAACGGCCCAGAGAAAAACGCATCCGTGATATTTATAACCGTCGAACGCGTACGTCTGCCGTTTTAGACAACGTTCAGCGGGCAAACAGATATTTTGACGGGTTTCGATGACAAGAAAACATTGTGTTGTGTCGGTCGAGTGGCGCGCGCAGAGGTCGACAAGAGCGCCGCCAACATACGTCGCGTGAGAAATAAACGTGTCGAATTATTTTATCCGTTTGTATCGATCGTTGTCTCCGGTCGGTAAGTCGTCCCGCGGGCGTGTATCGCGTCTGTCGCGCGGATACAATATCGTAATATCGTCACACGCGGAACACGCAATAAAAGTCATTTCGGACGACGACGATGCAGGGAATTCGTTTCGGCCGTCGTGCGTGTATATATATATATATATAGTACTAAACGAAATGTTCGGCGGACACGGCGGCGTGACGAAATGAGGCCCGGGTTGGGTGGTTGTGCACGGTTTTTTAGCAACCGAAGTTTGTCCTTGGCACATCTGTGCGTGTGCGTATCGCACGACAACAATGGGGCACCCGCGGGCCCCCCTCGCGTATATTCGAGCGCGCGCGCGCGCGCACACACACACACACACACACTCGTGCGCACGACTTTTTCGGCGATATAACGCTGTACGCGCTCTGACGACGTCAAGGACGCGCATGTGCCAAAACGACATGCGTTTATATATGTGTGTGTGTGTGTGTGTGTATATTAGTATCGCTGATAATCGCGCGCCCGCGCGGATCGTTAAAGAGCTCCGCGAGTTTCGTGCGAACATATGCGTGCGGGGGGAGGCTGACTGACTACGAAGCGATTCCCCGCGCGAAAATCGAATATATTTGTGTGGTGCAGGTACACTTTTTCCTTCGACGGTACGATTACGCGCGTCGTTTCGCGTGCGCAGAGGTAGTGAAACGCGCCGAAAAAGTGACGCGACAAACCCCGTTTTCAAGTATTATTCGTCACGGTATTCGAACGATTAACGTTATTTTAAAAACGAATAAATCGTAAACAATATGCCATTGGGAAATACGATCGTTTAACACACAAAATATTTAGTAATAATGCTTTTCTATTTATCGTCGTGTTTGGAAATATCGTCGCGTAGTTAATTTTGTTGTTTTTCGTTGTCGATTATATTGTAGTCGTCATACACACACTTTTCGTTGTCGCTGTTGTTGTAGAACTTTTCTCAAGGTCGACATATTTATACAGATATTTTTAAAACTCTGGCGGGGCACCGCGCGGGGAAGCTGTGCAACGACAATAATTACTCGAATTCAGTAAACCACCGGACTTCACACATTTTATCGGTTTGTTTTAGGATTGTTTTTTAACAATATTCATTGTTACATACAAAAAAATTTTAGTGGTGATAATAACAATCGTTTGTTTTTAAATATATATTTATTTAAACAATATTTTGTTTATAAAACACGCGACGTATCTATGTATAATAAGTAATTATAGTAAATTGCGTTTTGTACGTTAGACTAGAATAATATAAATGATTTTCATATTTAAAACTGCGAAAATATTTAAATATACTCTGTTACGACGAATTGTTTAAAAAAAACGAAAATTCGTTGTTATTATGCGAATTCGTAATGGTCGTGTGCATTTGAGTTGTGTCACTGGTGGGAAGAGATCGTTTTTTACGTAATCTAAATCAATAATGTACCGTATTTTGGAAAAAAAATTATATTTTTTAAACTCAACGCATTGTGTTCTATAATATGTATATATATATATTTTTTTTGCTGTTAATAGATAAAAAATAAAATAAAAAATACGCGAGAAATCATAAATCATTTTTAATGTATACATTTTTTTTTGTCATAGATACGTATTAAAACTATATATTTTCTGTTACGTTAGTTTTGAAATTATATATAGACATAAGTACGTGGATATATAATTCATACACGTATGCATATATACATAATTATACTTGCCGCAGCTAGCGTATGGACTTAAAAGAATACAATAAAACGTATAAGGAAGACCTAAAACAAAGCGATTCGCACGAATTATTATAAATTACGTGTTTTGCCAACCATACGATATCACCATGTGTTAAAACTGGCCACGTTATTACTCATGTACATTGCTCGCAGCGCGTATATTTGTTGAATGTCGGTAGACCACTTGGACCACGAACGTGCTTAAGATGAATACATTATAGTCGTGTACATATACCGGGACGTCTATTTTTGATGTAATTTATCTATTTAGTATAATCTTTTTTCGTGTGTGACCTTCAAGTATGTCGAATGACGGATCATTTACTAAAACTATGTTATAGAAAAAAAAACTTTTATTTTTGTTTTCGGTTTAAATCTGAATTATTACTGTTCGAATACTTGAGTTTTAGAAAAAATTTGTTGATTTTTCTTTTTCAACCGTTTTCCACTTCCATAATAAGTTAGTATCGGCCAGTAAAGAGTGCGGTTTTCATGCGTCACTGTGTTTATAAAATAACCGAGTCTCAGTATTGATTTTATTGCAAATTATAATACATATAAATATACACGTAAGTGTATAAACATAATATTATTTGGACAACGAATTCGTTCAGCGTCGACTAACTAATAATTTTTGGTTTCAATTAATACACTGAACTATGACGATAAATGCAATATTTGATATATCGAATGACGAACATTTCATTTGACCATTAAACATTACTCGAACAAACGTACACAATTGACGTTGTCCCGTGGAGTGGAATAATTTGAAAATACATACGAAATTCCATACTATGATTATTATACGATTTTTGAATATAATAATCCGATGCCCGTTAACGACACGTTGTTTTTCGTTTATTGCGTGTGTCACGTTATTTTGAAATTCAGCATTTCATAAATACACGAAGAACAATGGAACGAAATAAACGTTCCGTAGAAAATCAGCCGAAAACTCGGGAACTATAGGGTGTTTGATTTTTACAAACACAGTTAATGTGTATACCGCGTATAATCGAATGTGTGACGTTCATTTCAATTTCGCCTGGTCATGTGTGTTGGGGAACCGATTAATTCTACTGTAAAGTACTCTCGACCAAAGTTTATTTTGAGAATATATTATAAGTAAGCTGGCACTCCCCGTTTGTATGTAACACAGGTAGGAGGTATTATTATTATACACGTGTCGTTTTTATTTGTTCGCGGTGTTTTCGGCATAATATATTTTACATTCGCAGCTGTGGTATACGTTTTATAGTATCGAAAGAACGAGATTTTATACATATATGTATACATATTTAGACAGAGAGAGAGAAAACCGTTGTCAAAGTCATCGAAAACGACAATGAACATAACAATACACGCACCACGGAATAGGATAGAGTATATTTATAGCAGACGGGCACGGGGAACTTTTCATTTTTCCATCATTGAAAACGAAACGGTTTTTCCGCGTATATAGTTAAGTACGTACACTGTGCACTCGCGCACATATAACCACACGTATACGTGTACACGCGCGCACACACACACACACACACACACACACGCACACACACACACACACACACACACACACACACACACACACACACACACACACACACATACACACACACCGGCGGCGAACAATCAATTCTGTTGCCTTCCCTTTCCCCTCCCCTTTACAGCAACCTCCACAACCGCCACTGCCGTAGCACGACAAGACGAACGGGTTACGCGTGCGTACTTACGGCGTGAGCGAGCGAGTGGGAGGGAGGGCACGGAGGTTTTTTTTTTTTTTGGCAATCTAGGACGGACCTTGGGACCTTGGGAACACGAACGCGCAGTCGTACTCGTTTTGTCGGCGCGTGCTGATCGACAGCTGATTGCTTCTCTGTTTCATTACTGTACACACGCCATTCTATTATTATTTATATTTGTTGTATGTTTACCGGCTTTTTTATCTCGAACCTATTAAGAATGTTTGCCGCCCGAATACTCCGCCGTAGCCGCTATATGACGACCGCGGACGATTCGACGGAAACCACAGCAACGCACTCCAGGTCAATATTTATTGTGTTATTATTATTGACGTCATAGTAGTAAGTGTATAATAGCAAATAGTGTTATTACCGTAGTAATATTGATTTGTAAGTGGGTATTTCGATTTGTCGTGTTCGTATTATGTTAAATATTGTTCACCTCCAGCGTTTCGTCGATATCACGACTTGGTGCTATTGCGTTTCGCGATGTTTAAACCATTTAAGAGTTGGAAAATCATTATTTTAGAACTTTAATGCATACATAATCGGGTGCAATGTGAGAAAATATTCTGCGTTTCTTTTAAATAATCTCGTTCGAAACTAACACAATGGTAAGGTAAAAATGTAATTATATATATTGTTATGTAATTATATATATTTAATAACTTTTCCGTTAGACAATCGTCACTTCGTGTGTCTATCTTAATATCAATATGTACATATTGCTCTCTATGCAAAACCGTCATGAAGACCTTGTAACTGCATAATATGTGTTATAATTTACGTTGCAGCTATGTATAAGTATAATACATAAGTATATTGATTATTATGCGCGTATAATATTAATATTTGTTCGCCATACACGATTTGTATCCTAATTACATCTTCATGGCGATATTTCGTACAATTTAATGAGCCTGCAATGGCCTTCCCTTTTTCCGCAACCTTGCAATTTCAACTATTTTAACAATAGTGAGTACATTAGTCTCTTTTTCTTTTTCTAATAAACGTATCTCCCTACACCATATTTATGGTATAGTACATTTTCAATTTGAAAACGTAAGATTAATGAGTGTCAAATGTTTAAAAACTTATGAATAGACGACCTTCGTGACGTGTCGAAACGCTTTTTTATATCATTACAAAACGTGACGGTTCAATTACTTTATTTTGTACCCAAATTTGGTTGTTTACAATTAATATAAAACTAAATACTTAACGATTCTGTTAATTGTATTGGTGAAAATCGTTTGGATATAAAATTGAATAAATTATTGTGATAAAAAAAAACTGTTTGTTTTGTTTATGCAGTTAGAAATGATTTTTGGCTATAATAGTTATAGGTATACGAATTCAAAATACGAGTATTTAAGTCATCTGTATTAAATAAATAAATCATTCATTTAATTTAAATTATTTACATACTATAGATGAAATTGCCAGTTTACGTTTATAGATTTATAAAGCCAGATTTGTATTGCCATTAATTGTTCATTAATGTAATAAAATGTATTTCGGCACGAGTTGGTTTTATTATGAATTTAGTGGATAAGTTAATAATCATGCATATGTATATAAATACCTAAAATATGCATATAATGTATAATGTAATTATAAGAAATATTTAACCAAACAGTTATAGGTAACTATCTATTTTTAATTTTTAGTAGAATTTACAATCAACTGTAAAAGGGCATCTCGTAATGATTTGGCCATAAAATTGTATATTTTAAAACTAAAATTTGGCAAGTATCTAAGCATCACTTAAAATTTCATTCACTACATAATATGTATTTTTTTTCAATTTGTATTTTTTTTTAAAAAGCAAATGAATTACGTATTATAAAATATTTGAATGACAAATGTCGGATTTTATGAATCGTTCATTTTTTATATCATGCGCGTAAATAGTTTAAAAGTAAGAACATATTTAATATTACAGTTATGAAGGTTATAAAATCGTGTTATAAAATCGTTATAGTCAAATAATCTTCTATTTAACAATCCCAAAAACGTTTGGTCATTTTATACTTTTATAGTGATTAAAACACTTTGAAAAAGATAAATAAATAAATTATTTCATCCAAATAAAAATCTTATACGTGACATTGTGACAAAATTAGTAATTTGTTTTTGTTTTGGTTTTTATAATTATTAGTTTAGTTGATGTATTAAAAATGTACTTTATGTGAATAGTATGGAGCAATACATTTGTATTAAATTAAATATTTTAAATAACGTGAAAAAATTCGATTAATGCATATAGCATATAGCGAGCGTGTACAGGGCTGTGGGTTGGAGCTATCGATCTTTTCCGCGCCGTTCGTTTTAAATGTCAAAGATCGTCCGAGCCCTCCTCCTCGCTCTACCCGCAAGTTCCATACGCCGTTGACGCCATTGCCCCTCACCGGGAACGCCGCTATCTCATTTCCTCCTCCAAACCACCGGAAAAATTTCATCCCTTTGGTGCGAGAAGAGGAATAGGGACAGGGATTGCGAAATATTGCGCCATCCTGCACTGACTCACCTACATTCGTTTTATATATTATTTTAATAATAATATATTACGCGTTTAAAACAATTTGTTAAATTTTCGTTTCGATATCGGAGTATTTAATTATCGATCTGTTTCTATTTTCGTTATGTAACTATGCAATCATCTTAAAATAACACACACGTGTATATATATATATTTCGCAATATTAATTATCATATAATAACAACTCGTGTAACGATTTGTTTGATATCAGTAAATAATTATATATTAATTAATTGTTTGGGTATAATATAATATAGGTATACCTTTTTTCAAAATTTCTTTGTACATTTACATATAAAACTAATCAACTTTTTGTTTTTAAATTAAAAATTATTCTATTATTACATATTTGTATAGATTTCACAAATGTTAGAAAATAGTATATTATTTAAACCGATAACCAAAACGTTTAAAAAAGAAAATATTCAAAACATATTAGACACATTGAAAAATGAACGTGTTCGTTTATTTATATATTGATCAATATTATTTTTATGATTAATTGAATTGCGAAAATGAAATTGAATAGAAAGCTTTAGTTCGTCCTCTAAATTTTATTAAAATAGCGCTATCAATAAAAGATGTCATAATTTTTGGTTTGTAAAAAAGGTGACCTAAATCGCTTAAGCGGTGAAAACACTTGCGACCAATACTTAAACGCAACGTATATGTAACGTGTGTGACACCGCGCCCCATGTCCTTCGTATAAAATTGGTATTTTTGTATTAATAATAATAAAATTAAAATAATAATAAACGGACACTTGATATGGATATATAATATTATTTATAAATTGAATGTTTTAGCATACTGTAGTGTTACATGATTATACAATAGCCAGCAAAATAATTTACAAAGAAATAATCTTTACTGAAATATTTTGCTAATATTACATTAACAAAAACCTGTAGGTTGGTTGCAGACAAATCAAACCAACACTTATTAATCGACGAAGTCGAGTAAATATTTATGTGGTGTGTAATGACTAATAACTGCAGTTTGTGTGTATGATGACAGTCTTTTTTTTTTATCAGAAAACAGTAATTATAATATATAATGAAAAAAAATTGCTCACAGCTATTTAAGACGTAAATATTTTCTTTTAAATAATATACCTTTTCTGTGGGCGCTTTAAACACGCGCAAGAATAATGTTAAATTGGCGATAACAACATTTGAGTACTTTCGTTAATATCGAATAATTTTTTAAATATTTTTATTCCTTAGTATTTTAAATAGATTTTTTTTTGTACGGAATACAATAACTGTATTGAATACTTATATATTTATATTTGTTCAACAGTTTTTTAAAATAATAGCGTTTTAGAAAGTTCAACGATAAGACGTTAAATTACCGAAATTTCCTAAATCGTGTATATGTACAAATATAATTTACTTGACCAATTGCTAACAACTCTGATCGTAATGAATATTGGTCTGACAAAATTGTTCTGTTTCTCAAAATTTTATTTTAGTATTCTAGTAGCGTTTTAAATACTTTTCAAAAGTATTTTTGATAACGCTGCTGTTGGTCATCCCAGCTCGTTAATCGTATTTTATACGTGTGCTTTATGTCACTCGTAATGATATATATATATATATATATATATCGTGTAACTATAGCGACTCGACAACACCAACAAACCGTAAAGAACACAAAACCTCTTCTATAGTGTAAACGTATCCGTGCGGTGTCCGTTGTGTAGGATAAATGACACCGCCGATCGAACGCAGTGTGTTGCCGGAGTTCTGCGCGAGAAATCCTAACGAATTTAATAAAATGGTACGGCCGACGCGGTCCAAGTACCATTTTATATCATCCGCGGTCTACTAATATGTGAAAAAAAAATTGTACGCTCGCGCGCGCGCATTCGTTTTGTATGTTTATTCTGGGCGAGTAAGCTAGCGCGCGGGTAGGTAATATTACCCCCGTCGTCGATGGGTGTGTTGCGAGGGGGTTCGTTGGGCGGCGTTGGCGGTCTCTGACGTCAATGAATTCGAGCGCCGCCCACAATGTAACCAAGGCGCGCGTGTACCTGCTCTACTCCGGATCGAAGTCTCATTCAGCAAGGCCACAAGTGTCAATGGGTGTCGGTCGTTCTTATTCCCGAGAAACTTTTTGAGTTTACGCTTATATTATTATAATTCGTAATAGTTTTTTCCTTCAAATCATACACCACACATATCGCAATCTCTCGTATATTTTGAACTGTTTCCTGCACCCGTTCGTGTACACTATGACGGAGTTTTGTGGGAGTGTCGTCAGGTAAATAACATTATTTATATCATTATAACACTGTTCGTCCGCGCGTATTAATTTGAATTTCAAATAATATTTATCATTACGATCTTTTAGATATATATTATATATATATATATATATATATATATATTTATATTATACGAATGAACACATATATTTTGCCCCGCGTTACAAGAGTTTGCGCGGTGTATAATATTTATAATATATAGAAATTAGAAATATATTATGTAATGTAATTGGTATTTACTCGATGTAGATTGAAATGAATATTGTTGTATATTCTTTTATACAATAATAATTGACGTTCGGATCATATACAGTAGAACAATAGTAATGAAATATATGATGTTTGCAGAATAACTCGTGTGTGCGTGTGTGTGTGTGTGTGTATGTGTGTGTATATATATATATATATTTAATCTGCGTACAACGATTCGTACTTGGTATAAATTATTAGTTTCATTACATTTATATGCAAGAATTTAATACTTTATAGTTTATATATATATATACAAGTGGTCTCATCTACGTCTATTATTCTCTGGCAATTTTCGTTTTTACAAATACGTCCTCTTATTATAAATACATTATATGTAATTTATGCATTTGTGTCTAGTTCCAACGTTCGCTAGTTTTTTTTAGTGTTAAATTTTGTTTTCAATTTGTCGTCAAAGTATATATTAATTAATAGCCGAGAAAATGAATGTTCCATACTTTTTAAACATTCTGTATATATATGTAGGTGATGATAATATTATTAATTATACATGTGTCGAGTGTAAGTGGTGCACTTTAATAATTTAGATAAGATATTGTAATAGTTTTCTACACAGATATATTATATACGTACGTTATATTTTTGGTTTACATTTAATGTTTTAACGATTGTTGCGTATATAATAAAACTTAACGTTTTAATAGCGGATGAAATTAAAACATCGTTCATTCTACGGCATACATCATATACGAGTATTATTCGTTTTTGGACAATCTATCATCAGACTTAAAAAAAAAAAAATGAAATATTTATGTTCTGATATGCTCCGTCACACGAAAAATAATATGACGCGTACGACAGTTATAATACGTACATAGACATTTCGTATGAAATTCTCTTTAAATTATTTTAGTAGCTCTCCTCCACACTTGAAAAATCCCATACGGACGTATTATAAAATGCGTATTTCTATGTTTTTTTTCGAAATATTGCTAAGTGAATTTATTGTCATTGTCGACGATTTTAAAAGAATGTATACGAAATGTCCTAAACGATGATCCTGTACTGTACGAAATATTTCATTTTCGATATTTTATTTAGATTGGCGAGGAATTAATAAATAATGATAAACTACTTACATTCTACGATTGGTTAACAAAATGAGAACAATAATTAATCAGTCCGCCAACCATCAGATTCATTAGTGCGATATTGTGTATTTCTATATTATTAATGTTACATTCATATATTTGCATTTTCGGTTCATATCACCTACGTTAAAACGTCTTTAAGTCGACCGCTTAAATATATAGTTCTTATATAGTTCAAATAATGCCTATAGTCGTATATATATATATATATTATATACCGTACATTGTGTATAGAATATTGTTGTCTAAATAAAATGTATACATATAAATATATGTATTCCATGTAGTTCATATTATATATAGCGAATCTAACGAACCAAATCATTTGGTGTAATTATATATGCAACGTATTCCAATGTTATTTTACATTCAAACATGAAAATTCAATTGAAAATAAAAAATACTAATTTATGCGTAAAGAATGTGCTTACGCGCGTTTGTATACGCGACGCTAGTCTTTCTTATTAGTGTTATAGTAGTATCTATATGTATATATATATATATATATATATATATATATATATTATATATATATATATATATATATATATTATGTTTTTAACAACAATACGTTTAATTGTTAAATTAAAATTTCTAAACGCAGTTAACTGACGTTCAATTCCAGTGTATTCCCACGTATACTCACAGTATACACACACAAAACGCTGAAAAGCCAATAAGTTAAAATTCATTTAAAATGCTTATTATTCATGTGGAAAATTTGTCATTTTTGAGAGTTATTTTTTTCTTCAAATAAATCATTTGCCTTTGTATATAAACGTTGACGTTTTATATGTTGAATTTATTATACAATTTCCATGTATTATAATATACACGCACCTATACAAATAACTATATGTATTCAGTTAGTCGAATTGTAAAAATAGTAGATTATAATTATTTTACCGCAGTATAATAACACAATAATACATTCGTTGAGTTCATATTATCTTATAATATATTATACGATTGTCGACGACGATAATAATAGTATATATGTAATATAATAATCGGTTTCTATTTAGGCGACGAAACTCCGCACGGTTTGTTGATATGCAATTTTATAAAAATAATAATTAGCCGAAAATATGATATTTTTTTACGAGCCCGTTAGGTCTCGTAAAAATGGTCGGCCATTTTGTTTTGTATAAATTTTTCGACCGATTTAATTTACACTATACGCACATATGTGCCGCACCTGTGTGTGCACAATGATATTCGCAATATTATAATATACCCAAGTATAAATATAATGCACACGAGAGCCGAAAATGTGCGATCATATTATACCGCGTTGTTTATACACAGACAATTGACGTTATCGCGCCGCCGAATGTTTTATAACCAAACGTTTTTTATTGTTCGTCCACGTATCGGTGGCGACGGCACTGCACATTTAGGGCAAGTTTGTCATCGAAATAACATTCGATAATTATTATCACATACAGAGTAAAGTAGAGAGATACTTATATACATATATATATATGGGGAAAATGTATTATATTGTATATAGTTGTGATCAAACGCGGCGGTTATCTACAATTTTTAATACGTGCAACAATCGTGAACAAGTTAATTGAATTAATATTGTCTTCTTCTGAAATTCCAAATGTGCATGTACAGTGTGCAATACACGCGTTATTGTTATAATAAACGAGGACGAAATAAATACGGTCGCGTGGTTTAATGTAATAGCTCAAGTCTGTAGTTTATGCGCGGGTTAACAAGCAATAGAAAACTAATAAATTATCATATAGGAAAATCAATTAAATGAATTTAAAAAAAATAATAATCCGTATGACAATGAAGGCGAAGAAAGTTTCGTGTTTTTTTTAATATAATATACAGTTATAGATGGAATTAACTTTACGTAATACGATATATTGTATACGTATTAAAATGAATGCATATTTTAGTGTAATAATCGGATTTCAGGCATTAATATGCGAATGCCTTAAACGAAAAAAAATAAAACCTTCGACATTTCGTTTGAAACACTTTTCGTGTGTATAAGTATAGCTTAAACACGAAAAGAAAACTGATGATGAAGTGTTAGCAAACAAAACTCGTTGAAATTTTTTTTTCAATTTAATAAATGCCACAATATTTTCAACATTCCTATTCGAGTTATTAACTTAATAATTTATATTATTCTTAAAACGTAAACAATTTATGACCGATATATTACTAGATATTCTCATATTGTATCGTGTCGTATGCTATATCCAACACTTTTCAATTACAATATCGATTTCAGTATAAGACTTATACTAGTATATTCAAAATAACGTATGTATACTCGAAAATTCAGTTATAACTCATCGTATTGTTATAAAGAAGTGCGAACTTTAAGCTATTGTCATGACTTCAAATAAATTGTTGTGGAAGGGGTCTTTTTTTAGTAATTTCAATTTTCGAATATAAATTTAAAAAACAGGATCTAGTGGTATTGGAATTAATTATAAATGTTAACATGGACGTCTTTTTGAGCACATAATAATAATATTGTAAACTGATTTACGACGGTCAGTCTATGCGCGCAATATATGTAGTTTATTCCTAAATGAAAACGCGTCATCCGCTGTTCAATTCAACACCGTCGAGAACAGCTTTTGCGTGTATTCAAAAAGGACGTTTCGATATTCGAATACTTTACATACACACACACATACACACATATATATGTGTGCACTTATATTAATTTACTTATACATATTATAATGCACGTAGTCGAGAGTAGCTTTTGTCGGGAACAATAAGAGTCGGCGGGATTTTAGCGACGAGCTTCGCAGGATCGGGCCGAGCTTTGTCCTGTCGGTGTCGGAAACATCCGGAGAAAATCGATCACGTTCGTCAGGCAGGCGGCGCAGGGACGAACGGGCTGGGAAATTCGAAAATAATGTTTGTAAGAGTGTTTGAAAACACTTGCGTAGTGTCGGAACTGTTGCCGACATTTTGAGAAACATTATGTTGTATATTTCGTTATATCTCTGCGTATGACACGCAATCGCGGGAAGCCGTAATATATATTTGATTACTAAACACGAATTTAATCTAGATTTTTTTTTTTAATATATAACGTACAAAGAGACAGTCGTAGGTCGTTTTATTATATCATACAAGTTATATACATTATTAAACCGTCGGCATCGTGATCCTTGAATCGAAATTACTAATGTTTGTTTTTTGTTTTTTCCATGTTCGATTGTAAATAAAAGTATTTATATATTTTATTATTATTATTATTTTTTTTTATTGTTTTTTTTTTAAATGACTCTACAGGAAAATGTCTTGTTCATTTATTTTTATTAGTGAATAATTTCGGTCGCCTCTGTTTCGTCGAGACTTGAGGTAGTAATCATCGTAGAGATTTGTGCGCCCCAGACAGTTTTTTTAAACAAATTTAGAATTGTACCGAAATGACTTTATTTTTACACGTATACTTTTTTTTCGTGTTCGTTAACATGTTGTTATGATATTATAGTATAATAAGCGTTTTCATACGCGATAATAATTTATTGTTTAATACAAATATTTGTTCTATCTCGCACCGCGATAACCTATTGTTGTTTTCTCTTTCGTTTTCATTTTGAGGCCCATCCGTATATTTATGATTTTGACGTTTGACTTGTTATGTTGTATACACACACACACACACACACACACATACACACACACACACACACACACACATATATATATATATATGTTATATTATCTATACGACCTGTAATGATTAACCCTTTTTTATTGTATGCGTATACAATATTTTTTTTCTCAGTTTGTGAATGAAAATTAAAAAAGGTTTCTTTGGCCAGACTATATATTATACAATGTATATTGATATGCTGCTGTGCTGTGTTATTGCAGTGTTGATTATTCGATGACGTTACATATTGTATATTATTATATTACAAAAAATTGCTTAAATGTTTTAATACAATTTTTTTTTATTTTAGTGAGTCGCTTGCACTGCGAGAGCGAATCGTTCAAAATGGAATTGATCTTAGACATCAACTCGTGGATCTATCCGATGGACTTGGGTGAGTGTCAAGGTCTTTCATATGCGTGCACGATTATTATCGTATGTTCTATTCTCGTGTACAATAAAAGTAAACAGTTTTGCCATAATTTATACGATATTATCTTGTAGCCTATACGAGTAAAGTAAATAGTAAAGGGAATCGACCGACGACCATAATAATATTGTGTAAAGTATATATTTTGTGCTCGCATAGACGACACTAACTTAAAACACGTATATGTTGTGAATTATATACGTAGGTATTAATTATTAAGTATATACTTAAAAGTTTTATTAATTATAAACGACTATCGAAAATAATTAGTTTTTTTAAAAAAAAAATAATTCCGACGATCGTGAAGGTTAGGTTGAAAACTACCAGAAATAGAAACTGTGCGCCATCGTATCACAAATTATAATGATATATATGTATATATATACATATGTCACGCTAGAAATCCGGAATTGTACATTTCACGATGTGTACGGCAATTTTTGTACACTTCGCGAATTGCATTACAGATATTGTATGGTGTAAGAATTGTTATTGAAATTGAGTTATTTAATTACGTACGTACTTTATATACTGTAATATATGTGTTATTGTGTTATTTCGAAAGTTTAAAAAAAAAACTAGTTTCGAGTTTACATAATATTGTATTTGTATACAACTACGATTATCGAACTGTAGGTCATTTTGTAATGTTGTATAAAAGAAATAAAAATGATATTACTGCAATGCTGGGATATTGTTATTTTCAACAAATAACGGTATTTATTATTTCAATTTTATATTCATTTCATTTTAATTCATGATGATAACAATTATATATTATGTCCAGAGGCGCAAGGAACTATTTCCCAAGTGGTGGAGAGACGAAAATATAGTGATCTTATTTTGTGTGATACTTTTGCCGGACCAAAAATAATAATAACAACGGTCAAGAAAAATATAGTTTTAAATTTGTTTCAAATTTTGTATGCACCTTTGAAGTGTTCCTTTTCTTTTGCGATAAATCTTGTTAGACCCTTACAGACCATGTAGTGGGTGGAAACGTAAATTTCGTTAAATTTTTTTTTAAAGTAAATTTCGATGACATGATTCTAATATCATATTTTCATTAATATTTTTTCTCTTGGCACATCCAAGAATAACGTACGATATACGTGTTTAATACTATCGCGCATTGCACTGGTTTTTTTTTTTCAAAATCCATTTATCTCGACTCGATGTGATTATCTGATTTATGATTTGTCTCACGATAATGCGAAATGTAGTAAAAACGAGCAATATAAATGTTTCTAACCACTTCCCGCAAAATGAACGGTTCTAAACAAATTATCGTTCTAATTGAAAATAATTTGTACATCGCGACTTCATGTGTTTGCACACGATGCGTATGTACGATAATTGTGCATAAATATCGTTGCACGCGTCATAGCGAAACATACAATACTACCGTATTCGACGTTACCATACACAGTTACACGCGCACGCCAGTACGAGATATGCGTTGGATGGCGGCGGCAGTGTAAAATTATTTAGAGAGACAGAGAGAGAGCGATTGAGTGAGTGAGACGTACAATATTGTATTATGCTGCGACCGTGTTGGTCGACCGTATACTACGACTATACGTCCCGACGATCGTCCGTATATTTGGCTAAACGTGCGTGCGTGCGCCGAACGGGAGGCCTGCGATGGGTGGACGCCAAAGTTTTCGACGCGCGGGTTTTTGAAAACCGTCAGACACGCCGTCGTTCCGCGGTTCCGTGTATAGTTGCTGTCGTCGTCGACCAATAGTAATTATAATATGATAATATGGTCCTGGGCCGCCGTTAATATTGTACCGTGCGCGTTAATGTTATTCGTTGTTATTATTGTCATTATTTTTTCATTTTTTTTTTTTTTTTTTTGCCGACGGTATATAATATCAACTGTTTCAACAACCGCAGTGGCCTTTTTTCTCGACTTGCCCGACTTGTTCTAGACGCTTTTGCGAATAACGCATTCGAAAACAAATTACGAACGTATCGTTGCGTGTTCGTTTGTTTGCTTATTTTGTTTCGTTTGTTTTGTGCGTTCACCCCGTTGAATATATATATTTACCATAAGCCAGCCGGTCGTTCTGCGTTTAAAACGGCGGTGAGGAGTGGAGGTTAAGCTTTCGCTAAAACTGTGCACTGTACGAATTTCGAACATTTGTAATCGTGATATATTTTTGAACGTTTGATTTTAATAGAATTTCCAGGTAAAAAAAAAATCCCCCATTTAACACCGCAGTCTGTTTATTAACTATACAAAGGTATATTCGTTAAATTGCAAAGATGTGAACACAGCAGTATTGAAAACTACATAAGACACCCGAAGGTCTTGTTTAATTTTTCTTTGTATTATTATTACTAATTAATATTAAGTACTGTATAAAAAAAGACTTTTAATTCGACTTGTATTGTATTTTATACGTTGACTCAATAACGGGTGCCTAACCCTTGCTTAACCTTGAAAATAAACATTTCTCAAAAAGAGAAGAGATTTACTCGGTTCGTAGTAAATAATGGGAAATATTATTTGTTATCAAATGTCTAAATTTCGAAACACTTGACCATGTGTGGTGGTGCTTGCGCAGTTGTACGGGGAAAAACGCTCATTAATTTAAAGATATTGTATGTCATATAAATTTGCCCAGTGAGTTTACGCGCAATATAATGCGTTTGATATAAGCTGAATTCGTATTTAATACGCGCGCACGACTGTGGAATTCGGTGAAAATAATATGAATGTAATATCTCATTATATATATATGTTTATATATGTATATATACATTCAGGTGTTACACGGAGATCTGATAAACGTGATTAATTTGTTCTATTTAATATTTTAAAGGTTTTTTTTTTTATGCGGTACAATAATTATTGGAACGCACAGCGCCCCGTTTATTGTTTTATAGTTTTTTGATTTTTTACAACTAAAAAAATAAACATTAATTATTAGAAGTTTATGAAAATTTCGATTTTTTTCATACGACAGCGGAACGGTAATGCGAGCGATTCGAAATCATTAACTAATAAAACTGGCATTTTCCATAAACTTTGTAAAACAAAACATTGTGGAAAATCAGCGACCAGTTTTAATTTAATGAAAAATTCCAACAGCAATATTTTTGTTTCTTTTTAAACACACACTCTATGTGTATATATATTCTTATTATCGCCATATGCTTGTTTATGAGCAGTTGCGCCGTGCTTTTCGGCGATTTTATTATTATCGTTTTTGTATTTTTGTACTTTTTTTTCTTTCGTACTCGGAAACACGATCGAATGACGTCTAGTCTAGCAGATGTTTGTATAATAATAATATACGCGTATATATATAATCACTTAAAGGAATTTCTCGACACACCCTGCCAAAAATTCCTGTTTCGATTATCCGATTTAAACCGAAAATAAATCATTAAGTCCTTAATCTCCCAGTGCCCCCACCGACGCCGCCGCAGCGTCAATCGCATACCTCCCCGTTTTTGATAGTATACGTGCGTAAGTCTCTTTGCCGATTTTCGTTGGTTTGGTATATATAGTATGTACAAGACTCATTTGTATTATTTTAGTGAAATATCTCCGAGTTTTAAAACAACGTCGTAATATTATCACGCGGTTAATTGTGTAAGGCTTGTGTTATTTGGTTTTTAACTTTTTTGTTTTCACAATCCGCCATGGTATAAATGATTTTTGAATTTTGATAATTCGTGAAATTTGATTATTTTCAAACTGTGGTAAATCGTAATCGGTGAAATATTTTTGTCGTGAATTGTAGGTTAGGTTATATATATAAACTATAGTCATAAAATGACTGTAAGAGGTCATTGGAACTGATGATTAATAATAATTTGTCGAGTATGAATAATTCAAACTATTGTAAAACGATACGTACGCGATTACAACAACGATAAAAAACAAAACGCGTAACTGCATTTCTGCTCAACGCATATTCAATTTATAATTGAAATTTTTTTTTTCGAGAAAAAGGCATGCTGATGTTTTGTGTTTAATCAGGGCTTGGTGGGTACGTTACTTTTTAGTTTTAACTACTTTGTTAGTTAATCCAAAAAATAAATAAAAAGTTACTTTTGAAAATCGAAAAAAACACCTAAGTTTGTCGAGTTATGGCCTACCTGAATATATATATATATATACAGTTTTTAAATAAGCAATAAACATATACGTGAATTTGCATATAGAAATATTGTTTTAGCGATGATTATAGACGGATTTGATTTTGTTCGAATACGTTTCCCCTTTTTTGTATTACGCTGTTCTTCCAATTTAGTTCTATCATCATCGGCATGATTTCAATGACGTATTCTTTAAAAATTTGTTTTATTTTACGATGACGATTCGTAATTAAATATTTGATGGAATAAATGCAACAAACACCATAGGTTAACAGAGCACCGAATTCGGAACTACTCGCTACACGACACTCGGCTGGTGGTTCGGACACGCCGAGTACAGTACACCAAGGTAGTGGGGATAGCCACTCGGCCTAGCGAATAGAAACGGGTTCTCTATTCACTCGCTATAAACTAGGCAGATTACTGTACTTTGTGTTTAGATCGGCCGAGTTGTCTCGGCTGTCTCGGCTGCCTCGGCCGAGCGGGGCTCGTCCCGTGTAAACTAAGCTTGACAGTCTCGACGTGAAATATATATGTATTACGACACCACCCAATAATTATTATATAACGCAGACGACAGCAGTCTACAACGTGTGCGCACAATAGCGACGTATATTGTTATAATATATGTTATATGGGCATTGAATAGTTAGTTACTTCTTTACTTCTTTACTTCGGCATAACGAGTTATTTATATTGAAATTGCCGAGTGCACCTGCGGACGGTCAGATTTCGTATAATGTATACGTAACGTACGTTTTTTTATTTTCCTTGTCCGTTCAGTCGCGATTAAAACCGCGTTTATTATTATTTTTTTAGGCTCGAGGCATCCGTAATGTTTGTCTCGTTTTCTGGTAACTTATTTTCTCGTCATTCCGTTGTAGTAAAATCAGTAATAATGTATAATCAACAACGCGTCGATTGCCGCCGCCTCTAATACCGTGTGTAAAACATCGATAACGTCTTCGAGAAATTAAAATCGAATAATTTAGAAAGTCGTTATCGTTACTCGAATAACCACTAACAAGACTTATAATTATATTATGTTGTTGCGGTAAAAACGAAACGTACGCCGGGTTATTTAAAATATTATCTACCGCCGTGTACTGGGGAATCCCGGTAACGTTTGCGAAATTGAAAATATCGATCGGGGTTTATTTCTATTTTTTCTGCACGACTCTGCGCGCGCGGTCCGAAAGGAAAATAATATTATCCAAGGTTGCCGCGTCAGCTGGCTGCGGCGGCGGCGGCGGCGTCCTTCCTCCACGCTCGGCACGCCGCCACATCGGTCGGATCGATTCGTCCGGTCTTCGTCTACCCGCCGCCGACACCGTCGCCGTCGTGGTCGATAACGCGCGCGCGCGCGCGCGCGACCCGCGTGTTCGCCGCGCGGACTGCGAATGACGCAACACCCGGCGTAGTGTGTCAGGTCTCCGGCGCGCCGGTGCGACCGACCGTTTTTTTTTTTTTTTTTTGTTTCTTTTTCCCCGCTTCCATCCGACCGCCTCCGTTCCCTCCCGTTACCCTCTTCCGTCCGACGGCTGCGTCGCGCCCCTCTCCCCTCCCGCGCGTTACCATCGCGATTTTTAGAGTGGTTATATAGCCCCCTCGTCCCGTCCCGCTATCATCGAGCTCTGCGGTCGCCGCGCCGTCGCCGTTTTCAATGCCAAGGTTGGAGAGCCGCGCCACGGCTGCGGGCGGATCTCAGTGCCAAGGTTGTGTCGTACTTCGCGGGACGACGCACGTCCACCCGCCGCCGCCGCCGACGCCGCCCCTCTACGCGCGTGCGTCTCCTACACCGTCGGTCACGACGTATATCAAATGCGAAATGATGTACGTCGAATACAATTTATATATAGAACGTGAGTCACTCATACAGACAATTATGAATTATTTTTTGTTTGTTTGCGAAACAACGACAGGATTGTACTCGAAAAACGATTCCGACCGACACTAGTGTAGTTGGTTTTTAATGGACGTAGCTCGTATTCGCGAAATAGGAAGAACGAAAATAACAATCGAAAATCCTACGCGAAAACCCGTTCATGGACGAAAGAACAATGAAGACAAAAACTCAAAGGCGTAGGTATGATTTTATTTCGGACGGTCGCTGTGATAAAGGCGTGGACCAATTTAGATTAAGATTCTACACGAATTTGACATTCCCCAAGTCTCGGCTGTATTTTGAAAACGTAATGCCCAGGATAAGCGGTATTATAAAAAAATAGAATACTCTTGAAAACTGAAACAGTCGGCAGGGCTGGGCGAGTTCAATAAGTTTGTCAACTCGTTAATTCGGTTGATTTACGTTAATGTATAAGTCGAGTTAAAAGTTACTTGTATTCATTAATTTCAAAAGTTAATAATTATAACAAAGTCCAATCGTTACAATCAGCATTGCAAATATTGAAAGATCCGTGATTTAAAAGTGTGGGAAATGAAAATTATCTAGAAATATAAGAGGAAACCTTATGAGGTTATGAGTTATTATTAAATTCTACGTCTATAAAAAGAACAAAACAAAATTGTCCACACTACACGAGTATTGATGAACTATTTGACCTCAATCGAAGTTTCGAACCTATACAAGTGTAGTACTTACGATTATCGTAACAATAAATACCGGAATATTGTTACACGATCCAAATGTCATTTAATGTCAAACAAAACTTACTCGACACGAACAAAAAAGTAAAAACCGTAAAAAAATACTTGACATTAAAAGTAATTTTTCACAAGTAACTAAACGAGTATAATAAAAATATTCCTATGTGGTGGATACTTTTCACTATAGTTATATAAGATCGCATACAACAGCTGCGGGGACGATAGATTGAAAAATCGAAGTATATTTTATTTTATCACGTCGAACCGCTATTGTTTTATCGATACACAATTTTCACGTTATGTGTGTGTGTGTGTGTGTGTATTCGTTCAAATTTTGAAAGAAATAATTTTCGTAAATAATACCGATACAGCAGCAATAGCTGCAAAAACAATATTCTCGAATATAAAATTATATACATTGATAGAAATATATACATTTCGTATTATTACGTAAAATGTACGCAATGACCGATAGTGTATTTATTTATAAATGTTAAAAGAAAATCCTGTTATGAAGCTATATCGATTAATTGATGAATATAAATATTATTTACAGTTATTTATAGTTTGAACAATTATAGTTTTTGTCGTTATTTTTCATTGAAAATATTAACATTTGATCGATCATTTAAACATCACGTATATAATATTATACCAAAGCGTTTCGTTTGTGTTTTCGTTTCTGTTTAGAAACGGTATTTGCTTTTTCGCGATAGACACACATTTAATTTCATTAATATTCAATATAAACCATGACAATACACATAAAATATTGATTTTGCACAATTGTGGGTCGACCTCCATTTTTATTCACCCTATAGTACACTGTGCGTAATAAAAACATAATTCTGAATAATTTATTCGACTGTCAAGTAAAAATCGTTTTATACAAACAAAAATTATCGTATAGAACATAGTTCTTGATTATATCGATCCTGAGCGAAGGTATATAAAATCGCTTTCTTTTTTCAATTCAAAAATATTCGTGTGACCCAATTAATCGAATGAAAATTGAACGTAGTTTGTAATAGGTATTTTACATATTAAGTCGTAGAGTCGTAAAGTATTTGAGTAAACGTATTTTAGTATATGCATTCGTAAGTTATTGAACACCGTTTTAAATACGCTTGTTGTTTAGAAGTAATAATATATTATTATATCTACATTATCTGACTATCAATTGATACCGAAAAATATCAACTCATTAATCTGAATTTTGCCAATTATTCTTCAGATAACTTGTAGATTTATTAAACCGTCTTAAATGTAACTACAAGTATAATACTTGCTTCGCTAAATCAGTAATCACCAGCAACTATATATAATCATAGTGAATATTGGTTGAATAAAAATCGATTTTTTAATTTTTATTTTTTATAACTTTTATTTGAGGAGCATTGAAATAAAATTTTAAATAGTGATTTAAGTAGTTCAACGCGTTATATAGGTAAATTTTCTTTTTTACACTTACAACGGTTTTTTTTAAATTTTAAACATTTTGAATTTCCATCGCTATCGTTATATTGTATTTTATTTAAAACACATGTACAAACCCACACGAATATAATTTATTTTGCCTTCCAACTTATTTTATCAGAACATTACAATAATGCTGTAAAAACTGGTTTTAATAAAAGAATTACATTTGTTAAAATAATATAATTATGACTTATATGACAGGCGATATGATTAAAATTTCACTTAAAAATAAAATGAGTAATATATAGTATATAATAATAAATCACTATTGTAAATGTCTAATAATGGTACTAAACTGTACAATTTTTTTTTTTGTACACTATACGCGTAAACAGGTTCTGCTGAAACGTGAAATTCTATTTGTCCTTTTACACATTTTTGATTTAATAATATATAAGAAATAATTTTGAATAATTCTTTATCTATCTTTGTTTATACATTTTATTTACGAGGAATAAAATATAAAATACATGTTTTTTAGTAGTGCATTCATAAGCAATATCATATATTTGTAGTGTATGAACCTACAGCAGATTATCACTAGCTACTAGTCATCAACCATATAGAACGTCGTAATCTGCATAATATAACGAGAATATTTAAAATTGTTCGCTGTTTCGAATTATTATGCGCACCAGAATAACGTTTGATATTCTGAAAAAAAACACACGCACACACATACACACGTCAAGTCGTTTTGAAGACTCGTCGAGAATGTGACGACGACACTGTACAGTAGTTTTTCGCAAATTATTATGAATAATGTACTCGAGAGAGTGTGCGTACAACATACATGATAAAATTATTATTCATTGACTAAATTTGTGCGTTTCATGCGTGCGTTTGTATGACGGTTTACTGATTTTGTTTTGTTCTCGTCCAATAACCATCCGAAACCATAAATCACGGAGTGGGGCAATGAAAACGCACGCGAATTGCAACAGTACGTAGTCGATTGAATTGCGCGAACACGCGCACTGGGGTTGCGTAGAGAGATGCTCTTGTACGTTGGTGTGACCGTGTACAATGAAAATATTTGACACGAGCGCCGTGATCGATTGTATTATTTATGTTCTGTTATAATATTACAGCGGTTGTCACGGGGATAGACGTGTACGTGTAAGGGAGTACTTCTAAAAATTATGGACGTCGAGTAATGTTTCTCTTTTCTTAATCGTGCGAGCAACGAGTGTATAATGTGTGCTACACCTATGGCAGTAAGTCAAGAAAAATTTCGAACCGGTTTCGTTTTTACATCTCCAGTATTTATTTTTATTTTATTTTATTCCGACCGACCGGTTTCCTATAATATTATTATAAGCAGACGCGTGTCGTGTGTGCGCTGACTGTTGTGTGTATACCTACGTAAGTACGGTCGGATCGATCGACTTGGGGAAACTCGGAAATCATCGTCAAACAAACTCTTTTCCTTCTCCCACCATCCAAAAAAAACAAAAAAAAAATATCTCAAAAAAAAAAAATGACGACCGACATAGTATGAGGTTAACCGCGTAGCGTGTCCTAATACGTGTTGTATACTAGTATGCGATCGTATAACGTTTTTCGCGTTTCAGGTGATAAATTTCGATTGGTGTTGGCCTCCACGTTACGCGAGGATGGTCAGCCGGACGCGGGCGACTGGAACCCGATAGAAATGGAATCCAACAGCAGCCGGGCCGACAGCTTTGAATACGTGATGTATGGCAAGATCTACCGGATCGAAGGGGACGACAAGGTGAAGGAATCGCACAAAAACAAACTGTGAGTACACGTACACGCGTTCGTAGAGATAAGTCGCGTGATAGGTAAATAGTACACACGATATTATTGAATACGGACGAAACCAGCCGGAAGACGCTCGAAAATACGGAATTTTCAATTCTTTTATAATAACACGTAAATCGAATGCGATATTTGTTTTTTCATTTTCAATCTCAAAGTATTCCGTCTTCGACTCGTTTCGCTTGTATTTATTATTATCCGGCTTAATACGAGATAATTATGAAGTGTGACGCGAACTCCTCGAACTCGTCGGCGAGAAATCATATTATACGTTGTACATTATCGTCGTTTGCCGTCACATGTCAGATTTTCCTCCGGTTCATTTGTTGCAGTATTTTGTTGTGTTCGTTTTTTTTTTTTTTTTTTTTTTGGTTTTTATCATTTTGCAATGACGATATTGTCCCTACTATCGGTCGCGTGTTTCCGACGAGGTAGACATTGAATCGCGAGCGGAGCGCAATCCGACGTGGTAGGAGGCTTTTCGCTCTCGCGCGCGCCGTATGTTTAGCGCCACCTACGGGTGACGGCCGGCGCGTCGCCGTGGATCACAATCGACGGACAGGTCGCGCTGCCGGTACGACGACTCCGCACGGACCACCCGGACTCTTCGGACGACCGTTTTTTTCTGTCGTGTGGGACTGGGAACCTCCCTGTGTTAACTTGTCATGTTGTTTCGATGTTTATTCGACGAAATCAGAGTGAACACAGCTGGTGGTATCTCAGTCCCATCGCAGAGCAATTGCTTCGGATGACTGACGGACCAGCAGCCGTCTCCGTGGACCCCCGGCACAAGGAACACGTGGTCACGACGCCGTGTGTTTAGTGATATGTTTTGTTGATTAACGTTTTGATTTGATTGTTCGACTCGGTGTGCGATCTACCTCATCACCTATGCGGTCCGATGGTTTCGTTTTTACGATATCGTCGTTATCATGCCGTCAACAATAATTGATATTGCCGTTACAATAGATTACCATTCGAAAGAATCGTTTACTCGCCGTAAACGATCGCCGTTAGTTTTAGCCCGGCTAATGTGCGCGACATTCGGTTACGGAACGGATCGTCATATACCAAGCCGAATCAATGATCGTAAATTCATAACACTATGACGACTATGTTGACTGGGTAGATCACACACTGTTGTACCACATGCCTGTTATTTTTTAACGTAACACGTATTGTATTGTATCATGTGTATAGTCGGCGCGTTGTACTCGCCAACTTCGTGTATGAATGTAATTAAACAGCTATGAGTCTGGCACGTATACAGAGTCATTAGAGGGGCATTGCCCGTAAGGAGGTTCGACTCCCCCTACGTGCCGAATCGTACGGAACTGTAACGAAACGGACGTTCAATAAAAAAACGTTAATTGGACACATGTAATTATATTGCTTACGGATTTCTCCTTTTGCTCACTTGTCCGTATTATATTGTAAACGACTTGTACCACCGTCGTTGTCGCACCAAAACGATATCATAATAGTTTTTATATTTACATTATAATTACGTGTATATGAAAAAGAAAATATGGTTTCGCCAATCCAGTTTTTATTACGTCGTCGATATCATCTTGGACGACCCGTAAATCAAATTAGTTATATATAAGTACACACACACACACACACACACACATATATATATATATATATATCGAGATATCCTAATTAAAAATTACTTTTTCTGCACGGCGTGTATATATTTGCCTGGCGAGTTCATAATTGGATAAACGTTATGAATCGTATTCTTACAAACCGAAAGTTTTTCGTCTTTTATACGACTCGGACTAAGTTTAGATCTAATACAACATTATTCTTACTCGGCGCTGTACGTTTATTTTTATAATAATTAGAAAATAAATCAATTGTAAACTATTAACTTTTTATAATACAGTGTTTAGAATCATTAGAATATTTTCTTTTTTTATTTGTATCAACTATAAACGATTTTATGAAATTTATCATAGAAAAAATACCAATACATTTTTTTTATAGTCGTGATAATAATATAGGCGTATAGAATGTTTTCCTATAACATTATTGTGTATTTTTTTATTTATTTTTTTGTCACGATAAAATAGTTTATATTGTTCTATAATACATCAAGTATTTTAAAATTATTATTTTAATATAAATAACAAATCGATTTGTTATAGTTATATCCAAATTGAATGTAAAAAGTTAATAATCGTTTTCACTATTTTTGATGATGAGATTTTTCTGAATTTTGTAACACACATTTCGGATGTATATGTAGCCTTAAGGCTAGACTATTTAACTAATTTTTGTCAACTTCAAAAGTTAATTATAAAAAATGTAACTTGATTTAGTTAAAAATTCAAACATCTAATTGACATTTAAAAAAATCAACGTGATAAATGAGACTATAAAGTATTTTATTATTTACATTTCGAGAGAAATTAAATTTTTTTCTCTTAAATACCGGTGTTTAAATTAAATGGTTAGGAAATTTATTATGTGACTGACTGCATTGAGGTTTGTCGCATATAAAACTTTATATCAGGGTTGAGGCGATAAATTATTTTAAATTTATAACGTCCAGAAATATTATCGTTTGATACTGTGAAATAACAGAGAAAGTTCTATATAAAAATGATAGTACGGTTTAAATGTAAATTCGTTATTATTATCTCTGTAAGGTATTTTTGTTTTGTTTGGGAAGGTGGAGAGGTTAATTAATTAATTTATCTTATGGGATTTTAATATTATTAGTTATTCTTCATATGGTGCGTGACACCGTTTTAGCATCAATTTTCATCAAGTATAAACTAGTATACTATACGTAAACTTTATCCCCGATTAGAATGCGTATTCATTTATTATTAATAAAAATACTATACATTTATATGTATAAAGTATCGATTTCATTCGAGTTCAATAATATAACGATAGACAATAATAAATTGTTTTTATATTACTTCGTTCGCCTACGTGGGTATTGGGCCGCGAATTAAGTGCGTTATAGACTGTCTGTATTTTATGATTTACGATCCAGTCGTGAGTTGCAAATTGTATTAAATATATCGTTCAAGGTTGTGGTTGGTGAATTAATCGTCGTATTGTCTTCTGCTCGAATTTTCCATTCCAATTACGCGTAACATTCACTAATTAAACATCATAAGGTACAATTATACCATAAATTATATTTTAAAACGACGAATAATATTTCACCTACCCAAAAATTTCTGGAATTCATTGAGTTATCGATTTTTCGCTATTTTCCAAACCGACTTTATTTAAATTAAATTAACATATTTCGTGACTTCTATGCATATGCGTTGCCGACATAAATAACTAAATCGTTATCGTGTAATTTAAATCATAACAATATAAAATATAATTTGTATACGATATGCGATAGGTGCCTCTACTATATGTACTTTATGAAACACTAAAATACTTAAATTTTGTTCTTAAATGTATAATAAATAATTTGAACCTTATTTTCTATTCAAAATATCTTTATTATGCTTATAAAAAAATTAAAAACACTTCCATTTAAGAAAATTGGTCGTTTAGAAACCACGTACAATGTTTCGTTACATAATACGTAATATATATGTGTACGGTGTATTTTGAGGGCGTTTTGTAGTAGGCAATTCAGAGGCTTTGGCGTGTGTTTCCAGCGTTAAAAGATATAATTCGCGTGGGCTTCGGAATGCCGGAAATCGCCTTCCCTCTTTCATAATAATAAAAATATGGTTATGTTCCGACTGAATAATTATATATTACATAAACGTTTTCGCGTTGGAGTGGCGGTCTTCACCTCGCGCACTCCGACGACTTATCGACACACACACACACACACACACACATGTAACTATATATATATATATAATAGACCTTGACGGATTAATATCAGTCGTCGTCGGACGTTTCGTAAGTTGTCAGTTTCAATTTGAACACGAAGGTTATGTACACCGCGCAAATACAAGACGCACGCGTCCCACAATAAAAGTATTAAGAGTAACCTGGGGTAAAATTACGCGTTTCTTATTTAACAGCTGTGATAGTATCATACATGTTTTATATGTTTATTCATGCTGTTTTTCTATCGTAATTCTAATCTAAATTTCAATTTTTCTGTCGAAATTCAATTTCACTAATGCTAGTTTCAAAAATTACAAATAATTAATAAACGCGCCCTTTTAACCTATGATCGGAATGTTAATGAAAGTATATATAAATAATATATATATATATATATATTTATACTTGTATACTGTATAAATATTACATCAAAAGAGTGGAAATAAAACTTTGCTTCATATTGATGAACTTGATCAAATGAAGAAATCATTTTTTTAAGAAACGGAATAGTAAATCAATTATTAACCATTCTTTTTATCATAGGTTATTCTCTATATTTATCATATTAATATATATATATAAACCTCAAACGAATAAGAGCTTACACACATATTAGACATAATGTCGTGGTTGTGATTTTTTTTCCATTTCACTAATGCATGCATCACGCTATATTTTGACCCGGGGAAAACGTTGAAAGTTTATGAACGAAACGCGTGCAGTACACGACGATGTCGGAGTCTGACGGATGTTTGACGCGAAGTATAAGACTGTTAAAAAATAATACGTTGTAATAATAATAATAATAATAAAGCCCCACAGGAGAGAGAGAGAGAGAGAGAGAGAGAGAGAGAATGATATGATATGGTTAAGGGCCAAGATATTATAGTTGTATGGCACGAAACCCCACGGCTGAACTGGGTCAGTGGTGCATTGCGGCGAATATATGTATGTATATATATACATACACACTATACGCGTACTTCATATTGTATTCTCTCTTCAATCCATTCACCACTTCACCACCCTGTATGCTCACTCGCTCACTCGGCTTTTCCTGTAGCTTTTGTCTATCTATACATATATGTATATTTCTGTGTCTCGTTCTTTTTTTGCCCCCTTTGTCGTCACCGGCGGCACTGGCTTGTCTGTAAATCCATTGTGCGTAAAAAAAAAATAAGACAGGTGAATATAAATCTAATGGTGTATAGGTCGATCGGTCGGTCGTCGCGTGTACACACATCGCCGGGTACCGCGCGCATACTTTAACCCTTCTGCCAAGTGGGCCGCGTACGTGTTTCGATTAGGACGTTTATTGATAGCCACATTCGCCGCACCACGGCCAGTTGCCAAACTTTGTTGTTGCAAATTCGCACGTATCTAATTTAAACGGACTATTATTATAGGTCGCGAGGTAAATGCCAATTCAATAATCGCCGCGGCGGCGAGCACACATTTGCAAGGGTCTCCAAGTACCGTGCTATACTTACTATACGCTCTTCCGTAACACATAGCCTACGCGTATAATATATACTGTGTATTGTTGTAGAAGAAACGAAAAATCATAATCACATGTTGAAGTAAGGAGAGGACCGTATAAATCAGGGAAATAAAATACTGGAATGTGTTTGACAGGAAAGTGTGTTTAGGAAAAATATTTCTTAGAGAGACGAACATTTCAGGAACGATTGCACCGGAAAGTATTACACAGGAATATAAGTCTTCAGACATTATTATACAATAAGTAGTACAAAATAACAATAGTAAAAATTTTAAAAATACACAAAAAAATATTATGTAGAGAGACGTCAGAGCTACTTAGACTTTGGTTACACTTTCCTGGTAAATATTTTCCTGTGTTGAGGGGTGTCAAATAATATAATATGTAAACGATATAAAGGCGTTACTCGAAAATTTGCTTTTAACGTTACGAGATTTTTGCGAGTTGAAAATGAATGGCGCGTATAATTTTATAGTATATTTAATCGGATAAAACAGTGTAATTTATGTAAACAAGACACTTTCTATATAAGTTATTGCCGAAATAAAAATGTTAATTAACATCGTTATATTTGGTGCGTTAAAATGTTCTTTTTCAGCCAGTATTTATTTATTATACATACACTATTATTTAAACACGTTTCCACGTTTTTGAGTATACATCAATCCGAAATTTATACATAATCAAATTTATATATATATATTAACGCGGTCGTTCGAGATTTAAACAATTTAAAACCTGTAAAATAAATCATAACGTAATATTATTCGATTAGTCGACCGACTGACGCGTCGTTTCCTGATTTTGTCATCGAACGCCGATATGCAATTATATTTATATGCTACAAATAAAAGAGAAAAAAAATGCACAGTCGACAACGAGGCGTGCGTGCAGAGGCGAACGTGGTCGCGAGATTTCAAACCACAATATTTTAAACCTTCGTACGATAATATTGTGTAATAATCGTAGACGGTATATAATAAAACCAGTGAAAAAACTAGGAGAAATCCATCGAATAGAATTTTTTTTTGCTATATTATTCTGGACGGTTTTTATTCTACGGAATATACGCGTGTTATTTATAAATGAAGACTTGCCCCGACGTGTTCGATATTTCACGACTATTATTGATTATTTACTATTTTCGGAAGGATTCGAGGTAATCTCAAAAACTGCTTGATCGGTTCGAACGATAGTTACATCAATGGATTCACCAAAACCCGTTGAGTGTCTTGTCTATAATTTTCTTATCTGCTCATCATCAAATAGAAAACGATAAAAAAAATAGTGGTTTTACGACCATGCGCCGGGGATGTTCATGACAAGTAGGCGAATATAGAGAGTTAAACAGTTTAACAACGTTCGAGTAAATCATAATTTCGCACCGACGTATTTAGGAATTACTGCAGACCGAAGACATCTTTTTAAAAAGCACAATGAAAAGACATCAAAGTAAGGTCTCGTGTAAGTATAATAGCCTTACAGTAGCCTGGCAAGAGCTGGTTGGTATGCCGATGCAAAAACCTCGAAAATTGCGAAAATGGCATTGATGCATATAGCACGACTGAGTATGGAACCAACAGTTCAACATTTAAATCAAATCGATACCCAGAAACTGAGTGGTTGCCAATGCTGTCAAATATAACGCCAAATATAAAGATACGTTATAAAGAATTGAAAAAAAAGAATGAAAATATAACAACTATGACAAATGGTACGGAGGTTCACCATTCAGACTTCAGTCGAGGAAGCCCTATTGGCCAGACAGAGTAAAATTAAAAACAACATTTGTGATTTGTCGAACGAAGAAATTCGTGATATTTATATCTTGCGATGTGCAAGGTTCGATATAAATTACAAAAAAAAATTGCCGCGCAAGTGTGTTTTCACAGTTTCAGTTCCAGGAAAAACGGGTAAATTTGGCCCGTCTCGAACGTAATTTAAAAAGTCTTACAGAATCGTTCGCGTAAAGAACGTAGTATATTTGTATATGGCGTGTGTATACGCACTGGGGATATTATGTTTTGATGGACAAAGAGTTGCGCACGACGCCAATCGAATAGCGTCGGGTCCGGGATAACTTTATTGGACCGGACGTTAAGCTTTACACGCGCAATCGGTTGTTGCGGTTGTCCGACGTCCGATTTTCGCGCCACCGATTCACGAGTCGCCGAACGTGTGCGTACGAGAATATTCGTTCGAGTAGCGGCCAGAGGAAAAGACGAGATGGGTTTTGGCCGCGCTCGGCCGTCGAATCTAGTTTTGGTCGGCGATAGGTATGCGATAAATTAACGCGCGTTCGTCCCCGTCCGATGCACCGCGCAATAATTGTGCAACGTCGTCGTGTAATAGGCCGCCGCGACCGTCACCTCTGCCGCCGCGTGCACGCGTCGTTCATTATTAATTCGGTCGTTCGCGCCAGAGACCGACCGACCGACCGACCGACCGATCGCGCGCGCGCCCGCACGCCGTCGCCGCCGCCGCCGCCGCCGCCGCCGCTATCACATTCTCTGACGACCGGCCGACATCACAAACTCAGTCGGTGTACGGGCCGCGTCCGAAACGCGTGCTCTCCTTCTTTCTGTCTCTGTCACTGTCCGTACGCCGGTCGTTTGCCCAGTGCCGTCCGTTTCGCGTCATTTTTCGCAAGTCCGTTCGTTAGTTGATCGTTCCGAGCATTTTGTCGTTTACAATTTTAGCCGTCCGTGTTGGTTGGACCGCTGCACGCGTCGTCTCGTCCAAACGCCGCCGCCGCCGCCGCCGTTTCCAGGGTGCTCGAAGACCGTACCAGAAGTGTTTTTGACATGGACATATAGTTTGTTTCTGTTCGAAAATCATGTAAATGCACTATCTGGTACGACACTTCGGCGCCTTTTTTCTGTCTGTCCGTCTGCTTCTCTCTCTGTCTCTTTGTGTGTGTTGTCCGTCCGCCCGTCTCTGTCGCAGCAGACAGCGCTTTATCGTCGTGTATTATTATTTACATGTAACAGGGCCGGATTCAGGCTTTTGAGCCCCCTTACGAATTTGGCGATTCCCTTTTGATGATGATACGTTTTAAACGTACTATTGTTGAAACGTTAATTATCATTTCAAATAACAAAAAAATCATGAAAAAAGGAAAATAAATTAGACAATTATAAATAATAAAAACAATCGTATTTTTAACGTTCATAAATCACCAACGACTTTTGAACATTTGAAAAGTAATGTTTAGAATTTTTCGTTCATCTTTTTTTTACCATAATATCGATCTAAGGGTTAAAATTTTGTTTTGAATTTATTTTTTGTCCCGAAAATACGAGGAAGCCTCCTTTAACACCATCTGTCAAATCCGACCCTGATATATTGCAGTTACGCGATTAAAATATATTATTATTGTATACGTAATTATGTATTTATTTTATAATTCTCCCCTCCCCCCCCGTTTATAAATACTTTAGCGAAACGTTATAAATATGTGCGTCTGTCTACCGACACCTCTAAAATTGTGTGTGTGTGTGTGTGTGTGTATATAATGTTACAGTGTGCTCGCGTTAATTGTTATAACGCGTCGTCGATGAGTGTTGTTCAGTTGCGCAGAAGTTTGGCCAATCTTTCGGGGGGGGGGGGAGGGGGTTTATAACAATGATACCGTAACATCGTTGGGTTGCTGTCCAAACTGGGTCGGTCTATTTTTATTCGCCCGTGTCGCGTAGTAAAAAATACCGAACGTACGAGATTTACAATAATCTAACGTTTTGTAATAATAAAACGCCGCCTAGACACGTTTGGTTAAGTCGGACGCTAACGGTACGAAGTTTGTAATAAATAATACATATTAAAAATAACAATAATATGTATTGTGTTGTTACGCGCGTTATCTGTTCGCAGCAGTATTATTGAACGCAGTTCGTTTCTTTTTTTTCCTCTTACCTGCCTACGTATGATATAAATAGATACAACACCACACACGTACCGCAGCGTGTGTGTGTGTGTGTGCGTGCAATAAATCCCAATCAATAACTTACGACGCGTTGCAGATCGTGTAGTATTTGCGAGGTTAGTTTTTTTTCCTCGACGATTGTCCGTGTAATATTTGCAATAGCAATAATGTGCGCGCGTGTTATCGTATTATTTTACGAACGCTTGTTCAAAAATCGATTCTAAGAGTTCAACGCGCAATAAATAGAGAGGTATATATGTAGTAATAACACGGTACACGCGTCGTCGGTGAATTATTAAATCGATCGTTTTGGAAATATCTATACATAATAATAGCAATAATATAATATTATATAATTGTTGTAATCATATACTCGTTGACGTGTTAACGAGCTTGTTATGTCTGTCTGTAATTTTCGACGATTACACAAGTCTGCGACGACGACGATAGGTACGTCGTTGGAATCGTAGTCTCGTGTTATTTTTTTATTTTTTCTTCTTCAACTGTGTACGAGACAAAACATTGTGTATTGTATAAGTAATATAATAATATCGATAATAGTCGAATATATTTTATTGTACGCGTTTTGTTATTATTATAATAAAATATTATCGTTGATTTTAGTATATTTTGTTTTATAGAATATGTTGTTTTTTTTTTTTTTTTTTTATTAAACTAATAGATATTTAATGTACATCTATATATATATACAATTATCATTTATATCATATTACACGTATATGGAACTGTTTTAATATATAATACTTTCGTTTTTATAATTGTTTTAGAAACGTGGTTTTCATTAAAACACAAACATATTCTAGTTTGCATATTGATGTTTATTGATCGCTGGGAAAGTCACCAATTACGAGATCGGCTAGATTCTCGTGGGTTTTTTCTAATATTTTTTCCCCTCTTCTTGACAAATAAACGCGTGTAATATATTTATATGTATACGCGTTCGTCTTGTATACGATAATAAATGTTCGCACGTCGCATTATATAATCTGCAGAGGCCCATTGTAATTATTTAAAATCAATTTTATAGGTGTCCGATAATCATAATAATAATAATAATAATAATAATAATAATAATAACAACAACAACAGCGTACACACGTCCGTTATGGGAGAACGGTTAATAAGATCTGATATGTGTCGGCAATTTTTCGAGAATTCGATTCGACTGTATTGACTGCGTGTGTGTAAACGCGTACAGCTGCTGAGCACAAGTTGACAGGTCATCGTCATACGTACACACGCGTAGAATATAATGTGTATATGCTGAAGACGAGTAGTAATGTCAAATGAGTAAACGACGACCCGTAACGCTATCATACATACGATACATGTATATATTATAATGGTGCAGCAACGGTGTGTGTTTTAATAATGAACAATTTATTACAATTTGACGACGTTTACAATATAGAGGTCGACCTATGCTCCGATAGTAATTATATGATCATTGTAATACTGCGATACGCCTATTATAATATACGTACCGGGTGTGTTCCCACTGAGAGATCTGACAAATGCAATCACTTTTGTGTTCTGTTCAGTATGATGTGTACGTTATATATAGACGTATACAATACTAATTAGATTTTTTTTACGAAATTCACAACAGCCATTTTATGAATGAACTTTTTTTTAATTTAGCGTTAAAAATTATTATTAAAGATTAGTCGTTGGTCGTCTACAATATTTTGTGGTGTTCGAAAATGTAAATTTCTTATTTTATTGCATTGGTCAGATCTCAGTGAAACACTATATATATATATGTTATGTGTTGGCGCAGAGCAACATGTACAAGATGTGTGTATTTGAAAAAGTATTTTTTTTCTATTTAACTATATTATGTTTAGGTACGTCTTGTGCATAATCTTATATAATATATAAAGGAACAGACATTTTAGATGTTCCGAGTGTTTCTATGTTATATTTCTAACCAAACTTTTTCTAGGGGTGACTTATGGTCTTATGGTTTTATCGGCGAGCATTTTTACTAAAATCAAAATTGTAGAATTTATTTAATTTGACTCGGTGATAAGTACGAAAAGTATTAATAAAAACGATTTATATATTATAGTCCGAATTTCGTCCGGTCAGACTCGGCGTTCGCCTTTGCTATTCCAACTCGAAATTTATCAGTAACGAATCGCCGACTTTTTGACGGACCTAAAAATGCGTATATACATTTATTTCAACAAATATTTTACAAGAACATTGATCTCTATAAATAATGAATATAATGTTAATTCAATATTAGATATGAAATGTAAAATAATTAGTAATAATAATTTTTAAAAAAATCACACTGTACAATATTAAATAGTTGACAACGAAAAAATAAAAGTAACTTCTAACACTAATAACTATAGTCAACGAAATCGAGCGACTTGCCCAGCATTGAATGTATCATGCTATTACGTATATTCAGCAAATTACGTATATTCAGCTAATGCGTCTAAACGTAATATAACGTCGTCGGTTCATCACCATTCTCCCTGTATTTGAAGCCGTCCCCGGCTCGGTGTTTTTTTCCCCCTATACGTCCAAATTTTTGCACGCGTGGGACGTTCGCCGATGTTTGACTCGCGCGGCGGAGACGCTTGCACGAATAGCGTGAACGCACGCGACGTCGTCATATTGGTCTACGTTGCTGTGCACCAGAGGTAGGTAAATACTAAATATACACATACAAAACACACACACACACACACACACACACACACACACACACACACACACAAACCACCCCACCCGACAGTCGGTTATTTAGATTGACGTGCGCCCCGTTTTAAATGTGCAACAATAACGCGTGTATACATAATATACAATGTCTTTTCTTTATTTTCATTTTTTTTATTTTTTATAACCATACGTCCATAAAAAAATCATATCAGACGACGACGTGTATATATAATGAGTGACACGGATCGATCCGAGTGTAAACGGTGCGGGAACGGCGGTAGATCAAGTTATGTGCGTACCCACGATGAATTTATACGATATCGGAAATCCGTCGCCATTTATTATCAATCGAATATCGTGTGGGTACATACGTAGGCGGCATTTGGCAGTAGCTTAAGGGGGTGTGCATACATTAATAACAACAACAAAAATAATAATAATATATTTAATAATAATTAGTTATTGAAGAACTTTTAGCAACGCCTCACCACATTTTGGTCAAATGTCTTATTCACTTCTCAAGTGCTAAACGAAGACATCTTATTATTTCAATAAAATATCTGTGTTTTATCAATATTTTAACGTACAATTCATTTTACGTAATAAGTATGTGCAACATGAAATCTTGGGAATCAACATTTATTTTTCGTGTTTCAGATAACGAATTACTTCAATGTTCGGTAAAAAGAAGTGACGTATTACAGTTTTTCTCAAACTTTTTTGTCATAAGGTCCCTAAATTTAATGTAAAACTGTCAAGGTCTCTCCCCTAAGTTCTAGAAATATTTTTTTGTCCGAAAAGTTACTAATAATCTAAAAAAAAAGTCTTCGTTGAAGAAAAGTTGTTAACACTAAGCTAACTAAGCATATGTTCAGCATAATAATAGGAAATTATTTTTTCTTAACTATATACTAAAATTAAATTGTTGGACACATACTAACTCCTCACACAGATTAAATTATATAATAAATACATAAATGGGGTTTAACTAATGCTTATACTTTTGAAAAACTTTATAATGGTATTAAACTTTGAATGTGTATAAATAAAAATAAATTGTTAATAATTATAAAACTATAAAAAATATACAGTAAAAATATTTAAAATTAATGCGATGGGTGTTTTTGTTTGTATGTTTTTGCATAATACATTTATGTACTGTGTGATATTTGAAACAGCGATGTGCAAGTTTGTTTTTAAAGTCTGTTTGAAAGGCATGATCTATGTTTGTTTTTTATTATTTGAAGTTGTGAAAATGCAGTTTCGCAGAGATATATCGATGTAAAATAAATTATTGAGTAAAGTCGCTTTTGAAACTAATGGATACTCTTACTGTCGTCGTAATCAAAATTCAGTTAGTTTTTTTCATAAACGCTTAAGGTCTTAAGAAAATAGTTAGTATAAAATAAATATATCGAAATATTTTACAGCCCTCCAGTAATATACTCATGGCTCCCTAGAAGGTAGCGGCTCCCGGCTTGAAATGTACTGACGTAGGAGATGCAATAGTATTGTATTGAAAAATAAATTATATACAGTGAACAACACTACGAGGTGGTTGCGTACCTATACATATAAATAGATTATTATGTACAATTACAGTTCGACTTACATTTGGCGCACGCGATCAATATAAACGCATTGTACACGTGTGTGTGTTTGTGCGTGCGCGTATGGAGGGGTGTTAAAAAATACTTTAAACATTTTCCCGTACTTGTGTTAAGCGTACTACATTCAGCGCATAAAATAACGAAAAATAAACAAAATTCGAAATTCAAAATTATTGATTAACGGCTGAGAAAAACGTAATACGTTATAGTTGTTTAAGTCGCGCTGTATGTGTGTATGTTTAAAGTAGGGCGGGCATTAACATAATTGTGTAAATCGTGGTGGTGTGTTGATAATTTGAGAATATTGACGGGCGTAGGAGAGGCCGCGGGTAAGTCGACGATCGTGTGAGAGAGGGTCATGCACACGTCTTCGGGGCTGGTGATGCGCAAGAACCTATACGTACAAGTGATATTTTTCGACTTACTGTACTCGTCATCGTTATCAGATAATATAACACATGTATGTATTTAATGTACGTACGAGTAATCGTAATTGCTCCACCTCGAAAGTTCAAAACATGTATAGTAAATCCTCGCAAGGAATATCGCTCTGTGCGCTATAATATACATAATGTGCAAACTACAATATTTCCGACAAATAAGACGCTAATTATCGACTGTTTCTCATTTTTTATATCCCGTTACGTAAAAACTAAAATACAATACGAGTATGTTATAAACTGTTTATAGTTGTAAGCATAATAATTTATTGTAATCGGAGGAGAAGACCCGCCCGGTCATCCTCGCCGAATAGACACTAATTATTGTATGTAATTTTATATATATTCGTTGTTATAATATTTTTTTTTTTACCAACGTTTTACCGGATTTTCGCACAGTGGCAGTGTGATTAGCTGGTTGTGTACAAATTTGATATAATACTCACGGCCACTAAGCACATTCCACTGGGCGTGTCTGAACACATTCGAGGAAGAGGAGAAATTAACCGCACACGATATTTAAATATTGTACAAATTAAATCTCTGACACTAGACAATTGACATTTATTATGTATGATAATTATAGTCCTATTATTATTGTCTATCACTGTTGTTATTGTATGTGTATTTGATAATTATCGATTTAGGTATCGATAGATCGTATATTATCATAATCCCTTCGTTATAAATAGTTATCATAAAAGAATTATAGCTACAGCGTGCATTTTTTTATGCCTACAATGTCATGAATAAATAAATAAATACTAACGCATTTATATATATATATATTATATATATATTATATATATATATATTATATATATATATATATATATATATATATATTAATATATATTAAATTATATGGTACAGATATTATATATTATGATGATGATTAATAAACATTGCGTACGTTCTCGTTTCATTATACGCGAGGGAAATGTACAATATATAAAACCAAGTGGTTAGGATATGAATCCGTAGGTATACGACGCGACAACGACGACGATGCTATAAAATGTTTTATCGACATTTATCGGCATTAGAGGGATTATGACGTGCCCGTGCGATCGTTTATAAACAATTTTAAAACCTATACGATAAGATACAAGTGTCGCAGTATTATTGTATTTTTGCACGTGCGTTTATATATATTTATATACTATGAAAAACTATGACAAAAAAATGCATTGCCACGTGGCGCTTTAAATACAGTTTACACTGTATTTACTTTACCAATAGTCGTTTGCTTAAATATATGTAATATGTTTATTATTGTATCCTTTTTATATAGTTGATCGCTCGATACAGAACGGGTATCATGAACGTAAAAGAGGGGCATTAAGGGGAATTGACTCCCTCCGTTACAAATTTAAAAAACAAAAAAACAAAAAACAAAAATGTATACTATGTAATAAAATGAAATGTTTTTTTCCCCAAAGTATGCGATTCTGTGACGCTATTAAAAAATCAACAATAAACTCATAGACGTACTCGCTCGCGTTCAAAGCGTATATCGACCCTCTCCTCGTTTTTTTACCCTGTTAATTATACGGTTTAATTTTTTTTATTTGATCGTGTAGTTGTAAACAGCGTTTTATAATGCACACGACGTATAATGGCTGTTTAGTACGGACTTGAAGACTGGAATATACATATATAAGAGCAAAGACAAAAGTTGTTAATTTACATTTGAAACGCGTAGAAAATGTAGTCTTCAAAGTGTATAATGTAACTCGAGTACGAAAAAAGCCAGTTTAATGCCGTGCAAACGAACGAGATTTAAAATCATTACAATATGCAATGTAATAATAATATATAACACCAAAGTGTTTTCGTGTCGCAATAATAGCCCGTAGGCATATCGATAGACTAGACTGCTAACTAATTGGTTGAAGCTAACCTAACCACCCCTGACGCCATTTCGGTAGTATTGTATGCATATATATTATTTGGGGTGTTGAATCAATTTGTTTTCGAATAGTAAATCGTTTGTGGCGTGTACAGAGTTTAAATATTTAAAATTATGTATTATTACCGGTAAAACATAACGTTAAAAGTACGCTTAATGACGGTATCGAATTACGTTTAATGATTTCACTTGGGCACATGTATACATATATTATTTGGTACTTTGAAACAGTTCGCTAGTCTGTACCGACGTGTACAGGGTGCCTACTACGATTTTTCAGTGTTGATACGGGGGGTTGCGTTTGACCATTTTCGGTTTTTTCTTTCAAGTAGAAAATTCTCGCGGCACACCCTGTATGTGTCGTTCGTTCTGTATATTAATAATAATAATAGTAATAATAATAATAATAATAATAATTATAATGATGATGATGATTATTATTATTATTATTATTATTATTATTTGACAGTGATCCGGTGCCGGGCGTGTGTAGGCGAAAAGCCGAAAAACCGAAAAACTTGAATATCCGGACACGCCGGTTGACATATATCTGCGGTCGTCCGACCGGACTGCCGTCCCGACTTTCCGGATCCGAGAACGTTTTCCAATTTTTCGCTATCATATCGAGATAAAAAAAAAAATAAGTAACGGTAGAAACCACACACCAATCAGTTACGAAGTGCGAAGTACGGCGCGCTCGCCCTATACGCACGAAACGTTGTTTTCGTTACCTGCATACATAAAACAAAAAAACAAAAAACGTTTATTCGTGTACACGAGAGAAACTAATTATCGGCATTGTGAACGTCTTGCGCCCCAGCTCACGGTTTATTTCGATATGTACGTTATTCGCCGCCGACGTGTGACGTTGTGATAATACACCGAACTGCGCGTAGTAATGCCTTAAACGATGATGGGTCGTTGAAATTACAATTTGTTTTCAATATTTTGTTGTTTTTTTACAGCGCCGCTTACGTATCGTTCGGCGGACTGTTGATGCGACTGTTGGGCGACCCGAACAATTTACACGGTTTCGAAGTGGATCAATGTGTATACCTGCTGATGAAGAAATTGGCTTTTTAACGTTACCCGCGAGCAAATACGTTCCACAAAAAATGAAATACATTGTAAGACTTTTGTGTATATAACGTCTGTTTTTTTTTTTTGTTAAGGAAAAAAATACATAAATTATATATATATTTTAATGAAACTTTTGATTGAAATATAGTCTCACGTTGTTTTTCTTTAAACCCGTAATGTTTATAATTCAAAAATATCACTCGACCGATGTTCGTACGTCTAAAATACCGTGTATTAAACATGCTGTACGTGATAAAAACTATCTTTTACCTGCCGATATATTCATTTGAAACACGTGTCAACGGATCGTATTGCATATATATATATATAGGTCTGCTGATGTCACGTTAGTCCTGAGTGAGAATTTGTTTACCATATCCAATCGCGTTAAACGATATATTTGTATTATATTACAGGAGATATTTAAAGTGATTTTCATTAGTGTGAAAAAGAAAATTCGTCCCTTTATCCGTCGATAGGTACATAGTAAATATATTATATTGTTATTTGTGAATTAAGCTATTGTTTATAAAATTTGGTCGACAGAGTTTTTCGAAAAAATATGTATTCTGCGAATGAAAACTAGCCTCCCCGAGCCTGTGCGTAAATCCGTCTTTGCGTTTTCATATAAACGAAATCACGATTTACGATTTCACATATTCCGCACAAATGTCAAAAGCTCGTTTTCGGAAAATAAAAGCGACTGGTTTTTTGTTTTTGTCCAGACGTTCTGTTATGTAAATCGGTAAACCATGTGGACGCCATTCCGGTTGACGTCTATAGTCGTCGTAGAGCGCAACGGGCAAGCTATCGATCCGAGTGGCGTATTCGGATTTGTTTCACGTCTTTTTTTTGGTTTCTCGTGATGTAGCCTAAACGCGTTTCGATAGTTTCGGCCGACGGTTGAAACTCAACGTGAACGTCGATGTTGGGCACACGTCGTCACGTTTCGAATGCGTCACTGTACCCCGAGGACGTGACAAAACGGGCCATCTCCGTACAAAACCGTACACGTTCGCAATTCATCAGTTCAATACGTTACTATTGGTGTTAACGTGCGTTTATCACGTGTGCGATTGTCGCGACATTATATCGTTTCCGACCGGGTTCGAACCGTCGAATCGCTATATTATTAATATTATATATATATTTATATATAATATTAATGTATAACGTTATCGTTATGATACCCAACCGAATGTGATATTGATTTATACGTGATAGTAGTTCCCTATACGTGTTACACGTAATTTTGTTCGTTTGGAAAACCGTCTGATTTCATGACGAGTTTACGACTGTGTGTATATCGCGTGAACAATATAGTCCGTTTGAAATGTCGAGCGCCAAAGATCGAACCACACGACGAATACGTGTAAATATATAAAAAAAAAATTTGGGATCCTTCGACAGAGAAACGCGTTCGGAAACATAATATTCATTGGAATCGATACGGTTAGCGCATAAAAGTAGACGGACCCGTACGATTCGGACTAATTAAAGTTTCACAATTCTTGTAATCAAACTTTACAACAACTGAATTACGTAATAATATGGATAACGTAATTTGAATACCTACCACTGTTGGTAAGCGCTCGTAACAGGGTGTGCATACTTTCTAATTTTAATGTTATCGTTATAGGCGAATGAATATAATATTTTTTTAAAGTCATCACTCGCGCGAAATGCAATATTACAGAGTATGAACGAGTTCTACGAGATTTGTCGTAACGAGGTGACACCGGCTGTCAGACATGTAACGGTGTAATGTATATTATTATTATATTTAATCTATTATGTCAGAAATAACATCTACACTCGTGACATAACATTAGTGAATATAGTGAATTATAATTGATATGCGCCTATTAATACTTAACACTAACTAAGTGATATAGGGTTCAAATCCCTCGCACATAACTCTTGTGCACAGTTCCGAAACTTCTGCCTAATTCATCTCGCCGAATAATAGTTAAATATTTCAATAAACGATTTATCCTGTACAATCCGAGTTAATATTAATAGACGTATAGCTACACAATTACGTAAGTAAAACTTAGTTAGTGAAAAGACTTAAGCTTATTCGGTTCCGCAATATACCGACGGTAGCACAGTCGGGTAATTGTACAGCTGCGAAGTGGATATCACGCAAAAACATTTCAATTTACAACCCCTCGATTGACCTATTTAATAACGTTTTAATTCGTTTGTCATTATTTTATTAAAAAATTAATTATCATGTCAATTATTTTTAATTTAATAAAAATAAAAAAATAATTCATTTTAACTTCATTTTTTTTTTTTTTAAACATTATATTATATGTTAAAAACAGTAAATATGATTAAATAATATACGTTAATATAAAATTAACAATTGTGCTAATCAAAAACGTTGAATTAAAATTTCGTATAACCATATCCTTGTAGAACCGTTTTTACAAATATGCTGATTTCGTACGTGTATCGTGTTTTGAGTTTATTTCGTAGATACGTTTTAAGTGTATTTGTCAATTGACAATTCAAATATATATATATATAAACGATTATACAAATTTTAATAGTACCAAGACCTGCGTATTTTAACGTATAATATTATCATTGGACTGATTAAAAAAACATATTTACACGGCAGTATTACTTACATTTAAAATTGAAACCTTTCAAACAATTACTGCTTGGCCGGTACCGCGATCGTGTAATATGCATTACACTACTACATTCTATGATAGCGAAATAAAAACAGTAAAAAATTTAAATACCTATTAATTCTAATAAAACAAAAAAACTCATTAAGTTTTCTTCTCGTCAAATCATTATAAACATCTTCGAAATCATCTCAACGTTCGGTCCATACACAGTTGTAATCAATGCCAATAAATTAGAAACACATATCATCTAATGATATTTGCGCTTTAATATTTCAATATAAAAACAGAATTTTGTTTTGTTCATTTTTTATAAAAAAAAAAAAATATGAATTTATGGGAAATATAACTATTGATTTGAAGTACTACCGGTCGAAACTCGTTGTACGTTTTTGGTGTCAAACAACGTATACAATCGAAAAAAAATTTAAAATATTGATCGGCAATCAAAAGTCGTCCGATGTTAATAACTGTGCGCGCTTAGCTCTACTAAATATAAGTATTAACGATTTGACCATCAAAAACATAAAAAATACACTCGTTCGGTTATGTTTTGTCGCAATACACAATATGTACCTGAGTCTAAGACGATTATTGCGTACTTCAAGCCGGCTTGACCGTGCGCATTAAATTCGTTTAATTAGTTATTTTAATACCTAGTCAATTATCAACTCGGGTGGAGTCGGGCGTTGCCGACACAATTGGCCTATAATTTATTTATATTAATAAATGCGACTTGCTACGTCTTAGTCATATGCATACGCATAAATGCATTATCTATAACAGTCAATAGTGTAATACAATCGACTGTATTGAAATCGTTTTCAATACGACATCAATAATGTATTTCTGTCAAATGTCTAATTAGAAACAAGAATTGAAATAAATAATATATATATATAAGCAAACAAAGCACGAGCTGTAGATGCATTACATACTGAGTTGTAAATTCAGTGTAATAACAGTAATACAGTGTAAAAACCGAAATTAAAACCAAAAAGTTCGTCGGTGTGGACGAATAACTTGCGCCAGACAAAAAAAACTTAGAAAGTATCCAATTTCTGTTTCCGGTGACAAAAAAATCAATATCAGAATAAACTATGGAGCAAACGTGTCGTTAAGAGGATAATCGAAAAAAAGAATGCGTGTATACATGTATATATATATTTAGCGTAAGGTAGAAAGAAAGCCATCGCGATAAATAAATATTTACTTTTTAATTGTTGTCACTTATACGATGTTGTGTTGTCTGTTGTCATGTATAATTCCAATTATCATATTGTCGTGACAACGGTATAGCACAATGCCGAAAAAGCAGGTTTTGATAAATGTACGTTTGACTGGACATGCGTTATGACAGTTTATCGAAAGCAACGTCTTACCAATTTTAAAATAAATACCATACACGCCTGTACAAATACCTTTAGGACATTTTACAAAAAACCAAATGGTTGATATCAATCGAAAAATTGACAAATTTTAGTTAATTCGATCGGAGTGGTTTGAAATGCATTAAATTCAATGTGTAATTATATACGTTTACGTTCGCGTTAATCGTGCATCGTCCTGATAGTGCTGATTACGTTTGAGCCGGCGACTGTCATTCCTAATTCAAACATTTTTGTTTTAGTCGAGTTGATATTTTTTTTTTTTCGTTTTAACTTGACTAATCAATTTGTCTGTTTGTTTTTTTTTAGACTTTAAACCACGGGCCATATTTTTAATACAAGTTAACTTATTTGAACAACCCTCCCCTTATAAAACTATCTTATATGAGTGTAAGTCTGTCCCGTTACAGATAATCCTTGTTGGCGCATGAGGCGGTAAAAACGACCGGGGCGGTACGACGACAGGGCGCGGTGGGTGTAATTTATAGGACAGTCACGTGACGCGGTCGTCGGAATGGTATACTCATAAAATATATCGCTCGTTGCATATCGAACAATCGCGGCGAAGACGCCGTCGCTATGGTAAAAGAAAGAGAGAGAGTGAGACATAATTTTTTTTAAATATCGGTCGCCGACGACTTCGTATACACGTTATGTACACAGCTGAGCAAACGACTCGATTTCAATAACTTACGTTGCTTTCTTCTATTTAGTAACTGAGTTATGCCATTGTCGTGACGGTAATTCGGACGTGGAAAACCAAAACACATTAATCGTTTTCTAACATTTTGATATCGGTGAATTTATTTAAAGTTTTCCTCGTACCACAGGAAATTCGTGATTCGGCGGGGGTTTGTAACGGTTGATTCTGTGCTTAATACAATCAAGTCATTGATAACGTTGTTGACCTCAGATGTGTTTTTACACTGCGAAGTGTCGACAGGGATTTTTTCGTCGAGTCAATGTTTGGGATACACGTAGTGCGTTTATTGTCGTGCCATCGACCGAAGTGCATTCAATCGTATCGAGCGGACGCCGTCCGACGCCCGTCCGTCATAACGTCAACCTAAACCTATATGGACGAACGTCACGGGCTCGTCAACCGTTCTGCCTCAGGCGCCGCCGGGGGCAACGGGCCCGGGTTTCAAATGTCCCGCGCGCGCCAATATTGAACTTAACGGTTGTCGACTACTTCAGTAGCGTGATAATAACACGGCCGGTGTTCAAGTGTAAAAGAAAGAAAATACTGCCGTCGGTCGACGTACTACGTACTACGCGTGCCTAAGTCGACCGTTTCTTTTGTAACCGTTTCTTCTTTTCTTTTGTTTTTTTCGGTCGCTCGGAAATCGACTCCGGGGACGCCGCCGAATAATATATAACGCGCGAGCGCGCACAAACACACGCGTACATATGTCCAACACGACTTTCCCCGCGTGCGTATATAAAATAAACGCGCGGTCGCCGAAGGCCTACTCTACACGGACCGGGGGCGTCCTCCTGTGCGCGCCGCGGTTTTTCGGTCGACGACGCGAAACTCGAGACGGTCCCGTCGCGGTGAAACGTCCGCGAGGCTGATGCCTCTGAACGGTCCGTAGTCGAGTTCGTTTTATTTACGAAAACTGCCTTCGTTTGTGCACACGACAACGAAACGGACCGCGCGACGTGTGTACAAGGACTATCGGCTGGTGGAAATGTAGAACACGAAGAAAATTACCGTTATGGGGCGAATTTCACGCTTTTGAAAAGAAAAAGAAAACACACACGGCTTAAACAAATCAAAGTATACACGCATGAGAACTGACCCAAGGCGAAGGGTTGTAATGCCGACCAGTGCGCAAATTGTAACGGCCAAATGCCAGTTCTGAATAGCGACTGAACCGTTAATCGACCGGACCATAACCACAGTCGGATACATCAAAGGAGTAATAAAAATACAAAAATCTGTACCCTAGATGCCTCGATGATCTCGTCTCCTCGTCAGTAGTGCATGAGAACTCTGCAAGTAGTGCGTTAGCACTCCAGCTAGTTTTGCGTAACAACTTAAACGAGGTTTATTTGATTTTGTCGGTGAATTCGCTTTCGAAGTGAAAGCACCGATCCAACCTATTCCTTTTAATTTAATTTTTTTTTTTTTGAAATTTCTTTATACGGTCGGTCGTGTTTGAAGATTCAACGAAAAGTTCAAGCACGGGCACAAGATAAGAAAATATATCATTTTGATGTTTTCTTTCGCGAGCATTTTCGTCTTATAATTTTTATTCTATTTTTATGCGATATTTACTTTATGTTTATATCTATACATTTTTTTTACTTAAATAATTCTCGAACTTACGCCCCGTGATCCTATAATACGTTATTATTATTTTTATTCGTCTCAGTTTACCTTCTCCTTTCACACAGTTAGTTATTTTTGTATCATCCCACCTCTCACTACTCCCACTCATTTCATCCCCTTTTCACGTTTTATTTTTTTGTATTATTACAAAATGGAAACATCAATACACTTGCCTATAATGAATGCATTTCATACACCGCATGTATGTTTTACATACGTTTTACTTTCTCGAGCCTCGGAGATGCTTCGCACTCGATTTCGGAATGTGTATTTCGTATATTCGACAATAGTGATTCCCCTAACGTTACTTCGCGCATTTAAAAGTGGCTTTTCGATTTGATTCACTGACATAAAGCTGTCGTAAGCATATACAGCCGCCAGCCATTACTTGTCATATTACGTTCGTGGTGGACTACTCTACTCTACTCGGGTGTAATGCGTAGGTTAGACGCCTCGCGACGTGGGCACCCGTAATGCCTTTTGGAAAACAAATCGTTATTCGAGGTTAAAATAAAAGTTAATACGTAATAGTTAGCACGGTAATTAACGTCGAAAGTAATTTTACACCATTAAAGTCGTTAAAAAATAAATAAGAAATTAAACACACGACCCGAATGCAATTAACGGGCGTACAGTATTACAATGTTATATACGCGCGCTTACGGTTACTGCAGTTTCCAACAGTTTTAAAAATCGTTTTCCACGCTTGGTGTCGGTTACGGGCAATTTGTGTATGGGTTTCCTCATTATACGAAATATTCTTACTTTTTTTTTTTGTTTTTGTTTTTTGTCGGCAGTGAAAACGCTATATTGACGGCTTTACCACTGTACATGACTTAAGTATTAGGTAACGTTCGCGTGAGTTTTATAATGAAAAAAATGCGAAAATATATTAAGATACTCGCTCAATGGGTACTCGGTAGTTTTATTCTCACCACAATGGGAGCTTAATGGTTTTCATCTTCTACCCGCGAATTAATATGCGCGTCACAGACTCCGCGACGGTTTCGAGGGGATGCAGATCGCCCCGTAACGGAGGGCTTTTGTTTTAGATTTTCCGAAACAAAAAAAAAAAAAATTCAATCTCGTCGTTTAATACGATCGCTACTTTCTGTGTTTGATTTTTCGTTTTGCTTTTCAGTAAAAGTTGACATCGATCTGTAGACGAAATAATACGTCTCTCGCCTAGATACTTGTATATATATATATATATATATATATTTGTTAGCACCACAACACTTTAGCACTTACTGGCTACTAAAACAATGAAAACATAAACGTGTTGAGATCTCATTGGCGTGAATAATGTTAGATATTTTCGAATATACTCGTTCGTCGTAAATGTACAATGTTTCCTTGAACAAAAATCGTAGTGGAAACTATTGACATACCGTCAATTATAACGGGTAAACGTTACTGAATTTATCAACGCATTATTAACGTACACACCGCACTCTTCAACAAGACAATCGAAGTACATCGAACGGCCCGTGCATCGCGGGGTACACAAACGCCGAAGACCAAATCCCTCCTCCTTCCATCACGGCGCGAACTATTTGTAAAATCACTTCTGGCGAGTTGCACAACGTGCGGTTTACGCGATGATCGAATTAGTTTCCGAGCGATTTCGACGGTTCACGTCTCGTATCCGATCTGTGCATACCGTTTTTCGTCGTTTCGTCGCGTTTACGTAACAATGTACAACGTCTCAATTGTGTATTCGTTTGGTTAGGACAACTCCTCGTCGTGCGCGTATTGTAATTTTTCTAAAAAAACAAAAAAAAAAAAAAAAACGAAAAAACAATAGACGGTAAAAACGTGAAACTACCGCGCGATCGTGTAATTACGACACATCTCGTGATTACATTATTACGGTTTAACGCGCGCACATTAACACACGTTAACGAAGACGTAAACACGCCATGTAGTTTAACCGTTTATGCGCACACGTAGCCGCCCCGTTTACAGAATGTAATTTACACGGCTGTCCCTTATTACATTTGCTGTTCGGTTTTAGCTTCGTTCGATTAATACACATGGACGCCAGTGACGGCGCGATACCAATTGGATGGTAATACCCTTTGGCTCTTGGGCTTTGGTCCCTTAGGATTTGGGAGTATTGATCAATAAAGATGATATTTTGATACCCATATTATATAATCGCACTTTGCCGATCTGCTATTGAGCCGAGCAAGACGTATAACGTAACTATTTTCATACAGTTTAAATGGTGGTAGTTGTGACAAAATATTTATAATCGTCTCATAGTTGAAAATTGTTCGCGCCGTCACTGATGAACGCCGTTTCGGGTGGACGCGAGCGCGGATTCTAAATGTCGTAATAATTCACGGGCACGCGACGGACAACAAACGATATCGATTGTTGTTATTTCGATTGATTCGATACACACACACATACAGAACAATCGCGAGACAAATTAAATACGATTTACTGTTTTTACACGTATTGCCGAATTCACTTGTACATAATTTGTTTAGCCACATCGATTGTTCGTCATTATACCGACTTGCCGTTGAATTGAGTTTCTAGTCATCATAAAAAATGATCGTTGTAACAGAAAATAAAGTATACTCACGCACAGTTCAGTCGGTTCTACAATCCTTTGGGCGATCTTATATTTTACGTACGATACGTACGTGTTAAAGTGGCCGTACGACCATCATCACCATGTGACATAGAACAGCGGTTTCCCAATTAGCGTCGAGTCGCGGACCCCAATATTGTGCGAACCACTGTCACAGAGTGTCGGGACACGTCACCGACCATCGTTAACATTTACCGGCAATTTCGGTCGGTTGTTTGGCGGCGGTGTTCTTTTTTTTACGACGTCGACGATTTACTCGCGTTCGCTCCGACACGCACGATACCGCACGTACTTGATGAACGTCATGTTTCACATACTGATAATCGATATTATTATTGTCACAGCGGAATTACAATTGTAAATCGCCAATACTAATGTCAGTGGACACAACAATACGTGTTACGTAACGTTTTATTATTACAACACATGGCAAACGTGATATTTAGAGTTGCAAATTATTCAAATCCCACTTTTAATACTGCATTTCTATGGGAGTGCCGTATACGTAAACCGGTAAAACCAATGGAACTGACATGAACGATAATAAACATGGAATTATCATACGGGAAACTGGAATTCGGGAAAGGTATTGAAATTGGAAAATTGCACAAATGTGAAATATTAATGTTATTATAATAACGTATTGCACAAAAAATTATTACCTAGAGACGTTGGTAATGCGGATTCCCGGATGCGTAGGTCCCGGTCGAATAATATTATTTCCACGTAATTTTAGTACGCGTCTTCATACACTGGTCACTCAATCGACACAGCGACAGGATTTTTAAGCGCTAATTGAGCACTGACGAAATCATACTGTTAATAACTCATTTGAGTGAAGCGAGTTAGGCCGGATAAAAAGCCAATGGTAAAGTCGGGTTGTTATCAACAGTTTTTAAACAGTTCAAAGACCAGAACTGCTAGTATGTATACACGTAACCTCAAATCCGGACACGTTAAGTGTCCTTTCCGTCGGACGCGACATAAAACCGCGGGAATAACAATTAAAAAAAAAAAAACGCCGTGCAGAATCATTAAAACGCGCGAAAATGTGCGCAATTATAACGTGTATAAATTTGCCGCGTTGCAAATGACGCGCGCGATAAAGTCGACGGGAATTCCTGTTATGGCACGTAGCTGTGCGCGCGCGCGTGTGTGTGTGCGTACGACAATGGCGAAGACGCGTTTATCTTCAGACACGATTTTTATTTTCTCGCGGCCGAGCGGAGGGGAGTTTGCACGCGATAATATCGAAATCACTATATCGTTAAGCCACAGTACTCAGTACAGGAGGATAAGGAGGAGTTGGAGGAAGAGGATGCGGTAAATGAACATCAATAGTTCCCTTTACGGTCCTTCCGAAAGTTACCGGCTAGATATTTATTCATACCGATGTATGATTTATGCATGAATAATTCGAATCATTTGTAAGAAAACGTTAAAAAAAACCCTAGGTTTTGTTTAAATACCTACTGCGTACTCAAAAAAATCAACTTTAAAATTTCATACAATTTTATGGTGCTCCGTGGGGAGGGAGTTATACAAAATGTTGGATGAATTATTTAAATATTGACAGGTATAATACACACACACACACAACCACACCTACACACACCCAGACACACACACCTACACACACACCCACACACACACACACACACCCACACATACACACCCACCCACACACACGCACACCCACACCTACACACCCAACCACGCACACACACCCCCCCACCCACACTTACACACACACACACACACACACACACACACGCACACCCACACACGCATACACACGCACACACCCACACCTACACACCCACACCTACACACACACGCACACCCACACCTACACGCACACCTACACCTACACACACCCACACACCCACACACACATACACACCTACATACACACGCACACCAACACACACATGCACACCCCACACACACCCACACCTACAAACACACCTACACAAACACCCACCCACGCAAATACACACACACACCCACACACACCCACACCTACAAACACCCACACACACACACTTACACACACATCCACACACACCCACACCTACATACACACACGCACACCCACAAACACACGCACACCCACACCTACACACACCTAAACAAACACACACTCACACCCACACCTACACAAACACACACCCACAAACACACCCACACCTACATACACACCTACGCACACCCACACACCCACACACACACCCTCACACATAAACACCCACCCACACACACGCACACCCACACCTACACACCCACACACGCACACAGCCACACACGCACACACACCCCCCACCCACACTTACACACCCACACCCACCCACACACACACCCACACCCACCCACACACACATACACACACACACAAACACACACACCCTCACACATACACACCCACCCACACACGCACACCCACACCAACACACCCACACACGCACACACACCCCCCACCCACACTTACACACACACACCCACACACACACCCACTCCCACAAATCACCCACACACCCACACTTACACACAACTTACCCACACACACCACACACACCCACACACACACCCACACCTACATACACACACGCACACCCACAAACACACGCACACCCACACACACCGACACCTACACAAACACACACCCACACCCTCACACATACACACCCACCCACACACCTACACACGCACACACCCACACACACCCCCACCCACACTTACACACACACACCCACACACACACACACACACACACACACACACACACACACACACACACACACACACACACCCACTCCCACAATCACACACACACCCACACTTACACACAACCCACCCACACACACCCACGCGCACACACCACCCACACCACACACACACCCACACACCCACACCACACACACACCCACACACGCACACACACACACACACACACGCACACACCCACAAACGCACACACCCCCACCCACACTTACACACCCACACACCCACACACACACCCACTCCCACAATCACACACACACCCACACTTACACACAACCCACCCACACACACACGCACACACACGCACACACCACCCACACCCACGCAGACACACACACACACCCACACACACCCACACGCACACCCACACACACACCTACATACACACACCCACACCCACACACACACCTACACACCCACACACGCACACATTCACACACTCACACACACACACACACTCACACCTACATACACACCCACACACACACCTATACACACCCACACCTACACACACACCCATACACACACGCACACCCACACCTACACACCCAAACACCTACTCACCCACACCTACATACACACACATACACACCCACACCTACACACACACCCATACACACACGCACACCCCACCTACACACACGCACACCTACTCACCCACACACACCCACACCTTCATACACACCTACACACACACCCACTCACACACACACACTCACACCTACATACACACCCACACACACACACGCACACCCACACCTACATACACACCTACACACGCACACACGCACACACCCACACACACCCCTCCACCCACACTTACACACTCACACACACACTCACACCTACATACACACCCACACGCACACCCACACCTATACACACCCACACACATACACACCTACACACACACCCATACACACACGCACACCTACACACCCAAACACCTACACACACACGCACGCACATGTGTGAACATAAACATGTGTGAACATAAACATAATTGGCTCGATTGGGTTTATTCAGTCCTCCTTCAAAGTTCCAAAGAACTACGAGTAACCGTCAACGTGTGTAGGACAGTGCGATCACGTTCTTAGACGCTTCGTCGGGCCGTTACTAAAATACGGAGTGTAGTAATACAACACAGACCGTAAAGAAAACCACATACCTGACTCGTGAACAAAGGTAAATGGGGCTCGAAATTGCTCACATCTAATCATGCTCAGCCCGGCGATATCCACCGCGCGGAGAAACGATACGTATTGTAGATATACTCCTAGAGTTACAATGTTTAGCCGTTGTTTACAAATTTAACCGATGCAAAATGCTGATATGGTTCAACATTTATGTCGAAACAATCTAATTACATAGATGCTTGTCAGATATAGGACAATACCATCTGTATCCCACGGATCATACAATTATTATAAAAATTTAAAAAATATCATATGCACCTTCGACTACATAAATACAAAAAATTTGCATGCTGAAAAAAAAAAAAAAAAAACAATATTTTGTTGCTTGACAATATATAAAATTGTGCGTCGATATTGTCTTCCAATCAAATTTTCTCTCGTCCACTACGGTGAACTGTACAACGTCCCGGCGAAGGTGCGACAACCCTGCATCACGAATTCCGGCGGAACCCAATTAACTGTCGACATGCTCTGGAAATATTAGGATTATTTGTACATATTATATTATATAAAATCGAAGTAAATGTTAATCAATTATTATATATAAAATAATAACAAGTACATCGATCATTGGACGGTTCGAGGGGCTGACCGTTCATGCTCGTTGACGCGTCGTTGAACAATTATCAAGATACAGAGTGTAATTAATGGATACCGATCTTAAGGAAAAACCATATACATGACTCAAAACTGCTCACATCGGTAGCGTGACGAGGAAGCAATTTTGGATGGCCGCTCTTGACTCAAATTGGGCAGGTGAATGATGGTTGGATTATGGTGTGTGGTATTTGATTATGAATGAATTATTATTACTTGAATTATTATCGACACATATTGGTTAGAATTTAAAAGATAGAACTAGGAGGAAAACAATAGCCACAAAGCTACTAAAAAACAGTACAGTTTATCTCCTTTGTTTACGTGTTCTTCAATTTGGCAGAGAGTTGGTAATTGGAAAAAATAGTCCGCACATTTAATTTAAAAGGTTTAACGTGCTAGTGTATCAAATTCGTGAACAATGGTAAAGATAACACGAAACTGCTCACCTCTGATCGTATTCTATCAGACGAAATCCATCGCTCGGAGAACCCATACGTTTTGTAGATCTTCTCCAAAAGTAACTACGTTGAGTAGTCGTTAACAAATTTTCCAGAAGCAAAATGCTGATAATGCTAAATAATTAACCTTGAGAAAATATAATTAAATACATGCTTGTTCAATATATGACAATATATTTTTTATCCCACGGATAATTCAAATAATTTATAAATATATCATGTGCACGTTCGACTTCATGAAAACAAAAAAATTTATACGCTAATTAAAAACAAAAAACCAGCACACGACCAATACACGTCGACGACAAGCGACCAGATTTTTTTTTTTTAAGCGCGTAAAGTTCCGTATTTCGACAAATTTTCTCGCGTTCACCGCCGCAGCTTTGTTTTACAGATACAACAATTCAACAGTAGTGTGATAACGCTGAATAGCTAAATCCGGCGAAATACGAGTAAACATCGATGTGCACATGAAATACTAGGATTATTAATATATAATTTTTTTATAAACAACAATTAAATCGAACCTGGGACGGTACGAGGGGCTGACTGAACTCACTCGTAAACTCGTCGTCGAATTACTATCAAAATACGGTGTAAAGTAAATTAACACTGACCGTAAAAAAATCTACATACTTGACTCGTGAACAAACGTAAACTGGCCGTTAACTGCTCCCATCCGTTCGTACTCTATCGGGCGATGCCCATCTTCTTCAACAGTTACTATGTCGAGACGTTTTTATGAAATTTACCGATGCAAAATTTTGATATTGCAAAATGTTTCAGCTCCAAACATTCTACATAGATGCTTGTCAACCATATGATATTATTTTTCGTATCCACAGATCCTACAATTATTACATAAAGATATAAAAATATCACTTTCTTCTACGTCAACACAAACATTTTACCCGTCCTTAAAAGAAGAAAAATAATATGTTTTTCCATGACATTATTTATTATCACGTTACAAATTTGTTTTTCGACATACCCCCGACGCCGATGCGTAAACCTAATTACCCTTTCTCGAAACAAACTTAATGAAATTAAACCTTTTTAAATTGCAATACATTTGTATACATTTAAATTATTTTACATAGTTAATATTTCAGGAGGGCGGTACATTTCAAAAATGTTTTAATTAAATTTAAAAGTAACTACGTTGAGTAGTTGTTAACAAATTTTCCAGAAGCAAAATGCTGATAATGCTAAATAATTAACCTCGAGAAAATATAATTAAATACATGCTTGCTCAACATATGACAATATATTTTTTATCCCACGGATAATTCAAATAATTTATAAATATATCATGTGCACGTTCGACTTCATGAAAACAAAAAAATTTATACGCTAATTAAAAACAAAAAACCAGCACACGACCAATACACGTAGACGACAAGCGACCAGATTTTTTTTTTTAAGCATGCCACGATATCGTTCTTCGACCAGTTTCATCGCGACCACCGCCTCAGACTGTACAACAACCAAGCGGTGGTGCGACAAAGTCGAACCGCCAAATCCGGCGAAACACAAGTAAACGCCGACGTGTATTTAGCCCTGTATTGTCCAATTTGACATGCTGTTGATTTTCTTAAAAAACCGACTAGCACACGACCAATACACGTCTTTGTCAAGCGACCAGATTTTTTTTTTTTAAGCGCGTAAAATTCCGTATTTCGACAAATTTAATCGCGTTCACCGCCGCAGCTTTGTTTTACAGATACAACAATTCAACAGTAGTGTGATAACGCTGAATAGCTAAATCCGGCGAAATACGAGTAAACATCGATGTGCACATGAAATACTAGGATTATTAATATATAATTTTTTTATAAACAACAATTAAATCGAACCTGGGACGGTACGAGGGGCTGACTGAACTCACTCGTAAACTCGTCGTCGAATTACTATCAAAATACGGTGTAAAGTAAATTAACACTGACCGTAAAAAAATCTACATACTTGACTCGTGAACAAACGTAAACTGGCCGTTAACTGCTCCCATCCGTTCGTACTCTATCGGGCGATGCCCATCTTCTTCAACTGTTACTATGTCGAGACGTTTTTATGAAATTTACCGATGCAAAATTTTGATATTGCAAAATGTTTCAGCTTCAAACATTCTACATAGATGCTTGTCAACCATATGATATTATTTTTCGTATCCACAGATCCTACAATTATTACATAAAGATATAAAAATATCACTTTCTCCTACGTCAACACAAACATTTTACCCGTCCTTATAAGAAGAAAAATAATATGTTTTTCCATGACATTATTTATTATCCCGTTACAAATTCGTTTTTCGACATACCCCCGACGCCGATGCGTAAACCTAATTACCCTTTCTCGAAACAAACTTAATGGAATTAAACCTTTTTAAATTACAATACATTTGTATACATTTAAATTATTTTGCATAGTCAATATTTCAGGAGGGCGGTACATTTCAAAAATGTTTTAATTAAATTTAAAAAAAAAATGAAATAGACAATTATATTATTAATTGTATGAATTCGTTGGAGTGTAAAATTTTTCATTTGTACAACAATTGGTCCTGACAGAGAGTATGGGAAAATTTTTAATGGGGAAAATCTAAAATTTGTTATGTCCCTAATCAGCAAAATTTCGTCTATTAATGCTGAAATAGACATGAGAAATTATTACAACAATAAGTGTTGTAACGGCGAAATGGACGATGAAGTTGTGCGCGTCGCTACACTTCGTATTTGAAATTATATACAACTATTAATGTGGAATCACATCGTCAATTTGAGCTATATTTACAATGACTAAATTATAATATACAAAATAAAACTTACGATTTACAAAATAAGACTTACAACTATTGCAATATATATTTACAAGCTTACGCCGGATATAAGGAGGATCCGCCGGGGTCAAGATATACAACTACGTTGCCTAACGCGTTCCCCGTTCCCTATCAACCGTGGCGCAAATACGCTGGCTGCCCAAGCCTACACCCCGTGAAGTTGGATGGATGATGGAATAAGGAAACACCTCCAAGTAGAGGGTTACGGATAGGAAGTGGGGGCACACCCAAATAGATGGCCGAGCACGGGATGACCGAGAACAACTCCAAATAGAGTGTCACGGATAGGAATCGAAGGCACACCCAAATAGATGGTCAAGGTTAAGGAAACGAGCAAACACCTCCAAATAGAGGGTCGTCCGTAGGATACAGATGGCATTGTCCTATATCTGACAAGCATCTATGTAATTTGATTGTCCTTAGTTAAACATTAATCAATATCATTTTTGTACAGGTAAATTTGTTAACAACGTTTCAACGTTGTGACACGATTAGTAGATCTACGATAAGTTTCTATTATTCACAAGATGAACATCACCCAGTAGACTGCGATCGTATGTGAATAATATCGCGACACATAACGTTCATTCACTAGTCGGGTAAATGGTTTAATTTACGGTTGATACTGTTTTACTACACACGGTATCTTGGTAATCGTCAGGCGACGTGCCTACGAGCGTGATCGCCTTTCGCTATATACGTCAACGATTACTTGTGTTTCGGCGGAATTCTCGATTCAAATTTGTCCCACCACCACCGTATCGTTGTACAGTTTGCGGTGGTGGACGCGAGAAGAATCGTTGAAAAACGATATCTTAACGCACTTAAATGAATAAATATTGGCGCTTGTCCTCTACGTGTGTTCGCCACACGCAAATTTTTTTTGCCGCGCTAAATAAATGTCACAATGGCGTATCCAGGATATTTAAAGGGGGAGAATAAATTTAAAATCAATAAAATGTTATCATAACATACATGCACACACACACACACACATACACCCATACATGCATTTGGTATAATGTGAGATCCATATGTAAACTGAGACCTTAAGAGATCCACCTTTTAAAAATGTTTTTTGAACTTTGGAGTAAATGGAAACATATTTTACGATCCTGTTGATTAACTTACAGTCATAAAAATCAAAGAACACTTGTCATTTTTTTTAACCCTCTTATATCCTTCCGAGATTCAGAGTGTTAAATAGTTAATTTAGTACTTAAATAGATCCGAAAACTAAAATCATTACCATACGAGATCTAAATGTGTTTCAAAATTTCAAATAACTGCAGCTATTAGATCCATGCTCTGTTGCCAATTTGAACCTAATATTATACTTTATGAGCATAACGATGGATCTCATAAGAGTTCTGTAAATACTTAAACACACTATTACGGAATAAAATGTTTCTTATGTAATTAATATTGAAGACAATATTAAAATAATCTGACAATTTCTAAAAAAAAAATTGTGCTACATACCTACAATTTACTATTTATTACTATGCATAATATATCTTATGTAATTCAAAATGAAATCTATGTATATCTTGATACAATGAATCTTGCTTCAAAGTACATAACCATATAATATCAATATTTAATTAGATGAAATTTATAAAATTACAATAGCTACTTTTTTCATTTATTTTAAAGGATATAACAATAAAGTATCCCTTTAATTCTGTAATTATCCATAGATGTACATTTAGGATAGCCTACATTAACTAGGGATGTTTTATTATATGAATAAAAAAAAACATTTGACACCTGATAGCTAAAATAATAATTATAGTTTTCATAATTAATGCAATCATAATTGATAAACAAAACCAATATAAAAATAAATAAAATTACCAAAATGCAAAACATATTTACCAAAGATTTTATTTTTAGAATGTTAACCCAAAATGTAATATACAATAAGGTCTTGAGACCTGATGACATATCCTTATAAATAAAATGTGTTTAACATTTATTGTATTGCATTGTTACTACTTTACTAGATCTAGAATTACCAGAAATATTTTTTATATCTTAAACCAATAAAATAAATTGAAATGCCCTCGAGACATCCGAAAATCGGGAAATTGGTTTATTTATAATAGATTAAATAATCAATATATGTAATTATAGTCAGACTAGTAGATGATAACGTTGTGAGATCCAGAATCGTGAATTTATATCTTATGGAGGATTTCATAGCGTTTTTTAAACATATTTAAACACAAGCCGAAATCATACCAGCAGTGGAACAATATACTTTTAATTTAGTTATATTCATCAACGAAATTTCATCCAAACACTTTAAATGACGTAAGATCTGGAAATATATTCTGTTTGATTTACAAAGTTGTTACCGTAATCAATAAAAAAAAAAAAAATTGTCCGCAAGAGTTGAAATCCGTGACAGGCAAATCTTCGAGACGACAAAAATGGTAATAAACTTATTTTATACTTGCATGATATTATTGTTATTATTTCTTATTGTATAGGCAAGACGGTTCTCGAATTCACACCCCTTGACTCGTGTTAGTTAAAATCATTTCATACTCCCCATTATTTTTCCTTTCACCATTTAATCTTTTAATCCGCTTTTTATATTTTTTTTGTTTTACTACAAAATGATCATGGACCGTAAAGGATACCACATACCTGACTGGTGAATTAACGAAAATGGGTCGCCAATCTGCTCATCTCCGATCGCAGTCTATCTCACGAAATTCATTGAGTGGAGAAACGATTTCATTCGAACATCTACTACAAAATTTACTAAGTTTAGAAAAACGTAATAAATTTTTCGACGCAAAATACTGATATTGTTAAATGTTTCAACTGGAAACAGGGATGCGACAATGCCGATTCGCCATTTCTGGCGAAGCACTAGTACCCATCGACGTGTATTAAGGACAGTCAAGTCCGAGTCGTACGATCGTTAATTTTTATTAAAAGCTAATAAACGCAAGACAAACACACGTCGACGAAAAGTCACCAGATTTTTTTTTTATACATGCTACGATATCGTTATGCGGCAAATTTGCACGCGTCCACCGCCTCGGGCTGTACAACAACTAAGCAGGGATACGACAAAACGGTCTTTAGTTTTCCTAAAAAAACATGTTCGCGACAAACAAACTTCTACGAATTTCGACAAGATATATATACAGGTATATTTTTTTTTTTTTTTACGCGCGTAAGATTTCGTATTTCGACACATTTTCTCACGTTCGTTGATGCCTGCAGCACAACAACCCAGCTTTGGAGTGACTTCGCAAAATCATCAAATGCGGCGAAACACTAATAATTATGGATGTGTATATGACCTATTAGAAAATATTTGAATAAAATATTATATGAATAAAAAGCACATTGGATCTGGTACGTTACAAAGAGCCCAACGAACGCTCATAAACGGGTCGTCAGATAATTACTAAAATATCTAATCTTGTAAATGATCATAGACCGTAAAGGAAAAACCCCTACCATGTTAATTTAAATTTCTGTATGCTTAAGTACAAAAATTGGACGGAGATGGGCAAACTGAATAAGCTCTAGACTCTTCTGGAAATTATTAAAAAACCGTTTAAAAATTAATAGGACGTAAAAAATTTTCCGACTTTTTAAAAATTTTAACGGACCAAATAAATGTTCACCCCAAAATGTATTTTCCAACGGCGAAATCCATTCGTAAACGTTTTTTTTTAAAGATCAAACACCCAAGAAGTCAATTTTTTTTTTAAATAATTTCCCGTTTCGAAAGGAATTGCCCTTTTATTTCTAAAAACACTAGTTCTTTGTTTTCAAAAATTTTGTTCCAACAAACAAAAATTCTAAATTTAAAAAAAAACATAAATTTTTTTTTTCGGAAAACGTATTTGTTTTTAGCCCTATTTTGAACACACTGAATTTTAAAACCTTTCGGAAACACAAAATTTTTGGAAAATTTTTGATTTTAAAAAAATTAAAATTTTTTTAAAAACCCAAAGTGTAAAAACCCAAACAAAGGGGTTATATTATCATTTTCGGGTAGTCATGGAGAACCATTTTGCTGATGATAAAAAAGGGGCCTTACGTTGTTTTCCGAATAGTAAAACCGTTTTTGTATCTCGCGGAAGCCGGAAAATGATAGTTAAAAGTTTATAAACTTTCCCAAAATCCGTAGCTTGGACAAACCCCTTTTCGAGTTGATTTTTACCGGTTTTGGATATTTAAAAAAATGATTTTTTCCAAACAATTAAATGAAAACCAAAGGAGTTATAAAATACTTTTGTTTTTAAATTCGTTCGAACGAATAAGGGGTTTTCAAACTTAAACGGTCATATCCCACGGCAAGACAAAAGCAGGCAAAAAATTTGTTTTTTCAACGAAATACGATTCGTAACAACACATGTTGTTTTACGCCGTATTTTACTCAATTCTATTAGTAAAAACCAAGAACAAAAAACCATTTTCAAAACCGACCAAAATACTGATTTGTCAAGATGAATAAAAGAAAAAATTTGACGTACAAAAACCGTGGAAACCTTGGAACCGAAGTTTTATCGGACAAAAAATTTCCATGTTTTTCAGTATTTTTAAAAATTTATAATTCGAATATCGGTTTTTTTTACACAAATCAAAGTTAATTTTTATTACCATCAAAATTAAAATTTTTTTTTCAATTAAATATTTTGGCAATATGCCCTTAACTTTGATATTTCCATTATTTCTTTTTTTTAAAAAATTTATTTGTTTTTTTCGGAAAAAATTCGGTTTGCATTTTCAACGAAAAAAAAACGTTTCAATGGCGTTCCAGGGGAATGATTCCCCCTTTTTCCAAAAAATTGATTTTTTTTCAATTGGGAAAAATTTCGGTTTTAAATGTTTTATTTTATAGATTTGGTTGATGAATTGTAAAAAAAATTTTTTCAAATTTAAATTTTTATCCAACCAAAAGATTTAAAATTTAAAAAAATTTATAAGTTTAATTTTTTAAAAAATTTTTGTAAAAAGGGTAAAATTGTCAATTTAAGCGGAGGGTTCGTTTTGTTTAATTCGCAAAACAAAAGTTCGTTACGTATATAGCGAAAGGGGACACCCGTAGCACGTTACGATTTTCAAGGTCCCGTGGTAGTAAAAAATTTATCAAGTAAAATTAAACATTACTATTTAAAAACGACGTTTGTAAATTTCCTCCGAGCAAACTACCTGGGAAGAATCCGGGGCAAAGAATTTTAGTCTACAAAGGTTCCAACTTTTCGTTTTAAAAATTTATGTACAAAAATGATTAATTTTTTAAAAACTCTTCTTTTTTTTAATAAATTTGCAAAAGTGTGGACCTGTTGGAACGTGTTTTTTTTCTTTATTTTTTTACTCCTTTTACGCAATCAGGAAATTCTATCGGGTTCGTATTTGTATTACACAGTTAATAAAAATTTCATTAATTTTTTTTATGAGTCGATTTTCCTTTTAAATAAATGAATTTCACGATTTTTTAACATATTTTCCCGAAAAATTTTGGTATGGTTAATTGGTAATATTGTTCATTTGCGACCGGCGGGGGTTTTCGCGTTTTTTCCCGTTCGTTTGGGGGTTTCCCTCGTAACGTCGCCGCGTGGCCGGGGGTTCTTTCCCGATTTTTGTTTTTTTCATTTTATTATTTTATTTTTATATGTTTATTATTTCTTGTTATTTTGTATTTCAACGATATGGTTTAAAGTCATATATTATATATATATATATATTATATTTGTTTTAATTATTTTTAATGGAATGAAATATACTTTTCCTATACTTTAATAATACTCCTTGAGAATTTTTTTGTTTTACTCAATACACGAAATAAGAGATATAGTATATAGGATTGTACAAAAACATAACGTATGTTTATAGTATTTCTTATTATTAAAATTTTTTTTTTTTCAATCATTATAATATATATATTATTATGTCGTGTATTAATACGTCTCGGACACTCGTCGTACGTAGTTTATACGTACGTGCGTTTTGTCGTTTTTGTTCACCGTCTTTTTTTCACGCCCCTTGCGCGATTGTCTTTCGCGATTTACCGTTTTTTCTTTTTCTTTTTGTAAAACGATCAAACCGCGATCCGTTACGGGACGAAACTCGGGGTTTACGTGTTTTCGTGCCTAAATACTGACGGCGTCGACCTAAACGTAAAGTGTTTTGTTTTAAAATATCGTTTTGCGCTTATTATTATTTTTGATTCGGTTGATTAGTGTCGACCTATTTAAGTCTACATCGGTTCAAAACGTTATGAACACCCGCAAAATATCCGTCGGCGGCGCGGGCTTTTTCCCGCCGCAACCCGCCGTTACGTTCCCGACGATGAGAACGATATATAAGTTTTTCGAAACCGCCGTCACGTACGATATCGTGTACGCGTTATTCGTCTCCGACAACGTCTATATATTAAAAAAATACCGAGTGAATAATGCGTGTGGCAGTGGCGTTTTCATCCGACCGTTTCCCGTTTAGTTCGTATCGTTCCAGTTCCGGTCCGCGGTGAAGGAGTTTTCGCGTCACACCCGCCGATACTTATAATACGACGACGACGGACGCGTCGTCGTCGTAGTATACGTGTCTACGTAATTCTAATTTTGTTTTCAGGATTTTCAGGACGGTCGTTCTGAACGGACAACTCGACGATTTTACGCGAACGAAACGTCAGGAATATGTTTTTCGGTTCTACCCTTGATGGACGGATCTGTGTCGTCGTTTTGAACTCTACGCGGCGTCCTTATCGTTCGGACGATGCTGCGATAACGGAGTATGACGATTTCTTTTATATATTGGTAACAACACTTTAACGACTTTGTGTATTGTCCGAAAACGATAAGACTCATACGATTAACGATTGTGTGTTTGGTATGATTGTTTCGTGCTCGGCGGTCGAAGAACAGGGATACAGCCGCGTCTAAGCTCGCTCCGGGGGACGTGAGCACGTCGGGATGTCGAGAAGTCGGAAGTCTGTGGCCAACTTTTCCCGGACGAACCGTCCGAACGAAAGCGTAGACTTTCGATTATGTCGGCGATGAGTCATACGTATACGAGTGTACCCGTCGCTACCCTTTTCGGCTAAATAGATGTCGGGTGTTATTTTTTTTTTATTATTATCGAATTACCTACATGTCATGTAGTTTTATATGTTTTTTAAAATATTATATATATATATTTATTTTTATTTTTTTATGTATGCTTATCATTAGTATTATTATTCGGTTGTGTGTTTTAAACTATTTTTTACAATATATTATTTAAATTATTTAATTTTTTTTTTATTTTTTGTGTATACAATATATGTCATGATTATTATTTATTACGGAGATCGTTGGTGGTTAAGATTTTTTTTTTACTTATAACATGAAAAGGTCGACTGTTGTTCTATATATTGTACATACACATAATATAAGATGTTTTTAAAAATTGTTACTTTTATAATAGTAAAGTTTTCTTATTATTATTTTTTTTTTTACTAATGGTGTTTGCTGTTTCTGTTTAAAATCGTATAAATTTTTTAAATATAAAATTTTTTGTGTCTTTTCTATAAGTATTAAAATGCTTTATGTATACATATATAGATATATATATAATTTATATTGTAGTTAATTTGGTGGTAGGTCGCAAAGGAGAGGAATCTGTCCTTCATTTTTTCGCATCCAATCATTATATATTCATATATATATATATGTAGTCATGCATTATCATTATTATTAGTATTAGTTGAGGGATATGTTTTAAATTTTTTTTAAACTATACTAATAAATTATTATTTTTTTAATTATTTTATTTTTTTGTTACTTTTTTTGGTAAAGACACACACACACACAACTTTATATATGTACAATATATGTCTCGGATTATTTTTTATTTCTGTGATTATTAAAATTTAAATTTTTTTTTTTTATTTATAACATGGAAAGGGGTGACTTTTTCTATTATATTAAATTATTTTATTTTATAAAAACATACAGATATAAGGCGTTTTAAAAATTGTTTTATTTTTGTAATAGGTTAAAGTATTTATTTATAGTATTATTATTATTTTTTTTTTTGTACTTAGTCTTTTTGGACAGACACACACACATATTTATTGTATATATATTAACATATACAGTCGAATCCGCTTAATTGGACACATCGGGCGGTAACCTATTTGTCCCCATTATCAGACGTCCCGATTAACCGAATAACTAATAAATCTAAAACTAATAAACTAATGCACTTTTGTTGTCGTTTAATTTTTCCCATTGTTCACGAATAGCTTTTTTCATATTTTTCAATCGGCTTAGTACCGATTTAGACGTGCCTATTAACTTCTCTAACTTACGAAGACTAGTAGTATGAGGTTGAGCCTTAATTTTTTCTAGTATATAAATTTTTTCAACCAACGTTAAATCTTTACGAGACATAATTGTTATATTAACACAAACTGGATCAATAAAAACACACATACGTTAATACACAGAGACGAAAACCCGTGAACTAAAGTTTTTCGATGTTGTAGTTGACTCTTATCGTGATATTAAAAGATAAAGAAATGATTGACATAAAAGACAATGTACATTATCATAATTCTGTACATTGTACATATACGTACGTTTATAAAATATAATAAAGCCATAAAGATTAGATAATTACAGTTTCAATAAGAAAATAGATAAGTTGGGTCAGAATATTTAATTAGATGCTTTTATTTATGTCCCTTATAACCGATGGTTTGTCCCCGATAAACGAATTTAAATTGCCTTAAACGAATACATTTGTTCGGGACTATGTCAATTTGTCCCCATTAAGCGGTTGTCCCCTTTATGCAGTGTCCCAATTAAGCGGATTTGACTGTATATATGTTTTAGAAGCACATTTTATACGTATAGTGGTTGATTTGAGGATGAAGACACGGGGACAAAGCTTCTTTTTCGTTTTTTTACCTAACACATTACAGTTTTTATTCATCAAGGAAAGCGGTGATTACGACTTATGATAGATAAATAATTGTTTTTTTTTTTGTTACCTATATTGTTTTAATTATTTTATTTTTTTGTTACTTTTCTATAAATCTTAAAAACTCTTTATAAATGTGTGTATATATATAAACCATATTTTATAACATATATCTATATATATTATTTTTACATAGTTTATTTGGGTGGACGCAGGGGGAAGAAATCTGTCCTTAATTTTTCTTAATCCAATCACTATATATATTTATATATTGTATATATGTTGTCATGCATTATCATTATTATTAGTATTTAGTTGAGGGATATGTTTTAAAATTTTTTTTAATTATACCATATAACTATATATTGTTTTAATTTTTTTATTTTTTTGTTACTTTTTTATTTTTAAAGACACACACACACACACACTTATATATGTAAATATATGTCTTGGATTATTATTTATTTCTGTGATTATTACATTATGATTTTTTTTTTTTTATTAATATATGAAATAGGATGACTATTGTTCTATTATATTGTACAAAAACTTGCAGATATAAGATAGTTTAAAAATTGTTTTACATTGTAATAGGGTTAAAATTTTAATTATTGTTATTATTTTTTTACTAATAATATATGCTATTTCCATTTAGAATTGTTTAAATTTTTTGAAATTTGTAATTTTAACTTAAATTAAGTTTTTTTTTTTTTTGTGATTTTTCTAAAAGTCTTAGTAACGCTTTATAAAATGCATGTATATACAAGACCATAATTTATAATATATTATATTATTATTATTTTTGTATAATCCATCGCTATATCTATATATTGTGATGTGTTGGATTATCATTATTATTGGTATTATGTAAGGGATAGCTTTAAAAAACTTTTGTTTTACATGTTAATTGTTTTGATTAGTACTTATTTAAGAAAAAATCTAAACTATTCAATATTAAATATAGATTTTTATTAATTTTTTTATGACTTTTTTATGTCTTAGACAGGCACACACACACAACACAAAACACACATGTATATTGTATATTATATGTCCTAGGAGCGCATTATATATGAATAGTGGTTGATTTAATGATAAAGGCATGGGAACAGAGCTTCTTTTCCGTTTTCTTACCTAACACATAACAGTTTTCATTCCTCAACAAAGAAAGCGGTGAACATAGCTTACATAAATATGTATAGGTTCGGTGTATATTTATGTGCTGTTCCCTTTCTATTCGCACCGGTTTCTGCAATAGTGACTGTCGGGTATTTTTCTTTTTGTTATTTTTAATAAGTTATAAGTATCATCGTATGTATGATATACATCACATACATACATGTGTATGTGTGTGTCATACTTTAAACAGTGGCAGGATGTAACATTAAAGTTTTATCATATATATAATCATACACCTTATGCAAAACACACATATATATGATGCCATGAATTGTATTAAATATTTCAAAAAAGTATTTTTTGTGTAGTAAATTAAAATTTTTTTTTTTTCACTGATTATGTATGTCGTATCAGTTGTATATTGTTAGCATTGATGCAATTCATATCCGTTATGTTTGTCCCTTGCCTAAACTTATATATGAATTTTTTGTGACTTTTCTATAAGTTTTAAAACACTATAAATGTACAGGCGTAAACCATATTATGCAATATATATATATATATTTAGTAGTTTATTTGATGGTGGATGCATGGGCAATCTATCCTTATTTTTTTCCCCAATTCAATCTATATATCTATATTTGATGTCAAGTATATATGCCTTTGATTATCAGTAATATTAGTATTATTTGAGGAATATATTTTAAAGCTTTTTTGTTACACATTTATTGTTTTGATCATTATATTTATTTAAGAAAAATGACTAAACTTATTCATTTTATATATGTTAGATTAATTTTTTTTTTTTTGTGACTTTTCTATATGTATTAGAACGATACACACACACACCACACACCACACACACACACATATGTACAATATGTGTCTAGAGTATTATTTTTTCTGATATTGTTGGTTTTAAAAAATGTTTTCCTTACTATTCATTAAATAGTTTTTGTATTGTTCAATTATATCGTACAAACACGTTCAAAAATTAGATGTTGTTTTAATAAATTGTTTTACTTTTATAATAGATTAAATTGATTATTTTTTATTTTATTTATTTTCAAATAATATATGCTGTTTTCGTTTAAAATTGTTATTATTGTCGGAATTCATATCCTTTAAATTTGTCCTTCGCCTTTTCACGTATAAGATTTTTATTATTATATATTTTTACTGTTATTTGGCGACGATGCGAAGCATCTAGTGTTTAACTAAAGACAATCAAATTACATAGATGCTTGTCAGATATAGGACAATACCATCTGTACCTCACGGATCATACAATTATAAAAATATATGGCTATTGTGTGACAACTCTGCTTCACGAATTCCGACTAAACTAGAATAACTGACGACGTGCTCAGAGAATACTAAAATTATCAGTACATATTATAAAATACAAAGTCGATGTAAGTGTTCACAAACTACTATATAAAACATAACAAAATTACATCGATCCTACTTATATTTAATGTCAATCAATAACATCTGGTTTTTTCTTTAAAAGCAATTAAAATTGTTGTTTATACGTAGACGAAATTGCGTATGATTCTTTTATAATAATTCTATGATCTGTGGGAAATTATATAATAATACTATGATCTTTGGGATACAAAAAGTATTGTCATATGTCTGACGAGCATCTATGCAGAATGTTTCGAGTTGAAACATTTGGCAATATCAGTATTTTGCATCGAAAAATTTATTAAATTTTTCTTAACTTAGTATCTTTTGTAGTAGATGTACAAATGGAATCGTTTCTCCACTCAATGGATTTCGTGAAACAGACAGCGATCGGATATGAGCATTTTAGCGACCCATTTTCGTTAATTCACCAGTCAGGTACGTGGTTTCCTTTACGTTCTATGATCATTTACAAGAATAGATATTTTAATAATTATCTGACGACCCGTTTATGAGCGTTCGTTGGCTCCTCGTAACGTACTAGTTCCAATGTACTTTTTATTCGTATAATATTTTATTCAAATAATCCAAATATGTCATGTACACATTCATAATTATTAGTCATTCGCCGTATTTGACGACTTTGTGTAGTCACACCAAATTTGGGTTGTTGTGCTGCAGGCAGCGGCAAACGTGAGAAAATTAGTCGAAATACGAAATCTAACGTGCATAAAAAAAATTAATATATAAATATATATATATATATCTTGTCGAAAGTCGTAGGAGTATGTTTGTCGCGAACATGTTTTTTTTCTGAAAACAGACGAACGTTTTATTACATCCCTGCCTGGTTGTTGTAAAGTTCGAGGCGGTGGACGCGTGCAACATTGCCGAATCACGATATCAAAGCATGCAAAAAAAAAAAATCTGGTTACTTCTCGTCGACGTGTGTTCCTCTTGCGTTTGTTAGTTTTAAATAAAAATTAACGAACGTATGAAACGGACTTGACTGTCTTTAATACAAGTCGATGGCTACTAGTGTTTCGCCGGATTTGGCGAATCGTTATTGTCGCATCCCTGCCTGGTTGTTGTACAGCTCGTGGAGGTTGATAATTCCAAATATTTTGAAATGCGTTATTTTTGTGCTCTTATTAATATAACGATATGCACCCATATCATAACTGAGACCATGTAATAGAAAATAAACTTTTATAGATTATACTTTAACAAATGCATGTAATAACATACGTTCATATCATAACAAAAATTATTTGGAAATTAATTTTTAATATTTAACAACTACTTCTGTATTCGTTTTTATTATGAACACTTTTTTAGTTTATATTTTAATAAATATATTAGAGCTCAATTTTCTCGGAACACCGATCACAAATCCCCTATAGGAATAATAATAATAGTAATTTTATAATCACATATAATTTAATGCGTATTTTATATATTAGTATAATACACATAAAACATTTCAGTCCTATAAGAAGAATTCGCTATCAGACTTCAATATGATTTTAAATATAATACAATTAAATTAACAAACAAAAGAATATTATACTCGATAACAGAAATAGTAAATATATAAAAAAAAGAAGAAGAGAAAAGAAGAAAGAACGAAATGAATCACACATATTTAATCAGGTGAACACAAAGGTCGCAGATTTGTGACACTACGAACAAATTTTAGACTTTGCAAAATTCGCAGAAAATGGATAAATAAATAAGCGATAACCTTGTGGGTTAGAAATCATAGTATATGTCCTTCAAATAATATCAATAAATACACCCTCCAGCTTTCAGAGGGCACTCAGATCATCTCTGTCCACCTGACAGACAGACCGTCCCTGTCTACCTGAGAATATACGCACACTTACCAAGAACGACTCAACAGATCGGTTTTCCGAAATTACGCGACTCTAATTTCTTACAACGTGGAAATCATCGTTTTTTGAGTTGTTTTTATTTCTTGGCGCTGACTTTGCATCAAGTCAAAGGCAGCGTCCCAACCTTTCATTTTCATATTCTGTTTGATTTACAAGTTAATACCTTAATTAATAAAAAAATTGTCCGCAAGAGTTGAAATCCGTAACAGGCAGATCTTCGAGACGACAAAAAAGGTAATAAACTTATTTTATACTTGCATGATATTATTGCTATTATTTCTTATTGAACAGGCAAGACGGTTCTCGAATTCACACCCATAGACTCGTGTTAGTTCAAATCATTTCATACTTCCAATTATTTTTTCTTTCACCATTTAATCTTTTAATTCCTTTTTCATATTTTTTTGTATTACTACATATATAATGACAAGATACAATATATAGATTTTTTTTAACATTGTGTTAAATATTTAGTATTATGTAAATTGATATGTTTGACAAGCATGTATGTGATTTTATTGTTTCGAGTAAAAACTATTGAAAGCATCGGCATGTTTCAATGGAGTAACTTTGCTAAGAACTTCACAACGATTTTCCTCGTGAAAAAGATCTACAAAACATTGGTTCTAGGCACAATAATTTTTCGTCAAAAAGAATACGATAGGTGTGAGCAGTTTCGTTTCTTTACGATTGTTCACGAATCAGGTATTATTTTGGTTTCTTTTTACAGTCGGTGTTAATTTACTAAATTTGATATTAAAGGTTTTTGCCTGACAACGCGTCTAAGAGCGAATTCGGTTAACCATTTGTACCGTCCCAGGATCGATGTATTTTTGTTATTTTATATAGCAGTATGTGAAACACTTACATCGACTTTGTATTTTATAATATGTACTGATAATTTTTTAGTATTCTCTGAGCACGACGTCAGTTATTTAGTTTCGTCGGAATTCGTGAAGCAGAGTTGTCGCACAATTAGTCGTATGCTGTAGAGTTCGCCGTGGTCGCTGCAAAATTTGGTTTGATGACGATATCGACGCGCACTCTACATTTAAGTTCAAGCTTAAAAATATTGTATTTTTTTTATTTCATTTTTAGCATATGAAATTATTGTATTTTTATGTAATCGAAGGTGCATTGATTTTTTTATATATTTTTATAATAATGTTGTATGATCCGTGGGATACAGATGGTTTGTCCTATATCTGACAAGCATCTATGTAATTTGATTGTTTTAAAACATTTTTCAATATCATTTTTGTACAGGTAAATTTGTTAAACAACGTCTCAACGTGTAACTCGATTAGTAGGTCTACGATAAGTATTTTTCTCCTCGCGATGGACTTTTACGGGTAGATACGCTCGGATGTGAGCAATATTTACAACATGTTAACGATTATTCACTAGTCAGGTAAGAGGTTTAATTTACGGTTTATACTGTTTTCCACATAGGTATCTTGGTAATCGTCAGGGCGACGTGCCTACGAGCGTGATCGCCTTCGCTATATACATCAACGATTACTTGTGTTTCGGCGGAATTCTCGATTCAAATTTGTCCCACCACAGCCGTAACGTTGTACAATTTGCGGTGGTGGACGCGAGAAGAATCGTTGAAAAACGATATCTTAACGCACTTAAATGAATAAATATTGGCGCTTGTCTTCTACGTGTGTTCGCCGCGCGCAAATTTTTTTTTGCTGCGCTAAATAAATGTCATAATTGCGTATCCAGGATATTGAAAGGGGGAGAATAAATTTAAAATCAATAAAATGTTACCATAACATACATGAACACACACACACACACACACACACACAACACACACACATACACCTACACACACAAACACACATCTATGACAACAATGACGGTTTGTCGTCTTCGTGATTATGTCAATATAGATCCGGGACAGCAACGGTTCCGTGGTTTTACACCCGCTCGTATTTCGGTGAACCAACGACAACATATGAATTAAAATCGACCTTACCGTGTTGGAGTTTTCGCGCCGGTTTCGTTTCACTGAGCCGTACCACGATCATCGACCGGGTGAAAAATCGTGCGGCGCGTTGTCTTCACACGCCGATTCAATCAGAATGTCCGGTCGTCCATCGCGGACGGTTTTTCACCGCGTAAACCCATCGACTAGTCGAGCACACGAAACACGGCGGTCGCGATCGAAAATCTCGTGACCGCCCACGTTCTGGACCGCGCGTCGACCGTAATGGGTTACGGTTTCGACCTTACCGTGACGGACCGGTGTGTCCGTTATAACCGTGTATAACCTAACCGGTTGTTATTTCTGCATACGAGTATATCGAGACGACCCGATTTCGCCGCACGCGCAACTCGTCCAGTCGATGCCGGAGAACGTACTTTCCTGGGGTTTTGCATTGCTCGTTGCTTACATCGCAAGCAGGGCGTTTTTTTTATCTTTTTTTTTTTTCCAGTCGGGGAGGTTTAAATATAAACAAATAATAAAATTGTTGTTCTGCGTTTTCCGCGTAATCACTATACAGACGGCGTTCACGTGTCAACACGGGACAATGCGTTTATTTAAATTCAATCTAAAACGGGCGTCACTAGAGTCGCGATTTCGAACGTGTTGTGTTTTTCCCAAAAAAAAAATCGAATCTCCGATTCCCGAAATAGAATCGCACCAACGCGGTCCGCGGACGAGTAAACGTCGGCTCTGGATATTTCTATATTTTTTGGGTTTTGGCATCGCCAATTGTTTTTTACGTCTAAAAAAACGAAAATAAAATAAAAGTTCGTTAACCAGAGTTTCCGTGGCCGTCGATTTGATTTTTTTCGACACGGATTTGTTCGCCATTCGTGGCGTTCGTAAAATGTACACGAACGAAGATCGGATATGGTTCGATCTGAACGCGGTCCACCCAGACGGCCTCGGTCTAGCATTTTCTAACTCGCTCGGCGTTCTTCACAGCGTACGTATTGCCAGATAAGTTGTTCGTCACATCGTTCGCGGAACGTTTTGCCGCGAGATCTGGAAACGACGTCGCCGCGTTGGCCCAGAAAGGTAAGCCGACCCGAGAACGTGCAAATGTTATAAACGAAAAAAAAAAAAAAATATATAAGTATTATTAATATAATATAATATTCATAGTACCATTTAATAATTATGATCATACGAGTAGTAAAGTATCCCCATCGTAATTAATTGATCATTGTTTTTCACAAAAACTTAAACGCCCAATATTATTACAAATCAATCGTTATTAATAGTAATTATTATAAATATTGTTGACCATAAAATGAGTATATATAATATAATATATATATATATATATAAAATATATTTATATATTTATATATATATATATAAATATTATAAAAAAAAATCAAACATTTACCATACCTTATGTATAAATGTAAATGATACAGCTCGCATGCGCGTACAAAGCGTCAAAACCGAAGAGGAACACGACGGGCTGTTAAATAAAGTTTTGGAAAATCGAAAAAATAAAAATACATCAAATATGCAACACAGTATTCCGAGTGTCGTAAGTCTGGTCGTCGGAAACGTTCGTCTGTTTTAAGTGTGTATACTTTAGCAGGCGACAAACGAAAATGAAAACGAAAAACACGACACGCGCAGTTGTACACGAACGATTAAACGAATTAAATACAACAAAAATAATAACCGCGTAAAGCTCGTCAATGATATAGTTTCCCTCTTTTTGCGATGAAAATACATGTAATAGACCACAAACAATAATTCAATTGACTCAATATACAATTTCCTTCATCATGGTTCTCGAGTTCGCCACTTCAGTCTTTATCAGAGAAATCATACGAAATTTTCTAAATCTATTTATTTGACTAGATGTTTACGAAAAAAAAATTAAAAAAATGTTTAAATTAAATAAAAAGTCACACGAGTGAGGTATATAACTGTAAAAACGTTGGAAAGATCCTAACGTCTTGTCTGTTTGGACGGTAGTGTAAATTTAAAAAAAAATGTATGTACACCCCGATGTTGGTCAAAACGACTTACAGAATAATGAACTATATAATACCATACATTTAAGAAAATAATTAATAATAAATTAAAATACATTTTAAATATTTAAAATTATTTTTCTTTCTATAATAGATTACAACTACGCTATTGTATTGTGTATAACTTAATCGATTACTATGACAATAAAATATTATGTATATGCAAAAAAAAAGAACACTACTAAACTGATATGTCTATCCACTTAAACGTGAGAAAATTGTTTATATTAATAACTAGACTAGGGGGTGGGGGGTGAGGAGAGCTAATCTAAATAGAAGGGAGTACAATCGAATTAATATATATCTTTTATAATAATGATCGTTGATTTTTCCGTTCTGCGAATTTTCCAAAAAAAAAAAAAAAACACGCCGTAAATATGTTTAAATAGCCGTCAAGTTATATAATATATAATATAGCATTTACAATCACAACGATTTTTCAGTAATATTAAAACAAAAAAATTCATTAGCTCAATATTATTAATAGGATACGCGATAATCGTCTCAAGTAAGTTAAAAGTATGCAGTTTGTAAATTTTAAATTGCATTAGACCGCGATGTGCACAGCATAATTATCTCCCCTGTTAAAAAACTTTAATTTTATACTCTCAAAGTTAATTTGAGATTTGAAACGAAAAAAATTAAATCAAAATAAATATATCCGTATTACAATAATATACATATGTTTAATGTATACCTTACACAAATATAAATACGAGAAAAAAACCATTGAACCTCGTTGTAACTTGTATTAGAAAAATTTCAAATAAAAATTAGTCTTTTAGAATTATAAAGAAATTATAAATCTCCAAAGAAAAAATAATCTTTCTTGCCGACCTGAAATACATATATAATTATTTTATTTACACTTATGTGTGTGCGTGTATGTATGTGTGTGTTGTGGATGTGTGTGTGGACGTATACTTCATTTGAAATGATACGACAGAAAAATCTTAACAGTCCTCTATAATCGCCCATTTGGGTGCATCGAGAGCTGTGTGTCAACGTGACACACATGTGAAACACCTCTGTTCACGCTGACTGCTGGAATAAAAGGACACTGTACATGACGCTTGAGAAAAACCACAATGACCCGAGAAAAATAAAAACGTTATCAATTTAGAAGTCAATTAGTGAACAAGAAGTTGTCCTGCCAAAATCACCAGTTAACAGAACAGTACTTATATGCATAATAACACACTCTAATTCGTATTTTCAAATAGGTAAAAACGGTATAACAATTTTTAAAAGGTAAAAAATGCTTAAGTAAAAGGGACAAACGACGGGAGGGGGGGAAAATATATATATAATAACTGAATAGAAAAAATTAAAATAAGAAATACGAACAATACTCGAATTAAATTTCATAACATAACATTCAATTAGTATAATTAAAATACAAATTTGACAAGAAAAGCAATTATTAATTATTTCAGTTACAAACATTAAAAATATTGTTTAACTTATGAAGTTATTTTGTTTCGAAAATATTTATAAGTCAACAACATTAATTTTGTAATGGGTAATCTTTTTATACTTTTGAGTCTTGTTTAATTATTACACTATTTAGTGATTTTAACATAGAAATCGATGAATAAGATTGTTTTTTTTTAAATGTAAATGTCGATTATGAATTTATCATTTGTCGGAGACAAATCTGAGTGAAAACACAGCAGAAAAGTCAACAACATTCTATGCATGCAATCTAGGGTAAGACAGTTGGTGTGGCAAATAGAAAGAGCACGAGAAACAATATTTTGCTCCGAAAATCTCATACGTTTGGTTTCGTCATTGAGAAGACGACGACAATTGGTGTGTTTGTCAAGTCAAAAGCCACGCCAACAGTGGTTCCCACTTGGATTAACCGCCCTCGCACCACTGTTCGTGGCTTCCCCGGGGCATGAACCAAGACCTTTGTTTGTCATGTACATACTCCAGCCAGATTCGTCTCTTGACTGAAGTGATTTTAATAATGGAAAAAAGATAAAATATAAAATTGACACATGGTGAATTTAACAAGAAAAATCTCTAATACCACGAATTGCTACAGCGAATAATTAAAAAACTTTCTTATTTTCGACCATCTCATTTCTCATTCAAAAAAAAAAAAAGGGCAAACAATTTACATTTCATTATGTGCGATTGGTAATATTATTATAATCTGTATGAGGCCGAAATACTGTTTTTTTTTTTAAGTCTTTATTTTCAATCCGCATTCAAAACCAACTTATTCAGATTTTTTGTCGACATATTTTATATCTCCAAAATTATATATATCCACAACACGTAATAAATCCAACAAACGTTATTGTACATTACACAGCATTCAGACTTTTAATTGTCGCAGGTTTTTTTATTCTAATGATTACCATTACACGTACAATATTATTATTTAAAGTTGTTCATATCAATATTATAAATTAAATAACTTAATTATTTTTCAACAACACAAGTCCGCCACACATATATTATATCGAAGGATATATGTTTGCAGATCAAGACGAACGTATACGCCAAGTGACGATCCGTACCGAGCATTGTTCCTCTTTGGACACGTCCAAAAACGGGCCCACGCCGAAACTGGGATCGGTGTCGGGCGTCGAAGCGGTCGATGGTGAACTCCGAGTAATGCACGCTCTGGAGAACCCGAACTTTAACGAAAAAATGTGTTTTGACGAAAACAAATGGTTACAGGTCGCGCAACTATGTTATTAACTTGAATCCTAAATATAATATATATGTATGAAAATGGATAAATTTTCTTTATATATATAAATAATAATATTACTCGTTTATATATATTTATAATTGTTTGTATGCATAGCTATATATTCAAAAACGATAATAAAAAACTGAAATAATAGAACTAATCGGTGTGCCAGGCACGTTTAAACGTTAGCGTCGTACTGAAATATATTGTGTTTTTCGGAAATAACATATATTGGATATAAACATACATAAAAATCAATCAATGGTATTTTTAAAAAATTTTCAACAAAAAAAAATCGTAGCGTACGAGCAGGGGTGGACTGGCAGGGCGGGTAAGAGGCCATACCCGCACAGGCCCTTTAGACATTTTTGTACTTTGGTGCCTTAAGCTTATTGTATTTTATTATGGCCTATTGGCTTACACAAAATAATATACCTAATTAAAAATTATTACGATATTCTAAAAGATTTTTTAAACACAGTATTGTTATCTTTCACATCGTAGCCAAATGTCGATAACCGATCGTAAAATCCAAACTTTTGTGAATTCCTTTCACTCGTTTTTTAGTGTTAATTTTTTTTTTTGAAGTCAGGTTTTATTTTGATCCCAAATATTTTTTTTATGTGATACATGAATCAAGTTTTATTTTATTTTATCGAAGTTGGCTTGTTTGTATTAGATACGTTCGTGTTAAAGCCTCCTAAAAAACTTACCCACCTGGGCCCTTCAGAGTCTCAGTCCGCCCATGCGTACGAGTACTTTAAACTAAGTGGTGCATGTTTTTTATTTATTATTATTATTACCATTATTATTATTTAAAAATAATTATTAATTATTGTTTGTTTGTTTGTTGTGTTGTTTTTGTTGTTGTTGTTGTTGATGTTGTTTTGTTGTTGTTGGTGTGATGTTTTGGTGTTGTTGTTGGTGTTGTTGTGGTGTTGTTGTTTGGTGTTGTTTGGCTTACTCCTCTTATCTTCCTCTTCCTCTTCCTTCTTCCTCTCCTCCTCCCCCTCCCCCTCCTCCCCCTCCTCCCCCTCTTTCTTTCCCTTCCTCTTCCCCTTCTTTCCTTCCCTCCTCCTCTTCCTCCTCCCCTTTTCCCCCTTTTCCCCCTCTTCCTCCTCCCTTCCTCCTCCTCTTCTCTCCCCTTCCCCCCCTTCCTCTTCTTTCCTTTCTCTTCCCCTCCTTTTCTCCTCCCTTCCTCCCCCCTTCCTCCTCCTCTTTCCCCCTCCCTTTCCCTCCTCTTCCTCCTCCTCTTCCCCCTCCTCTTTCCTCCTCCTTTCCCCCTCCTCTTTCCCCCTCCTCTTCCTCCCCTCTTTCCCCCTTCCTCTTCCTTTGTTTTTTGTTGTTGTTGTTGTTGTTGTTGTTGTTGTTTTTTTGTTGGTGGTTTTGTTGTTGGTATTTTGTTGGTGTGTTGTGGTATTTTGGGTGGTGTTGTTTTTGGTTTGTTGTTGGTATTGTGTTGGTATTTTGTTGGGTTTTTTGTTGGGGTTGTTGTTGGTGTTGTTTTTGGTGTTGTTGGTGTTGTTGTTGTGTTTTTTTTGGTGTTGTTGATCGTAAAGCATTAGACCTATTACGTACACTATTATTTCTCTACGGTAAAATAAATTTGGGGAAAAAAGTCTAAATTTGAAAACCGCAAAAAAAATATTTATATTTAAAAATTTTTTTAAGTACCACTAGGGGACAAAAGAAAAAACTTTTTTTCCCTATCCGTCCAAAAGATATTGAAAAATTTTTTTTTTTAAACTCGCGGGCACGGAAGAGGGCAATACACATTAATCTTAATTTTTATTAACCTATATTTATAATTTTAAAGAAATAATGTTTTAATTAATTTAATAAAATTTTTGTGTATTTCGCGGAAAAATAGATTTGTTTAAAGACTATATATTATAATAAAAAAGATACCCAAACCCCGAAATCTCCGCCGTTCCCATTTTCCCAAATTTCCCAAAAGTAACTTCGATGTACGACAAGCCGGGGGTTGCCACGCGATTGTCCGCTTTGTTTTCGGCGCTGCACTCTTTTAGTGATGATCAGAGCTGCACTCGGAGCTAAAATAATGATAAAATAATAACAAAAATCTTTTTTTTAATCGATATATTTAATTTTTTTTTAATCAGGGGGTAAATTAAAAACGACCGAAAAAAAACCGTGTACTTATGGTTATCGTATATATTATGTACACAACCCGATGTACAATCTATAAGGCTAATATACTAAAACAATCGCAAAAAGTATTAAAAAAACCCTGTGCTGCACCCCGTTTACAAAACAAAAATGAAAAACACCAAATTCGGTAAAATCAAAAAACTAATGTATTAACTCTGTTTCCCCGGTCGCTTTTTTAAGATTAAAGCAAGCAGTGGCAAAAAAAAAAAATATTATTTTTGTTTTTGTATAGGTTTTATAAAAAAAAAAAAAAAAATTTTAAATAGTTGTTAGAATACCCTATACAATAAAACACACCCAAACCCACTAAATACGTTGGGGTGTGTGTAAAAGGTTTTTTTTTTATGGAGTAACATTTTCGTGTGGGGCATACGTTTTTTTATACGTACTTTTCATTTTTAATGATATGCATAATATCATAATTGAAACCCCAAACTCCCAAGACTTAATTCTTGAGTTATAATATTTTAAATTTTTTATGTTAAAAACCTATTAACTATTTGACATTTTTCCTTCAATAAAGACCTACTAACATTCGATCCGTCGGGGACACAAATGGTATTTTCAATAAAACAAAAAAAAAAAAAACACATATTAAAGTTAAAGAATAACCCTTTACGGACGAGGGGGTGAGTCACTAGGGGGGGAAACATAAATTAAACGAAAAAGAAGAAAAAAACGGTACTCGACAAAACCCCAAGCTTTTTAAATAGCGATACAAAGAGTAACAAAGAAAGGGCTTTTAAGCAATGAACGTTGGAGGTAGAAATTTAAAATACTAAAAAAACATTTATGGAAACGAATTTCCCCATTTAAAAAAACAAAAAAAAACATGCGTAGTTTGGGAGAGTAAAAATTTGTACTTTTGAAATGACCCCAGACGAAAGGGCCGCAAAGTGTCCCAAAACGCATATTGTGCGTTAAAATAAATTTGATTGGGGTTTTCCGGACCCCTCACGCAGTCGGCATATTAAAGAAATCATAAAAAACCCAAAAATTTACCCCTTTGAACCCCGATGATCACGTCCTCTCGTCAGTGTGTGCGCCACTCCCCAACCCTGACCACTCTCCGACCAAATTGTGTTCCCGGGGAAGAAGTTGGTTTTTCCGAACGACTTGATGAGTTTTGGCTTGTTTGAATCGTCGGTGATTCGCTTGGAAGCGAAGTCACCGATCAAACCTTTTTTTTATATTTTATCCTCCATTTTTTATTTTTATTTTCCCTTTTTTTTTTTATAAATCCTTTTTGGGCATCTCCCTCTCGCAGAAAATTTGTCAGACGTTTGAGGGCCCGCACAAGGGAAGGGAATTTTTTTTTATTTTACAGTTGTTCCGCAGTGTTTTGCCTCACAGTTTTCGTCTTATATTTTCTCACGGTTTCTTTGAAGATAACATATTTTTTATTCTGGCCGAACCTAAACGATTCTCGGATTCACACCCCGTGATTTCCCCTAAGCGACACCCTTAATTCCAACACACCTTTCTTAAGTCCATTTAAATTTTCTTTTCTTTTCTCTTTTTTTTGTATTATTACAAATCTAAGCTATGTATGACATAAATTATAAGGTATTTTATTTTTATTATTTATTCATTTAAAATTAGTTTATTATAATTTGTGTTAATACACAATGTGATATATTTACTATCTGGTTAATGTTGAGTTACGTTATTATCCTTTTTAATAAAAATTTAAAATTATTTAATGAAAGAATGATAGAAAACTATATATCCTACATTATAAATATGTATAAAATAAGGCCACAAAAGTGCAGCGCGTTCTACCGGTAAATTTGTAGAACTAACACATAAACCGGGACAAATCACGTTTTCGAATGGTTTGAACTCAAAAATTCCATTGTGTGAGCGTCCAATTCCGAAAACGTTAATAAAATTCAGTGTGTTCAAAAATACGGTCTAAAAGCATTCG